>OZ010673.1:15607443-16348388 GCA_963932185.1 Troglohyphantes excavatus
ATTTATGAATGAAATGACTTCATTAACCACGTGTCTGAGGCCATACATGTTGGCCTTACTTTGATGTTAGCGGGATTACAAAGATATGTTTTCTCTACTTTGAAGGGTCCATACTCGAAAGACGCAGCAGACATTCATCCACTATTCGTGCGTACTTTTTTATTTCAAAATTTTATAGAAAATTGGCCAATTATTTCTTTTCGAACGATAACCCAATACATGTCATTCGTGCTATTTTATAAAAGAACTACACTGTCTGTGTGAATCACCCTAAAAACGAAACATGGTGTTTCAATCCTTGTTACCCCATCACCATAAGGAAAACGATAGAAATGTATTGTGTTGAGGCTGCCTCGTAGATAAACGTATGCCTTAGAAGATAAGAGTTGGGTATAAATCGAGTTGGCTGATTGTAGAAATCCATTACTCCACAACGCCCACTTTATTAAGAAAGGTTACATATAGCAAACCTGCTCGTGGGCTTTCTCTTAAAGGTCACAAAGTATTTATAAATTGAAGAACTATTGTAAAAAATAATAATATTGTAACCATCATTACTGAATTGAAGCTACTAATAAAAAACATGGCCAATTTCGAGATTTTTCGCCAAAATTGGCGGAATGGATAGAGAAGGTGGATCATATCCATACCATCCCCCCCCCCCCCCCCATGGTGTTCGTTCAATTACCGTCTGAAGGGGGTGTTGTGCACGATGAGTCAGAATAATATGGAATCATATCGTCTGGCAGATTAGGAGGAAGCGATTGGGTGTTGCTCTTTTTTTTTTCTCTTTCTCTCTTCCTTTTATTGTCGGTTATTGGTTTTATGATGGGGGGTGGGGTGTCATTTTCTCTTGTGTAAGGGAGAAGTGTGGGATAATTGTCCGGTTCTGATTCATATTTCGGTCCTTATGTCGTGCCGAAGAGGGGGGGATCAGAAACGGGAAGTACTGGAGACATAGAAAAGCTTTTTAGGGGACTGTGACCTATTTTCGGGAGAACTTGTGAATCTCTTGACATTTTTAGTATATAATTTTAGATATATACCTATTAAAAGGCACTCTATTATATCGATATTTTGACTTAACAACACAAGCTCAGTTTTATTCAATTTTATAAATGGAAATGGAAAAGATGTCCGAAACTTTAAAATTTATTTCATACTTTCCTCATTATAATTTATTTTTTTAAATTTTTTGAAATATTCTTAATACGGAAATGTTTTTTCTGTTTGAAATTTTCTCAAGTTTTTTATTCCATCATGCGTTTTGTATTCCGTATAATTTTAAAATATTGAAAATATCGTCGGTTTTAAAATAAAAACCAGATATATTTATGCCACAGATTTAGTATCTGATTCGTTGAGACTGGTTGACGGCGAAATTCAAGGTCAGGTTGCCGACAAAGAATAAATGACCATGGATTCTGTCGCCAACAAGTCTCAAAGAATCGGATACTAAATCTGTGGTTTACACTGCTGGTTTCATTCAAAACCGACGATATACTAAATAATAAATAAAATAAATGAAAGAAAATAAAAATACAAAATTTTTCAGATTTGAATGCAAATTACATTTATATCTAGGTTTAGGTCTACATTATTTCGAGATCCTTTTTAAATAATTTTTAACAGTTTTTATTTAATTGGTATGTGAATCTTCAACAATGCAGTCTAACAATATTTCCCATTCAAACCTAAAATATTTTGGGTTTTGATTATAGCTTTTTAGTTACACAAAATTAGTTTTTATAATTGAAGACGGGTGCAAGAACAAGGCAGCTCCAGTTTTCAAAATTGTTCAGGATGGACAAAAAACACTGAACGTTTCTTGCGTTGTATAATACGAAAGTACAGCTCCTTTGCCTTTATATCTCTATAGCCCTTGCTTAGCTGTTTCTTGCACTAATCGATAGAGGATTATTTTTTTCTCTATTGGAATAAGTGAAAAGGTACAGAAAAAAGTGGAGCTGTCTTGTTCTTCCCCCCACGTCTTCAATATTATATTTTGGTACCATTTATTATTTTATGTGTTTTTACTTTAAAACGTTTTCTTGATTATTCATACTCTAAATAACTCAATAAAGCACACTCCATAATTTATTTTATATTAGTACCCTCTGAATTAATTATTTACAATTATATATTTTCTAAAAAAAAGAGTTATATTTTGAAAATTAAAAAAAAAAATCACACACACACACACAAGAGTTATATTTTAATAATTAAAAAAAAAATCACACACACATATATATGTATGTATTGGAATCGAAAAGACCGTTTTGGCTATTCACGGCTAAAACAAATAATTTTTGAATTCGGAATTAACTAACTCCATTTACCATTAGTAAGCAGTTAGATGCATCATTTAGCTAAGCGATGTGGGTCGTAGTTCAATAGGTTGCCCAATAAAAAAATTAAATGTCATTCCACCTAACATTATAACCAAGGCGAGTTGCAAAGTGTAAACGCTCTTAAATCAGAACTCTTTTTTTGTAACTTACTCCACTTAGCAGCTAAGCCGCCCATATATTAAATATAGTGCTATATAATAAATAAAGTGATATATAAGAAATATAGTGTTGTATAATAAATATAGTGCTATATAATAAATATAGCGCTATATAATAAATATAGTGCTATATAATAAATATAGTGCTATATAATAAATATAGTGCTATATAATAAATATAGTTCTATATAATAAATATAGTGCTATATAATAAATATAATGCTTTATAATAAATATAGTACTATATAATAAATATAGTGCTATATAATAAATATAGTGCTATACAATAAATATAGTGCTATATAATAAATATAGGCTATATATTAAATAGTGCTATATAATAAATATAGTGCTATATAATAAATATAGTGCTATATAATAAATATAGTGCTATATAATAAATATAGTGCTATATAATAAATATAGTGCTATATAATAAATATAGTGCTATATAATAAATATAGTGCTATATAATAAATATAGTGCTATATAATAAACATAGTGCTATATAATAAATATAGTGCTATATAATAAATATAGTGCTATATAATAAATATAGTGTAACATGAATAACATTTCTCATTTCACTTTATAAGCCCTTGTATCTTACTTACGCTTACCGTATCGTTACATAAATGAACCGTCTGATTATCATCTGCGGACAACCATGGGGCGGCGCGAGGGGGGAAAGAGAGGGGGGTGGAAGCGGCACGTGACCAGTCTTCCACAGAACTGCCATTGTTGTTCCGAGGTCATTGAAGGTCAATCAGATCGGAAGCAGGGGGAGGGGGGAAGCTATGAATTTCGATGAGCTCAACTCCTCAACACTTTAGGAAATTAATTTTCCCCCAAAACGTTGGGGGGCTCGCTTTTTCATTCTGTTTTGTTCGTTCATTCGCTTGTTTTCATCCATCTATCCATCCACCCCCCCCCCCCCCCCTCTTTGGCATCAAGGTTTCTTCGGCCTTTAATATGATATCCGTGTTTTCTGTGCTTCCCCCCCCCCCCCCACCCCGATTAAATTCGGAGAGGAAGACAGTGGGTTCTTTGGTGTCTATGGAAGGATGGTGGATACACTGTGGGAGGGTCCTGGACATAGGTTTCCAATATCTTTAAGAGGTTGTTGGGAAGCGGGCGACTGAAAGATGAAGGAATTTGGGAGTTTTTTTTTATATGGGAGTTCTGTATACGGTTTGAGAATTGACGTCGAAAGAGAAGTGATTAACTTGATGACACTCGCATACATCAAATTAGTAATGGGCGAAAATACACAATATGTTCTCCTATATTTTATGGAAGGTTTCGTGTAATAAATGCGGGTTACCCAGCAAAAAAAAGCAGCATAAAACCTTCATTAAAATTGTGAAATTGAAGGTTTCATGCAGGTAAATTAAAAACTTTAAAAAAAATTGGAGTTTTTATGAAGGTATTTAGTGAAGGTTTTATGTTGACTTTTTTTTGCTGGGTATTTTGACACAAAATGTTTCACAGCCCTATTTGATAAAAGTGCGTGGTTATATATCTTATGACGTTGACGTATTTAAATATTGAATGCATTAATATTATATACAATGAAATGCCATGCGTTTGACAATTTTCAAATGCCAACTTTCGAAAATGACGGTTAAGTAGTAATGAACATGTACAAATAGTGGTCTCTATTAGCGCAATTTGTAACATGAATTAAACAAGTTATCTCTCTAAAACACCTTTTAAATTGAAAAAATAGTCTGATTTATCCCAAGTTCAAATATATTCTTCCTTAATTGGAGACACTATATATTTGAAATTCTGTACCATATTTAAGTGAATTTATCTTATACGAGTCGTTAAAATTACCTTTTTTTGAACAAAGTTTTCAAAATGTCAAATTCTAATGCAATATCAGGTAAAATAAAATACGATTTCATCCATTAACTTATGTTCAATACCTCACTTATGGCTAAATTTCCTTCCAGCTGACTGCAAATATATTTTGAAATAAACAACCATGTAGGAAGAAAAATCCCTAATCGTCCCATATAGGAGCACTTTACGCCAAAATGTTGATGAAAAAGGGAAAATATAAACGATTGGAGTTGAAAATTTGATGTCGACGTTGGAAATGTCTTAGGTTTATATATTTAATTAAATGATATATTTCAATAAATTAATTGCTTTTATATTCATTTATTACTTTATTTCTACCTGTATATTTCTTAATAGAGTTTATATAGCTTGAATTTTATTTTATTATCTGTAACCGCACTCTTGACCTGGCAGACAAGGGATTTACTCTAAATTTTGCACCTTAGCAAATCATGTAGGTTTTTTTTAGTTGACAAGTTACAAAATTCCAATTTTAATAAATATGACCCAAGTTTCAAAATTGCCTTGAAAAATATTATTTTACCAAAAGAAACAAATTTTAAGAGCTTAGTTTCTTTTTAATGATTCGGCACATAATAAAGTGAAAAGCCTTATTGTAAACTACTAGTTTAACTTGGTCAGTTTCGTTGAAGATCAGTGCCACAGATGCTGAGTTTAGAAATCAACACTTTTACGTGAATTGGATTAATACATATGGAAAACATTTTTATAGTTATAATTATTATTATTATTATTACAAAGTAAAAAAAAACACTCGACGTTAAAAAAATTCTTGTAAAATTATTTTTCCGTCTTATCAAAATTGATTTATTAGTTTCCGACATATCAGCGAACAAACACAGAAGTCTCTTGTAAATATATTAGTATAGATTTATCTTTATAAAATATTTTTATTATTTAATTACTTCTTCTCATTCAAACTGAGTTTCACTCAAAATTATTTAAGCTATTTTCTAATTTGCTAAGTGTTTTTAATTTTAAGTACTTAATTCACCTAAATGGAGAAACAACAAACAAAACAACAAAAAAATAGCTTCCAAGACTACGAGAGTCAGTACATGTAATAAACGACGTAAATGCAACATGCTCAAAAAAAAAGAGAGACTGTTGATTAAACTAAGAGTACGTTAGTTCCCTACAACATATAACACAAAATTCCGAAGCTGTAAGTATATTGAAAAACAAGAAGCGGTATCTTAAGGTGAGATGAAAATTAAGTTGAGCATTGCCTACCAAAACCTATTTGCATGATGAGGATATCATCATCAAGGGCCAACCTGATTTCGACTTTACTAATTACTCTAATGGTCGAGTATCTTGGTAACCTGACGAGGTCCCTGGTGACCTACGCTTTTACACGAGTCTGACTGTGAGACGACACAGATGCGAAAACTTTGCCCAATCCCAAACGTTGTCAGATTTATAAAAACGAAAGAGCTCTTCCTGAAATGGTCGTTTAAACCTTATATAATTAATTACGCATATGTTTAGATTGTAAACAAGGCAGTCGTGGTTGATAAATTAAAAATGAGCAGTCATTAGTATTAATAAATTGACGGAAAGTTTAAAAAGCGTCTTCATGGGAACCCTATTTTCTGGGCGATAAAAACATTTGTTTTTCTCTCCAACTCGTTTTGAAAGATATTGATATGGAAAGGAAAGTGAGCGCCAAGTCGAAAAGCGACAATTTTGGGACACGTGAATTAATCTTTTAGTTATATTTCCTACTTTTACGAAGGGCATATGCAACAAAGGCGATAAATACATCAGTTTTTCGGGCGGTTCTCCCCTCCTTAAAAGAAATATTATTATTGAGTTATTGGCTTGAACATGTTTTTCAAAAAAATATTTACACAATTTAATTCCAGTGAAAATTTAATTCCAGATTGCAAAACCGACAACTCGGAAGGGTCGAGTAGCCCCAAACGACTGCTTGGAGGGGGTACCAGCTATTTTTGAAAAGCAATGCGCCATTGCCCGGTGCCAAAATTGACTGCTTCAAAAGGGGAAAGAAAACACAAAGGAAAAACGCTCCAAGGGATTAACAGCTGTTATTGAACTGCAATGTGCCATAAAATGTATTTACACTAAAAACTTTTGCAGGGAAAATTGCAAGCCGGGAAACTAGAAGAAAACTTAACGGGCCTTCTTTTATTGGAGGATTTTTTAGACGGAATTTACACATGACCATTAACAGCTATCGATTGAGTTTACATTTCAAATAGCGGGATTTATATATATCTATAGTAGTATAAGTAGGAAATACAACTAAAGAGTTCAATTCATTGTGTCCAAAAATGGCAGCCATTCGAATTTGCACTAAAAAAAAAGGCGATAATTACTTTTCGATGAAAATGAGGTAGCCCAGTTTACTCAGGAGGAATTTTGACATTCCCCAAATGGATGTTGAAAAACTTAAGTTTACAATTAGTAAATTCCATAATATTCCTTAAAAGAAATCGAAAACAATATTAACCCTTTGTGGTCGAGATGCGACTCTCAGTCACAAAAATAACGACATGTTCTTTTGTTCCCTGTTCTTCAAATTGTACGAAAACAACATGAAAATATCTTTTCTTAAGTTAGATTGTTCTTTATTTAACTTCATTTAGAAATATGACATCACTTAGGTATCATCGGGGCATTGGTTGGGGAAAAGAACAGGAACCTCTCTGCTGTAACTGTTCCATAAAAAGAACATAAATATCAAACACGTTCCTCGAGCTCAAAGGTTTCAATTCAACGTTTTCTCTTAACCCTTTGCACTCCAAGAACACTTTGCGATTTGTGTTCTTTCTATGGAACAGTTATTCCTCTTTACGTTCTTTTCCACAGATATTTTTTATACTCATAAAGGGAAAAAAATCCTGATATGTTTTTTATTTGCAAGATAACAAGTTGAAAAAAAGATTGATGTTCTAAACACACTGTTCTCGTTTATTTTAACGAACAGGGAAAACAAAAGAACGGGTCGTTTTGTTGGCGCCTGAGAGGCGACATCGGTGTACAAAGGGTTAAGTTAGATTTAACTTCATTTAAAAGTATGATATCACTTAGGTATCATCGGGGCATTGATTGGGGAAAAGAACAGGAACCTCTGAGTTACATTAGAGGTTCCTGTTCTTTTCCCCAATCAATGCCCCGATGATACCGATGTTCCATGAAAAGAACATAAATATCGAACATATTCCTCGATCGCAAAGGTTTCAATTCAACGTTTTCTCTTAATTAGATTCTCCTTGCATAGACACAAGGAGTTAGCAGCACACAGACTATTCTATTTGTGTAGCAGACCATAACACAGATAAAACACAAACCTGAACTATAGCTATAGATTTATTTATACAGAATCAACAGAATAGAGCATGTGCAATGCACATTTCACGGGGAACTTTCTTCACTTCAGTTATAAATAAAGTTGTGAGCAAAAACATACCCTTGCCCAATAATTATTAATAAATTGTTATAATTAATCTTGTTTGGTTTGGTTAATCAACGTCGCACTAGAGCTGCACAGTGGGCTATTGGTGACGGTTCGGGGTCTATCTCGAAGGAAAGACCCGGGAACGCTGCCTCGTTATTTTAGAACCATGGTCAGATGACGAGGAAACACCTCAACTGGCTCCCAACGCCTTCAATAGACGTCGGGACTTTGGACCCCGATCAGATTTATCGTGCACCATTCCCGTATATACGCCGTTAACTTTTGCGGATGTTCTGGACGACTTTTCTAGTATTTTTTGTAGCGAAGCTGGCAACTCTCCGATCACAAGATCACTACTTTTTTTACTTTTCTTTGTCAAGTCCATCGCCTGGCATCGAACCACGAATCTTCGTATTCGCAGCTGACGCCTTTAACCGCTCGGCCACTGAGGCCTTATAATTAAGCTTGCAGTAATGATTCTCTTAAAAGGCCTTGTTGGAACTAAAAACTAACCCTGGTAAAATAATTGAAAAGAACTTCTCAGCACCAATAATTAAATCAATTTTACTTGGAATAGAAAATGTGGAATCCGTTAGGTTTAACCATTTTAGAAAATCTATATTTTTAAAATTTATAACTCGGGATGATTGGGGTCCAGTTAACCTTTTCAAAACAAACACTTAGAAGTTAATTTTTTTCCTCATTTTTGGCGTATTTAAATAAGACCGTCACCTTTAGGCTTCATATTATGGATATCGGCTTTTCGTTTACTAATCTGTAAACTGGTAATTAAGTTTGGGTGTTATAATTCAACCTTAAACTTTGGACAAATTTATTAAAGGCGAATGTGGCCTGTACACCTGGGTTAAGAAGGATTAGAATATCCTTGGAAGTACCTGTAGAATCGTGAATAGATGCAATTGCAGCGGGAAGTAAGGCTAAGTACTTCCTTCAATGTTTTACGGAAAGTTGGGCGCTTGGGGTTTGTTGTTCAGAGTTGGACAACTCCTCTGCGTACAACTCCGCGATTGCTGCATACTTTGATCGAATGTTCTTTAGCAACGGTGTAGTGTTTGGACCTGCACAACCTACATGTACATTGTGACGAACAAGATTTATTTATGTTTAGAAGAAAAACAATTGAAACATAAATTATTTTTCCATACAAAATCTTTTCGTGCAGTTAGATTAAATTTTTTGAAAAAAATGTATTTCGACAAAATTGCGATAAATGGCACTTTAAGCATACAAATGCAGTACGCGAGTAGAAGTATTAGAGTCGACACGAATCATTTTTAATACGTCAAAGTTGGCTGATTCTAATGTTAAACATCTATTATTCAAAAAATTATTTAAAGTTTGAAAAGAAGGGAAATCATTTACAGCCGTTTAATCCGACCAAAGGCGACGGGTTTCCGAGTCAACCTTTCCGAGTAGAGAATATATTACCCAACAATCCGATTCTTTAGTTTTTCCACTTATAGCTTTTAACACACTAAACTACCTGTTCAGGTGTATCTGATAACAAGCGAAGACCTTCTCAGTTGCCTTCCGAAACTTTTGACTGACTTAAGAAAGTTGATTTTAACGAATTAACTATCTGCTTCGGTGTATCATAGAGGTTTAATAACTTTAACCTGGTCGCATCATAACTTGCCTTAGCTACAGGAATATGCCGAATAACGGCAGCAGGATCTTCACCCAGTAAACCGCGTTAAGTACTGGAACTTTTGGATTTTTGATAATTGGGTTTTTTGTTATGCATTACTTCCACAAACAAATCCTTTAATGAAAGCCAATCCATATAACATCCCGTGAAGACTGGTGTATTGAAGCGCGTGGCATCTTGAAATCGTACATTCGATTTAACCTGTTGTGTATTATCGGCGGAAACAAAAATTTAAATCACTTTAGAAGCCAATGAATTTCGTAAAATAGCTTTGACTTCGAAGTAGCGGGTTTGAATTTAAGTCATTTCAGACTGTTTAACCGTCAAAGCAGAATCATATTCCAATAATTTCTTTTGAAAACATCCTCTAATCGTTTGAGGTGAGCTGCTTCTATGTCTACCGCAATAGCCAGTATTTATTTTAGATACAAAAGTTTTTATACGCGACAACACTGCCTTTTGATAGCCACCAAGTTATATTAGTTTAATTCATTTAAAAACTGGAAATGAAGTTCAAACTCACCCCGAAATCTCCATTGTGCGGGAAGGATTGCAGCCAGTTCACATTGCTTAATTCAGCCAAAAATCTTCGTTTGGCGGAGATAATCATTTCGGTGAAACCTTAAATTTATGTTCGTGTAGCAGAACATAATATACGGACAGATAGAACGACGTGAACTATAGCACACTTTATTAGCAGGCTAGATTTATTTATACAGAATCAACAACATAGAGCACGTGCAATGCACATTTCAAAAAGCGTTCTTCACTTCCGTTATAAATAAAGTTGTGAACGGACACATAGACTAAGATAGTGCATTCTTAAATTTCGAGTAGTCAATTGGGCAGTCGTAAATTTGGCTGGCTTAGAACAATTTTCGCTTATAAAAGATCTGTTGCTGGGTAGCAGCTAAATGTTGTGTCACCGCTATTCGTATATGCACTTTTATTTATTTAATTTTAGTAACCCTTCAAAACTGTAGTAATGTTATCTGGGATTGTATGAAGAAAAAAATCAAAAGCGAAGAACACCATATATATATATATATGGTGTTCTTCACTGTTGATTTTTTTCTTCATACAATCCCAGATAACATCACTACAGTTTTGAAGGGTTACTAAAATCCTACTATCCTCTACACGATTGTAGATTCCCATATCTTGATCTGCCATTAAACCCGTGGAGTTATGAAGATGAATCGTATTCTGCAGTAAGAGCGACTTTCTACACACGAAAGTCAGAGGGCGTAATGGGTTTATAATAGGTCTGGGTGACGCGGCCCACCGTCCTCTACATGATGGTATGCTATTTATCCCCATAAAACGATTCCACAGAGATTTATGGGGGCGGAATCGTATACTGCAGTTACCAACGACTCCTCCTTGCCCTTACGTGGTACAAAAATGTCAGAGGGGTGGAATGGGTGGGGTTTTTTGTTTATTTTTAAGTTTTATTTTTAAAAAGTGCAATATTAAAAAAGTGAGGGGCAACATCCGATAAAAGTACGGGGACAAATCCCCCCCCCACCCTTCCGAATCGCCGCCACTGTATATATATATTAAACACATTTTTTCATTGAAAACATAATTATTATAAATATCGTGTTGTAATTTTATTGTATTATATCTACTTACAAAATATATATTAAAATTTTGAAAAAAATCGTACTGCCTAAAAATAAGTAATAAAATACTGCCTCCAATTCTAAATAATGAAGTTTCGTAATTTATGCATACAACATTCTAGTCTGTAATTTCCGATAATTAATTTTTGTAAAAAAAAAAAATGGTACCACTTTCATTGCAACAACGAGTTCTCTGCCTCTCAATAGATGGCGCTTTAAATTTTAATACAACGTTTACTAACGTAAAATTACTTTTATTATATTTTTTCACCCTTCAACGGTCACTTCGAAATTGAGTTGAATTGAAGGAAAGAATAGGCCTCATTATTGATATTGCCAAATTCAGAACTTAATAATAATAATTAAAATAAAACTAATAACTAAAGAACTAATAAAATACTATCAAATATTGCATTTCATAAAACTATTTTTCTTCGTTGATCCCGAACTAAGAAAAGTCTTTTATTAAAAAACAAAATTAAGAATCACATATTTTTACAAAAAGTGTTAAAAGAAATCTATAAACAAATTTAAATTAATTAACGTATAACCATCAAACCGTATTTCACAAATTTAAAAATCAGTCATCGAAACAAGACAGAGTTTGACAAAATATTAAGTTTAGAAGTACTATTTTAATTTTCTGATAAATTTTTAATTATATTTCAGCTATTCAAATTTATCAAACAAGGGGATGTGGAGGGTTTATATTTTAATATGATTGATAGAACGATAGGTCATGGGTTTAAATTTTTAAAAAATCCCATTTTAATCGGGAAGGGAGAAAACACTATTTCTATAATAGGGTAATAGACAAATGGAACAACTTGTCAGTGAATATTGTTAATTGTATAGGAGTAACGGTTTTTAAGATGAAGTTAGATATTCATTCTTGTTGTGCCTAGAGCCTGTTGTTGGTCATCAATATTTGTATTTATATATATATATATATATATATATATATATATATATATTTGTGTGTGTATGTGTGTGCTCGTTCTTGCGCTTCCTGACGGAAGGCGGGGAAAGCATATTTTTGACATCATAGTGACGCCTACCTCCGCCTTCTGTAGGCGTGTCTAATGCTCTCGTTTGTACAGTCTTTTTATGAGTCTACAGAGCAAACTTAATTTAACAAGAATTCTTGTTTGTAACTAATCATGAATTTATTTAAAAGAAAAAAGTTAAAATTTGCTTTAAAAAACAATTTGAATCGATTTGCAGAGTGGTTTAGTTATTAAAATATAATGAAATAAATTTGAACCAATGGTTCGTGAGGTGCTGCCATCTATTCGTTTTTTTTGTGAACTATTTAAAAGTGATATTCGCTAATTTTATTTAGAATTTGCTGAATTTTAAGAGCTTAAATTATATTTTAAGAATTGCATTTAGTATGTAAAAATTGCAAAAGCTTTGCTTAATAAATTAGGCGTATTAAAATAATATTAGCTGCCACGAGAGAATGTCCATGAATTTTAACAATTTACAATTTCGATTCTTGTCAGGTGCAAATCTAGAAGATGAATGGTACTTACATAAACATTTTCAGCCTTTCATACGCAGTGGAAGTTAGTATTTTGAGATCCACACACCACAACCTTTCACTTTTATTATTATAGTATAGTGATAAACAATGAGAGATATTTTCTTTCTAGATCCTTAATAGCATCAAACACAAGTGCTAAATACTAAATTGAGATAGTTATGTAAAATATATGTTTAATGATACTTATTTTTCTTTTGCAGCCAGCCACCAGTGGGTGATCATATGGTCCCCACAACGAGGAGAGGGTCATCTAAAGAATGGAGATGAGGGATGGAATGACGTCATTAACTAACTAGGACCGGACATCGGACTGGCACAGTGCATTATGTCTACTGGCGACAGCACTCTAAACCAAACGCACAGCTCTATTTCTACCTCCTGGGGCTGTGTGGAAATGAAATAGAAACTTTACCAAAATTATATTTATTGAAGACTTGTAGGATCTTGTCTTTTTGTCACATGTCTCCTTCATCCACTTCGAAAATAGCCCATTACAATGGGCTATTGGCGACCTTTTCGGGATCTATCAATGTCACGAAAGAAAGGCCTAGTGAAATGCTGAAGTGGATGAGTTAGGTATGTAACAAAAAGTAAGTTTTGAAATATTAGACTTTAAAGTTCATTTCGTATTGTATTGTGGTCACATATCTTCTTCATAATACTATTATTTTTGTTAATAATGCTCCTACAGTGCTGTTGTAACTTGTAAGTGTCAAAAAACAGGCCAACGCATACCTCCTTCATCCACGACAATAACTCAATTTTTTTTTAAATATTGCATACCTACTTCATTCACATACCCCTTCAATTGTGAACCAGATGACGGGGACAATACCCGATATGGCACTCTATGCATTTTTAAAAAGAATCCGTAGCCCCGAAGTGCCGCCGTATCCTAGCAACCAGATGGTTGCGAGTTCGAATACCCCTGATACAAAAGACGACAAAAATGTTAAAATGCAGTGAAATTGTGATCGGAAGGTTGCCAGATTCGCTGTGAAGTAGCAGTACATCGTCCAAACTTACCACTAATGTCTACGGCGTGTATACGAGACTGGTGCACGTTAAATCTGATCGGGGTCAATGTCCTGACGCCTACTGAGGTTGCGTCGGGTGCCAGTTCAGGTATTGCTCTCTTCATCTGATCATGGTTTAAAAACACGAGACATTTTTCTCGGCTCTTTCCTTCAAGATAGGCCCGAACAGTCCCCAATAGCCCAGTGTTCAGCTCTAGTGCGACGTTAATTAACCAAACTAAACCATTTAGTGTGGTTTTGTCTTCATGCATGGATCCTTCATAGTAGAGAAAACATAATGTTATAATCTCGCTAACATCAAAGTGAGGCCAACATGTATGGCCTCAGACACGTGGTTAATGACGTCATTCCATTCATAAAATTTTACTGTTACACATTTCCCAATTCATCAGCCAATCGCGAGTATTTTTTAATTCATAATTTTGAAAAGAAGTCACATGTTTGAGGCCATTCGGTCTGACATGTTGGTTTCACGATTATGACGTGATATTCGCTCTACTACAGTCCATTCGTGCTCGAAGGGTTTTGTTTGGTTAATTAACGTCGCACTGGAGCTGCACAGTGGGATATTGATGACGGTTTGGGGCCTATATCGAAGGACAGACCCGGGAACGATGCCTTGAATTTTTTAATCAATTGTCAAATGGCGATCAAACTAAACTAACCATGCATTTAATTGCATGTTTGAACTACGACATACTTAACGTGTATGAGTCTCCTCTGTAAGGTGAATATTTTTTTTTATATTTGTTTGTTTGTTCGTTTGTTTTGGCGACGACGAGGAACGATACTGGCAACTCTTCTATGACAAGCTCGAGCCCCAGTTGCTCAGTTGGTAAGGGGTTCAGCTACTAATCAGAGGATTGGTGGTTCGAATCCGTGAAATGGACTTGACATAGAAAAGTAAAAAAGTAGTGATCTTGCGATCGGAGGGTTGCCAGCTTCGCATAAAAATACTTGAAAGTCGTCCAGAATATCCAACAAATTATACTGGCGTGTATACGGGACTGGTGCACGATAAATCTGATCGGGGTCCAAAGTCCCGACGTCTATTGAAGGCGTTGGGTGCCAGTTCAGGTGTTTCCTCGTCATCTGACCATGGTTCTAAAATAACGAGGTGCATGTATGAATGTGTGTATGAATGTCTGTGTGAATGTGTATGTGTTCCCGGGTCTTTCCTTCGAGATTGACCCCGAACCGTCGCCATTAGCCCACTGTGCAGCTCTAGTGCGACGTTAATTAACTAACCAACCAACTTATGACAAGCTCGTTGCACTCTCAGGAGGCCGGATAGCCCAGTGGATAAAGGCGTCGGCTGTGAATCAAATGATTCACGGTTCGAACCTGTGCGAGAACTAGACTAAAGAATAGTAAAAAAAAGTAGTGATATTGCGATCGGAGGGTTGCCAACTTCGCTACCAAAATACTAGAATGTCGTCCAGAACATCCACAAAAATTATCGGCTTAAAAACCAACCAACCAAGTTGCACTCACAAGTCAAAATCCAACTTAATATTCTCTAGTTATGAGTCCATAATGCTCTACAGCCTTGTCCATCCAATGGCCTATTTGTAATAAGGGTTACTTCTTGTAACAATAACCTTTCGACCTTTCTAGTTTGGTTTGGTTTGGTTAAAAACGTCGCACTAGAGCTGCACAGTGGGCTATTGGCGACGGTTCGGGGCCTATCTCGAAGGAAAGACCCGGGAACGACTCCTCATATTTTTGAACCATGGTCAGATGACGAGGACAACACCTGAGCTGGCACCCATCGCCTTCAATAGACGTCGGGACTTTGGACCACGATCAGATTTATCGTGCACCAGTCCCGTATACACGCCGTTAATTTTTGTGGATGTTCCGGACGACATTCTAGTATTTTTGGTAGCGAAGTTGGCAACCCTCCGATCGCAATATCACTACTTTTTACTATTCCTTAGTCTAGTCCGCGCAAAGGTTCGAACCGGGGACCCTTTGGATTCCCAGCTGACGCCTTAATCCACTCGGCCACGGAGGCCTCTTTGACCTTTCTAGGATAGCCTACCTCATTGTGCAATAGGCTACAACATACAGTTAACGAAATACTTCGTGATAAATCATACTCATTTCCTCTAGGGATATTGACATAGTCTGGGTTCATATATCTCAAGGAATTATCCGCGGCGTCTCTGTTGATTGGAGATTTATTGTTCCTCATTCTATAAGAATCACGTGTTCGGACGTGTTTTTGCGTTGTCATGGAAATCTTCAGCATACTCTTGCTTCTTGCTTATATTATGTATACGTTTGCCTGTTTCACTGTTGCAAATATCTATGCTAATAATGTTACAGGGTGATTTGTGTTTGTTTGGTCCTATCACCAGAAATACTTAATCGATTTGGATGAAACTTAATAAAAACTCAGGATTTAAAAATAATTTTAATGTTATTTTAATTAGAAGATGAGTTTTGACTCTGAAATTTTTTTTATGCATTATTTCAACCGCTATAAAAATCAAATTTAGTCGCGTTAATCTGAACATCTGTTGAACCGATCTCAATGAAACTTGACTAGCTTCTTCGACACTTTATCTTGTGCTGATATGTTAAAAAGAAATTCAGTTATTACAACTTAATTCACTAAATACCATTTATTTTGCACGCCGTTCTTATGTTTGCCAGGGATAACATTCACAGAGTGCAGTTATTTAAAAAATTATTTTAAATGATAAAGGGCTGATCTACCATCCCATAAATTTTTCTTGAAAATCAAAAACGTTTTGTAATTATTATTATTTTTTTTTTACTATTGCTAAAGCGTCCTGTTACACACATTCAACATTTGAAGCTAATTATATTCCCAAATAACTACCTATGTCTGTTGTTTCAATAAGCTTAATAATACTTATGGTTTAATAAGTAAGTACACTTAAATAATACTTACGTTTTAATAAGTAAATAACCTTAAATAATACTTACGTTTTCATTAATAAAAAAATATTTTAAAAATTGGATGCCTGGTTGGCAGGCACGTAGGTATAGATTTTTCATTGGAGGGGTTCAGCCCCCACGTCCCACCCAAAAAATTCACAACTCCCCCTCATTTTATTTAAGTAAACATGAATACATTGACAGATAAATATTGAAACAGAAACATCCTTTAGTTTTCATGGAATCGTTACCAATATCAGTCATTATACCTATTTTTTAAAATTAGTAAATATCACTCCTAATTAGGAAATAAATTAGAGAACAAATTTAAATTTTGAGATCCCTTGTTTAGAATAACATATGTTTGGTCCATCTTGTATATACGACCCAGTTTGATGATATTTTCCCTTTGTAGCCGAAATACAAAAAGTACTAAATAATGAAACACGATGATGTCATGTTAGGCTTAGTTTGAGATAAAAATGACCTCAAAACATGTTTCTGATGCCTTTTGAAAACTATTTTCCCGTGATAAGACCCCGACTTATACCAGGTTTTCCCTTATCTTACTCAACAAGAAATATACGAGAAATTGAAATTTTTCTAATTTTTTGAAGTATTTTTATGATTTTTACAGTAATTCGATTTTATTTTTTTTCTTCTTGACTTTCAATGGGAGGGGTTTGAACCCCCTTGAACCACCCCTTACCTACGTGCCTGCTGGTTGGTGTTTAATAGCGCAAGAGCAACTCTGCCCTACAGTTTCACTTGCGCCAGTGTAAGTAATTAGTAACTCGTAGGTATTAAGTAACATCAGACCTCGTCGTCCTTAAGGATTCCGCAAGACGAGCCATGACGTCATTGACCACATGATCCTCCAAGGCCATGACGATCGTCTTGGTCGAGAATACGGACTTGCTACTTAATACCAACCAACCAATTAAAAAAATGAAAACATTAATTAAATTTAAAGTATTATTTAACTGTGTACTCTTTTGTAACTGTGTACACTGTATAGTCACGGATATGTATGACATATTAAGCAACGAAGGATATTTTACGTTTCTGAATCTATAGATCTGTATAGTTATGCTACAAAAATATCTTCAATAAGCAAAATATTCATTGGTGTGACGGACGCAATTAACAGAACAATTATTAAAGAGGGCTTAGTTTTTTATTTTCACCTCAATCACATTCTCTAAAAATGACCTTTACTTCAACAAAATTCAAATGTTAGTTCTTTGACGATGCTTTAGACCTTCTTAACTTCGACTCTTCAGTTATGGTTTGCTTGCTAAACAACTTATCGTCTTTGCTTAGGAAAAATACCATATTTCTTTGTTTGTATTCAAGAAAAGATAACGGGATTTACATTTGTTATCTGCTTATTTTCTTGATGAAATGAAGGAAAGATAGTCCACATAGTGATAGATTTCATCAAATAGTTGAAAATTCGATCAAGAGAGATAAGATCACAGCGATACCAAATGAATTTTTTATACATTGGTAAAAATTTCAAAACACCTTGAGGTGGTACACGCTTTAAGTAGCAAGTCCGTACTCCCTGTTAAGGCGTACGTTTTGGCCGCGAGGGATTACGCGTCATTCTACAAGATACTCCGGATGCAGCAGTCATTGGCAGGAACTTGTGCAAGATAAAAAAGTGTTGATATGCCAAGGCACCATAACTCCAAGGAGAATCCGTCTATGGAAATAAATTATCTATCACCGTCAAAGACCGCGTTGCCAGGTTTGTCATTAATCCATCCCCTCCTCCGAACTTTTGCGTGGAGAAGAGGGAATTAGCCCGACGATTCGCATTTAGGCAAACGTTGGCCTGTTTAACCACAGTAACTTCTGTCGTAATCAATAGGACGTAGTGCATGCTGAAATTGAAGAGAAATACAAGTTCTACAATTCCACTTGACAAGTTGGCAATTTCAACCATTTGTGTGAAAATTGTGTGGAGTGAAAAATATGATTATTTGAAGAAGAATTCACTATGCAGCCAAAATATCACACTAAAAATCAATTGTGAAATATGAAATTGAAACAGGTTTAAAGAACACTTTAATATGTACGAAATATAATATCAAGGAGTCTAAACTTAAGACAAGAGATCTAGAGTTTTCAGAAAGCGTAAGAAAGATTATGCCGAGCAGGTACTCAGGCGAAATATTCTCGAACCAAACATTACGGCACAGTGGAAAACTGTGCCTTCCCGATATTTAATTTTTTTTTTATTTTGGTTCCTTCTAAAACCTTTTATAATTTTGCCAGATACCTGTTTTATATTCAATGCCCCTATTCTAGTTTTTCAATATTTTAAGTATAGGACGCTCCGACATGGGTATCGGCGACAGCATAAAAAGCAAGATTTTCTACTAAAGTGCTAGAATTAAAATATATACATTAAAGCCACCATCTTCTAAACCCCTAAAATCTCCAATACAAACTCCTTTAACGGAGATTAAAAAAAAAAATAACCCACCCACAACCACCCATTCAAATGACGACGTTGTTAAAACCCTAACACGAACCCAAAACCAGAAAACGATTACGATTTACGGTTATCGGCCCCCTTAATACCACCCCCTCCCCTCTCCACCCACTCATTAAACGAAAGGGGCGAAAATTGGATTGAAAGTCTGAAGGGGGGGGGGGGGCAGAGAATGGGGTAAATAAAAAAAGGAAAGGGGGGGGGGCAAGAAGGGAGGCAATTAGCTCATTAAAAGCGAAGCCTCCGCGAAAAGACATCAAAAGTCAATCGATGGAGCAGGTCCCATTGTTTCTTGCGCTTCCCCCCCTCTCTTCCCAAATCCTGATTATGTGGCCTCGTTAAAATTGCGCGCGCTTAATTAACTTACGCCTTTGATCATTCGGGGGGGGGGGGGGAAGGGATCGGTCCCTCATTCTGGAAGGTGGTCTTCAGAGGTCAGGACTGTGGGGATCGCTTCGAATACCCCGATACTTACACCCCGGGTCGAGCAACTGCTTTAACTCGACAGTTAAAGTATAAAAAAAGCATCTCTGACGCCCAAGGTTCCGTTCCGGGAATTTTCCGAAACGTATAGCGCTAGGTTGATAATCTGGCCTTACAGCTTCTACCACAATATTCATAGCGACCTGTTTTTTATCATACACGTGATACACTTCATGGGTCCTCTTCATTCGTTCTACTGTCCCACTCACTGAGAGATAGTCTTCAAATACACCATATTGTCTCTCGACCCGAGCACTTTCAGACATAACACTCTCATTTTTGAGAATTCTGCGATCGTCAAGGTTACTTTCGTCATATTTGACAATCGTTTCGTCGTTGAGTCACATGACTTTTGACAAAACAAGTATCCTCAAATATGTAACAAAAGTCATTCGCTTCAATCCATTTTCGGCCTTTTTCGAGGGCACAAGCTCATATTTGGTTTTTATACTTATATTGTCAGAATTCAAACCAGCCTTTTTGTCCGAGTGGATAGCGTTGGACTCGGGACCGAGAAGTCCGCTGTTCGAATCGAGCTTTCTATGTTTATTTGAAACCGTCTGCGTTTTTGACGAAATAAATTTTACGCCAATACTTGAACGGTCGCTCTAAAGCAATTGCTCACTGGTAAAAATGCTTGCATTTTTAACAGTGAGGACTTTAAAAGCAAGGACTAGAACAATGTCGTTTTCCCGTTTATTATTAAACATATAGAGACTTTGCCACTTTTGTCCCGAGCATCCCGAGTGTTCTTCCGGACTTCCGAGTGTACTTCGGACTAATCGATTAATCGTCAAATCGGCTAATCATCAAATCGGCTAAGCGTCAAATCGAATAATATTCAAATCGTCAGATCTAAAATTACCAAATCGAAATCGCGATGATTTTTTTACTTCCAGAATTTCGATATATCGAATCATCACCCAAGTCTAATGAAAACCCCCACACATCCCATACGTCGGGATCTGATGACCCCTTTCAAACATTGACAACTTTCCATTCTGCCCTGCCACCGCAATATCCTCTGGCCACGTCTCCCACGCTATCTGTGTGGCACAGTTGGTCAGCTCTGCATAAAGAAGTCCCCCACAAGGGGTTACTTAAAGGCGGGAGGGGGGGATTCCTAATCCCTTGGACCCTAATTCACGCAGCCTTGATCTCAGTTGACGTCCAGATTTCACTTCTCGATTCAGAACGTTCCTTTTCCAGCTCGTTATGGTATTTCTCTTGTGGGTTCTCTATGATGGATGTTTCTCGGGGCTTTCTGAGGTAGATGTCAAAGGAGCTTTTTGTTGGGAATTTTTGCAGCAGGGTGGTCTTGTCGATTCTAATTTTTTTTATTTTTTTTTCTGGACTAGTAGAGTGATGGGAGTTTTAAAGGACAAAAGTAAGCTGTAAAGCATTTGAATCCTACTATTAAAGCGCAATGCCTTCTGTGAAGACGCCTTCCTAGAAAACGTATTTTCACATTGCAGGTGGCTTGCAGTACTGAATATAGAGTTTGAGTGTCTCAGGGCAGTTCATTTATTACGTCACGCAAATTAGGGTGATGAGAAAATCTATCTTGCGAGCAGTGGCGTACGCAGGGGGGGGTTGAGGGGGGTCACAACCCCCCCATCGGTCTGTAGTTTTAACAAAACATTCAAAATATAATGTTTTTTTTATTTTGAAAAAAAAAAATACAAATGTATTTTTTTCCATTTAAGAATCTACCTTTGTTTGCAAAAAATAATATTTTATTTTTTTGGAATTTTGTCACTGAAAACTTTCAACAGACCCAATTGGAATGTGGTCGCGGGGGTGTTCGAGCCTGAGACGGCTTTCTATAAGCAGCTGCTTATTGGCATGGCCAGAACGGTGTTTAACGAGTCGGCAAAAGTAAACCATTCTCCATTTTCACCCAGACCAGTGGTGTACTCAGGTGGTGGTTGAGGGGGGTTGTGACCCCCCCCCCCCCATCGGTATGAAGTTTTAAAAAAAATTATTACAAAAATAATCCTTGTTTTCCCAATTAATAAAAAATTCCAAAACAAAAAGTTTTTTAAAAAATACAACGTTTTTTTTGCATTTAAAACCCTACATTTGTTTGCAAAAAAAATGACACAATTTCGGCGCGGGGTACTGACAAGCGGGAGGTTTATGCTAACAATTTATGCATTTTATTACTGGGTAGTCCGACCCGATGTCCTCCGACAAGCACCATCATTTTCACTTAGACGTAACATTTTATTGTTCAAAGAGATCTCCTTTCGTAAATAGGAAGAGTTATGCATCCATTCTGTAAAGAAGAACATTTTAAAATCATTGACTGTTTTGCTAGAGGGGGTTGGATGTTGCCCCCTCACTTTTTCAATATTGTACTTTTAAAAATGAAACGTAACCCCAACACTTTCCTATTACTACAGGCGATTAGAGGGGTGGGGGGGGGGGGGGGTCGCCACCCACTTTTTTGGATGTTGCACTCTTTTATTTTAAATTTGCACTTTAAAAAAAACATAATACATTTTGGTACTGAATTGACGAACCAAAGAAAAATTTCGTACCCCAACCCTAATTCTTTTTGTTACTAATATTACATTTACTATCGATTTTATTTTCCCGTATTATTTTTTCCCAATAGGCAGTCAGCTAATAGCTATTTAGGAGCCTTACTTCCCATTTTCGTCATTACAAAATGTTCATCGTTTGACTGAAAATAAAAAGAAAATGTAAAATAAACATAGGCAATCGGTTTCGATTTCACAGAGCGGGAAAAATGTTGGCGCCGATATATATCTATGTTGAAAACTTAATAAGACAATATGAAATATTTTTTTTCAATGGTAAATAAAATATCGCTTTTTTTTTTTAGTTTAAATATTTTGTTTCAAAAATTTTTTCGATGGTATCATTTAGAATATATAGACATCTTGTAAGTCTTATAGTAGAAGTAAAGAATGACTAAAATAGTCAGGTGATATAAAGGTCAAATGAAAAGATGTTTTGAACAGTTTCTACTTATTGTACTCCTGAAAATTGGACTTTAGTTTATGAGGCTTTATTTCTTTAGTATTTCGGAAAGTTATGGCGCCGTTTTCTAGAAGAAAGCTAAGGTAATAACAATCCAGTTTAGTTGATTTTTTTCTTTAAAAAAAAAAGTGAAGAAAAAGAAAACCCAACGAATCAATCAGGAAAGGTGAGATAATTCCATACGTGTTTTTAAAAGACTTCATTCCTACTGTCAGTTCCCATGCATACTAATTTAAAAGAATTATAACAATTGTACTACTTTTACTTTAAAATTTAATTGCTAACATACAAATGACTTATATTTTGTACAAACATATGCAATTTTTTCTAAGCGTATGTGAAAAACAGTGGCAGATTCGTAAGTATAAAAATAAATTTTGCCCGAATTACAAGTAAATTCAAGCATAATAATCAATTAATACTTATATATAAGAATTTAGTGTCTGTCTGTGGAATCGAACAAAACACCTCATTTTGAGTTTACTTCACGAATTAGGATACACTGATTCAGAAAATCACATTAAATATTTTTTTGTCTGTCGGTTTGTCTGGATTTACCTAAAAAACGATTGAACGGATTTTTATTAAACTTGCGCCATTTTAACAACATTTTCTCAATTTAAAATCTGCACTTTGTTTCATGTGGATATCTCGAAACGTTCAAAAGTTTTAGAACTTTTTCTGTTTTACCATACGTTATTCCTATTGGAAATTTACATGTAGATCTTCTCTTCATAACATGATTGTTAAAAATCACATTTGGTAACCAAAAATATTTTTTGACGATAGGGATAAACGATGCATTTTGATTGGGTGATAAGTAAATTTCGCCAAATGAATTTAAAAAGCGCCAAATGAATGAAAATATCGCCATATAATAAATAACTTTGCCCAAAAAATTAAAATGTCGCAAAAAAATTTTTAATGTCACCAAAAAATTTAAATATTGCTAAATGAATGAAAATATCGCCAAATGAATAGAAATGTTGCCAAATGAGCTAAAATATGGTCCTATATTGAAAAATACCAGCAAAATGTCGAAATTAGTGTCCAAATAATAAAATTAATTTCAATTGGGGAACATAATCGCACAGCTCTTACTTCGCAAATTGACCACGAGCAACGCCGGGCCATATTGCTAGTAGTTAATATGAATAAAATATAGTATAAAATAATCTTTAAAAAAAAAAAAAAAAAAAAAGACTTTAAAAAAAAGCTTTGAAAGTTTTTTAAGAAATCGTTATTAATTTAAGGAACAAAAGTGGATTTTTTTTTAAATATTTAAGTATTTATTTTATGCACATTATCACTTTTTGAAATTGGCTCTAAAATTTAAGTGTGGTTTTTTTTGTGAATTGGCACGAACTTTAAAGAGTGGTAAAAAGTACAAAAATAATTCTAAATAATTAATTTTGTTCCACTACTCCCTAAATTAAAATTTTTGTAGTCTTTAGTATTTTATTTCTTAAAGTAAGTTTTTTTTTTTTTTAATATTTTTTTTCTTTTTAGTTTAAAATGTAAGATGAGTACTTCGCCCCCTCCCCCTTCTATTGTTCAATCAGAAATTCGTGTTGTTGATGACTTTATATATATATATATATATATATATATATATATATATATATATATACGTGTAAAGTAATCTGACTCTCAACCCCCCCCTTATAAATTTCCTGCGTACGCCACTGCTTGCGAGCCCAGTAGCAGAAAATTTCATAACAGTCTGCGACAACATTTTTGTGAGTAAGATTTGTCTTCAACTTAATTTATTTTATACAACTATCGGTATACCTCTCTTGAGCAAGTATAACAGCAATGATTAAATATAGAATATCAACAAACCTAGAAAGAATCTGCAAAAAATGTTCTAATGTAGAGCAGACATGAAAAAAAATGCGTTTGATATACTTCTGCAAAGATTTGTCTGCAGACATTTGAAAAAATCTGCGACGTACGACGCACGTCGCCGCGTTTCTGCTTCCGAGCTTGCGAGGACTTCGAGTTTGCACAACGTATCAAAATTTTGAAGAAAAAATTATGATTTTTTTTTTAGAAATTTTATATTTGTCCTTTTTTTTCAAAGAAGGAGGAAGAATTTTCTTATATTGTCGTGAGGTGTTGTACTTTTCTTGAGGTGTCGGTTAGAATACAATGCTACAAAAATTCAAAACTGCAGACATTAAAACAAATCAATCAGAATTTACTACAATCTGTAATATGTGTCATTGTACTGTGGAGTTAGAGATGGGTGATGGTGAACGAAATAAGGGGCAGTACAAGATTATTACGCCACAACGCTTTTATTCCATGCTCCCGTGGATAGAAATCCACCTTCCTTCATCAACACTTCTCTAGCTCTCTCTTACAACTGATCAGTGTTGCCAGCGACACCCAGGTGGCGCTGGAACACATTACAAAGTAACTCCCTCTAGTGGTGTGTATACGCACTAGGGCATTCCGACACTCGGCCATTCGACTATTCCGTCTTCGGAATCACATAATTACAATGATATACTACAATACAATACATTATATTACAATACATGACATTACACATCTACACCTACATTCATCATCCTATTATAACCTTAAATTATTTTTCATAACATCCAAAAATCAATTATTATCTTACTTCAAATTTAAAATCTCGTAAGCATTATCAAATTTATTATTGTAAAAATTTAAATACCTAAATCACTTTTTATCATTAGAGTTCTATATGTCCTAAAAATAAATGTTCCAAAAGTTTCGAAGTTAAAAATGTTCCAAAGTCTTTCAATACTCAAGAAATTCAAATGTTCAAACCTAAAAAATAATTAACACTAAAAAGTTCTTCACTTTTCACCAATAGATTATTTTCAAATCCTTTCAAAAATGTAAACATCACAATTAAATTTTAAAAAATGACATCAATAGTAAAATTAAATCACAAAAATTTTCAATGATACAACTTTCATTCTCTACTCGTATTATGCAACACTCAACAACATAATAACACTTTATCACTGCACAGCTGTTGTAAATAAAAAAATGAAACTTATTTCTTTCCACCTCTGATAAAAATATTAAAACGGCTATTCGAATTCCTAAAATAAAAATAAAAAAAACTTTCACTACCTCAAATAAAAAAATAAACAAATCACAAATATTCCACATTTCGCAATTCTGCATACAATTTCGAAGAACAACAAAAAAAAAAAGATTCACTTTTTGAGGGTTCACTTTCAAGGGTTGCTTCACAGAAAAAAAAAAAGATAGTTAACGCCAAGGTCGCTTACTCCTTGTTTAACGCATTGGTATTCTCCAGTTGGCTTCTGTATTTGGGCCATATCGTCGCCAAGGTGGTTGTGTTCGTTGATCCTGATCTGTGATTGGACCGCAGCTCTCAACCATGGATCGGTGATCGCCAAAACGTGACTTCTGTCGCCAACTCCACTCGCTTCCAAATTGTTGGATGGTAGGTTTGCTTCTCTTAAAGCCGTTCCTATGATTTGGGCTTGCTCGCCAATTGCAGACTTGGCATGTTGTATTCCGTCGCCAACCTCGTTCGTTTGCATCAGTTGCTTTGTATTTAGTTGGAATTTGATGATCAACTTGCGAGCTAATTCGCCAATTCTGGTTGTAGCTTTTGCTCTTCGGGAATTTGTATTTTGATTGACTCTTCCGATTCCGTTTTGTTTTTCGGAAATGTTCAAATTGGTTTTGAGAGAACATCTTTGAGTTTTCTTTTTTCGAAGCGATTCTCAAACCTACTTCGCTTATTTTCTTTTGTGCACAGTCTTTTTCAGGCTGACGCGCCGTCTGTGTTTGCAAGTTTTGCGATGATATCACTCGTATCAATCCACATCTAAGTGCGTTCGTACTATTGACTTTATTTTCATTGTCGTCTTTATTTTCCCTGCACTCGAACGATTTATGCCCAATATTTCCGCAAGCAAAGCATATTATTCCTAGTTTTCTATTCACCTGTCGATTTTGCTGGGTAGGCTCCCGCTCCTTTGCGTAAGCTCCTCCCGTCTGCGCGCTGGCGCCGTCTCGGTTTCGAAGACCTGTCTCCTCGTATGCTTTGTTTTCGTACGGCTTTGTGCTTCTTCTGAAGTTTCGTGCAGCTTGAAAATCATCTAATTTATCCGTTAGAGTTGCTACTTCTTTGATTTTTTGCAGGTCATCTATGAAATGCTCCTGCATCTCTCTCGGTAATTTTCTTTTGATTTGGTCGACTAACATGAGTTCTTTGAGCGCTTCGAATGTGTTTATTTCCATTCCGTTTAGCCACTCGGTTAGGTAGTTCTTTAGAACGTACGAAAAGTCTCTCCATGTTTGACTTGGTTCTTTTCTGGCAAAACTAAAATTTAGTCGAAACTGTTCCGCTGTCAGACGAAACTGCCTAAGTAAGATGGTCTTGATCTGTTCGTAGTCACTCGTCACATTTTCGGGTTCTCTCGTGATGACATTTGCGACCTCCAGTGGTAGTAGACCAATCAGGTGATTTACCCATGTATTTTTGTCCACTCCCAGTCGAACTATCTGTCTCTCGAATAAAGCCAGGTACATGCTAATGTCGCCTCCTTCAAAGGGCTTTATCACGTTACGATTGGAGACACTCGTTTGTTCTGTTGTCGACGAGTTTGTTCGGCGGTTTTCTGCATCTATTCTTAATTTCGCTATTTCGAACTCTTGTATTTTTTCCTTTTCTATAGCTTCTCTCTCATTAGCTTCTTTTTCTTCCTTTTTTTCTCTTTCCGCTACTATGGCGTATAACAGGTTTTTTGTAGTTTCTTCATCATACCCTGTGTGTCCAGTTATGATTTTGCACATTTGTATAACCTTTGGGTTTTCCGGTGGAGTCAGATCCAGTTCGTCTAAAAGCACCATCAAATCTACCTTACGCGTCTTTGCCAGGTACGACATCTTGAGGGCAAAAGTTAGTCACTTTTGTACACTCCACTATTGCTTTCGCACGTCGCTGATCCGCTCTTCACTGACGACGATGTTTTTGGATTCTGCTGTGCTGCGAATCGGATTTCGCTTCCTTATTCGACGACGACCGCAGTTGTCTCGTGGTGCGTTAGGCTTAGCCTCCGGTTCCTTCCGTTTTCCGATTCTGCCGCAACACTAATCCTCTGTTGCTCAGTGATTCACACACGGCCTCGAGCCCCCATGTGGAGTTAGAGATGGGTGATGGTGAACGAAATAAGGGGCAGTACAAGATTATTACGCCACAACGCTTTTATTCCATGCTCCCGTGGATAGAAATCCACCTTCCTTCATCAACACTTCTCTAGCTCTCTCTTACAACTGATCAGTGTTGCCAGCGACACCCAGGTGGCGCTGGAACACATTACAAAGTAACTCCCTCTAGTGGTGTGTATACGCACTAGGGCATTCCGACAGTACTAACAATTATAACGCGTTATTTAAGTAAGTAGATAAGCGTTGCAAAATCCTGAAAACATAATAAAAAATCCGAATATGTGTTTCTTAACGTTTTATTTATTCAATTTAGCTTATGTGTTGTCTCCACATCCAAAAGAGTTCAATTAAAATATACTTAATTGGAACCAGAAACTTCAAAATAAAGTAAGTATAAATTTTCAAAAATTGGACGCGGGGGGGGGGGGGGGGGGAGGGTCTCAGGTGTTGCTCAGGCTCCCTACGAAAAATTCAGTAGAGTGATAGGGAGTATTGTAATGCAATATTGTATTCGCAATTTTGCGTGAAAATCCACATAAAATACCTTCTGCGATATTCCACTTTTCAGATTAAACGGGCTTGTTTATTTTTTTCTCATTCATTACAGCTAACTATCATTACCACGGCTAAATTAATAAGTAATATTATCGATTCATATTATTTACTTAATTTAATCTATATATTTAATACGTGAGGTTCTCTTTTGTGACAGTCACTCGTCTTAAACTATAAATAACCCATTTTTTTTATCAATGTGTCATTTGAAAGGGTGGGAACTGTAGATATTTCAAAACGCGCCAAAACTATAAAATATTAAGCAATTAATTAAAATTTAAAAAGAACGAAAAGTTATCATCGTGGCGTCACCTCCATCTCAAAATTTAAACTACAGTAAAATGACTTTGTCAGATGAGCAGAATTCAACTAATACGCAGGAAATGCATGGAATTAATCCTTCACTGTATGGTAGTTCCCAGAGAACCTAAACCATAACTTTCACTCTAAAGATAGTTTAAACAAGCTCATCCTTTATTGGATGGCGTTCCTTCTGTCCTTATATCCCCTACACTCTTTAGTTTGCTTTCAACCACCATATCAAAGTATTTGGTTTGTGACGCCCCATTTGAACAGGTTATGCCACATGCATCCACTTTCTTTACATTGTCAAATAAAATCATTTGATCGAAATCCTCACTAAAGAATATTTAGCCCATGCAGTAGTAAATAAAAACATTTTTGAATAAAGTTCAAAATAGTTATTTCATTTTTACCGTAATATTACCATGCCTCCTGAAACCTAATCCGCCGTTGATAACATAGGGGTAAATTTGGTTGTCGAATATTTCTTTTAATAAAAGTTCAGGTTTTTGGAAGGCTTGCACACTGTTATCATAAAGAAAAATAAATATGTGAACGGTTAATTATATGATTAATTAAGGTATGTTAATAATTAATATTAATTATATAACGGTTTCATTTTGGGGAAATATTTCAAAGGAAATTCTTTTGACATACACCAGCTTGGGCCCCATCCGAAACTAAATCCCACCCCCCTTTCAATCTTTTCTTTCCATCTTTTCTATTCAAAATTCAAACTCAACTCCTCTCCTAAACAATAAATCAAAGGCCATTCCTCTCCCCGTATGAGAGCACTAATAACAATCCCACAAAACCATCCGACTCTTCTTCAAAAGCATTGAAAAATCTCCCGATTCCGTCGGGACCCCACTCTCTCTTTCTCGCAGTATGTCATTCAAAAAACGGAAAAAACGGGAAAAGGGGGGGGGTTGGAACTCGGGATGGATAGATCCCCGTGAAATATGGTCGCATGAAGCGAGTTATTTTTCAAGTTCCCATCAAATCCGGAGTTTTATCTCGGAAAGGTCTGAGGTTGAAGGGGGGGTCGGAGTCCCTCAATATCCTCGTGCGGGAGTTTCTGTGACTTCAAAAAGCATCAGTTTGTTGGCGGGAATGGAATTCGGGTTGTGGAGCTTTTCCGGGAGATATAAATAATGCCCGAGCTGCCGTGACGCCG
This sequence comes from Troglohyphantes excavatus, assembly GCA_963932185.1. NCBI lineage: Eukaryota > Metazoa > Arthropoda > Arachnida > Araneae > Linyphiidae > Troglohyphantes > Troglohyphantes excavatus. Next base: position 15,637,256 of record OZ010673.1, read on the forward strand.
CTGAGTGATTGAATGTGAAATATTATGCGTGGGATCGGGATTGGGGGTCGTCCATAAATTGAGTGAGAATACTCGATGATAGGGTTTCTATTAACTCTTTGCAGTCGAGGAATATGTTTCATATTTTGATTCTTCTTATGGAAGAATTACATCCCGTTTCTGTATTTTTTTAAAGATGTATTCTTTAGAGTGTCCTTTTTACGTTTAGAGTGGATAATTATAAAAATAAAAAGTTGAGCGTAAAGCTGAATATTATTCTCAGTATAACAAACATTATAATTAGTGATTTATGACATTTGACGAACGTATTTTAAAAAGCGGGGGCTGTAAGGAATTTCGTTACGAAGGCAGTTTTAGGTAATCAACATACTTGGTGCTTCTAGATGATAAAAATAATTTATATTATAAAAATTTGTAAGAGAATAATTTTATACTCAAGTGTATGTTATTCTCTTTGATTTTGAAGAAAAGAGAAAAAGGTTAATAAAATGTGTGAAAAATGCCTTGGTTTCAGCGTAAAAAGTTTACTATGGTTAAAAAATGTAACTTTATTACACTTTCTATATGATTTTTTTTTTTTTTTTTTTTTTTTTTTTTGTAACTAAGTGCGCTCAAAATTATTCACCGCAAAGCCTAAGTGACGCCAGCTTAAATATTTTTCCATTCTAACGGTCATATTCACAATCTCAGATAATCCACGGTTTCGGGAGGTAAACCTAAGATTATTGATGAAACCTATTCACAAGATCGGTTTTCGCCCAATCGGCGGAATATCTACAGGAAACTAAACCTGAGTTTATACTACCAATATTGGCAGTTTAAACCATGGTTTTAGTTCTAAACAAAATGGCCGCCTATTCGATCGCTCTGTTAGGCTTAAATTTTTTTTTTTAAATCTATTTAAAGACAAATATTTCCCAAATAAGTACTTAAGTCGGAACTTTTTATGCGTTGAACACTAAAAATTGCCCATACGAATTAATTCAGTGCTCTTTTCATTAAAATCGATGCGACATAAATGTTGTCGCTACGAGATACCCGGATGGACAGATCTGTTCTTCGAGTACCTATTTATCGCAGGTTTTGCGGTGTAGTGGTTCTCTCTCTCTCTCGTTTGTTTAATAAATGTCGAAGTACTATAAACCGAATCACAAAAATTTCTCCAGTATGAGACTGGAAAGAAGGAGGGATAATAGGAACATTAAAATAATAACATTAAAATTGGTGCAACAAACAATTACATTTTAGTTTCGAATTCTTCTTTTTGTCTTGCTTGCAACAAAATAAATACCTAGATTTATCAGTTAAAATGTGTATTAGAAGGACCAAAAGGTAGTAATGAGGTGCTAAAACCACAAATTTACCTATTTTTAAAGCCAATTATCTAGAATTTTAGCAAGGTGGGGCAGTTTTCAGTTTTGGTGCAACAAGCGGTTCGTCAGTTTTCGAATTCTAATTTTTGTCTTGCTTGCAAATTTCTAGATTTATCAATTAAAATCAGTTTCAGAAGGAACAGAAGGAAGTATTGAGGGGCCAAAACCACAAGTTAAAGCTAGGATTTTAGCAAGGGGGCAGTTTTCGGTTTTGGTGCGCAACAATCAATATTACATCGTCAGTTTTCGAATTCTAATTTTTTCCCTGCATCAACCCAATTACATTGATTTATCAATTAAAATCAGTTTTAGAAGGACCAAAAGATCAAGTACTAAAATCATAAGTTTACTTATTTTTAAGGCCAATTATGTAGGATTTTAGCAAGGTGGAGCAGTTTTCGGATTTGTTGCAACAAGCAATATTACATCGTCAGTTTTCGAATTCCAATCTTTTCCCTGCATCAACCCAATTACATTGATTTATCAATTAAAATCAGTCAGACGGATGAAAAGGCAGTCATTATAGAGGCTAGACAATAAAGAAGTTTATCTATTTTTAAAGCCATCGAGATGGTAAAAAGCCACCAATAATACTATGATTTTAGCAAGGAATTTTATTTTAGAATGGGACATTAATTCTGAACTTTCATTAGTAATTCATGTGCTTGTATTTAAATGTATATGTGCTTGTATTCATGTATTATTTATGTAAATATTTTTTCATAAATTCGTCGATTCACATTTTTCGTTCGCTTTCCAAAACAGAAATCTCTGAATGTAAACAATTGACACGTGTGCATTGTCGACCAATGAAAGAAGTCGTTATATTTTTCGAAGGCACAACCTCGGAGTAACCACGGTGTACAAATTCCCCAGTCGAGCGGAGGCTGTGAATAAGGTTCCGACGAAATCCCCCGATTTCCTTCAATCCTCGGTTTTCGTAATCCACGGTTAATCGCTGGAGTTTTCAGAACTTGTGAATAAGAGGGTTAGTGTGCTACATACACTGTAAAAGAAAATGTACTTAAATATGAGTACCTGAACCAACTCGTTTTTCTTTGAGTACAAATAAATGCATCGTCAATGAGCGACGACGTACTCAAATTTAAGTAACCTTACTTTCTTACAAATGGGCAGTGTGATTTAATATTGCCAATCTCAGCTTTTGTTCAAGCCATCTTAACAGAGCGACCCTGACAAACTTAAAATAGGTGTTTAGAAGATGGTTTTCCATATTATTTGATATCGATTACTTAAATGGGAACCGAGTTATTACAACTCAATTATCTGACTTCCTTTTCTCTTAGCACACTTTTTTTAACATTTCTTCACTTTATAACTTCTTTAAGTCGCCCTGATATTTAACGGATAAGGAATTCAGCTGCGGTGCCTGAGGATCTGCGTTCGATTCCCGTTAAGTCTTGGTTATAATTGTTTGTTGTTTAGTTAGATTTTAGTGGCGCAAGGGCCAGTTTTGGCCATACTGCGCCAATTGATTGTAATTGTTGATATTATTTGAAAGTGTTTTATGAAGGTAGCCTATGTAGGCAAGAATCTGCTCTTTTTATTTATTTTTACTCATAGTAATTTTTTATGAGTACATATATTTTTTTCAAAAATGAAACATGTATTCAGAGTCATTATAAACATCAAATGTACTCAAAAAGAGTATACATTTTATTGATTCTTAACCCCTATCTTTAACAGTGTGGCTTCGGATCAGCCCCCGGTGCCTTTATCAAGTAAAAGACCGACCCGCCCATAACACAGAAATCAACAGCCCACCATGAAATCTCCCCAAAGCGTCCAGTCCATTCTACCAGACTCTCAGAGCCCCCACCACAATGGCCAGATACATATCTCGCCGTATAATAGCGAAAGGCTCCAATCTTAACAGCCTTCCCTGTCTTGAATCCTGTTAGCCACTCGAACGGTGACAGAGCCATAAAAGGGACGATTTTCCGGGGCATCGCCGTGGGTGCGTGAAGAAGCAACACCTTTGCCTGTGGACGGGTCGGCGAGTTCAAAGCCGGGCGGCATGTGAGGAGATCATCGGAATGGAGGGTGTGCGGTGCAGCAGAAGTCCTGCTGTTATGGATGAGAGAGGGGTGGGATCCGTATGAATTGGGATTAGCTAGCATATGAGGCTTTCAAAATGCCCCGGATAAATGAGAAAATATTTTAGCAGTTTCGGGCACTGAAGAGGCATGTAAATAGGTTTGGGGTGAGGATGACTATTGGTTTCTCTTGTTTATGAATGTGTATGTGTTCCTGGGTCTTTCCTTCGAGATAGACCCGAACCGTCGCCAATAGCCCACTGTGCAGCTCTAGTGCGACATTTATTAACCAAACCAAACCAAACTTGTTTATTTTCTCCATCAATCTAGAGCAGTTGGTTTTTAAAGTTTTTTATATAAAACCTCATACAAAAAATATGTTCCCCGAAAACAGATAAGTCGATATTTATTGAAAATGGTGTATGAAAGCAGCATATTTATATGGCTAATGTATATGTATTGGTAAAGCAGCATATGGCTAGCACCTGCTCATTTTATTCATTTTTATCCATTGGACGCATTTTTAAGTACATGTCTTTTTCAAAATTGAAACTTACTTATTTTGTGCCATGATAAGCATCGAATGTATTCAGAAATGAGTACATTTTACTTATTTTTGAATAACTATTATTAACAGCGTGATTATAAGAGTAGGGTTGATTGGGTCTTTCACTTCCGATTACAGCTTGAGTTGAAAAAAGTCATGCCTGTACACATGTCACACAATCATGCCTGTACACAAAAGTATGCCAAATACATTTATAAATCCTGCAGGTTTTTTTAAGTTTGCTAGCATAATATTTTTTGAAAACCTGCATTTTCCCTTCAATTATTTCAATGCTGAATTGTTCAGCACTAAACCTGGAATTTCACAACTTTCATGGGCGTTTTATGCCGATTTCCACGAGAAAGCATCGATATAGATTTCTAGATATCCCATACATTATTCTATATCACATCCCTTGAACCCAGGCCCAAAATAAACATCTCCAACGCATAGCATTTTATTCGTCTCTATCTCTACATATGGCGATCAAGCATCCATCTTTGCCTCTCTAGCGACTTGAACAACGCAGGTGGCGATTCCTCCCCCTTCCCCCACCCCCACCCCCCTCCCCACGAAACCAGAGAAATGGATGAAAGTGGTCAACTGATTTCTCTTCCCCAGTTTTTTGAAGAAAGGTGCTTCTTCTGCATCTCGTGTAATAAATTTTTTTCCCATTCTTTTTCTCGGACCCTCGGCAAGGGAGAATGACATATGGAGTGGGAAGGGGGCCACCTATCTGCTTTATTTTTATGGGTTGTTGAATAAAGTAATATATCTTGTTCAGGCTCCCCGTTCCCTAAACACTGTGGAGCTTCTTTTTTTTTGGAAAAGGGGGGTGGGGGGGGATTTATTGATGGGGTTTTATCGGTGAATTATTGATTGTATTTTCGAGGGATAGGGTTTTTTATTCTCTCGACTAAAGTCCAGTGTCCGTTTGGTCGAGATAATTAAATATGTATATCTTGTATCCCGTTTTTAAAATAACACATATTAATTTGACATATTTTCCAGGAACATACCCATTGCGTTCGAAATAGCCTCCGGGTTACCATATTTTCAATTATCCAATCGTCCCCTAGTTAAGGTTGCCACTGGGACGCAATCGCTACAACCCTTATTTTCCGTATCTCTCAATTATCTGAAAGCAAAATTATGGGGATCCTCTTATTGAATGTCGATGTCTAAAGTGCATAGATTCTAAGTGCATTTTTTTTATGAATTTGAATATTTTGGCTTTAAAGAGAAATGTTCGACAAATCGTCATTTTTCCGCTCCGCATAATCTTCGCACAAATGGTGTAATCTGTCAACTTGTCAAATAAATATAATTGTAGCACTCCTCTTCAATTTAAGTAATCACTCGCAACGACCCTGAGTTGAAGTTACAGTAATTAAACATGCCAGCGTATGCCTAAAATTTGACTCATTCCCACACAACGAGGTAAGAAGATCAGTTGGAGGTGTGGATCTGTTCTGGTCAACACGGCATACCTTCCTCTACACGATAGTAGGTCATTTATATATCCCTATAGGCTGATTTCCCCCTGAAGTTATGGGGCTTTCAATTATTAACACTTTTGATGTTGCGCATGTTTCTGATGGCAATAGCCCAATTGCGGCCGAAGGGAGCCGAGTTTACCATATTCTCAAAGAAGAAAACAATTGTTTATCGCCCAGACAAAAGGTTGCCATGGGCCACAATTGGAACTATCCGTTTCTGCCGGTGACCGATTTCTATCGATAAAAACGATAGTAAACTTTTCTTACAGTATCATCAATTAAATAATAAACCATAACTTATTATTAGGTCTTAACATTGTTTATAATACTTCCCATAACACATTACTTAAACGTTGCTTAAAATAATTTTCAAAATATATATATAATAAAAATGGGTATTTAAAAACATCCCATTAGCAAAAGCCGGGGTAAGTTATGCATGATCGAGCTCTTTCAAAACCAAACCCTGCAAACCTGGCAAAGGGGGCTGCAACTGATTACAAGCCACTTGACAGGTGTTGAAAAAGACGTTTTGCTTTCAAAAAAGCATTGTGTGCCTTGCTAAGGACTTTTCTTTATAAGATAGTCCATAGAGCTATACAATGAGCATGTATTCCTATTGTCCCATAAGTGATACATCAAATGTAAGCCCTCCATGCGTCCCCCCCCCCCCCCGGGTTGTGTTTTTTAAAGGGGACAAAGAGGGAGGCTGCCCCTTAACGTCGTTATAACAAACCGGGTAAAATATTTCACCTCTTTTTACCTGTCATCCCGCAAAAAAACGACTCCTTCTTTGTGTCTATTTTTCAACCCCTCTGAGAAAATTCTCAGCGGCGCTTCGGGGTAGAGGGAAAGGAGGGTTTGAAGTTGGTTACCAGCATTAGCGAAGGGTGACTGAATTGTTCGCTTTGGTTTTCCTTCCGAGAATTGGTCTGATGCATATAATAAATGGGTTGTGAACTATCTCCCCGATTCCTTATACGTAGCGAATGAATCGTTGATATTTTAAGATGATTTTTTTAGGAACGAATCTGGCAACCCTCGGATCACGAGCTCGCTGTAATTTGTAGATATTCGAACTCACAATTATCCGAATACGTGCTATATACTTTACCACAGGGAAATCCTTGCCCTGTATATATTTTTGAAGTAATTCAAAGGTTTGAGTTTGGTTAATTAACGTCGCACTGGAGCTACACTTTGGGATGTTGGTCGAAGGCAAGACCCGGGAACAATGTTTCGTATTTTTGGACTATGGTCAGATGACGAGGACAACACCTGATCTAGCACCCGACTTAACCTCAATAGGTGTCAGAATGGGAGCCGGTAAATTTGGCAGAATCGTGCGAGGGGTCGACCCTACATGTAGGGGAAAAGATTTTTTGTTCTATACGGAATTGTGTTGTTTATAAGTTCTTTCTTTCCTACAAATATAACTTAAGCTAAAAATCAATTTAACTAAGAAAAACATATTAATTACTTATTCGCGCGTGAACACAGTAGTTTGACACACATTGCTCTTTACAAGACAAAGCATTTGAGTGCGAGGTCGCACATTCAACTGCTGGAATGTTTGCCTGTAAGCATCATAATGGACTGCTCGAAGGGAGTTCCAGCTGCTATTCTGAGTTGTCGGAGGCCGAAGGCCACAATTGCCTAGAGCCTTAAATCGACGTTAGAAGTCTGTGACAGGGCACGGTACGGGCGTGCGATGAAAAGCGAGATGCCGCATATGACACAATTTAAACAATGAGAAAAGGCTGCAATTTTCAGAATCGTGACAAAAAAATAGAAAAATCGCAACATAAAATAATCACGACAAAGAGTATCGTAAGTTAGGAATTGAATATAAATCCATGCAGGACAGAAAATATTTTCATTTATTTGCGTTATGCACTGTATAGACGACCCCTCTCACGATTCCGCCAAATGTTTCCGTTCCCAAATTTACCTACATCCCGTCAAGACATTGAACCCCGATTAGATTTAAAGTGCACCAGTCCCGTATACACACCATAGAAATTGGAGGTAAGTTCGGATGACGTATTGGTACTTCGCAGCGAATCTGGAAACCCTCCGCTCACAAGATCAATGCATTTAAAAAAAAAATTGTCGTCTCTGGTATTAGTCGTATCCGAATTCACTACCCTCAGGTTGCTAGCCAACAACGGATCCTCGGGGCCAAGAACCCCACCAAAGGGTGCTTGGGAGACAAAATGCATTTATCAAAAGTATATTTAAAATAGTCACAAAACAGCTTTGGTTCCTATTGGCGCCGGATGGACCCAAACGTCAAGAAAGCGGACACTATCTGTCACAATTTACCCTCGCGGTGTCTTTTCTTCTAAATCTAATGACTGGTTACCATTCAGTGTCCCTAAACGTCTTTAGTTGACCCAACAATGCCATTTTGCGTAGTTAACAATGCCCAGTTTGTTTTGTTAAACGCCTCCTGAACTGGAAGATATGTCATGCCTTAAAGCACTTGCATTTCAGGTTGCTCCTAATAATTGGGAGGGGACAGAGTCTGAGTTTTTTTACAAAGGAAACCTGTCCTTGCTTGTGGTGTTGACATCCTTCACTAGGGGACAATGGAGGACGTTTTGTTGGCATTGTTGGCGGTGGGTCGTTTTATCTGTGGCATTCCTTGCTTGACTTGTCTATGGGTGTGGGAAAATATTTTAACTTGGCTAGATTGCTTTTGGGAAAGGGTTCGATTGTCACTTGGTTGGAATAACTGGGCAAGATAAAAATACCAGGCATAATAAAAATGAGTAAAAGTAATTTTTTTTTATAATTTTACTAATTTCTACGGTTGCGTTAATTTTACTTGCAATTGCTTTTTAAGTATTACTAAATGCAGATTAAAACATTTAAATTTTAGATTGATATAACTATTTGAATAAAATGAGGACATACAAAAATTCATTTGCGCGTGAGGACTTTATATTGCTTATTAAAATGAGAAGAGTAGACTTAAAAATTGTACAATCAACAAACTATTGTTTAAGTTTTTCTTTCAAAAAAAAAATCTTACAAAAATAATTATTATTTTAAGAAGAAAAAGAAAAAATTTCATCGGTTTTGTAATGCTCAAGATAGTCCAACCTCTAATATAGATAGTGAAACTAAAATATTAGACAGTGACTCTATAATAAAACTTCTTATCCCTTCATATTCCTCGAAATGTTAACTCTCCGGACATTTTCTTCAAAAGTAGATAAATGAATGGTTTGGTTTGTGAATTAACGTCGCACTAGAGCTACAAAGTGGGCTATTGGCGACGATTCGGGGTCAATCTCGAAGGAAAGACCCGGGAACACATACACATTCACACACACATTCCCACATGCACCTCGTTATTTTCAACCATGGTCAGATGACGAGGAAACACCCGAACTGGCACCCAACGCCTTCAATAGACGTCGGGACTTTGGACCCCGATCAGATTTATCGTGCACCAGTCCCGTATACACGCCAGTATAATTTGTTGGATATTCTGGACGACTTTCTAGTATTTTTGTAGCGAAGCTGGCAACCCTCCGATCGCAAGATCACTACTTTTTTACTTTTCTATGTCAAGTCCATTTCACGGATTCGAACCACCAATCCTCTGATTAGTAGCTGAACGCCTTACCAACTGAGCAACTGGGGCTCCAATAAATGAATGGAAGATGCAAATGCTATGTTTACATTTCAATATTTTTTTTTAATTAAAGGGGAAGATACCTGAATAATTTGAATTAAGCTGCAAGATTGGTACTACTAGTATTTAAAAAAATATTTAGTGACACATCTTATGCATTTGAACACACTTAAAAAAAATCCTGTGTATACAGCTTTTATTAATATTATTACAAATACACGATTTCCCCCAAAAGTTCCTGAAGCCCGCGTGGTCCAATCGAAAGAGTTTAGAACTCATAATCAAAGGGTTGTGGGTTCGGGAATAATCAGATTGCGTGAGAAAGAGGGTTGCGAGTTCGATTATCTTCTTTCATCCGAATAATGTAACGGGTGCTGGTGCACGATTAAATATATCGTGTTTCAAATGTCCTCACAATGGTCGTGATGTGGATGTTTAGATAGTGGAGGGATCGCTCAGGTGTTGTTTTTGTCATCTAACCACAGTTCAAAATTACGAGGCCGTGTTTCTAGGCCTGTCATTCCGTATATATCCCGAACCGTAGTCAATAAACTATTTTGTTGTTATTTCAATCAACCAAAGCGTGAAATCTGATCGGGGACCATTGCCTATTGAGGTTGCGTCAGGTGTCAGCTCAGATGTTGTCCTCGTCATCTGACCATGGCGCAAAAATACGAGGCGTCGTTCCCGAGTCTTTCCTTCGAGATAGGCCCCGAACAGGAGCGAATAACGTATTGTGTAGCTCTAGTGCGACGTTAATAACCAAACCAATCAACTAACCACCCAGGCATTTATTTCGCCGTGCAATATGTGCTCGACCCCCTTCTAGTCAAAGCGAAAATCGGGGGGGAAGGTAGGTGGGAATGAAATTGTTTTCGAGAAGAATGTTTATAAACTCTTGTTCATACGAAATAAGACTCAATTTCTGTGCAAAAAAGCAGATTCGCAAATAAGGGAAAGGGGCCCAGGGGCCTCCTCAAAGGGCACCGGGTCTCCTCTTAACGATCGCCCTTAACTACATCGGCCCTCTCATTCGGAGGGGGAGTGAGGCCCGGCGATGCACGGCCCCAATCCGAATTCAGAGTGAAGGGTTGCGCTAATACCCCTCGACGGACCCCCAAAGCTCCCATTTCCTCGGTTGTGCCACGGAAAGAACGGGCTATTTGTTTGGGGGGAACGGAAATACCTTGTTTTATGCGCCGAGGTGTTGGCTCACAAACGAGGGCGATTTTATTTTAACTGGGTCGAATCTATTTAATTTTGCATTTTTTTTTTCTTCTCGTTTTAGACAAATAATATTAGTGTGGAAATAGTTTAGTATTTTTGTGAATAGACGACTAACTTGAAAAACTACAAGGATAGTTTCTAGTAACTAGTTCTTTTTCAATTAAGTTGAAGTAAGTCTATATGATATTTTTCTTGAGTAGGGAAGCGAAAAGTATCTTTTTATTATTTTTTATAAATCCACTATATTTAGCACATCAAATTAAAATGTTAATCATAGTGTATTCTGTTCCCTCATGGTAGTGTCATATACTGGACTTCATAGAAAATGTAGTCACCATTCAAAATAACATATCTGTTGAATATTAAGGCCACATTAAGTAAATAGACAAATTATTTAAATATTGCTTTAAGGTAAAATATATTTATGATTCGGCGAAGTTTTAAATTACAAATATGCTTAGGTAGAATCTAACTCCGATTAATTGGCTGATGGGAAACGCTCCTTTAAGCTGGTTCCAACGAATCAACAAACGAGTTTGGTCCAGTTGAGCAATTGAAGACGTGCGCGCAAGAACAAGGTAGCTCCAGTTAGCAAAATTGTTCAGGAAGTTCGAGGAACATTGAACGCTTAAAACTTTTCCGCTAAAAACTTTGGCGAGATGCCGCGTATGACACAATTCAAACTAAGAAAAAAGTATGGCTTTGGCGCCAATTTTCCGAATCGCGACAAAAAAATAGAAGAATTGAAATATAAAATAATATCGACAAATAGTATCGTAAATTAGGAATTGAATATAAATCTATGTAAGACATAAAATTTCTTCCCTTTATTTGCGTTATTCAATATATGGTCGACCCCTCTGATGATTGCGCCAAATTTACATACATCCCCGAATAATATAACACATTCAAAGGGTTAAATGTGATGTTACTTGTTAATGTATATTTTAGAAAACCAGCGGTAGCACTTTAGAGTTGAAAAGTTGACCCCTTTAGCAAAGTAGTACCCCGTCATTTTTTGCATGGCTAAAAGGTGGGGAGACATATACCGTGTTCTTAAGAAATTATTGAAAGTGTACTAGAAATTTTTAAAAGTACACCCTTTAAAAATTCAAAATTCTAATGGCGTTTGGGAACCAGTTTGTAAAAAATTAATATTCCAAACTTAATGCGTTGTTTATGTTAAAAAATATATAGTTTAATACCCATTGAATAACAATACCAAACGACTCGGACTTGGGTGAATCCGATTAGTTAGCAGTTGGATAACGTCCATCAACACATGGTTCAGATAATCAACAAACGAGTTTATTAGTATAATGCCACAACAGCTATTTGGACAGAGCCTCATTACACCAGCGACAGGTTCATCTAGGGTGGGTGGGCTGTAACGACAAATTATTTCCATTTTTAAACCTAGAATTTTTTTTATCAAACTACTGTAAATAACAAAATGCCATTATTCCTCCCCGGCGTTATATTTTGGAATGAACAATCCGTCACACGATTCTTTGCAGAATAATAGTAATATCCTTGCCAAACGATTTATTTCTTAATTATTTATAGTTCTATTGTGAAAGGGTGCATCTCTCTATTGTTTTTCTAGTGTTTCTGTTTTACCGAGACAGGTGTCAAACGCTTTGCTTCTCTTTTGTATTACAAACGCACAAAGATAAATAAAGGTGTGTTTGTGCGTGCAGCGGTGTAGTGCGTCGTCTATAAAGAAAGCTCTGCTTACTTTGTTTCAAAAGTTTTCCTTCCGGAGATTTGAAACCCGGGATGTTTTTCTGGAGAATTGGCCAGTAGCCAAAATTTAGTGGCGGAATTTACTCTAAAAATAACCTAAAACTGTTATGTAACTATCTTTGAAATACCCTTCTTATTAGTATTTTTTTAATAAAACAGTTATATTATTGATCGAGCGCTGTCGAGGTCCCTGTTTTATCTCGACCTTTCAGCATTCCGTCTGTTTGTCTGTAAATGGATTTCTACCAAACGCGTTGTTCGATTATTTTCAAATTTTGCATTAATTTTGCTTGAATCATTAAAATTGACGTATATGGTTTGCTATTTTTGCCATGTCTATAGTTCTCAGAACTGCTAGTTAGTAGTTATTATATGTAAAGATAATAAATTATATTATAGAATTTTTGATTAAGATAAGTACATCTACTTTGCTTTTTTGTTAGAAATATCTGTCATATTACAATATTATATTCAAGGAAACTGATAAATTTTTTTAATATAAATTATCCATAGTATTGTAATAGTTTTTATTAAGAGTTATACTACTCCGTTGTCTTTTTTTTTAATATAAAAAAAGCATTATTCTGCAAGAAATTTTCCATCTTATTACAATATAAAAAGAAACAGTTAAAATTATGTATCGTATTACAATATTGCCAAAGCAATTTTTGACTGAAAATGTCATTTATCGCGATTAAAAGAAATAACTTTACTTTATTCAATCATTTTTAATTTTTTTTTCACGGAAAAATGAGCATAGTAAAAACAACATACTAAATAGAATTTTAGAAATAAACAATACATGTTTTAAAAACTTATATTTTATTAAATTCTATTTCACACTGAAAACGTTCCATTTTCGGTAAAATATTAGAAAACTTTGGATATAAAAAAAACTTGAAAGTAGGCTTTTAAAAAGTATTGTCAGCAAACTGTAATCCTACAATAGAAATATATATCATAGTCTCTTCTTTTAGATTTATTAACCCTGAGAGGTAACACTTTAGGCCTCCGATGCCCACGATCTGCTTTTATCTCCAAACTCCAACTCTTAGCCCTAGGTATTAAAGCTCAATCTCTTAGACATTCTTCAAAGTTCCATTCGTGAAAACAACGTCCCTCTGATCAGGTCAACGAGCGTATATTTAACATCATATATAAAAGATGTTTAAAATTACATTACGTAAAGTACAAAACAACGGTTAAGTATGAAACACAATTTGACAAATATAATATAGAAAATAAATTTTAACGCCGAATACTACCAGTCCATGTGTTCCGCAGCATCACAGAGTTCCAGAGATGAAGAAATATGCGGAATAATATGCGATATGAAATTCGAACCCGTTTCATAAACTCCCCGAAATACCTGCGCATCGGCGTGAGACAGAGACTCAATCCCCGCCTATTGGCGCCGAGGAATCCACCCACCACTTGTTGGAAGCGATTATGATTGGAGAGGCGTCGACATATTCATAACTCTTCATAACTTTCTCCCCTTCCCATTGATCAAGATTACACGTCCAGGGATGACATCATGCGGGCACGGCCAATGGAGCTGAGGCGCAATCGTTGCGTCATCGCTGAAACTTGCTCCCCTCCGTGAACTAGATTCACATATTCATCGCCGTTTTGGCAAAAAACTAGAATTTTCTCTTCTTTTTTTTATAGTGAAATAAAATATAAATGTTTTTATTTGATGTATAACTTTTTTCTTTGCTATACAGAATAATCAAAAATTGTTGGGCGATAATCATTGTTTTTCCTAACTACTCCGCTTATATATCAAACAAGTTGTTTGGATTTGGTATCAAGAAACAAAGTAATAACGAATAATATTTCGAGATAAGAAATTTACCTATACTCGGGGACAACCTAAGTTGAACCTGAAGCAAAATCTATGATATGTATAAATTTCAATTGCTTTAGGCTCAACCTAGGTTGTCCCCGAGTATAGTATTATTTATAAGGAACTGAAATAAAAATAAAAACTATAATAGCTTGCACTTTTGACTTCGTAACTTCCAAAAGATTCATAACTTTCTCCCCTTACCATTGATCAAGATTAAACGTCCTTCCTTATTTTTAAGTTATTAGACAACTGTTACCTATTAAGATACACAAACATTATGCAAATGAGTTGACTTGCCTGCTAATTTTTATAAAATTACATCAATTTATACTCCTGTTCGACACACGATCTGGTAGGCAGACAATCGTTTCCGTTATTATAAAAAAAGGTACTTAAAAATGAGTATCAAAACAACTCGCTTTTCTTTAAGTATAATTGCATCGTAAACGGGCGCAATCCTCCTTGGTTTGTTAGCAAACCAACCCTCGCTTCGCTTGCCGTAAGATACGACACAATAACAACGCGTCCTAGTAACAAATCAATACTTAAAATATTGAAACTGAAAAATTAAATTACAATTAATTACGGAAATAATACTTTTTTTGGCCGTGTAAACCAATATAAAATTTAACAATATTTGAATTAAAAATCTATAAATAGAAAACAATAGTACCAGCTTGAATTTTTCGTGGCATGCTTTCAGAAACCAAGGAGGACTACGATCCTCTTTGAACATTGCGTGCTAATGTTTTTCGTTGCATTAGAATTATTGAATATAAATAACGTATTTTCGAACATAAATAAATTATCTCCAAATAAAAAAAAACACTAATTAGCCAAAGCGAAACAATCTTTTCCTCACTTTTTCAAAAAGAGGAGGTGGAAAAAAGGCGCATGCATAGTCTACACTCCAGTTATTATTTAGCTAAAGGTTCAAACCTTCGATGACGTCACGACAGCTAGCTAATAACTTTATCGCGGCAGGCGAAGTGACTCGAAGTGAAGACGGAAATTGAAGGTCAACTTTTGTTTACATTGTGATAAGCTTTGAACTTTTATTTAAAATAATAATGCTTATTGTCTTCCAAATTTAAACTAAAATTATCGGAACAGATGTAGTCAGTGGCGTACGCAGGGGGGGGTTGAGGGGGGTCACAACCCCCCCATCGGTCTGTAGTTTTAACAAAACATTCAAAATATAATGTTTTTTTTATTTTGAAAAAAAAAAATACAAATGTATTTTTTTCCATTTAAGAATCTACCTTTGTTTGCAAAAAATAATATTTTATTTTTTTGGAATTTTGTCACTGAAAACTTTCAACAGACCCAATTGGAATGTGGTCGCGGGGGTGTTCGAGCCTGAGACGGCTTTCTATAAGCAGCTGCTTATTGGCATGGCCAGAACGGTGTTTAACGAGTCGGCAAAAGTAAACCATTCTCCATTTTCACCCAGACCAGTGGTGTACTCAGGTGGTGGTTGAGGGGGGTTGTGACCCCCCCCCCCCCCCATCGGTATGAAGTTTTAAAAAAAATTATTACAAAAATAATCCTTGTTTTCCCAATTAATAAAAAATTCCAAAACAAAAAGTTTTTTAAAAAATACAACGTTTTTTTTGCATTTAAAACCCTACATTTGTTTGCAAAAAAAATGACACAATTTCGGCGCGGGGTACTGACAAGCGGGAGGTTTATGCTAACAATTTATGCATTTTATTACTGGGTAGTCCGACCCGATGTCCTCCGACAAGCACCATCATTTTCACTTAGACGTAACATTTTATTGTTCAAAGAGATCTCCTTTCGTAAATAGGAAGAGTTATGCATCCATTCTGTAAAGAAGAACATTTTAAAATCATTGACTGTTTTGCTAGAGGGGGTTGGATGTTGCCCCCTCACTTTTTCAATATTGTACTTTTAAAAATGAAACGTAACCCCAACACTTTCCTATTACTACAGGCGATTAGAGGGGTGGGGGGGGGGGGGGGTCGCCACCCACTTTTTTGGATGTTGCACTCTTTTATTTTAAATTTGCACTTTAAAAAAAACATAATACATTTTGGTACTGAATTGACGAACCAAAGAAAAATTTCGTACCCCAACCCTAATTCTTTTTGTTACTAATATTACATTTACTATCGATTTTATTTTCCCGTATTATTTTTTCCCAATAGGCAGTCAGCTAATAGCTATTTAGGAGCCTTACTTCCCATTTTCGTCATTACAAAATGTTCATCGTTTGACTGAAAATAAAAAGAAAATGTAAAATAAACATAGGCAATCGGTTTCGATTTCACAGAGCGGGAAAAATGTTGGCGCCGATATATATCTATGTTGAAAACTTAATAAGACAATATGAAATATTTTTTTTCAATGGTAAATAAAATATCGCTTTTTTTTTTTAGTTTAAATATTTTGTTTCAAAAATTTTTTCGATGGTATCATTTAGAATATATAGACATCTTGTAAGTCTTATAGTAGAAGTAAAGAATGACTAAAATAGTCAGGTGATATAAAGGTCAAATGAAAAGATGTTTTGAACAGTTTCTACTTATTGTACTCCTGAAAATTGGACTTTAGTTTATGAGGCTTTATTTCTTTAGTATTTCGGAAAGTTATGGCGCCGTTTTCTAGAAGAAAGCTAAGGTAATAACAATCCAGTTTAGTTGATTTTTTTCTTTAAAAAAAAAAGTGAAGAAAAAGAAAACCCAACGAATCAATCAGGAAAGGTGAGATAATTCCATACGTGTTTTTAAAAGACTTCATTCCTACTGTCAGTTCCCATGCATACTAATTTAAAAGAATTATAACAATTGTACTACTTTTACTTTAAAATTTAATTGCTAACATACAAATGACTTATATTTTGTACAAACATATGCAATTTTTTCTAAGCGTATGTGAAAAACAGTGGCAGATTCGTAAGTATAAAAATAAATTTTGCCCGAATTACAAGTAAATTCAAGCATAATAATCAATTAATACTTATATATAAGAATTTAGTGTCTGTCTGTGGAATCGAACAAAACACCTCATTTTGAGTTTACTTCACGAATTAGGATACACTGATTCAGAAAATCACATTAAATATTTTTTTGTCTGTCGGTTTGTCTGGATTTACCTAAAAAACGATTGAACGGATTTTTATTAAACTTGCGCCATTTTAACAACATTTTCTCAATTTAAAATCTGCACTTTGTTTCATGTGGATATCTCGAAACGTTCAAAAGTTTTAGAACTTTTTCTGTTTTACCATACGTTATTCCTATTGGAAATTTACATGTAGATCTTCTCTTCATAACATGATTGTTAAAAATCACATTTGGTAACCAAAAATATTTTTTGACGATAGGGATAAACGATGCATTTTGATTGGGTGATAAGTAAATTTCGCCAAATGAATTTAAAAAGCGCCAAATGAATGAAAATATCGCCATATAATAAATAACTTTGCCCAAAAAATTAAAATGTCGCAAAAAAATTTTTAATGTCACCAAAAAATTTAAATATTGCTAAATGAATGAAAATATCGCCAAATGAATAGAAATGTTGCCAAATGAGCTAAAATATGGTCCTATATTGAAAAATACCAGCAAAATGTCGAAATTAGTGTCCAAATAATAAAATTAATTTCAATTGGGGAACATAATCGCACAGCTCTTACTTCGCAAATTGACCACGAGCAACGCCGGGCCATATTGCTAGTAGTTAATATGAATAAAATATAGTATAAAATAATCTTTAAAAAAAAAAAAAAAAAAAAAGACTTTAAAAAAAAGCTTTGAAAGTTTTTTAAGAAATCGTTATTAATTTAAGGAACAAAAGTGGATTTTTTTTTAAATATTTAAGTATTTATTTTATGCACATTATCACTTTTTGAAATTGGCTCTAAAATTTAAGTGTGGTTTTTTTTGTGAATTGGCACGAACTTTAAAGAGTGGTAAAAAGTACAAAAATAATTCTAAATAATTAATTTTGTTCCACTACTCCCTAAATTAAAATTTTTGTAGTCTTTAGTATTTTATTTCTTAAAGTAAGTTTTTTTTTTTTTTAATATTTTTTTTCTTTTTAGTTTAAAATGTAAGATGAGTACTTCGCCCCCTCCCCCTTCTATTGTTCAATCAGAAATTCGTGTTGTTGATGACTTTATATATATATATATATATATATATATATATATATATATATATATACGTGTAAAGTAATCTGACTCTCAACCCCCCCCTTATAAATTTCCTGCGTACGCCACTGGATGTAGTATAGGACATTTGGCTCGTTTTTGTTTTTGGCGACGAAAAATTGTCGTTAAACAGCGCTATGATGTCATAGGGTTGCCAGATTGAAAGTCGCCACAAGAATCGGAATATACCAACTATGTCAGGTGGGGTTGCCATACTATAAATTTATCGCCACTATAAAACATGCCAAATAAAATCTCGCGCGCCAAATGTCCTATCTGTACCAAATTATCAAAAATAGTATACGCCAAAGGATTAATTTTTTTTTTTAAATGCTAAGCTAAAATTACAAACGCCCGTTGTATGCTAGGACTAACATGGCGACGTTGTTACTCATTATCGGACGACCTTGAGTTGCCAAATCACGAAACGAAGTAAAAAGTATTTTGATCACCACGTAAGAGAATTATATATAAAGATATATACGTTAAAACGTGTAATATCATGTGCAACGTGTTACTGTCAGTGTTAAGGTTTAGTGTTAGTGAGAATTTTGCCATCAAAAATCGCGAGAAGTATACTATAACGGTTTTAACATTGTACGCAGACAATATATGTGCAGCATTGTGGTATTTATAAAGTAATATGTCAGGACACTGTCAACACTAGAAGATTATACTTGTTTGGATTGCACTTATGAACTTTACACTGCAGAAATATGTAACTCAATAAACAATTTGTCATGTGACACATTGAGTGCATGGACATGATTCTTTAATTATAGCTGTTATCGAGAACGAGGGTTTCATTCAGACACGGGTTTAGTAGATAAACTGCTTAAGAACTGATGATTCATGTAAATACATTACGATAAATCCTTTTCCATATCAGAATTGGATAATTATTTCGAAAAGTCTAAATGTTGGACTGACAAATATTGACAAAACTTTTAAATGAAAACTGTTATCAGGGCTCTTGTATAGAATCACGATTTGCTTCGAATTCAACCGACCAAAAAGTCAGCATAAAACCTTCATTAAAATTGTGAAATCGAAGAATGGATTTTTGAAGGTTTTATAAAGGAATTTAGAACAAAAAACTGCATATTTTTTTTTTTTTAGAGTTTTTAATTTTTTAAACCTTTTAAAACATTTGCATTTTCCTTTCAATAATTTCAATGGTCCCAAATTGAAGATATATTTACGTATATTTTTAAAAACTGTTATTTAGAGATTTTAGGAAGAAATTTAGAACAAAAATGTAATACATGTTCAAAAGAAACTGCAATTTTTCTACAGAAAACTTCAAATTCACGATTTTTGTAAAGGTTTTGTTGCTGGCTTTTTTAACTTTAAATTAAGGTAACTTTAAATTCAATAATTTCTTAAAAACTTTTTTTTTTATAATTTAATTAAAAAAGTTTTAATTTGTCTTTCTCCGACAACTCAATTTATATTAGAAAAAATCCATTGCAATTTTTTAAAACGTTAAAATATAACTTTAAAGTATAAGTTGATTATAAATTCGAATATCATTAAACTATCAAATTCCTGGACTTTATACAAATAGAAAAATTAATTTGCTATATTTCGCTCTTATCTACATTTTTAATTCCGTAATGTGTCGTCCTCGTCAGCTGACCATTGTTGAAAATTGCGAGGTAAGTTTCCAAGATATTTCCTTTGTCATAAATTACTGACCATATCACCAATAGCCCCTTGCGTAGCACTAGTAGTGCGAGGTTCATTCAAACATACAACATTCCATGATGTATGGGGTATTTCCGAAATACGATGTCGGAAAGAAAAAGACCACACACACACAACAATATATTTGTTATTATTATATACAATCAGCTTCCAGATGAATACATGGAGATAAGTACTTGAATTCCATTCTCAGAATTGAATAGTTATTACTAAGACCTTCAGAAAAATGGTTATTAGGTACATGATAAATATCCTGCATATCAGGCGTGAAAAATTATTATAGATAAGGCCAATTGTTGAACTGAGCTGCTTCATTGTGTGGATCTGCCGTTGTAGCCAATTCATACAGACAAAGCTGTTTCCTTATCACTGCCAAGAAGTTGAAAAAACAATTTGAACATAATATCCGAAATGCGGTAGAGTTGTCAAATTTTACATTTCACTGCCTTACATTCACTGAATTCGTATTAAAGTATTAAAAGTTCGTTATCGGACAGAGGTGGTTTCGAACCTCGTAGCAACGAAGTCGGATTGTTGCGAGTTTGACCCTAGTCCGCCAAACGTCTTCAGTGTGAAGGGTTGTGGTGCGCGTTAAATATGTCGTTGTTGTCCTTATCTTAGTGGTAGTGTGGATGTTTGTGAAGTGGGGTACCACGTCGGGGGTTTCCCCGTCATTTTACCATGTTTCAAAATTACGCCCATGTTTCAAGTCAACATAAGGAATGGTAGTCAAGATGGGAAAGATATGTAAACCACATTGGCTATCGCTTTTGTAGCTTTTGTTTAAACAATCGGAAAATCAAATATAATTTATAATAAATAAAATTAAAACAAATTTATAAGTTTCTAGAAACATAATGGAATTCTAGAACTAGAAAATTCTATAAACATAAACAACACTTTTAGAAATAGCATTCTTATTTTTAAGATTACTAAGATCGCTAAGGCTACTTTCGTCATATCTGACCATGTATCTGACAATAGTTTCGTCATTCAATCACGTGATTTTTTGGCGAAACCAGAATCCTCAAATTTTTGACGAATGTAATTTAATAAATATCCTTTATGGTTCTTTTCAGGGGCATTAGCTCATAATTGATTCTTATATGTGCCTCATTTTTGACGAAATAAATTTCGTTAAAAATTACGACAAAATTAATATCTTCAGTTTCATGAAATATTTAATCGGGGTATATAGCGGACGATTGTTTCATTAAAGTGACGAAAGTTTCTTCAAAAATAAAATTGCGGTTTTAACAGTGCTGTAACGGGGTATGGTATAGAAATACGAATCGGTCGTCAACAAAAAACTCCAAAAATAGATGGAAGACACGCAAGGTGTTAAATCGGATTCCGTGGGCCCTAATCTACGCTTCATGCGTGATTTTCTTAATTTCAAGAATTCACACGCATCGGCGCCTAATTTTCTATCGAAAGATGCCAAATTTGTGTCAATGATGCTATTTTCCACGAAGTTATATGTCGGAATGGACCACCTTAAAAGTGTAACATAATGTTTCGCACCCCAAAACATAACATCACATAGTTGATTTTAAAGATTTTTATTCTTCTGTACACCCCCTTTTCCCTTCGTCATGCATTTAAATTTTGGCTTTACTCCACTCTCCATTCATGCCTCGACACGATATACATTTTTGCATTTAATAAACAGTCATTAAAACTTCCGTTTTGCGTATTTTATCAAAAATATCATTAAAAAAATTGCGATTTCTACAAAACGTGACATTAAATTTTGCAAAATATATGCAGTATTTTTTCTACAAAGTTTTGCTAGGGCACGCAACCACTGAGCAAAGTTTGTTGCGTCACAAATGTAAAACATATTATATTGGTAAAGTATCTTAATATTAGCAATATTGACAGTATATATTAGCAAGTGTGACATCAGCAAAATTTTACAAAGAATCGCGCTTTTTTCAATTTTTTTTTTTTTTATAAAACAGCAATATTAGCTTTCCTGTAAAACCCGACACTATTTTGTTTAGCAGCATAATGTAAGTGTATTACAATTTTTTTTTTTTTTAAGTCTATTTTTTAAAAGGCCTTAGACTTTTTCTGTTGTAAAGAATTCGAAAAACTATATTTTGAGATTTATGCATTTAAAGATCAAATATGTCAAAAAACAAACGAATATATTTTTTAGGGAATATTGCTAATATAAGGATATTTTGTATAATAAGTTTTATACGTGTAAAATCCAAACGTTAACTGAAAAAAATAATCGTTTTTAAAACTTTTTTTTAACTTAGTATGCGTTTTCTTCAATATGAAAGTTATTATTTTTTGCAATAAAACAAATTCGCTATTTAAAAAAAAAATAAGTGAACACAAATCCACCAACTAGGATTTTGAGCAGATTACTAGTTAAAATTGTCCGTTTTAAAATACTCAAAACGAAAAATTTATATTTTATTTGAATAAACAACAAAGCTTTGTAGCGCTAGCGAATAAAACAATGAGTAATGGAAATTGTTTAAGGAAAATTATTCTGTTTTGAAAACATTTAATTTTATTTCCCCTTTCCTTCCATGTAGTTCCGCGATGTGGAAAATTGTAAGGTACGTTTTGATTTGATTATCTATCATATTGGCGCATATTTTTTGGTTTTGTAATATATATCTAAATCAACGGAAGTTGTACTTATAACAAAAGGGGAAAAATGACAATATGAATACTACTACGTTTAAGGGTTCCTGAAACTATTTGCTTTGTTAAACGAAGACATTTTTTTCCTTTTTTAATTTTGAAACTTGGTTCAAAAGTTAAACCATTGTCCAAACTCTGTCCAATTTATTCAAATGTTTATATATCTAACATTCGAACTGGTATAAGGGTTATTTTAAAATTCGGTTTTTTTTCATCTTGGGTACGAAACATTAAAAATAATAGACGCTTAGTAAAATCACAGCAAAGTTCAAAAGCACTGATTTAAAAGAATAAAAAAAACACCAACTCAAATAAGAAAGCTTGTATGAGATTGAAAATTGGTTACGTAATTTTAAATGAATGTGTTTTACAATTGAAAGGAATGAAGTTTTTCTAAATGGTTTCCTTTTCTACAAACTGAATTAAACAATATTTAGTAGTTTTGGTTGGTAATCGAGTAAGAATGGGAAAAAGAAATCGAAAACTTTTCGCTCCGCTGCCGAATTCTGTCTATTCGCCGCCGATCGACGTGCCGTGAAGTTTAGCATAGATTTGTTATGTTTACAATGCAGCTTCAATTGACAGCAATGGATGAGGTGTACCGAAATTTTATAAAAAAAATAGCATCTTATATATGCGATTTTGGTAGAAATTCTCGGTAATTTCGCATCCACACACATAAAAATTATTTTCTTATTTAGTATTTATTGGTATGCCAGTTCTGATGTGGCTCAATTTGATTTGACTTGGCGAAGTTTCTTACTAGGAAACTCTATAACGATTCTAGACTCTAAACTCTATAAGATTTTCATTGAATAGTGAAAATCTAAAAATAGTTAAAACTAATAATAAAATTATATGTTTTCAAATTTACATGACGGGTACACTGCAAATGTGGAGATCACTTTAGGATCACTATAATGTGTTCCAGTTCCAACAAAGTGTTCTCAATATGTTCTAATCCATCGATATGTGTTCAGATAGTGCTCTTAAAGCGTTCACTTAGTGCTGTAAGTGTTCCGAAAGTGTTCTAATTTGTGATCTCATGCTAACAGAACACATGTAGAACATAATCGGAACACATTATACAGATCATTTTAAGAACGCTTTGGCCGCAAAAGCTCGTGCGCTACGAGCTGTGACGTCACGACAGCCGCCCGCGAGGTTCGAAAGCGAAGGAGCGGAGCAGCGATGGTCGTTGTTGTTTACAAAGCAAAAACATCCGAAGCAGCGTTATTTTTCGAGCTAATTTTATTTGTTTATTTATTTTTATTGAAATCCAAGTGATAACGTCATGGCCGAGCGTTGTTGTGTAGCTGTATTTAAGTGTCCTGTCCTGAAAATGAACTTTTGAACATGGCCATGCAGGATTTGAGGCCTAACAAACGAACAGTGTTGTTGTTTGTTTGAAACACTTCGAACACGAGTGCATCATTCGCTTCGATGCTGTTCGAGTCAAAAGAAGTCGCCCAAAATTGAAGGATAGATCCATACCAACTCTATTTACTGGATGTCCTGCATATCTGTCCAAAGGAAAACAGACCTGGATATAACAGAAAACTAAAGAAACAAGATGACGCTGCGTTAGAAGATTTTCCTAAAAGTCTGTTTTTCCCGAACTGTATACGTAATAATTGGCTTAACCTAGCGGATGTAGAAAAGACTTTCCTCTGTCCGCAATTCGGCAATAATTCTAAAGTTACTGTAGCTGCTACTGTTCGTCCACGCTTAGGCTCGTAAAGTGTACAATTTTAACACTTCTGCTATCAAGGCGAGGAAAAGTGATTTCTTCCTTGCCGCCCCACCGAGCAGTGCCCCGTTCCGAGTGGCAATTAAAGGACTGCCAGCTCAAATGACCTGCCCTGCCATCCTAGCCGAGCTCACTTCAATGGAATACAATGTCTCCAAAGTGGCCCAGCTGACCAGACACTCGACAAAGGCCCCCACCAAAGTATTCATGGCGGTCATGTCGAAAACCCCAGGAGTAAACAAGATCCTCAAAACTAAAGTGCTTTTGGGACTGGATATTTCTGTGGAGCCCTTTCGTAGTAAAAGTGTGCCGCAATGTTTTAATTTCAACTTTTTCTACCACACAAGCCATTCTTGCCACCTCGCACCCAGATGTTTGAAGTGCGGGGAATCCCATCACACGAGAGAATGCTTTCTCGGCAAATTGAAAAATCCGACTTGTATCAACTGCAAAGCTACAGGCCACGTAGCTTCCAGTAAAAAGTGCCCCTTCCCGAAACCGAGGAGACTTTCAGTCCCAACCCGAATCATCAGGCCATCGATTCCCCCTCGGCGGAAGAGAATGCTCTCTCGGCAAATTGGAAAATCCGACTTGTATCAACTGCAAAGCTACAGGCCACGTAGCTTCCAGTAAAAAGTGCCCCTTCCCGAAACCGAGGAGACTTTCAGTCCAACCCGAATCATCAGGCCATCGATTCCGGCTCGGCGGAAGAATACACGTAAACCCAACCCACCACCTGTCCCGGCGACAAAGAACGTGCCCGCTCCAGTCACCGAGTTATGTAAAGAACTTTCATATATTTTTGCCACTGATGGAATCAAATGCTTGATAGATCAGTTGAGGGTAAAGAATACGGCAGCAGATAAACTTCAGGCTCTCTTCTGCTTCTTCCTGGATAAACTGAACAAGATAGACTCAACCAAGGTGAGCAGCCCAGTAGCAGAATCGTTGGCTCCGCCCACTGACGAATCCCCTTAGAGGATAACACCACGTAATAGTAGGAGCAAATCGGACATGTCCGCCATCGTGTGCAACTAATTTCTCTCTTCCGTCCTGTGCTGTCCATGTGTCGTCCAGTTACGCGTTTTATGCGTGCCATTCAACATCTCCAACTAAACGCCATGTTTGAAAAATCAGACATATAGGATATAAAAGGGTCTTTGCCCCTACGGTACTCTGCACGCTTCGCTCAACTAAGACACTTCTGCTACCGAAGACAGTTCCTTTTCATGGCTTCTTTTGTTGAATGGGTGAAAAAGTGGCAAGAGATGCCATTAGCAGCTAGAAATGGATACCTTTCATATCTCTGATATAGACATCTTCGACAATGATGAATGTTGCCAAGGCACTAATAACAGATGGTGCTAAATATATACTAACCACGAAGATTCACACAAATGCACTGTAATTCATATTTTATCAGTATATCGTAAAATGTCGGGCTACAACTATGTTTCACTGCAACAAGTATGGGAGTCGGAACGAAAGTTGCGTGTGAAATCTGTGCATGTATGAATGTGTGTGTATGTGTTCCCGGGTCTTTCCTTCGAGATTGACCCCGAACCGTTGCCAATAGCCCACTGTGCAGCTCTAGTGCGCCGTTAATTAACCAAACCAAACTATTCTTTTTCAGCGATATATTTTAGTATAAGTTTTGTACGTAAAAAATGTATTATTGTGGACTGTATATTTCACTTGCTTATATTATTTATATTAGTTGCTAAAAATATGTGAGTAATTTGTATTCCTAATATCTCGCCCTTATTTTTCATATCAAATTTGTATGCAACTTTATTATCTGATTAAGCGAAAGGTTTCAGTTAGCTTAAAAATGGGAAATGAGTATCAATAAAAGTATCTGTTATAGATATAGCGCTTCATAGGTAAAAAAATGTATACGTGTAGGACAATATATTTTACTTGCTTACTATAAAGTATTAATTTCTTAAAATATACAATTTGTTTCCATAAAATCTTGCCCTCATTCAAATATCAAATTTGCATTAGATGTTATTGTTGTTTATTGTTCAGTATTTTATCTCAATTTAGGTGTGATTTATAAAATTAAAATTTGTAGACACTATTTGGGGTTAATAAATATTAATTTCATTTAACTATAATTACAATGGAAAATGTTATATAAAAATACAGAACTGTGCAAAATATATTTATTGCATTTTTTCCCCTTTTTAAGAATAAATTGCTAGTTTAAGTTGTCTGGTTTTCATTTAAAATTGTGTAATTTTTATAGTGCTTTTATTTATGTTTATGTATGAATGTTTTCAATTAAATGGTTGATATTACAGAACTTTTTAAGCAATCAACATTGCCCATATTGTCTTACAGTAAAAGATATTTGTTATTAAAATGATCATAATGTGTTCTCTAGAACACATTTGGAATGTGTTCCCTAGAACACATTTGGAACACTTCCTGATGTCTCCTTTTTTAGATCACTTTAAATGTGCTCTGAATATGTTCCAGGTAAGAACACAATCAGATCACATTAAAGTGTTCTTGGAACACAATAAGATCACATTAAAGTGTTCTTGGAACACAATAAGATCACATTAAAAGTGTTCTTGGAACACAATAAGATCACATTAAAGTGTTCTTGGAACACTTACATTGGAACACTTTAAAAGTGTTCTAAAAAAGGAGACATGAAAAGTGTTCCATATTGTGTTCTAAAATGTGTTCTCCACATTTGCAGTGTAGGTGTTAAAATGGGATTGCATGATTAGATGACGCAATGATATGTATGTAAGAGTTGTTCACTTTCTCACTATCTTAACTTTTGAACGCCAACAGCTATAGTCATTAAAGTGATGGCAAGGTACAGTAAAGTGGCCACAGTCCCATTAGTGGCAAATTATGTTTAGAAGTGTTAAATATTTATATAAAATGTGTGATTTGGGGGCCCCTCAAAAACATAAAGTGTAAGCCTGGGCTTCCTGGGTCTATTCGGTGATCAGACCCTGACTATCTGCGTTTAAAAGTTAAGAGAGTGAGAAAAGACTTTTAGCAGAAATCCTGCTCATTTTTGTGAAAGTACGATTATTTAAATTTGAGTACGTCGTCGCTCATTTACGATGCAATTGTACTCAAACAAAAACGAGTAGGTTCAGATACTCATTTTTAAGTACTTTTTTTTTTTACAATGTCACTAAACGATCATCAAGATTGACGAAAGTAGCCTTGAGGATCGCAGATTGCTTTAAAATGATAGTGTTACGTCCAGGGCCCGATTAAGACACAGAAGCAAGGGAAGCTCGTTTTTAAATGGGGGCCCCGTTGCACTCATATAAACCCTGAAACATCAAATAGAGCTTTTCCATGTACTAAAATCCTTGCCCCTGGATGGCAACGAAACACATTATACATAATATTTAATAAATATTAATAAGTATTGAAAATATTCCTAATATTCTGTATGTTTTTGATTATTTTTCCAATATTCGAACAAATTTAACACAAGTGGTAATTTTTTTTGTTAAAGTTAGTAATGCCACTTTTTTAAGGTAAATTTAGTCGCAAACTATGTTAGAATTGTTAAACATTTATATAAAATGTGTGATTTGGGGGCCCCCTCAAAAATATAAAGTGTAATCCTGGGCTTATTCAGTAATCAGGCCCTGGTTACGTCTGAGAATGGATATAGATAGATGAATTCACTGGAAACGCCGTTTTTTGTTTTTTTTATTTCTAAACGTTGTTTTAAATTTATAATTTCACTTGTCTGTAATGATGCACTTGAGAACATTCCTCAACTTCCAGCTTTCTTTTTAAAGCGTTTCCAAGTAGCAGCAGCAGCGGGACCAACTGACCGATTGAGAGAAGGGTACTCTCGGAGTGTGTTTACACAGAGGCGATTCAGAAGCCGAGAAGTGGAGTATGTCGCGCATATCTAAAAAACAAGCCCCACTTCGCTAATTCCCTCTAAACAAGGTTACGGCAGTCGTCAAATAAAAGAACCACGAGAAGAAAAGAAAAAGAGCTTAGAAAAAGGTTGCTTTCGGAGAACAATTGTTAGAAAAAAGTTTTTTGTGGAATATTGTTTGGCTCAGAACACGACTGAAGATCTTCCTGAAAAAAAAGGGTTCGGCTGTGTAGGAGCACGACCAAGAAATATGAATTGGTTTGGTTAATTAACGTCGCACTAGAGCTGAACAGTGGGCTATTGGCGACGGTTCGAGGTCTATCTCGAAGGAAAGCCCCGGGAACACACACACATTCATACATGCACCTCGTTATTTTTAGAACCATGGTCAGATGACGAGGAAACACCTGAACTGGCACCCAACGCCTTCAATAGACGTCGGGACTTTGGACCCCGATCAGGTGTATCGTGCGCCAGTCCCGTATACACGGAATTAATTAATATTTGCGGATGTTCGGGACGACTTTTCTAGTATTTTGCAGCGAAGCTGGCAACTCTCCGATCACAAGATCACTAATTTTTTTACTTTTCTTTGTCAAGTCCATCGCTTAGGATCGAACCAGGAATCTTCGTATTCCCAGGTGACACCTTTAACCGCTCGGCCACGGAGGCCCCGGGCAGTGTTCCTGAGCCTTTTCATTTAGATTGGTTACGAACTTTCGTTAATAGCCCATTGTGCAACTCTACTGCGACGTTAATTTAGCCAACCAAATGTAATATGGACTTTAAACTGGTATACTTACGTAATACATAACACTCCACGTTATATTGTCAAATTAATTAAAATTAGTTTATGAAGTATTTTACCTGGTTTGGTTTATTTAATTAACGTCACGCTACAGCTGCACAATGGGCATGTATTTTACCCGGAAACGACATTTCAGTTGATGATTTAAAAATATGAAATGGCCACCAAAATAACTTCCCCAATCCATCCAGTAGATTTTAGAAATAAAATTTAATCGCTGTCCAGAGTCTTATCCGTTAAGCTACCAGGGCGACGTGAAGAAGTTATAAACGGAAGTAACGTTAAAAAGGTGTGCCAAAAGAATGGGAAGTAAGATAATGGAATTGTAATAACTCATTTTCCATTTAAGCAATCGACATCAAAAAATGTGGAAAACCATCTTCTGAACAACTATTTTAATTTTGTCAGGTCGCTTTGTTAAAATGGCTTGAACAGAGGCTGAGATTAGCAATATTAAACCACACTGCTTAATTTTTCGAAAGTACAATTACTTAAATTTGAGTACATCTTCGCTCATTTACGATGCAATTGTACTCAAACGGAAACGAGTACGTTCACGTACTCAATTTAAGCACCTTTTTATTTTTTACCGTAAAACAAAAAAAAATCGACTAACACTGCTTAAAACCCGGGCTACACCAGGTACTTCAGTTAGTATAACATAGAATGGAACCAGATATAATTAACATTTTGAAGTTGTCTCTGACATGAACCGTAATACAATCGGTATTGTATGAATAATGTGCAAAGACATTCTTAAATGGATTGGTCAATGAATAGATAAATCCAATTGCAATGTCAATGACAACACTGCAATTGTTTGGAAAAATTAATTCGACTTGCCAACGTACACAAATGTGTTTTCTTATCAGCAAATAGCTTCTTCATGGAGTGATGACTATGCAATTTGAAAACAAAAACATTCGCTGTAAACTTAATCGCGTGATTCACGTTACTTATTACTTGAACACGTTTTTTTTTTTATTTGATAACTTATGAAGCTGATGAATCGACTAATGAAATTAAAGACTAGTTGCAGAAATGTTCGATTGCAGTTTAATTAAGTTTAAATGTGCGTTAAATCTGTGATTGCTTACGAAAACAGCAATTATTGAGTCCTTTAGTACACTATTAAAAATTGGATGCTCGTTTTTGAAGAGAATGTCGTCATATTTGACGAAACAGTAGCTTGCGAAATGCTCCGATTTAATATTTAATCACACTACGAAAATTCACTTTGTTTGTTCACGAAATTTATTTTGTCAAAAATAGGGATGACTTTAATAAAAATTGACGGCATCACACCAATCAAACCAGAGATGCGAAGTAGCGCGCTCGCAACCGATTGAGCCAGGAAAGCTCGTTATCGGATCGTGGCAATGTACATATATGAAAACCAAAATGAGAAGCGAATGAGTTGTTGACCGATGTAAATTACTTTCGTTAAAAATTTGAGGATTCTTGTTTCATTAAAAGTCCCTTGTTTCAATGATGAACCCATTGTCACAATTGACGAAAATGGCTTTGATGATTGCAGAATGTTCAAAACTGAGAGCGTTACTTCTGAGGGTGTAGGTATCTCATTATTCGATTCATGGATAGCAGTATAGTAGAAATTTATCAGCTACGTGGCAAATTGTGCGATTGACATAATTTGGGTCTAATTCGATTAGAAATGAAGCACCGATGCTTTTGAAATCTTAAAATAAGACGACAACAAAAAAGTACAGGGTGGGAATGTGGCCTCGTTGCATTGGGTGGTTATTCATAACAGCTTGCGTAAGTTCCTTCTGTTGGAGACCAATACATAGTTCTATATCATCTGCTATATAATACAAAATCAATGTAATTTCATATTTTCACTGATTCCATACTATACCGATATGTAATTAAAAAAATTAAGACCAAAAGCAACAAACTAAGTATTTTCAGTACTATAAGAATTTGTAAGTAAGTAACTCGTAAGTTCGTAAGTAAGTAATTCGTATTTAAAAAAAATTAAATTCTCAGTTTATAAAGGCCTCCAGTGGCCCAGTGGATAAAGGCGTTCAGCTAGTAATCAGAGGATTGATAGTTCAAACCCGTGCGATGGACTTGACAAAAAAAATATAAAATAGTGATATTGCAATCGGAGGATTCAAAGTTATTCAGATTCTCTACAAAATACTAGAAAATCTTCCAGAATATCCAACAAATTATACTGGCGTGTATACGGGACTGGTGCACGATAAATCTGATCGGGATCCAATGTTATGACGCCTATTGAGGTTGCGTCATGTGACAGCACACATGTTGCCCTCGTCATCTGACCATGGTTCAAAAATACGAGGGATAGTTTTATCGGGTCTCTGCTTCGAGATAGGCCGTCACCAATAGTCCACTGTGTAGCTCTAGTGCGACGTTAATAAACCGAACCAACACAGTTTCTAAAAATAAAGAATAAAATCAAGTACATAATAATAATAAAAAAAAAGCAATATGTTTATTTTATGATTAACCTATCCCCCTTTTTTTTAATCAAAACGTACACACATTTAGATAAAAACTTCCTTCCCCAAGGGTAAAAGGGTAGATTGATTTTTCTGAAGCGAAAATAAAATTCTTTCTCATAAGCATGTTTATCTTGTTTTGTCGAAAGACGATGATTTCACACTGCTGATAAAACACTTCAAAGCTAACATGGAAATTTCAATAAAGCTTTTCGTCCAACTCTAGTACAGATAACTTAAGTTTTGGCCTTTTGGTTTTTGTTAATTAACGTCGCGCTAGGGCTGAACAGTGGGCTATTGGCGACGGTTCGGGATCTATCTCGAAGGAAAGACCCGGTAAGGGTGCCTCGTATTTTCGAACCATGGTCAGATGACGAGGAAACACCTGAAGTGGCACCCAACGCTTTGAACCCCGATCAGATTTATCGTGCACCAGTCCCTTACACACGCCGATAATTTTTGTTGATGCTCTAGACGACATTCCTAGTATTTTGTAGTGAAGCTGGCAACCCTCCGATCACAAGATCACTAATTTTTTACTTTCCTTAGTCAAGTCCGTCGCACAGGATCGCACCAGGAACCCTCTGATTCCCAGCTGACGCCTTTATCCACTCGACAACGGAGGCTTCTTAAGTTTTGTGAGAATGTAAAAGAAATCTCTCCCAAGGGACTTTCGAATATCATATTTTGAAAATATTATGCACCGTTAATAATGCATGCTTATATTTGACGAAACTTTCTTCATTTTTGACGAAACAGACGCCTGCTATATTCTCTTATTAAATATTTCATAAATCTGAGGAAATTCAGTTTGTCGTTTTTTTTGACGAAATTTATTTCGTCAAAAACGAGAACGATTTGAAACATATATCAATGGGCCGACTCCAACCGCGGATCTATCAGTTCGAAGTACAACACTCTATCGACCATGGAAGAACGGCTAGCTCCCTTTTGAACAGTGAGTGGCAATGTACGCACAAGAACCCAAAAACAGCCTCAAAGCAATCTGAGTGAATTAGTTTTGTTGAAAATATGAAGATTCTTGTTTCGTTAAAAGTCACGTGATTCAATGACGAAACGATTGTCAAATACGACGAAAGTTGCCCCGACGATCGCAGAATTCTGAAAAATGAGAGCGTTTTTTCCGAGAGAATGCATCTTTCTTGAAGTTTACATTCATAATTATCTCCTTTCGAATTATTAATATTGACAACCGTTAATTGGCCAATAACCGTTAACCAATAAAATATTTTTCCAATCCCGCAGAGATTAGGTTGGATACCGTTAATTGGCTTTTAATTTTAAAAACAGTTCATTATTAAACTTAAATTAAAGAGAAAATGAACAGAATTAATGGGTTTACACTAATTTCAAAGCTAAAAAAAAATATCACACATTTCCACAAAGTGGAACAGTTAATATATCTTTAGTGAAATAAATTCTAATTTTAATTTAACACTTAAGACAATCATACATGTAATATATCAAATTTATTTTAATCGAAAAACAAATGTACTAAAATCTAAAGTAAAATTACTTCAATTCTTCGTCATTTTACTAAAATTTCAATTTGAAAAACCTTTTTTTAAGTACATGATGGTTACGGTCGTAATATCACGTCCATGGATCTCCAGCTTTTCGACCAATCGTGGATAATTATTAAATATATATATATTATTGGTTTATGACATTTGTTCAAATGTTTTTTAAAAGGGGGGAGGGGGAATTTCAAACTGAAGAAAGTTTTAGAAGTGGTGCTTCTAGACGACAAAAATAATTTCTATGAAAGTTTGTAAAGAATAACTTTTTTAACTTAAGAATATGTTGTTGTCTTCCATTATAAAGAAGAGAGAAAAAAATAACAACTCGTTATTTTGGTAACTTAAACGCTACACCCCAGTGCAAAGTTTTAATCAAATATGTTAATACCCAAGTGATGTACTTTTAAATGAAGTTAGATAAAGAACAAATTAATGGAAAACAGTTTTATTTATATTCAGTTCTCGTTCAATTTGAAGAACAGGTTGTTATTTTGGTGACTAACAGTCGCCACTCTAGTCCATAGCTTTAAATGAATAGTGAGTTCTGTTTGAGGATTTATACAAGACAAAATATTTTCTGATGTTTTTGTAAAATTAAACTCATGTGTTAAACTTAACCCTTTGCACTCCAAGAACTCTTTGCTTTTTCCGTTCTTTCTACGGAACAGTTATTCATCTTTATGTTCTTTTCCCTAGAATGTGAAAATGTTATAGAAAAAAGAAACCTAATCTGTTTTGGATCTGCAAAAGAACGAGTTGAAAAAAATATTGATATTTTTAAACACAAGATCATGCTGTTCTCGTTTATTTTAAAGAGCAAGGAACCATAAGAACGAGTCGTTATGTTGTCGCCTAAGCGGCGCCAACGAAGTGCAAAGGGTTAAATGAATAGTGAGTTTTGTTTGCTGATTTTACACAAGGCAAAATATTTTCGGAATATTTTTGTCAAATTAAACTCATGTATTAAACTTAATTACAATTTTGGAGTATCCCAACTAATTAAC
Source organism: Troglohyphantes excavatus (assembly GCA_963932185.1). Taxonomy (NCBI): domain Eukaryota; kingdom Metazoa; phylum Arthropoda; class Arachnida; order Araneae; family Linyphiidae; genus Troglohyphantes; species Troglohyphantes excavatus. The sequence goes on from OZ010673.1 coordinate 15,671,226, forward strand.
AATTTATGATTAGTTAATATTTCGATAACTCAATAAAAATATTAATATTTAATAAGTAGGCTCATATGGTATAATGATTTGACAAATATGTCAAAGTATTCTTCCCTTGACAAAAAATTACTTGGAACCCCCCAGAAACTAAGTCTCGGTAAGCCACTGAACACAATCCTAAAATCATGGTGAAGCAGAAAGCGCGCACAAATTCGCAAAGAATCGCGCGCTCTGTCCCGTTGATATACCGCTGACGGAGAAACAAAGTTACAGGAGCGTTTACGTTTGGCGCGCTGTTTGGCGACCCGAAGCTCATTTCCCTCTCCCCCTAGGCGACTCTCGAAAGCAACCCTTGGAGGGAAGAATCCCAACCGGCAAGTGCATCTCCCCATCTACGCGCTCAGAGTATCACAGTTAGGGGAAAGTGAATTTAGAGAGACGGAACAACAGAAGGGCTCTCTCTTCAGGACACAGAGAGAAACATTTCACAAATCTGGGCTCTATCCTCCCTGATGTCTCCATCGAAGAAGAGATGGATATGGACTGAAGACGTTCGGATCCTCGTGTAGATGTTGTGTTTGAGAGGGGAGGAATCGCCGAGCTGATTTGGCATTTTTGGATGTTTGAATTCTTCGACGGGACATCATCGATTCAGGTGTGTGGTTGTTTTGGAGAGTTTGCGGATTCGGGAGAGTGACGTGATGAAGAAAAAGAAAATCGTGTGATTTTTGAGGAGGTGTGCTGTGATAAAAAAAGTTAGGATATTGGGATAATTATTTCGCATAACAAGTAAGTTGGATACTTTGATTGTTGTACTGAAATGAGAGTGATTGTTCGAAAATCACTGATCAATTTTGAGATAAAGGATTAATTTTAAATAGTTATCTTACTAGAAATTCAAAAAGAAATTATAAGAAATACATGGACAATAGTTTTAAATAATGTTGTGGAACGATATTAAACTTTAACAAAATAAATAAATGAATGAAATGGTGAATAATGTTATAGCAAAAACTAATGTTATATTCTATTCAGTAAAAGATACTAATTAAATCGTATATTTTATCTTCTTTCAATTAAAAAAAAAGAGTGTGAAATACTAAAACTTTTAGTGCAGAAGAAATTCTAAATGAAGAAAAACTGAAAACGATAAATTCTAATTGAATTTCAAAAATACGGTATCTAACGTTATAATAAAAACATTCTAATAACTGTACAATCATTCCATAGAAATAGTTATTTTAATTCATAAATAAAATATAATTTTTAATAAACGGAAAAATACTCCGAAGTAAACTTAGCATCAAGCAGAACAAAACAAAAATCAAGAATTGTCTTCAGAATCGGAAATATTCCACAAGTTTCGCCCGCTGTCAGGAATTCTCACGAAGTGATGCCATAAAAGAAAAAAAACTTTCTTCATAGAGCAAAACTCTCTCGGTGACGTCAACGTAAGTTGGATGATGACGTGTGCGGGACGTCGCCCAATCGGAGGAGCGTCCTGAAATTACATTATCATAATCACGTTGGTTGGAAATTGTTAATATCTGGTGGCGTCATTCGACGCATGCGCGGTATGGAGGGTGTCGTTTGAGTTGGTTCGGACATCGGGATCAGTTATCTTCATAGCAGGCCGAGAAATGCCGAGGAGAAAGCAGCAGAAGCCGAAACATTTGGAAGACCCAGAAGAGGTGGCAACGTCCCTTCAAAATGGTGAGTGATATATTTTTTATACATTACTTATTTTGTTCGAATTATTATTTGATAGGACTTTGTTTTCTTTTGTTATTTATTGAGTTTTATAAAGTTCGGTTATTAAAAAATCAGTGAATATGGATTGTATTTTTTATAGCTGAAAATATATTTTTTTTTTATTAATTACACTTTTTTTTATATTATATTTTTTTGCTTTTATTTTAATGTCTGATATTTTTATTTTTGTAGTTATTGATTTTCATTGAAGTTTTAAAATGTTTTTTTTTATTTAAAAGAAGGGGTTGTGATACCGGCGAATTCTATTTGTTATGTGACTTTTCATTTTTTTTTTTTTGTCAATATTGGACATTTTTCATGAATGATACTTTGGGTACTTATTTATCCGGGTTTTTTGTTAATTATTTTTATTTCATGATTTTATTTTTTTTGTGGGGGGGGGGGGGGTAGCTATTAAAGGTTTAAGTTTCACAGTGACCGTTATTTTCAAATAAAATTTTTTACTACAAATTTTCAGGCCAAGAAATATATCGTTTGGTTATTTTTAATTATTGTTCATTTAAATTTAATTTTTAAATTTCAAAAACCTTCAATTATATATTTTTTGCAATTAATATTATATCCACTTTATCAATAGTAGTTTATATATTTTCAAGAATTTTCGATATCGATGCTGATTATCTTCATTGTTTCGTTATGTTTCTCGAAATTTTATGGATCGGTAAAAATACACTACTTTAATTTATTATTCTTATTTTTAAACTTTATATTAAAGCGATTAATTTTATAAGTACTACAATTAGAAGGTTATGGGAATTGATTTATGGCCAATTTAGCTAATCTTTGAATGTTAGTTTCATATATATATATATATATATATATATATATTCAAAAGATAAGTCTATATAATCGTTGATCAATAATCATATAAATTATATATTTTTAAAATGTTAAATTATGTAAAAATATAGATCAGGATATCAATGTAGCAAACGTTTATTAACATTTTTACTTTTAAAAAAGTTATAAATCCAAAAATCCAATTTTTAAAATTTTACCTGATTGATCGTACATATTACATGAAACAATAAATACATATTTTTAAATTTTGCATATTTCTTGTATATAATAAAATAATTTAATTATTTACATCTGACTTGTCTGACAACCTAAAATTGTTTTCTTACTGTCAAAAACTCATAATTTTACATGCAACTTTAAAACTACGCTATATAACTTTATATGCATTATTTTTGTCATTAATTTAAAATTTATCGTACGTTCATTTTTGAAAGAGAAAGTATTTAACTATTTTTATATATTTAGAAGATCATTCCTGCTATACCTTAATAAATTACTTATAATAATAAGAATAATAGGTATTTATATAACTTAAAATTTATATTCTGAAGGCATTAAACAAATAAATATCGATTTTATCCAAAACTTAATTTATTTTTTAAATATTTCTGCAGTTCAATCAAAGAAATGATTAACTGAAGAAAGATTGAAACTTTTAACTCTTAAACACGTCATTTTTATTTTATTAATTTATCACTCTATTCTTCAAAAATATGTATTTGAGGGCAGAAAAGATATTTCTCTGCGAAATAAGATAAGGTTTAGGGTTTACGATATCAACTTTAATCTTTTTTTTTTTATCAAAACCAAGCAAAACTACTTTTTCCAGATAATGGCAGACTTTTCTAATCGCAAGCCGCAAATATTACGCATTTATTTCTGTTGATAATATTCTAATCCTGCATAGTTAACGAAAATAATTGTGGATTTACATCGAATGTATGAAGTAAAATAAAGTTTGATTTCTTCGAAGCACATAAGAAAATGACTTGGAAAGTTTGGTTTTTTTTTTAACTTTGAATAACTATAAAATAGTAATTAAAAAAAAGCGACGTCAAAATTACAATGAATGAACGTTAAACTAAATTTAACATTTATTGCGTATTTTTACAAAACATTTTTTATATTCTTAATATAATATTTTCATGGCGCATTTTCTGATACTGATTGCTTTTTTATTTTACAAACCTTCATTAAGACTACAACGAATATACTTATCTATTATTTGCGATTGAAATCTGTAATTTTAATATTACATGGCAAATTCAATTGTCTTATTAATCCATAATTAATTAATATCATTATATTTTGCTATCAATCAGAAACAATAATAATAATAGATTTCAATTTACCCTTTGATATATTTAAAATTTATAAAAATATATTTATTACCGATAATTTTTATTTTAACCCCCTGACGCTCAATCGATTTTTTCAATTTACTTCTTAGAAATTTAAATATTTTTTCCTGATCATGCTATTTTATATTATTTAAGAAATTTCAATTTATTGCAAAGAGGTAGCTTGTAAGTTGTACATCAACCCTTTGAATTTTAATTAAAAAAAATAATAGTAAAAAGAAGTATTTTTATAAGTTTAAAAATTGGCCCCTGGGCGTATATATACGGTCTTGAGCCTTAAAAAATCCCTTGGACGTATATATACTTGAGCGGCAGAGAGTTAATAAACCTTGCACTGTCAAAGCGGTTGTATTCGAATAAATTCAAATATTCAAAGGTCACATAGGAATAAAGATGATAAATTAAATAACTGTTACGCAAACACAGCCACGAACATTTTATCTCTAAATGTAATTGTTGAATTATAACGAAAGCATCGTGTTATTTTAGGTAGGTCGAATATCCTTGTATTTTTGTTCAAAGACGCTGAATTGGTTAGTAAATTCAACTAACCAAACTGGACAGTCCGGTGTCTCGGAAGAGAAGCGCGGTCCCTACTGTTAAAATGCGAGGACATGTTCCACAGCTTTAAACGCAAAATATAAAAAAAATCCATTTTGTGTGAAACGAAATTTTCTTACAACATTTGAATAACCCACGAAAACGTCACGGACAATTTTAACGAAAGGACATAAAATAACACCTGTTTGAATGTCATGCCCCAATCACTGATTTATATATAAAACACTTGAGATAGGTTGGCAAATGGAAAGTCTTGATAAGTGGTTAGTCATCAGACCGCGACATCTTCACGTTCGAAGTCGTGCGCTTATGACAAACTGGGTATTTTAACCGTGAATCTGTTTACACTGCGAAGCACATTTTTAATGAAATCAGAGGTTTGGCATTACAACTATACAAATAGTCCTTCAGCCATGTTATTTGAAATAACGTATAGACTGTAAATGAATGAAAATATTTTTGTTTTTATTAAAATGATAGGAGTTATTTGCGTAAATGCGTTTTATTAAATAATATAAATATTGGTTTATATAATGAAAATTACGAATTCGGGTCGTCCTATTTATGTTAATAAAGGAGAATCGTAATATAGTCCTGGCTTCTATAAAATCGTAGATTTCTACAACTTTATGGCTTAAAGAGAGATACTTTTTTTTTCAGTATTGATTAAATAATTAACGTTATTTATTTTCCTACTTTACGAATATCCTTGAAATACGAGCCTCTGTGATTTCATTTAATCTCTGTTAAATTTTTTATCAAATTTAAAGCACAAAATTATCTATGGGAATTATGCAAGGTGGTCACAAAATGTTGGGCGAGGGTCATTGTTTGGCTGTTTAGCGCTGTTTTGGCTGATACATATAATAAACCGTTCTTTTATATTGTGCTTGAACTAATTTGTGCGTTGCTAAGAACTTGTCCAAAATATAAGTGAAGTAGTTGGATAAGAATAATGTTTTATTATGCCAATACAGCTAAATGGGATACAGCCAAACAATTTATCATCGCCCAACAAGCTATGTCCCTCCTGTATACTTAAAAAGGGTATCCCAGCGAAGTTCGAAAAGTTCCAATTGCGGCCCATGGCAACCTTTTGTCTGGGCGATAAACAATTGTTTTCTTCTTTGAGAATATGGTAAACCTGCACCGCTTCGGCCGCAATTGGGCTATTGCCGCGACGTTTGGCCACATAACTAGTTGAAATTATATTTTGTTGGTGCGTGGTTCGAATCCTACAGAAATTATTCGTGAATCGAATAATTGTATACAATCTAATAATTGAAGGGTTAGTGGAGTATGTTACTCCAAAACCCTTCAATTATTAGATTATTACTCTGTTAAAAAAGAAATTGAGTTATTATTGGGAAGGTATTTGTAGTGTAGGCCTGTTTTTTGACACTGGCATCAGCACTGTAGAAACCTTATAGCAAGCAATTCACTATACTGTAAAAAAAAAGGGTACTTAAAAATAAGCATATAAACTTACTCGTTTTTCTTTGAGTACAATTGCATCGTAAATGAGCGATGACGTTCTCAAATTTAAGTAATCGTACTTTCGCAAAAATAAACATTGTGATTTAATATTGTTAATCTTAGATTCTGTTCAAGCCATCTTCACAAAGCGACCTGACACACTTAAAATAGTTGTTCAGAAGATGATTTTACAAATCATTTGGTGTCGATTGCTTCAATGGAAACTGAGTTATTACAACACAATTATCTTACTTCCCATTCTTTTGGCACAGCTCTTTAACATTTCTTCTGTTTATAACTTCTTCAAGTCGCCCTGGTAGTTTAACGGATAAGGCATTGGCTTGCGGTACCTGAGGATCTGGGTTCGATTCCCGGTCAGTCTTGGTTGTAAATCTGGCCATTTATTGAAAGTGATTTAGGAATGCCGTCTATGTAAGCGAGCCAATGCTCTTTTTATTTAATTTTACTCATTTTTGAGTAGAAGTCCTTTTAAAAATGAAACTTAAGTATTCGGAGCCATTATAAGCATCGAATGTACTCAAAATTGAGTACATTTTACTTATTTTTGAGTATATATTTTTAACAGTGTAGTGTTATGAAGGAGGTATGCGACCACAAACAAATACGAAATGAAAACTTTAAAGTGAAATATCTGAAAATTTAGTTTATGTTACATTCCTTTTTCATCCACTTATCCCTTCAATTAACAAAACTCTGTAGGCAGATAAGCTTAACTATGAATTGTGATAAACGGATAACCAAAGATACATGATTTGCGATAATTAAGATAGATGTTTATCTCTTAGTCATTATCTCGTGATATTTCCTGTGAATATTTTCTACATTTCCTCGAGAGCAAAACTTGGCCAAAATATGCATTCTGATGAGCATACGTTCAGTGCTAGAAGTTATTTAACAGACTTCATTGTTAAAAATGGTTACTCAAATTTGATGAAAATTTCATTGAATATGCTCCGATTGAATGTGTTGTCAAAAATATTTAATAAATAAATTCGTCGAAATTTTTTTTTTTTGAGAAACTGACAAGCCTCAAACTTATCTCGCCATTTTTGCCAAAAAGTTTAATAGCAGCATATTTAACGAAACTTCCGTCAAATTTGTGTAACTATTTTTAGCAATATTCACACTGGTGATTGTGAGTTAATTAAACAAATACTCCTCAATAAATAACACATAGCGTCCTGATATTGCATTTCGGCACAATTGATCCGGGCGTAGGGGCACCAACTTTTATATTATTGTGCAAAAGTTTATTATACGTTGAAAAATGAGTTATTTTTATAGGATTTAAATTTTTTTTTCCAAAACAATAATTTAATTGATTTTTAGAGGAATAGAAAAATTAGTGTATGTGGTTTTTTCATTCTTCATGGCTATTTTTTATGATAGCAGCCCCCCAACAGTGATGTTATGCTTATCTACAGACTGAACTTTGTAAATCGGGCCCGAGCATTGCGTAGACGTGAGGAAGTTAGTACCACTACAAACTTAACGTGAATCCCCATTTACCCTGTGAGTATTTTTTTTTTGCCGACTTCGAAGAACGAAACTGGTAACCCTCCGATCCCGATCCGGAAAGTTCCAATTGCGGCCCATGACAACCTTCTATCTGGGTGATAAACAATCGTTTTCTTCTTTGAGAATATAGTAAACCTGGCTTCCTTCGGCCGCAATTGGACTATTGCCTCACGATCTATCGCCTGAATGTGAATTTCACTCAATATTAAATTAACTTCTTTGGCTGACTGCAGCCCCCTCATGATCTGGGAGAAATAAGGTTTTGTAACTAGATCAAAATTTCTGACATATCTCTAACAAAGTAATCTATGGATTTTCAATCACATGCTACATAATGCAATGATTTAATTCAAAATCTGGTCAGATTTTGTTCGTACTAGAAGAAGGTAATTTGCTTATAGCTCTTCGTGTACAATACAATTAATTCTCATTTGAAGGGAGAAGATGACGGTGTTAACATAAATTGTTTTTCCTAAGGCCCATTCTACACGAACGAGTAAAACACGCGTGAGCTTCTTGGTAATTCGAGAATTCATACCACATCACACATGATTAGAATTTTCTAACCACCGAAAAGCTCACGCGCGTTTTACTCGTTCGTGTAGAATGGGCCTCAGAGTTTGAACTATGTTTTGATATAGGTCTATTTTTAAAACAATGTTATTTAACTTTGTGACACAAATTTCTGATGTGGGGTTATCTTCATTAGTTAAAGTAAAATACAATAAACTTTAAACATAAAAGTTTATTGTATTTTTAAGTATTTTTGAGATTTTTTCACTTTTGACGATCGTTGTCGCTTTACTTAAATTTTAATTTGACGTCATAAGTCGTACTACTAGAAAAGTGTTCAAAACAAATTTCGGGAATAAATGACAAACTTTTTAATATCTCCTTAAAAAGTAAAATTTTTAAATGCGACATTGAATAACTGAACTTATCATTCAATTCAAGTCATCATTCACATGCACAAGAACCATCTGTACTTCAAACCATTCTCTGTAAAATTCAAATTATTTTTGTCCATATCTTCAACTTTCAGAGTTTATTATGTTAACGATTATTTTCAAACACTTCTTTATTTTACAAAAGATTACAAAAAAAAGTTGTAAGTAAATTTGTATTTCAATATCGAATCTTTAATCACTTTATAACATTTGTGAAAAGTCTCATTCCATTTCCGCGAATAAAATAAATCTTTTCACAATTATTTATTATTCTATCACCGGAAATGGATGGCTACGGATACAGTTGTCGAGAATAAATACAAAAATCCATTATTTCCTTTTTTTTTAACCTTGGAAAATTACAGCTTGCGTTATTTAAAAAAAAATCACTTTAATATTTCTCTACCAAAATTACTTCCTGCCATAATAAACACGATAAAAAAAATCCAGTAACATTATTTTAAATTACAGCATGAATTATAAATACTATTACACACCTTCTGATACATGTTATTTGTTTTACCTCCAGAACCGGTCGCCAATTATCAGAATCTCTGGAAATAGACGATTTTTTCCTATCTCTCGTGAAGCAAGGAACAGGTTTATTTCTAAAGTTCTCCTCAATGTCTAGCGCGCAATTGAGGGCCCGCGGTGGCCGAGCAGTTAGAGTAACGAATTCGTAATCGGAGGGTTGTGGGTTCCAATTTCGACTTTGAAAATGCAGCGAGCACGTGATCGGAGGATTGCCAATTTCGCGTTCGTTATCCGCAAAAAAAACTCCTCCGTGTAAATTGTGGTGAACCTTAAGTTTGTGTTGATATAAGCTTCCTCACAACTACATAAATGGGTGGGGACAGGGCTTAATTTAAAAAGTTCATCACTATAGGCATACCATTACTGATGTCTGACCCTCTCGTAAAAAAGCTTGAAGAAAATAAAACATAAATTACCATATAGATATAGATATATTATTTTTATAGTAGTATAAATCCCTTTTACGTCTCTTACACGTGACGAATCTTAACAAGTAAGGAATCAAAAGGAAGAGAATTTCACGGAGAACGAACGAATCGTACATCTCATAATTATCAACGGTTTGTTTAAAAAATGCGATTAAAAGAATTATTGTATAAAGAAAACATTAAAAAAATTATTTCCGAGATCTAGTTGGAACGTGACTTTGTAGCGTAGTCAGTTGCGCGTAGGACTTCGGAACAATAGATCGCGGAGGCCACTCAATTTTTTTTATGTGTATGCCTTAACGGGATCTCTAGTAATTATTTAATATTTACTAAAAAAAATTATTAAACTATAATGTTCTGGGGGGAAAAATTGAAATAAAAATAACAAATTGAAATAAGTATAGGCAACTTTTACACAATTTATGTGCAAATAAATAAAAGTTGGGACCTTTTCAGCTGGGTGTCCCTTTAGCCTAACGTGCCTATTGGTAAATCAGAATCTTCGTGGGGTGCCAACTCAGGCATTGGTACAGGAAGGGGTATGGCAAGTGCTGCTGCCATACTTACTTTCATCCAAATAATATGCTGTAAAAAATAATCAGATGTCAAATAGTAAAAACGTCATTTTTTCTGCCATATCTCTTTGAAGTAAGTTCCAGTACCACTAAACTCCTCGTATCTGACAATGGTTAAAAAAAACGAAGGAGTGTTCCCGGGTCTTTCCTTTCGAGATAGATATCCAACCATCGCCTACAGCATATTGTGTAGCTCCAGTGCGACGGTTTTTCGACCCACCAACCATCGCGGCAATCAAATCTACATTCGAAACCGCCACAGTTCCAAATTGTCCGAATTGAGGCGCATCAATATTCCCGGTCGGCCGACCTGCCCCGCCCAATCAGTGTCTTTATTCATTCAGAACCGAGCGTCATTCATAAATTCGCGACGTTGTGTAACTGGAAAGACACACTTTGCAACTCGGTTCCTCTTAATGAATCGTATTCAAATCAATTGGCTTTTGTTTGAACTGGGGGGATTAGATTGGAGGAAAAGGGTTGTGCGAGGCTTTTGGGGAGGATGGGACGGAAGCCGTTGCTTATAAGATAAGGATTGTGTTTCTAATAACAGAGCGATAAGTTGATAATGATGCGAAAGGGATTTGGGAGTGTATAAATAGGAGAGGGATTTTATGATAACAAACTTATGGTGGTTGCGAACGAAAATATTTATTTTGGATATTTGGAATGTTATTTGGATAACTAAGGGTGTTAAGTGGGTGAAAGTGTTTACAAAATTAATCTAGTTTTTTTATTTAGAAATCAAATATCAAAATACCTTTAAAGGTTTTTGCTAAACTACATTTTTTTTTAATAATTTTTTTTTAAAACTTTCCGACAATGTGCCTTTAAAACAATTTTGAGCAGTTTTTAAATTACCCGTATAAAACATTTCATGTAGTTAAAAAAAAATGCATTTGTCCTTCAATTGTTCAAATCCTTCAAAACCTTCAATTGTTTACTAATGTTCGTTATATAAATTATATATGATTAAAATTAACTTTAAATTGCATTATACATTTTCTAAATTTAAAGTGTCTTTCTTTCCATTGTTACATGTTACAGAATATGCAATAAATTCACACATTTATGAACATGTTTTGTCGGTGCTCAAAAATGTTTCTCCATTTATCAGAGTTTCTATTTGCTGCTATCATATTTCTCAAATCATTTAACCATCATGGCTTAAAGCCCGAGGGGATACAAGCTTTCGTTTGGGGCGCCACATTTTGTCGAATAAAAAAAAATCCAAAATTTAATAAGAGGTAAACACGTTATTGAAAACTACCAAATCTTCATCTATTCATTAAATGTTGGCTTCTCAGACGTTTGTGTTTAACCGAGATAATTCTGATCAATCCTACATTTTAAATGTTGCAACAATTATAAAATTGAATTTTGTTTTGAAAATACATACGCCCCCCCCCCCTTTTAGATGTTATCTATTATATTTTGATTATTAATAAATATTTATTTTCAGTGAGGGGTGGGAGGGGGTTTTATTATTAAAATTTGAAGCGCAGAGAATGTCAACATCCAGTTTACTTGTGTCTAAATATTCCTGGAACCGCCCCTGTTAACCATGCATCCACAATTAAAACGAATACCCAGTTGTGCTGTTGTCTGAAACCTTCAGTGCGTACATTAACTTCTTTGAGCTGCCAACTACAAAATCCCACGGTGCCCATTGCCGATCTTATATGACTTGAAATGCGATTCCCGAAAAGACGCATCACTCATCCCCATTCACGCTGTCAACCCCTTTCGAGCGCGTCAATAGCCACTCCACAGTAACCCCAGGACCACAGTAACCCCCCCCCCCCCCCCTGCAGATACTCGTCTCCCTCATCTATTATTTCGCAGTTCGACACCTGTTTTCCCATTCTGGAAAAGCCTCGGGGTGCGGGGTATTAGTTTGGAGACAAAAACAAGTTTCCGTTCTGTTTTTTTTTTTTTAACACTGCTACAATCGCGACTACTTAGAAAATCCCACAAAATTCCTACTCCGAAATGCCCCGTTCCCATTCCCCACACGTCTGGGACTTGATAAGCAGAGGCAATAAACGGTCGAACTGTGCGTAATGACCGTAATGGATCTCTCCCGTTGAGGACCTACTTCTTTTATGAATAGTAGGGGGGGAAGAGCTTCGTATCGTCTTTCTGTTTGGATTTCACAGCTTCTGGTCCAGAAGTTTGGATCGTCCTCCCCCTAAGGGTAAATGCGCTGTTGTCCCCAAGGATTGAAATACTTTGTCCTGCCGTAGATAAGTGCGGAATCCCGTGGCAGTTTGTAATTGTTGCCCTCCAGGATTGCAAAGCTTTGTCCACGGGATGTCTGAAATTGGAGCGTATGTTAGTTTGTAATATATGGGATAGTATCGCATGATCTACTGAGTATAGGATTGCAGTACTCGTGGGAAAACTAAACTGTTTTGGAAATACCTAAAAATTTTAAGTTATTTTTTGTTTCTGGAACGTCGGGAAATGTGCTCTTATCCTCTGCAGTATTAGAAAAACTTCAAAGCTTGTATATACCAGGACCATAAGATAAATACATAAACACATGATAGGATTGATTGAAGCGCTTTACCTCTTTATCTACGGGATGTTGTAATTGGAGTTAGAATCGCATTACAGTTTTGCTATTTATGGGTTGGTATCATGCACTGAGAATAAGGTTGCAAAATCAGAACATTCATGGGAAAATTAAATTGTCTTAGAAATTCTGAGAAATGACGATAGCATGAAAATTTTATAAAGTGTAAGATTTTTGTTTTGATTTTTCGTCATTTTTGAAACGTCTTTCTGAAATATCAGTTAGTGGCGCCTTATTGTATTTAGACTCACAGCTATTAGCGTCGCTAATTATTTTTTAAATATTTCATGAATTGCAGCATTTTTCAGTTAACTTTTACACGCACATTACTTGATTGTTTTCAATCTTATTATGCAAAAATATGTTTTCTATAAAAAAAAAAGCATGTAGAAAATTTAGATGAAATTAGGGCACGGTTAATTGAATTTAAGTGGAACTTGGATCTTGAAAATTTCAAATGATCAAGAAAAATACAAAACCTTGAAAGTTTAAAAATATCGTAAATGCAGTTTTCAAAGTCTGTTGACTTTTTGTTTTTAAATCCAATTTCATTGTAATTAATATTCCCCAATCTAAGGTAAAATCTTATGTGCAAAGGCATCAGGTTCGTACAGTCAATCACATTTCCTAATTCCTGTATTTGAACAAGCCAAATATTTATTCGCACATGAATGCAAAACAACGCTTTAGTATTAATTTTTTTAATTATCGGTTATTTATCACACAACTAACAGTCACGCATGTTTAAATAATGAGTTAAAATTATAATGTATTTTATCTACAAGAAATATCCTACTTTTACTCACATGGCATTTTTCATCTTATTTTCTCATAAGTAGAATAGAGAGGTCTTTAGCCATAATCCACGCATTTCGCTAGTTATTGATGTTGATACTTTGTGCAGAAAGATTAGATGATATATGTATTTTCAGCTGTCACTAATACCTTGTGGATCAATGCCATATGAAGAGTTCACATGTCATGAAAGATTTCTGAAGATTATTTAGTGGGATTAACACTGAAAAGCGATTAGTTTTGAAGGATTTTATCAGCAACTGCTTATGTTTCCATTACTGATATTTAAAACTTAACCATAATTATTTTTAAGGGCGATAGCCACCTGTTTTACCTTCCTACTTGTTGTGCTTAACGGGGTCACACTACCTAAGTAACGAAAATTTTAAATCGTTTATTCTCACTGTCTAATTTTCCTTGTTATTAATTTTTTTTAAACGAAAAGTGTTTTTTCATTATTAATGGAGAAATGTAAAAAAAAAATTAAGCATATTGTAAAATATATGAGTATATTATAAAAAAAAAATTCAATTTTAAGGAAATGTTTTGTGTTATTATGAATAACTATTTATATAAAAATTAAATGCGAAGAGTATGCAAAATTTTAATTCGAATTCTTGGTTATTATAGTCAAAAGGATCAAAGAAAAAAAATTATTGAAAAATATAAATATTTATAAAAAAAAAGTTTGAAAAACTTTAAATTTCGAAAAAAAACCCACAAACAATGATGTAATTTGTGTGTTCAATATTATTCTCATATATAAATTTAAACTTTGATTCAAAAAGTCAAAAATAAAAACAAAAAGTTTAGATGTTCTCTTACTACGTATGAACACAATTATGATGATTACTACAGTGCTTAATTAGTACTAGTTCACGGATCGCATTACAACGTACCGATTGATTAAAAAAAAGGAATACAAACGTATTTTCTCTAAACTAAAATAAAATATCGGTTATCACGCACGCTGACCCATATCTGTGTTGTTCTTTGCTAATTAGCAGAGGTTAGATATTACAACACCCAATATTGACAGTTAAACGATAATTGTTATCATTTAACAAGGAAATAAAGAAAAAATACATTTTTCTAATTAATGCATTTTAAAAGATTTAAATTCCCGAGAATGTAATTTTTAAGAAATGAGATACATTTCAAACTCACACGCAGAATCACAAGTTTTTTCGACGATATTGCCTTTTTTGTTTCAATTCAGGGAAATTAGTCAAGGGGTCATTATAGGGAAAGGTACAGTCAATTTTACATTACTATGTCGGAACATGGGGGGGGGGGGGGGGGGTGTGGACTGGGTGTGACGTACTAAAATGTCAAAGACACAAAAAAATTCTGAAATTTTCAACAACAAAAAATATTTTGACATTGATATTTGTCACTTTTCATAAAACTCAGATCTTTCTAAGTATTGTTTATTTGTTAAGTGACGCATCTGTGGGGAAGACATGCGTGACAAGTGTTCCGTAGAGAAGACACTGTTAAAAATGCATTCTCATATTTGACGAAACTTATGCTCCGATTAAATATTTCGCCGAACTGAGGAAATTCAATTTGTCATTTTCTAACGAAATTTATTTTTCAACGATTTTAAATAATATAATAATTCAATATCGACGAGCTGACTCAAACCTCTCGTTCCAGAGTCCAACACTCTATCCACTCGGCTAAGAACACTCGATTGAATTCTGACACTATAAGTATAAGAACCAAACATAAACTGATAACTCAGAAAAGGGCCGAAAAGGGAATCTAAGTGAATAACATTCGATCAAAATGTGAAGATTCTTGTTTTGTCATAAGTCACGTGATTTAATAAAATAAAATATTGTCAAATGTAACTAAAATTGCCCTAACGATCGCAGAACTCTAAAAATAAGACTTATTTCTGTGAGTTGGAGGTAATTCTTAGGGTTTGTAAAAAATATACTGAAATTTCTTTCACAAACTTACATATGCCAATTTTTATGAAAATCCTTCTTATCCTTCTCATTGGTTTGTTAGGTAAAATACAGAAACCGGACGTTTTAATAAGTGTATATTAAATGAAAAAAAAAATTCGTGACATGAGGAATATGAAAAGGGGCCGTACAAAATTATTAAAAATAAAGTGTCGTAATAAATGAATACTCCTTAATGGCATTATTGAAATGTAAAATACAACACTGCAAAAAGAGGTACTTAAAAATATGTACCTGAACCTACCTTTCCTTTAGGTATAATTGCATCGTAAATGAGCCATGACGTACTCAAATTTAAGTAACCATACTTTCCCAAAAACGAAGAGTGGGATTTAATCATTTTAACCTCAGCTTCTGTTCAAACCATCTTAACAATGGGACCGGACAAACTTAAAAAAAGTTATTCAGATTACAGTTTTCCACAGTATTTAATGTCGATTGCTTAAATGTAAACCGAGTTATTACAACTCATTTATCTTACTTTCCATTCTTTTGCTACGCATTTTTAACATTTCTTCTGTTTATAACTTCTTCACGTCGCCCTGGCCTAGTTATTTCACAGATAAGCCTCTGGACTGCGGTGTCTGAAGATCTGCGTTTGATTCCCGGTAAGCCGTGGTTGAAAATGTCGATATTAATTAGAAGTGATTTAGGAAGGCAGCCGATGTAGGCTAGCGTATGCTCTTTTTTATTCATTCTTACTAATTGTACTGATTTTGTGTTCTTCAAAATTGAAACTTATGTATTCGGAACCATGATAAGCATCGAATGTACTCAAAAATGAGTAAATTTTACCTACTTTTGATTACCTAATTTAAACAGTGAAGTATTCCAAAGAATATATCTATCTCTAGAAATAACAAAGAAATCTGTTCAAATTTTAATTCGCACAAAAACTTAAAACTTTTATTTTCATGTCGAAAACGATTGCTTTAACGAAATAATCATTCAAAGAATTTTATAACAAATATTACTACTGTGAAAATCACATATTCCCCCTCCCTCCCAAATCTATGATATTCTTCACTGATCCAACGATAAGGCGCCTATTGATAAAAGAAAAATTGCGCATGTGATGTAATACATTAGGTTTACAATGTTCTTATTTTACAGAATTGAAAATAAAAAAGGAAGTTAAATGGAAGAAATTAAAAATTTGTCTCAAAGCAGGTTGATTTGACCACCCATATACGATCTGCCCTTTTGGCATTGAAGAGCAACTGATAGGGAACCCTTCCATTGTCCATTAACAATTGTTTCACTTTCTTAAAGAATACAGAGTTGTCAATAGGCTGTTGTTGCAAAACATACGGCGGATTTACGGATAGGAAACAATTTGACTAAATTCGGTTGCATAAAATAGTAGGTATGACGTTATTGCTATAGATATTATTACTGTTATCTTACCTGTGTTTGGCCATAATGAAATATTCACAAATATACAAAGTTAAAAATAGGTATTCAAAAATAAGTAAAATTTACTCATTTTTGAATACATTATGGTTATCATGGCTCTGAATACTGAGTAAAAATTAATAAAAAGAGCAGATTCTAGCCTACATAGACTGTCTTTATAAATCACTTTCAATAATATCAATAATTACAACCAAGACTTAACAGGAATCAAGCACACATCTGCAGGCACCGCTGTCCAGAGACTTATCCGTTGTACTACCAGGGTGACGTGCAGAAGTGTTATAAACAGAAGTAATGTTAAAAAGGTGTGCCAAAAGAATGGGAAGTAAGATAATTGAGTTGTAATAACTCGGTTTCCAATTAAGCAATCGACATCAAATAACGTGGAAAACCATCTTTTGAACACCTATTTTAAGTTTGTCAGGGTCGCTCTGTCAAAATGGCTTGAACAGAAACTGAGATTAGCAATATTAAATCCATACTGCTCATTTTTGCGAAAGTACGATTACTTAAATTTGAGTAAGTCATAGCTCATTTATAATCCAACTGTACTCAAAGAAAAACGAGTTAGTTCATGTACTCATGTTTAAGCACTTTTTACAGTGTAATAATCGCACGTGGTTAATTTCAACAACGATCCAGACTGCATAAATAGCATTTGTCATCAATCTTAGTAACGCTACATACTTTTTAATGTAAAATATCATTGCAAAAGTATTATAATTGGCAATGTTAGTTAGATTGTCAGATAAAAGCCTCTCCACCCTAAAATGTTCAAGGTTTTTTCTATTTCAATAAAAGGCTCTAAAATATAATTATATATTTTAATATTAAAAAAAGTAATAATAGTTTAAATTAATTTTTTTGACTCAAAAAAAATTATACAACTTGCTCATAAAGCATTGTAAATGTTAATGGCATATAACATATTTTTTTTATAAAAATTATATCATATATATATATTATTTTGAATGATAAAACATTAAAAAAAATACGTCAGTTAAGTCTTTTTACTTGTTTATAGGCCAATCACATACAAAAGATTGAACGCATTTTTGTTGGCACCTTTGAAAATAGCGTAGAGGAAAACTTGAAAAATATATTTTTTATCTAAATGTGACAGATGAGCGCGTGCTACAATAAAAAAACACTTTAAACTAGTTTTCAATCGTATTAACCGCAGCAGAGGCTATAACAACACCTACTAAAACACAAAAAAAACGAGCTGTCTCATTTTCCCTTCGACAATTCACACAAATTCATTCCTCACATCCATCCCGTCCACTCCATTCGAGTCGGGCGGCAAAGATCACCGCATCCATCCCGTGGGTGACTCGCCGACCCCTCTCGTCACCCGCCCGGCGAGCGAGGAACGATGCACGCGGTGTTCATCTTCCATTTCCCCCCTTCTTCCTCGATGACGGACGCAAAGTGACGACGCATTCCCACCTGGAGCATCTGTGCCTAGATCACTAGACGGAAGACCTTTTAACTTTGCGCCAGACTCTCAAAGGGATGGGAAAGTGGAAAAGGGGGGGTAGGGGTCCCTTCTGAGACATTTCTAGGCCTAGATTTGAGAAGGTCCTTTTTCATGCGTATTCTCAGTGAACTATTATGGCAAATACATGTTCGAGTAATGTGATAGTATATAAGGTTCGGAATCTACGTTAAGCTGTAGTGTAATTAGATTTTATTATGAACAAAATTGATTTGAGTGAATTTGATGAATTATGTAATAGTAGCGTAATTTTAAAAGATATTTTTTTTTTTAATTCTTTATTTCGCTGTGGTTCATTTTAAACTTTAATGCTTTAAAGTTTTTTTCTGTGTATTCGAAATAATTAATAACACATATTTAACTAATTAGATTTGTATTTATTTGTTTATAAGTTGCAATAGAATGTGTATTGCACAAAGGTTATTAATTTTAATATTTAAAAAAATAATAATAAATCATAATGCATTAAAGATACTTTCACGTTACCACGTTACTGCTCATTTTTTTAAAATCAAATCCGGTATCCATTAATTTTTTTTACTACAAATTTGAATAAATTATTCTGATTAACTAATTTGTGTCAACTATAAAATGACTATTAATTAAAAGTTAACAAAAATTTTAAACAAAATTGTTTGATTACTAAATTTGTTAAATTTTTATAAGAATTAATTAGTACATTTTAACAACTGCACTTAGTTTTGTAAAATAAACAGTAGAATTGTTTACGAATTGAGCTATTTGTAACTGTAAATATCACATACTAAACATATTTTGAGGCAATTCATTCGTTTATTCATAACAAAAAATTCGTTCGTCAATTATTTTTAGTAGGAAAATTATATATTTAAAAATACGACAGCAGTCAAACTATTCAGAATCGAGAGAAACAAAAATAACGCAAAAAGCAACAAATCGAACTTCAACTGATTCGACCTTTACACTCGAACTTTAAGGGGCGTGTCGGACAAACCACTGTGGTCAACTCGTTTGTAAATCGATTACTACTCCCTTTCACCCATTCGGTCAATTTTATTTTTATTTCTTATGTGCTGGGACTGACCAGAGGCGTGTGGCCGGAGTGGTCATTCATCAGCAGGGGGTGGCGACTGCTGTGGGTCTGTGGTCATTTTCTTCTTCGGTTGTCAAAACTTGGTTATTGGCGTGCTTTTTGGCATGTTATTGTGGTTTATTCCATAAATCATACTGCCAAATATGGAAGTTGGACAATTGCTGTTCGACCGCCTCGCCTGCGTTAATCTTCGGGATATGAAGCTCGGGGAAGAATCGTAACCAATGTGTGTGCCTTGAAAGTGACAGATATCGAATCTTTCTTTCACTTGTCAACTATGTTCTTATTTTTGCTGTAGAAAATGAGATATTCATGTGTGTGTGCATAGAAATAGATAAGAGTTTGTTACTTGGAACCAGTAGTGTAGATAATCTTTTTTAGAGAAGGTGTTTGCAGACTTTGAATTTTGGAAAATTTGTAGAATGTTTTGGGTACAAGAAGTATGTGAGTTTTACATATTTCTCGTATCCAAAACATTCTACAAATTGTGAAATCTATCCAAAACAGAGTTCCGAGATAAGATTAGGTTTGTGACTCCCCTTGACTATAATATTTAATAAAATAAACATTCAACTTATTTTTGGGCAACCTATTGAACTTGGAGCCACACCCTTTGACCAAATGATAGATTTAGCTGTATATAAGTAATAGAAAATGGCAATAGTTCATTTTCGAATTTTTGTGATTTAGAATATTTGACAACCAGCCAGCTCTAATGACCATAAATATTAACTATTATCAAATAAAAACGATTAAATAATGAGTTTAATATTTTATTATATTTAGGAATGGAAAGTTTCAATGTATATTATATAGGCATAGAAGTATTTTGCTAACTGAGCAACACATTGGACAACAAAAGTGCCAATTTGGAAACTTAAATCTTAAAATGCCTCTCATGAAAACGAAACAAAATTAAATGCATCAAAACATCGGATTTTGTTTTATAATGAATATTTAAAGAGTATTAACACATTTAATTCATGAGAGAATATTGACACGTTACTCATAGTAACACAACGAATGGCAATGCTTGTCAATTAAGAACTCCCTTCTAAATGAGGGTGGCCAAATTGAACTCTTTACATTGTATCTCACAACAACAAAGCTTATATTTTTGTGTCCGAGAGGCGATTTTACTTTTTAGTAGAGCTCCGCAATCATATGGACGAGGACGTTTCTAACGTTGATACGGATTTCTTCTCTAGTAATGAACACAAATCAATGAAGAAATAAACATTAATTACATGCCATGGGACGGTTATTCTTCTTTTGGACTCTTTAACTTTTAAACTCAACCCGATCACTCCCGAACAAAATTCAAACATTAAGATTAATTGGGGGAATTAACGTCGCTTTAGACTTAAACAATGCGAACGTTTAAAAAGGCCCCCTTGATGAATTCGAAGTAAAAGTTCCGTTGGTTTAATGAGTGCAGAGGGGGGCCTGCGGATAGAGTTGTAGGTCCGTTCATCGTCTCTTGGGAAACGCAGCGAGTTTGAACCTCGCCGAAATCAAAAACAGATCAAATCGCGATGCCTGGCGTTATAAGTGACGCCGCCTACATATATAGACTATCCCAGTCCTTATTTTTTCAATTTTGTCCCATCTTCAATTCGATTCGCCTTGGATTGCGTCTCTGAGACGCAGCTATGCAGTGTTAAGTATTTTGCGATCATTAAGGCTATTTTTGTCAATTTTGATAATCGTTTCGCCATTGAGTCACGTGACTTTTGACTAAATAATTTTAAAATTTTTAACGAAAATAATTTAGACCGACTCTTTTCCGATGGTATCAGCTTAATTGATGCTTATTTCGGTTCGTACCTCTATCCAAAATCACAAAAGAGATTTTTCTGGTTCGATCGACAGCCAAGCGCGACTTCGGACCGCGAGATCACTGTTCGAGTCGGGCGTCGATTTTTATTTGAAAATCGCCCTCATTTTCGACGAAATAAATATCAGCAGGGGCAAAAAAAACTGCGGAACAAATTTCTTTAGTTTGCCAAAAAAAAAAATTGAACCATTTCACAGACAACTGTTTCGTCAAAAATGATGACATTTTCTTCAAAAATGAGCATCTTGCCCACCCCCATCCGAGACTACTTGTTGCAGACCTCGCTCCTTATTTAAATATCGATTTGTAGGAAGGTTCACGTGCGACATTTTCTACTCTGTATGCAAATAGCTCGGAGGGAGAGAGAGTCCCCCCCCCCCCAAAGCACGTGGTCGCACTCGGAAAGCCCGTTGTTTGCACAGGCCGGTCACGTTCCGACCCCCCTTCCCCCTTGGGACCCCAACGAGATCTTTTTCATTAAAGTTTTAAGGTTGAAGTTAAGGACCAGCGAGGAGGACACCTTCTCTCTTGCTGTCTCGGATATAAACGGTCGCTGTGCGTGTAATTGTTGTTCTTAAAGTGCGTGTGCGAGCCGGAGTGCGTGTGGAAATGCGAGGGATTTTGTGGTCGAGAAAAAGCTTATTCCAAACACAGCCGGTGTTGGCTCGTTGAAGTTGAAGTGGACGGGTGTGCAGAGTGCTTCGAAGAAATGAACTTGTCCTGGTACTTGCGGGAGTGCTGGAGGATATATGTTTGTCAATACACGTTATTGCACACCACATGTTATTTTATTTTTAATTTATAACCATAAATGAAAGTGTTTGTCTGTGGATCGCAGAACACCTGCTTCTTCTGCATAGAAAATACTGAATATTTATATGTGAGTCGTCAAAACGTCTCTTGTTCACTTTGGAGAACAAGTCAATCAAATTTTTAAATCACGAGTTTTTCATAATAATATTTATTTGTACACCTAAAATTAAGCAAAGTCTGGTGTTTAACGTGTAAAATAACATATTTTGCTTAAGGGGGGACCCGAGCCCCGAAATCTGGAAAAATTGCACATTTTTTTTTCTTCATAAAAGGATGCTAAACGTCTTTAAGAAGGTGTGTACAAAATTTAAAAACAGTAGAAGAAACAGAACATATGTTTTTTTAAATGTTTATATACCATTTATCATTTGTGTACATACTTTTCGTCTGCAACAATCGTCATTTACTCAAAATATATTTTTTTAAATTTTGTTCACGTTTAAAATGCTAAGGCTTTGTAACTAAATAACTTTAAACTAAACTGTTAATAGTTTTTGAAGCTCTAATATTTGTTTAATAAACGTATGTATAGCTTTTTTAAATTAAGTTATAAAATATTTTTTTACAAATTATTAAACTTAAAAATTTGAATATTTTTTGGGTTGTGGACTTAAAATAAGTTTTTGAAGACAATTAAAACACAAATCTACAAAAGTCGATTCATACGTTTGTAGTATATACATTGACGTTATTTAATCAATTAAAAAAAATTAAAAACTTTAAAAATTGAAAGAGGAGTAGTGTTTTTAAAAAAATATTTTTAAACTTAAAAAACGCAAAAAATAATAAAAATAATTTTTTTAATATAAATTTGTTTTTGATTATTGTTCAGAAAAAGATGTTCTATTAATATAAAAAATTATATTTCTGAAATCATTAATAAACAAATTAGGATCTGGGGCTCGGGTCTCCCTTAATTCCAGGTGTAGAAGTTGAATATAATACGAAAAATGTATGATTTAAAATGTGATGGGCTTGTTCCCCAAAGTGAACAAGAAACGTTTTGGAATGGGTCGACTCCTTTATTTTGTGTCACCATAAAAGTCGAACAAAGCATCCGTGTTTGTGTCTAGTCAGAAATCAGATGATAAGTTTGACACATGACTCACCCCTAGACCACACCAATAACAACAATAATTTCTCACCACCCCAGCAAGACCACTCCCCTTCCGAAACTTATCTCTCCTTTTTCCTGACACGCCGACTCCTCAAGTCAACAGCGAAATGAGATAGTTATGAATTCGTCTCCCCGGGCAGCCCCGACCCCAAAAAAACAAACAACAATCTCTCTCCCTAGTAGAGAAAGATAAAGAATCCGATTCTCAAATTTATTGCGTAACCCCCCCTGGCAAACCGAAGCATTCCGGGGTCTGTCTCGACAGCTATCGCGCAAGTGGTCTCCCCTTTCAAAAGCACAGATGAGATAGCAGCAGGTCGCAGCACAGACATACTGACCCAAAGAATGGTCTTATCCAATCATTATGTTTTTCTATACCCCCCTCCCTCCCCCCCTTCTTAGAAGGTGGTCTTGTTGCTTTCCGATAAAGTATGATCATTGCCCGGAGCTTATTGAATCTCCCTTGTAAAAATTGGGTGCTATCACAGTGGGGGTCCTCATTAAATCTTTTCGGCGCCAACCACCCACCTTTGTTTATTATCCTATTTGCTTGTCAGGGTTCTTCTTGTAATCTATGGACGCTCCCCGGTCCCTTTGGCATTAGGTTGTTCAACACCTAAATAAGAGAGTTCGGTGGTTCGATATGTTTATGTTTTGCATCTTGATTGGGGAAGATTTAATCTGAGTTTAAGAATTATACAGTTAAAAGGAAATGAATTTAAGTAATTATTAATAAGGGAGATTATTGATTAAGTATTTAATATGATAATTGAGTATCTGGTAACATATTCAATTATTTATTAATACGTTAATTCAACCAACCGTTTTGTGAAGAGTGCAGCTTCAAAAACTTGTCTTATCCGAAATAAGGATATTTTAAGTAAAACATATTTTTAATATTTCAGTATAAATAACAATGCAGTAAAATAAATGGGGTGTGTCATGTTTATACTGAATCGAAAATATTAATGGTCGTTTCAAATTCTGACTTATAAAAGATATGTTTTTTTTTAAATTGTCCTTTCCTTCTGATGTGCTCTACTAAGGCCTGTTCTACGCGAACGTGATAAACGCTCGCGAGCTTTTGCAAATGGCTCTGCTATTGATAGATACAAGTCAGCTGATTCGTATGCTTTAATCACAGAGCCATCTGCCAAAGCTCGCGCCTATTTATATCGCCCGTGTAAAATGTGCCTAACAATATTTGTAAAATATTAATCTGATATGTTCTACTAATAATATTTGTACAATTATGTATTATAACTATTACGTAAAATAAATATTTTCAAATTTATTAACTCTAAAAAAGTTTAATTATTAAAATGAAGAGTGCAGTTCTAAAACTTATCTTATCTAAAATAAAGATAATTCTCTATTGATTTCTAGTCAACATCTAAAATTGACAAAGCAAGTTTTGTAACTTTAGCTTTGGTACTCCTGCACAAAGTATATGAGCACTAAAATACAGGACATTACACTAATAATTACTTTTTTATTAGTAGTAGAAAACACATATTAATAACGTTAGTGATACTGCAATAAACAAACAACTATCAGGTTTCTAAATGCATAACTAACTTAAAAATTAAAACCTGAGAAAAGGCTGAAACAGTACAAACTAACGCTATCCTCGCCTTTTATAAACCAAAGAATAACTTATGATGCAATATTTCACCTTAAATTAATTGGCACGCATAGTTTCTCCGCTTCCAAACAAATATTATTTTCGCCCCTAAACATCATTGCAGGTTTTCCGCCTTGTTTATCTTTAGGGGAAAAAAACAAAAGCTGTAAAATACGTCGCGCAGTCAAATGCTACAACGAAGCGGGGGCCGCAATCAGGGAAAGTAAGTGGATCTCTCCCCCCTCCCCCATCTGAGCCTACTGCTGACAAGGTCTGGTGGGGGGGGGGGGGGGGGCAAGTGCACGTGTCAAAGGCCACACTGAGACACGTGACCAGGGGGTTGGGGTATGGGGGTGGTTTTTACGCTGTGGGAAGGGGGTGTATAGGTCGGGGTATAAACATTTTGTGAGTCCTGAGAGAGTTCAATGTTTGTAGCTGTTGTGCGATTAAATTGCTGAGTTCAAACGTAAAAATGGTTTTTTGATTGACCGTGAAAATAGATCTTTACATTGTACATTGAAAAAAATCGGTGATGTTTTCTTACATAATAAATCAAGAAATATTTCTCTATTTACAAACAAGTTTAGATGTTGGTGACAATTAAATTTTTACTAACTGCAGCTTTTTCAATTATAATGAAAATAATATCTAAAAAAACAGTCCTAATATCCCTTAAGGCCCATCCCAATTCGTCAAGTGGTTCTTCAGAGTTTGACAAACAAATGCATTTAAATTATAAAGGTTTTTTTGGGGAGGGTGGGTTTAAACAGTCCAAACAATACCAAAATAAAATTTTCAATAACAAAATTATTCTATAAACAAACACGAATCCCCGTATTTCTACATAATATTATAGATGTGATAAAATACATGTAAATTAATATTAATGAGTTTCACATTTTTAGTTATATATTTTTGAAATATTACACACATTTCTATAATATTTATCAATTAAGTAATACTTGATTGAGCATTTAATAAGCTCGCGTGAACATATGCGATTCATTTCATCCAATTAACAGTTTTACCATTATACTTGTCTGCAATTGTCATTATTAATAGTTCTGTTTATTTAGAAATTCCAAATTTACTAACAGTTGACTTTCGATTTTTCTTCATTAAAACTGCTTAAAAATGAAAAGAGTGGAATTGAAATATTATATAAGTTCACTATAGTTCTATAGTATCAAATAATCAATCCTGAAGATATTTCGAGACTTATATTTTTTACAATATGCCAATGCCCGTATGCTTTATGAACAAAATATGCTTGACTTTTTCATATCCGATATTGGTAAACTTTTAATTTATAAAAATAAAATAAAAAAAAGCAATTCTTAAGAACAGTTCATAAATGAAAATGACACATTTTGAAAACGAATTAAAAAAAATAAAAATCGCAACTAAGAGTAATGGGGGTCTTCTGCAATATGCAAACGACCCCTTTAGTGTCGACACGCCATGGGTGGTAACCGTTAAAAGAAGGGCGCACTTTATCCACAATAGGGGTTAAATCTCGACGTTGGAAGGGGAACAAAGGGGAGATTTTATATCTCTTCCGTAGAGTCGGGGAGCTAAAGATAGATGTGCGACCCGTGACATACAAAATCATAGAGACGGGGAGGGAGTGGAAGAGGAATTGTGATCTAAATATCTAATGCAATTAGAGTTCAGCCAAGTTTTCTCATCGATACTGGACTGTCCTTGGAGTAATTTATAAATATAAAAATACTTTTATTCTGTTAATGTGAAAACTAAGATTTATTTAACATTTATTGTGAAATGAACATTAAACAGGAATTCAGATGAATAACCTTTTATTTGAAATTTACGTTATCACGCTATAATACAAACAGTGTGTGTGTGTGGTTCCTGAACATACTAGTTTTTCTTTGAGTACAATTGCATAGTAAATGAGCGATGATGTACTCAATTTTAAGTAATCGTATTTTCTCAAAAAATGAGCAGTGTGATTTAATATCGCTAATATCAGCTACTTTCTTAAAAAAATGTTCAAGCCATCTTAACAAAGCGATCTGACACACTTAAAATAGTTGTTCAGAAGACGGTTTTTCGCATGATGTGATATCGATTGCTTAAATGGAAACTGAGTTATTACAATTCAATTATCTTACTTCCCATTCTTTTGGCACACCTTTTTAACATTTCTTCTGCAAATAACTTCTTCACGTCGCCCTGGTAGCACAACGGATAAGGCACTAACAGAGGTGCCTGAGGATCTGAGTTCGATTCCCGACAAGTCTTGGTTATAATAGTTGATATTTATTGAAAATGATTTATAAAGGCAGCCTATATAGTTTAACATCTGTTATTTTTATTCATTTTTATCCATTGTACTTATTTTTGAGTACATGTCTTCGGAGCTATGATAGGCATCGAATGTACTTAAAAATGAGTACATTTTACTTAGAGAACCTATTTTTAACAGTGTAGTGTTTGGCAAGGTACCAATAGTACAAGGTACCAACTTCAGTGTATTAACGTTTTTGCTAACCGCTACAGGGCGCTGGCAATGTTACTGCTGTGTACTTTAAATTTTTTTTACGTGTACGTTCAAAAGTTTAAGGGTAACATACGTAGTTTACTGTTAGTGGAAATACATTTACAAATATATTAATGATTGTGTTTTTTATAACACAAGACAAACTCTCGATAATATGATGGGGTATTGTTATTTTTACTGTTAGTCTAACACGCTGAGTTGAATAAGCAAATATAGAATCCAATTGATTATTTTCACGAAATGCAACGTATTTTACACGCTCACTTCATAAAGAGCTTTGCTCCTGATTACCGTAAAGGTCGAAAACGTATGTATACCTGAATATGCTTCTACTTATATTATTCTTTAGGTATTTAGAATGACATAAAATAACCATTACATAATACTGTTATCACGTAATTCATGCATTAATGCAAAATTTGTTTTCACATCTTGAACAGATAATGGTTTTTTAGATGCCTGTTGAAACTCGCATAGGCTCACATCAGTAATTTCATTAGTAAGAAGTTATATTAATATATACTTCCTTATACTAAGGTGTTTTATCCGTTGAATAAATCAATAAAAATCCGTAAAAATCACATATTGTAACTATCTCTCTCTAGTTTTAAATTCTGAATATGTATTTAATATAAAGTAGAAATAATGAATATATGACTAATCATTATATTTTCAATAAAACTTTTTATAAAAGCTATTATGTGAATTAATTTTTTTTAAAAATCTTTAAAGATTCAATGGAGAAAAAGTTTTAAGAATAGACTCCTTTTTCAGCTGGATAACAAGATTTTTTTTTTATTGGTACACTTTTATTTATTTGACTGCCTCTGTCTGATGTTGCATTGGCCTCAAATCTCGCAGCTCAATTTAAACTTAACTAAGAAAATACACATTGAGCTTTTTTTTCTTCAACATAATGCTTTCTGGCGTTATGTTATAGTCCTTTTTCACATTAAAATAATAATACCGTATTTTTTTTTAAAGTTATTAATATTTATTTTATTATAGAATTTACATTATTTAAAAAAAGGGAAAAGAGTTCATTCTTACGTCACGCACGCATCCTTGTGGGAAAGGAAGTATATCATATGTGACATGTGAGGGGGGGGGTACAGTGGTTGCGTGACGTAGTAAACAAATAGGAAAAATTGTTGGAATTCGTTTTACAAAACTTTGATATGAGTTACTCTGTATTGAAATCACCGTCTTTATAATGGGATGTCTGGTAAAATGCAGAGTGAAAGTTTTATTGACCGTTTTTTAACTTCAAAAATCGATCGTAACGTGAAATGGGGAAGATGGTGTGTAAAGCAATCGTGACGTGGGGATAGGGGACACAAAAAGCTGAAAAATAGGATGGCTTAATAAACGAACTCTCCTAAAGCTACTCTAAAATTAGCGATTTTCATATAAATAATTAGAACACTTTCAAAAACTAAGGCTTAGAAAGAGAGAAAAAAAAGTATATAATAACAAATCTTATAATTCCGTTGCTCATTAAAATGAATATTTTAACGATAATTGTTTCTGCGGAACAAATAATTAATCCGCTTCTGTACAATGCTCACTCAAAAGAGGTCGTGGGAAAACAAAAGAAGGCAGAGAGTGAGAGAAGAGTAAGGGCAGTCGTGTGTTATTTCAAAAAGAAGAGTTCAGCTGGCTGATCCTCTTCCAGAGACCATGAAGGTTCCCCTGGGTCCAGTCGCCCTCGGGTCAACCCGAGCCCTAATCCAAACACAAGCACCTCTCTCTCTCTCTCTCTCCCCTCCTCAGATTCACACGCGTGTCGGTGTGCTCATAGCGACACCGGGCGATTTTGGCGACTTTATCGCCCACCCCCTTCCGATTTTGATCATATGCAATTGCAGTTCTATTGACAGTATTGGAAATAAAAGGATAAATATGCTAAAAAGCAGGTGGAGTACCATCGAAAGCAGATTTCAGAAGTTGGAATGAGTCACCAAAGAAAACCTTGCCAACCGTAGTAAGGTAAGCAAGCTGTTATGTTTGAAGACGCTCCATATTTATTTTGGTGCTTGATTTCAATGTTTTACTTACAACCGTGCCAAATTTTCTATCGAATGAACTGGATTTTTGTCAATTATTGTACATATTTGTCACGGAGTTGTAGTGACGGAATGGATTCCTCTAGTAACACAGCGTTTCTATCCTGGTAAATCCCGTATAGCGGATTTTAAGGATGTTTGACTTCAAAAATTCCCAATTTGGGAAGTTTTTCAATTTAAAAGCAATTTGATTTTGTTAAAAAAAAATTTGTTTTGAGGATATTTTTTATTGAATGTCAAGTACATTACAAATGAGACACCGTGTATCTATTACTTTCTGGATTCAAACCTTATTTTCAAGTATTTTTTGGCTCAAAAACAAATTCGATGTGTCAAGAATACTTGCTTTTTTGAAAAACAAAACTTATGGAGAGAAAGCTACAGAATAAAAGTTTAGAAATTGTTTTAAAAATATATAATTCCAAAATAGAATATTAAGACATTTTTGTATAATGGATTCGATCCATTTAGCTAAAATCTGATTTCAGCAATTTTTCATAAAATAGTCGTTTTCGTTTTATCTTTTTCAGAACATTTTTTCTTTTAAATGAAAATCATAAAATTGCTTAAAACCACGTATTCTTTAATTCATGACTATTGCAATTTTATTACATTCCGTTTATTCTTCTTTTATGTTACCAATAAAAGTCCCATAAACAAAAAAAACAAAGTTGCCATTATTAGTTAAATGACTTTTCACCTTGAATATTGCAGACTGAAATATACCCTTTTTAAGAGGAAGGTAGGACCGAAATGAAAAATATTACGTTTGTATCTATATTTTTAAAGACAATTATAAATCGTATTCGAGAATATATATTATTTTGGATATTGCCCCCCCCCCCCCCCCCCCCTCCGCCCCTCAACAAAATAAAACCGACCGCAGTAAATAAACCCAGGATTTATTTGCCAATACCACCCATGTCCAGGTTAAAAACAGCCAACCTAAGTCGGATATAACTCGGGGAAAAAGCCCCCCTAGCAACCCTGCTCCCACCTATCCCATATCGGTCGTGTTTATGAGAAACAATTCCGGAATCCGGCTCCTCTCTGCAGTTATGAACTCCCGATCCGGGATGCTCCCAGGAGACACCCTCCCCCTCCCACCTTTTTCCCTGGCCGGACCATTCTCATCCACGTAAATCTCCTCCCCAAGTCCGTGGTCAAACTGGACGATCAGGATTTACAGCTGCAATCCTCTGCACTGCCGGATGGGTCATATTTCCTCTCTCTCTCGGTCTTCCCTTTTGCCATAACACACCGTTTTTCTCTGTACATGAGTCGGCCTGCCTGGTCAAGTGGCATGAGTCACAAAAATACGGATGGTTGGCTAAAAAACGTCGCACTAGAGCTGCACAGTGGGCTATTGGCGACGGTTCGGGGCCTATCTCGAAGGAAAGACCCGGGAACGCTGCCTCGTATTTTTGAACCATGGTCAGATGACGAGGACAACACCTGAACTGGCCTTTAATAGACGTCGGGACTTTGCACCCCGATCAGATGTATCGTGCACCAGTCCCGTATACACGCCGATAATTTTTGTGGATGTTCTGGACGACATTCTAGTATTTTGGTAGCTAAGTTGGCAACCCTCTGACCGCAATATATCACTACTTTTTTACTATTCTTTAGTCTAGTCCTCGTACAGGTTCGAACCGTGAATCCTTTGATTCGCAGCCGACGCCTTTATCCACTGCGCTATCCGGCCCCCACAAAAATACGAAAATGAAGTAAAACCATTTTCCATGACTACACTATTAAAAATATTCCTCTGTCTCTCTTCCGAGGCCAAGAGAGAGAGAGGAAAGGTACTCGAAAATAAGTAAAATTTACTCATTTTTAAGTACATTCGATATACATACCTTTATACGAGTTTCAATTTTATAAAAGACATTCATTCAACAATGAGTACCATGAGTACATGCTTGCTTACGTAGACTTCACAAATCACTTTCAATAAATATCGACAATTAAAATCAAGTCTTACCGGGAATCGAACCCAGATCCTCAGCACCACAGCCCAGCAGGGCCTGATTACCGAATAGGCCCGTGAAGCCCAAGCTTACACTTTACATTTTTGAGGGGCCCCAAATCACACATATTATATAAATATTTAACACCCCAAACATAGTTTGTTACTAA
This sequence comes from Troglohyphantes excavatus, assembly GCA_963932185.1. Classification (NCBI taxonomy): domain Eukaryota; kingdom Metazoa; phylum Arthropoda; class Arachnida; order Araneae; family Linyphiidae; genus Troglohyphantes; species Troglohyphantes excavatus. The sequence goes on from OZ010673.1 coordinate 15,702,670, forward strand.
ATTTACCTTTAAAAATGCATTACAGACTTCAGTAAGCAAAATTAATCACTTGTATTGTTAAATTTATTCAAATATTGGAGAAAAAATCAAAACATACATAAACATTAGGAATAAACATTACATTAAAATATTATTTTAATGTTAATAAGGTGTAAATATATTAGTGCATGCAAAAGTTGGATTCAATGTTCCAGGGTAGCAATGGAAGCAATTAAGAAGTGTTAAACAGAATAAATGTTAGAAAAAGGCGTGCCAGAAGAATGGGGAGTAAGTTAAGAGACGTAACAATTCGGTTTCTATTTAAGCAATCGACATCAAATAATTTGAAAAAGCATCTTCTGAACAACTATTTTCAGTTTGTGAGATTTCATTCAGATCGCTTGTATAGAAGCTGAGATTAGCTCATTTTTGAGAAAGTACAGTTACTTAAATTTGAGTACGTTATCGCTCATTTGCGATGCAATTGTAGTTAAAGAAACACGAGTAGATTCATGTACTCATTTCTAAGTATCTTTTATTTTTACAGTGTTAGACAGATCTATCATTTGCCCAAGAACTGTGGGTCCTAGTTCAACAGGTTGCCCACTACTAAGTTGCATGTCATTCCTCTTAGCATTATAACCAAGGCGAGTTTAAAACTTTAAACACTCTTATCATGGAACCCTGTTTTTGGACTCATACCACTTGGCGGCCAAGTCGCCCATCTTGCATGTACCCGTTCCATATATGTGTTTTTCTTCCTGTGCCCCCTTCCCTTGGGATTCCTATTGGCGTGGGTGTAGAGGGGGGCTCAGCTTGCGGATGAGACATATTCGCCGTTATGGAAGTAGGGGGACATCGCGGATGTTGCGTGCATGATTGGTTTTGTAGGTTTTCGCGGAATTATGAGCAATTTTGGGGTGTATAAGTATTGCTTAGGGCGCTCAGGGGGGAAGGGGGCATTGGCTAGTGCAGATGTGGGGGGGGGGGGATTTAGGTGGACAAGCTGGGATTGGAATTAACGAACCCCAAAATCGTGTTTGATGTCTTAACGTTTGGGATTGTTCTGTTTTATTTTGTGTCATTTCGACGAGTTTGTCATCGCAAGTTTGTGTTTTTAACTGTAAGGTAGCAAATAGGGTTGGCATTTTCTCATTCGATTCAACAATCAGTAATCAGAAATTAACTTTACAGTGCGTCGATAATTTTGTCCTAACACCTCCGTCGAATTTAGCCATGTAAATAGTAATTTTTAACTATTGGGTTACTATTAAATTAGGTTGGGGGGGGGGGGGGGTGCCCAGCGGCTGAGCAATGAGCTCGCATTAAGAAATCCGGAAAGCGAATAAAGTTCAGACATTTAATAACAGTAAATTACTAAAAATTTTCATTTAGGTTTTTTTTATATACACAAACATATATGAGAACATAGCCAATTGCTAAAGTGCAAGCTTTTATTTTTATTTATTTTTATTCCTCAATTCTGAAGGATGTGACTGCATTGGGAACAAGGTGATTTATTGATAAATTCGGTAGGCAAAAATACAGTACAAAAGCCGCAATACGTTTGCTGTCTAATAGTACCTAAAGATAAACTTGTGAAATATAAAAGAAATCTGACACGAATTCTACCTGCAACTACATCATTTGGTTCCTGAAATTATGGTGGCCTTTAACATGTAATTATTCGGCGACATTGGTACCCGAAAAAAAAAACCAGATTAGGCACAAGCAGTTTTGAAATGGAGATTGGGAACTTTAAAAATGTTAGTTCTACATTTAACTCAGTGTTAATATTCTAGACTTAAATAAATGGTAGCTGTAACTGATGTTAGCCACTTAGCGCATTGGCTTTTTTCTACCAAGATACATTTTAATGTTCAACGAAGTTCTGCCTTTGAAAAAAAATCCTATTCCTAGAATACATTTTTTTTTGTTTCGTCCTTTCTTAAAATCACAATCTAAAATAAAAAAGAAATCGAAAACTCTAAAGCGAAGGGAAAGTCAACTTTCGCTACAAGCCAAATTACATAAACTCGAAGTCTTTTTTTCTTCTTCCCCCATTGACAAAAGGTAACTTACCTTCGTCCCAAAAAAAGACCCCTACTTTCAAAACAGTTGGGGAATAAGTTATATTTCTTGCGAATAGAATGATTGTCTTCCCTTTTCGATCATACCAAAATTTCTTTTGCGGAGAAAAAAGAGAATAAATACCCCCAATAAAACAAACACACCTCCCGACCACTCCGATAAACATGCAAAGACTTCTCCTGCGTCCGCGATTCGAGTAATGATCCGCTTCATTTCTTGTAAATAATTCGCGTACTTTCTGCCCCATTCATTTCAGTCAACATCGGTTTAACCATCCGACGCGCTGGCTTCTTCTTCTTCCATCGGTAATGATTTCACTGGCAACCAGCAAGAAGAAGAGGAGAAGAAAATCGCGTTGTGAAAATACACACAAGCAGCAGCAGAAAAGGACCGGAGAAGCCCAGCCGCATACATTTTTAAGTGTCTATTTTTAAATCGCGCTGATGGGGAAAACAATAGAAACGGGAGTCAGGCAGAGTAGCAGCATAATGGTTTTCCGTCACACCGTTACACATACACACGCACACACTCGCCGTCTTTGTTTCCCCTGGGCCGAGAAGATTTTTAACTTGTACACGGCGCCGCCAACATAATTAGACCGGACGGTATTTTCTCCATTGTCTCCCTCAGTTTGGGGGATTTTAAGAAGACCCAGAATACCACACGGCAGAAGGCAAACAAAGAAAAAATCTCCAACGACTGTAGAAGAAGGAATGAGCAGGCGCACGGGGGCCTGCGTGACATAGAAATAGACGCACGTGAGGACAAATGCCGCACGTGCCAGGGATGACCAAGGGGGTTAAATTGCGTCGACAGGAGCGGTGCGTCATCAAACGGCGGATGAATGCGTTTTGAAGACGGCTTCGCTTTTCTCTAATTGTTGTGTAACACTATCGCCCGCCCGATGGAATGTCGTTCTGGCACATTATTCCGCTTGTAGGTCTTTCTACTTGTTCCTTAAGTATAGCTGCCCCATTGTCGAAATGCATAAGCTCGAGGTCAATTTTGGATTTATGGCTTAGGGAGCTATATACCCGCACTGGTAAAATAAAAAAAAATGCTTAAAAATGAAAACATGAACGTACTCGTTTTTTTTGTACAATTGCATCGTAAATGAGCGATGTCGTACTCAAATTTAAGTAATACTAGTACACTGTAAAAAAAATTGTGCTTAAAAATGAGTACATGGACGTACTCGTTTTTCTTTCAGTACAATTGCATCGTAAATGAGCAATGACGTACTCGAAGTTAAATAATTGTACTTTCGCAAAAATGATCAGTGTGGTTTAAAATTGCTAATATCAGCTTCTGTTCACACCGTCTTAACAAAGGGAGCTGACACACTTAAAGTGGTTGTTCAGAATATGGTTTTCCAGATTATTTGATGTCGACCGCTTAAATGGAAACTGAGTTATTACTATTCAATTATCTTACTTCTCATTCTTTTGGCACGCCTAACATTATTTCTGTTTATAACTTCTTCACGTTGCTATGGTAGCTATGCAGATATGGGTTCGACTAGCTTCTGCTCTTTTTTTTTTCTTTCATTTTTACCCATTGAACTCATTTTTAAGTTAATGTAATTTTCAAAATTGAAACTTATGTATTCTGAGCCACGATAAGCATCAAATGTACTTTTTTTTTTAAAGTAAATTTTTTAATCAGCTGATAAATTCTGCTATTGGTTGAAAAATAGAAAATAATATCCTAATGGGAAGTACGATTTGGTAAGAATAGTATCCATTATAGTAGAAAATTCTTTTGCAAATGATTAAATATTAAATATAAATGTGCTGCATATCCCAGGGTGTACTGTCGAAATAGACCAGGTCAAAAATCACGTTTGCTTGAAATTACAATTTGAATGTCAAATTAGTGCAAAATTTGTGATTCTTAAAATGTTGCGTTTTATGAGTAAATCTTATGATTTACTTTTTTTTTAAAAGTTAAATTTTTTAATTAGTTGATAAAGTCTTCTATCGGTTGAAAAAAAAAAGGTTTCTAATGAAGTAAGAGTTGGTAAGAGTAGTAGCCACTATAGTAGAAAAAATTGTGCAAATGGTTAAATATTAAATACAAATCTATCGTAGGTGTACTGCCAAAATATATCAAGTCAAAAAACTCAATTTGCTTGAAATTCTAATTTGAAGGTCCAATTAGTGCAAAAAATCAGAATTTAATATTTAATTTAAATTTTAATGCTTTTTTTTCCTTTCTTAGTAATTTTACTATTTAATAAAAAAAATTCTGTATAAAGTCTGGAGTTTTGACTTGGTCAATTTTGACAATACACCCACTCTATCTGTTATTTCCTGGATCACTCGCTTGCTTCCGTATCCTCAAAAGTGTAACGATCGCCCCCTTCCACAGGTAGTTGTAAAACTCCCCCGTTCAACAGTGACGAATATTCCAGGAGAAACAATTCTAAAAATAAAACAATACATTTCGCAGCACTCGCAGGAGGACGTCAAAAACAAATCATACGAATAGAAACCACATGTGACAAAAGATGACGCAGAGCCGCAAAGAGAAGCGAAATGAGGAAGATGAGGAATAGGTGAGGCCGAGACAAAACCTGAGGAAAGAAGAAGAAAAAGAACAACAGACGTCTGCCCAAAATAGCCCCCCGACCCCGGGAGCAGCTTAGAGATAGATTTCAGGAATCGAGACACAAAAACATTAGTTTTCCCAGCTATCAGCGAGCCGCTGAGAGAAGCTTAGAGGTGGATTTACCTTTTTCCCGAGTTTTTCTTCCGCATGTGGCATAAATTAAGAGCGTGAAAAATGAAGGGGCGCTGAGAGAAGCTGTCGCAGATGTTGAATGTCAATGAGGCATTCTTCTGGATTGTGTGCATGCGACTTTCCCAGTCGCATTGATTGTTCTGTATTTCTTTTAATAGGTTTAAAAGAAAAATCCCAAATAGTATTGTTTCATTCAAAAAAGAAATGCAAATTTTGACGACAACCTACAACAGATTCGATGTCCAGCTAAAATAAATCAAGCATGAAACGTTCATGGAAATGAAGATTTTATGCAAATTTAAATGCTGAAAACTTCCGGAATTAAAACTGTCGAAGGGAAAAAGCATGTTTTTTAAAAGTTTTATGTAGACAAATTAAAAACTTCAAAAAATATGCAGGTGTTATAAAGATAATTGGAACAATCTACAGACTTTATGAAGGTTTTTGATAAAGGTTTTATGCTGATTTTTTTAGCTGGGATGTTGTGTGGGATCCCCAGTTTATCAGTTCCACAATTCAGATCTAAGGCCTAGCCGCGCACCAGCAACAATTGAATTGCAACTTCTAATCAACTGAGGAAATAAAAAAAAAATCACAAACCAACTTCTTTTGATTGTCAGTTGCATTTGATCCAAGGTATCAGATTTCACAATCACCGGAAGGTGAAAAATCGCCAAATTCATAGCATCACAATACATTAAAAATTACCAAATTGACGATTAATTTTTAAAACAATTGGCGTGGTAAGGCAAATTATATTTTCTCCAACTAAAAAGTTGCTAAGTGAGCGGATACAATTTGAGTTTTGCATTTGTGGGTTACTAATCAGTTAAGTTGCAGGTCCAATAGTTGCTAGTGTGCGGCTAGCATTATTGGCCCTTAAAATTACTGTTTCATAGACTATAATATTCATAGACAAGTTGTTTCGATATTTGTCAATTGAGCAGTCTAGTTTCAAAACCAGATAGATCCAATTTCATAAATTTTACATTAGACGCACAAACCAATTGACAGCCAAGCCACGTACATTTGGATCTAAACCAATCGTTTTGAATGCATTTTATACTGCATTCAGACACTTTTGCTCAATATCGCTTTACAATGTGATGTAGTCCATTGAGTAATTGCGAGGAAAAAAAATAATAACGATTTTGCAAAAAATGTGGATCTATTTAGTTTTGAAAATAGACGGCTCAATTACTCTATTATAAAAATAGCGGATTTTCCCTTCCTGATTTAAGTGTGATTTATGATTCGTATAATTTAAACCTCTTGTTATGTCATATGTCCTCTTGTTTTCGCCCGCTCTTTCCAAAAGTATACATATTAAAATGTCTTCATATCTTGGATGTATTACAAAAATATATTAAATCAAAACCCAACGCTTCTTTTCACACAAACTTGTTTGGAAGTGTAATTTTGACTTTGCAAGTAATTGACTGCCGAGTGATGTAGCGTATAAATCCCAAGAGAGAGTTTGGAGGTAAGACCGTTTAAAGCACTGCATTAGTAACACCTGTCAAAATGACGTGTACTTGCATTGGAATAGCATTTGCGGCGGGAAGTTGTTAGTAATACAGTTTTAAGTGGGTGACATTCAGCTCAATATTTGAAAAACTATTGAACTAAGATCCTCGCCACTTCTAACTGCTTAGTAATAGAAAGTAGTGTTAGTCCATTTTCGGATTTTCGTGTCTTACACCACATGGCAAACAGCCCAGACGGCCCAGAGGTCTTAATTTCCATTTTCACAATCCTTATCCGTTTAGTCCTCAATTTTAAAGAACTTAGGTCTTTTCTAAGCATTTTTAAATTTTTCTTCCATATTGCTGAAATTTTTTTTTTTTTTTTTTAACTGTTTCCTATTTAAAAAAATATTTAAACAATTTTTATTAGCAATCATGAGAAAGGTTACATGGAACCCACATATTATTGACTTTTTAAATCAATATGTGAGATGCAAGTAGATAAAAAATTTATAATGCTTGTATGCCATTAGTAAACACAATGTAACTAGTATATCACATATTTATCCCAGGTAAAAAAAATATAATAACGTTTGAAAAATAATCACATTTAAATTTCGCTGCCAGTTTTATAAAGCATTTGCTGTAGTTTAAAAGTATTATGACAAATACATGTGTTGATCCAAAAGGCAATTTAAAACGAGTTCCACATGAAAAAAAATCTTTTTTGAGGGGAAAAAAAAATCATCATTACCGTCCAATAAAAGAAACCTGCCCTCGAACAAATGTTTTATCATTGCAAAAACTTCCTCGTTGTTTTCGATTTCGAGAGCGTGTCATCCACCATTCTCCGAAATCTCATTCATAATAAAACACCCGGCAATTATCATTGGACAAAAAGATCCATTCAAGAGACCAGGGTTTCTCGAAATCCAAGAGAGTTCTACGACACACCTTACCGTAAACACACCACAAGGGGGAGGGAGGGGATTTAATATTAGTTAAAGGATCGCCCTGACACAATCAGACGTCGTTAGACAAGCAAACAAGGAGGGGGGGGGGGGGGGGGATTTTTTTTGCCCACAGAATAGGAAAAAGTTAATTTTTTTTCCACAAAAAAAAAAGTGTCAACAACCTGTGCAGAGGACGCGCGGGAAGCGATACGTTTCGAACGGAAATGAGCTGGCTCACCCCCCCCCCCCCCCCTCCTTCCAACCTCCCACTCTTTTTTTTATGTGTGTGTTACTTCGAATGGATTGAGAAAGAGGGGGAGGGGGAAGTCTCGAATCAAAGCCAGACAAACGAAAAGAACAACAGAAGCATCAAGTTCTAACCGAAGTCCCCCCCTTCTCTCTTTTGTTTTTAAGCGCAGCAAGTCGTGAGTATTTTGAGGTTTTCGACTCTTGTGGTTTCTTTTCCATTTCGGTTTTTTTTTTTGTTCTTCCCCCCTTTTCCCTACTTTTTTTTTTGTTCTGATCCTGAGTCTTTTACCCTTTCTTTTCGTGTCTTGGGGTTTCTTGCTACCTTTTGGCGGGAGAGGATGGAGAAGAGAAACTTTGTAAAAGATGTTCTCTGAAGAAGCACTGAAGTGACGGGAGCGCGCGCAAACTGGTTTCTTTGATTTCGGAAGACGAGCGCGAGAATCTGTCTGGGTAATTTCACAGATTGCGTGATTTTATTTTTTATGCCGATGATAATAACGGTGAGACGGGAGTGATTCAAAGCATGCCTGCCGACTTGTACGAATTGTAAGTACAATGTACGAATTTTAACCACCTTGTACAGACTTATCTAACCGACTTATCTAATAAAATGTGTACCGTCTTCAATGCATTTTTATTTCCTTTTACAATAATGTGCTATTTTGATCGCCCAAAGAGGAACCGTAAAAACAGCAAAAGCTTTCGAAAAATAAACCATTTAATTTTTAAATCGTGTAATATTATAACAATAATGTTCGTCTTCTCAAAAGAAGTCAAAACTTTTAAATCGAATTTGGGAGTAAAAACTAAACACATAGTAATAAAAATAATTCTCCATCTGAGCGGTTAGAAAAATGGCAAAAATGTAAAGTTGTTTCATCTGAAAAATAGCTTACTTTATATTTCCAATGTTAATATTTTTTTAATTATTATTATTTTAATAGATACAGATTCCAAGAAACACCTCAAAGCTTTTAGATTAAAAAAATAATTTAACGTCGAATATTTTAATGAATTTAAAGTGTATGTGTATTGTTAGAGAAACTGGAAATTCATGGACGACTTAAGTCGTTCAGAGGGTAATTTTTTTTTCTTTTCAAATTTGACAAAAAAAAATAAACTACAGACTTTTATGACTTTAAATTTAAAAATCGTTGTAAATGTATTGTGATATAAACTTGTATGTTTGAATTTTGATAGTATTTTTTGTGACGCAAACGCACATTTACACAAATAATTTTTTGTGGTCAACTAGTTAAATCCAAATGCATTGTTTATTTGAATAACGGTTTTCCAATGCGATGTGTGCATATCAATACTTGTATAATTCAGCATATATACTGAATTATACAAGTATCGATAATACAACATAGACACGGAAAACTGCAGTTTTTTAAACCAATAATGCATTTGGATTTACCGAATTTCTTATAAAAAATATTTGTATAGGTTAAATAGTAGTGTTTTGGAACTTGCCAGCTTCAAAAAGAGTGCAATAATTTTTTTAAAATGAGGAATGTAGTAGAGTTTCAAAACTGGTCTTATCCAAAATAATGTTAGTCTTGTACAGATTTCTAGCAAACAGATGGCATAGACAAAGCAAGTGCCGGAACTCTAACTCCTCATGTGATTTCTTAATAGATATTAATACGCTGAAAAAGAAAATAACGAACGGAATGATGTAGCGGGATTTCAAATAATGGATAATTGGGAAGTTAACTGATGCAATGAAAAACTGAGATATAACTGCTGTTATAATATGAATTCATACAAAGATAGGATATGAGCTCAACCTAAAATTGTTACACTTGGAACTAAAAAGTAATACTTTCTTAAATCAATGAGAACTTTAATTATCCTAGCATCTTCTGTTGCTACATCCATTAACCCTTTGCACTCCGTTGTCGCCTCTCAGGCGCCAACAGAACGACCAGTTCTTTAGTTCCCTGTTCTTTAAAATAGACGAGAACAACATGATCTTGCGTTTTAAAAAAACATGACCTTTTTTATTGTTGTCTTGCAGATCCAAAATAGATTATGCTTTTGTTTTCCTCTATGAGCAAAAAAAAATTATGGGGAAAAGAACATAAAGAGGAATAACTGTTCCGTAAAAAGAACGCATACCGCAGAGTGTTCTTGGAGTGCAAAGGGGTAATGCCTGGGAAGATGAACAGAATTTTAAATTTATTGAGATTGTCTAATGCTTCTAGTTGAGAAAGAAGTACTATTAATAATGAAATAAAAATAAAAATGTATGCTGTAGATTGATGTTCTCGAACACTAGCAACGTCATCCATAATTTAATGTATCATTTAATATTTTACCATTTATAAATTTAAACCATCTGTTTCTCTTTTCCCCATACACCTGGATAAGATATACAAAACTTCCTGACGGTCATGGCCATGATATGAGATCACGTCCACGGATCCAAAGATTTTCTAGCAATGTGCCCAATTTTTAAATTCATAAAATGACTCCATTTGAGAAGATTTTTTTTTTAATTTAAAGATTTGAAGTTGAACTTAAAAACAATCTCAGTAATTTTTTTCTTTGAAAGTATAAAATAGCATCCAGGAAAAAAAACCCATTTAAATTTCCAAGCAATTCGAAGCAAAAATCGCGTGTGACACAGTGGGATAAAAATTAAAGAAAACTTTCTAAATCGCCCTTAGCCTCATTAACTTACTTACACGTTATCAAAATCGTTTGCATCCTAAAGATAATTTCTCAACCGACGATATCAAAGAAAGAAGCTCTAATTATAAGTAATGGGTATACATTTCTGTTGAGAAATAGTGAAGACAATATTTCACTTCATCGGCCAATCGCGGGTAAGATGCTAAAATGAAAGAGAAACATAAACCGCCATCAGAAGGGGATTTGTTGGAATAGACACACATTTTGCTTCCTCTTTCGTTCAATGATGCATATATGGAATCGTTTATTTTAATTTAACATTATTCATCACATAGAAATGAACTTCATAAGAAATATTCAAAATGGACATCATTTAAAATGGAAATCGAACTTGTAGAAAATATTACTCAAAACCGTGCATTAAAAATAGCTTTTGATGTCTGTGAAAACTGCACTATTGGAACGTGTAAAATTTTAATAAGTAATTTTATAACAAAGTTCAAAATAAGCACTTGAAAATAGGTAAAATGTACTCATTTTTGATTACATTCGATGTTTATCATGGCTCCGAATACATGAGTTTTTCAATTTTTAAAAATAAATGTACTCAAAAATAAGTACAATTATAGTTATCAGAAAAGCAATAACAAAAATACTTACGGTATAATGGACGACGAACGAAACTTTCGATGAAATTTGAAGAGTCTTACTACTATTGTAAAATTAAACAGTTTTCGCTTTTAAATTTTGTGTATTGGGTCAATTATCTGATGATGTAATGTCAACTTTAACGGATAAAAAGCTACAGATCGGCTGTGTGCATTAACACTTGAGTAAATAGAAATAAATAGAATGTTATAAGCCAATTCTAAAATAAAAGGCTATAAGTCAATTTGAGGCGTTTGATTAATTTGCCAGTTACCCTAAGAACATCACGGCTTAACAAGACAAAAAAAAAAATTGCGTAGAAAGTTGGGTGAAAAGGAGATTCTCATAATTGAAAAGTTTTATAAAGGGGTACGTAAGATAAAAAGAGTTGAGAACCACTGCTCTAAGAGATGGAAATGGGAAAGTATATTATGACTGACGTGTTTTTAACAGTTTGCGGAGAAGGCAGCGATAAAGACACCAAATATGACGGCTTTGACACATTTCTCATTTGTTTTTTAAGGCAGTGGATGAATTATTTTTTAGCCAATCAGAGCCATAGATGTGTGAAATTGAGTCTTTTTTTATACAGATAATATCCGTCGCTTTTGGTGCAAGTTAGGTCGTCCCCATAGTATAGGTTTCCCATGCAAAATAAAGAAAATATCTTAAAACAGGGATAAAAACGGGTGAATCCACCCCCCTTAAAACCAAACCAAACATCGATACATTTCCCCAAAAGAAAAAAAAACTGGAGGGGGGGAAAGAGAGAGAGAAAGAAATACATAAAAATTTCTGAACACGAACTCTCGAGCATTTGATCCGGCGATACACTTCAGAACATAAGAGTGGATGGGTAAAAAAAAATCCCAATCCCTAGGGCCCAACTTATTGCATAAAGCCAGAGAAACAACAATGTCTAGGTAATAGTAATAACAATAAAAGAGAATAAAAGAACCCGGAAAAATACATATAAAAACGTCCGCTGGAGGGTGGTGGGGGTCCCCCTCAATTGGATTTGTACCCTCTTGTCGTATAATGAAATCATCCAGGGAAGGACCCTCTGTCTGTGTGTGTGTACGCATGAACACGCGTCGAAGTTTTTTGGTGCTGCATAATATCGGGAAATCTATGGAAAAATCCAGCGGGTTTTATTTTTGGACTGTAGAGAGTCGTTTTGGGGATCTTCCCCTGGACACGTTTCTTCTCTTCTTATCTTTTTTGTCAGTGTGTGTGCGGTTTATTATTTGTTTGCGCATGCAAAGTAGGCTCATGGTCGAGGCGAGGTCTTGGCCGTGCAGAGTTGTTTGTCGGATTCGGAAGGGCTTTGTGTGTGGTGAAGGGTGAGCGAGTGTGTGGTGTTTCTTGGTTGGAGGGGTTGAGTGGGGGATGTGCTTCATAGAGACCGTGTTAGTATAAAAAAGGAGCCAATCACCATGTGGGCAGGTGTAAATTTCGGTCACTACTTTACATTCATAAAAGTTGTGTATTTCATGGAAATTGTAGTGTCAATATTAAATCGGATGATGTGCTGGAGTGTTTTTATTTAAACGAGAAACTTCTTTAGATACATGACGTATCAAATAATGATACTCTTTTCGAATGATCCATTCCGATAATAGAGGCCCGTGCCAAATAGCAGAAGCCATACGGGGCGTGAATGAGAGTCCGTTGAGTAAGACGTAACAGCTTGTTTATATTACTTCTTTTAGTGACGACCACACTCTCAGAAATAACACTATCAATTTTGAGAATTCTGCGATCGTCAAGGCTACTTTCGTTATATTTGATTGCTTTTTGTCGTCATTGAATGAAGTTGACGAAACAAGAATTCTCAAATTTTGAAACAAAGTCATTTACTCAGATTCTTTTCTGACCTTTTCTGGGTCACCAGCTCATGTTAGTTTTTAATACTTATATTGTTAGAATTCAAACGCGTCTTCTTGGCCGAGTGGACTGGACTCTGGAACGAGAAGTCCGCGGTTCGATATTGAATTAATATTATTTATTTAAAATCGGCGTCGTTTTTTGACGAAATAAATTTTGTTAAAAAAAAGAAGACAAAATTGAATTTCCCCAGTTTGACGAAATATGTAATCGGAGCATATAGCAGACGTCTGTTTTGTCAAAAATGTCAAAAAGTTTCGTCAATTATGATAATGCATTTTTAACAGTGTAATTTCTCTTTCTACAATATGCTGAAATGACATTCACGCAAAGCCCTTCTGGTCGTGCTCCTACACAGCCACACCCGATTCTTAATTTGTTTTGTAATGTACTTTTTAATCAGTGGACCACGCTCCTTACACATAGTTTCGTCCATGTTTATATCGAGGGAAGTTGTGATCTCTTTATGAGGAAATGCTTGACACGGTCCTTTGAAAGTTCAAAGTTCTCTAATCATACGCTTTTTAAAACATAAGAGATTATCAAGATAAATGTTAACATACTATTATGGAAACGGAAATTAAGATTTTTAGATTAGATATGTGGGTAAACTATGGAAATCATGAGTTGACAATTCTTTTCTACAGAGATTTATTTAGTGATTTCCTCTTTCCTTTGTCTTTACCATAATTTGAAAATATCAAAATTTGAACTGCAATAAAATAAATTTCGATTCTTCTTCTTTTAAATAAATAAGTTGAGGACATTTTGTAATATTATATTTTATTACCATCTGTAAACGGTATAAAAAGGAATTCTGGAAGCACCCTATTTCAATTTCATAGATTGCTAAACCCAATCGTAATTAAATATAAAAAACATCCAAAATCCACTATTTCAAAAAGCCCCACATCTTCATCAAGCGACACCTGATTTACCATTGGGCACTTTAGACCTGGGCCTAGGGCCAACCACTTTTATTTAATTGCATATAAAATTGTGAAAAGTTGTATATACTTTGAAAAATTCTTTATGATTATAGCAATTTTTCATAACTTATTAGCAATTTTTCATAAATTATTAGAATATTTTCCAAAAACGTTATCATTTCTTGTTTTTGAAATGAATAGTGAATTTAATATACAATGATTTTCATTCTTCAAGACTATTTTTTTACGAGAGGGGACCCCCCATTATTACTATCGTGCAATTGGATTTTAAAAATCAGGCCCTGCATCAACAAAATAAAAACGAGACACAAAACAAACGCGACAAATAAAACAACCCCACCATCGAAAACACACACCGACATTAGACAAATAAAAAGCGGAATCAAAATTACACCACCCGTACCGCAAATTCAATTCTCACACTTCCAATGAAGACGACAACACGGCGACACGACGAACAAAACCCTATACTCAACACTCCAGCTACTCCTCCCCTCACCGCCAAGCGCAATTCTATCTTACACCGTGCCACATCCGCCGATTAGCCATAAAATAATGGCTACCTGGATGCCGATTCTTTTATTTGGGGGGAGGGGGTGGAAGGAACCCCCCCGAATAATGTCAGCAAAACCTACCTACAGGAGAGATTCCTATTTCTCGGAAGGGAAAAGGCCTGTATTATGGCCCTGGCTACCTTATTACGGCCAGACCTTATTGCGGAGGTGGGCAGGCATTGTTCCAGAGATAGGTCACACCCCTGGAGTATGAAAATGATGAATGTCCATGATTTTTTTATATATATATATTTTATTTTCCACTGTTACGCATTCTAGGCAGTACTCGCGGCGTATCTTTCTTGATTTCGGGGAAGTTTTTTTTTCTTTCTTTTCTATGTGTGTGTGCAGTTCCATCTTGTGTGTTTGCTTAACCAGAATGCATAGAGAGTAGAGGAACAACAACGCAATAGAAAAAAAATGTAAAATGTATATTTATTTAAACGAGGAGATCTCTTCTTCGATGGCCGAAAAAACATTTGTCGGTCCCACCCCCTTCTTGCGACAAAAATAAAAGGCAAGGTCCCCCCCCCCCCTCCCGGGGCAGCAGCAGCGGTCGATGAGTCGTATATCCTGCTGGCCCTGTTACCCGTGTTGACTCGGCGATATTTTTATCGTCCGACATTGAAATGCGTGGAATAATTGTACCACAAACTCCCGACCAGAGTTGTTTGGTGGTGTTAATCGACCGTGTTTGCTGTTTTCGTTTCTCGGAAATAATTCAGTTTCAGAAAAGTTAACTTTTTGTATTATTTTTTTTCCTTCTTCTTCTTGTCCTCCTACCCCCCCCCCCCCCCCCCCCCTTCCTGTTTTACTCTTTTTGCGTGTGTGTGTATGGTTCGGGTTGCTGACATTGACTGATAATTCAATTTGTGTTAGACGTTAACCCTATCAACGGCAATGATGGTTGGATTCTTGTTTTGGTTATGCTGTCACGATGACGGGGATAGATTTCGCTGAAATGGAGTGCGCTCCGTCGACTAAACATTGTCCGTTCAGGGTAATTCCATTGAAAACAACAGCAAAACCCATGCCTCACGTCTGGAAGTTTTAAAATACTGGAGATCGTTTTAGAAATGTTGGTTTGCAGTCAACACAAAATTAAACTTATTTATGCGTAACTGCATGGATCTGTAATAAGATACAAAATGAATAACAACGTAATAAAGATTAATTAAAATAAACGAAGACTCCTCTTTTTTGCTGGCTTTGAAGAAATTTCGTTACCAAGCTGACCGTCCCCTTCATTTATCACACGACAAGCTGAAGTACCCGTTCTTCGCACGGAAAGAAAATAACTCCCAAATATATACAATTACAATATTTTTAAACGATAAAAAATATATTTTTGCGAAGTTAAATGTATGAAAAGTATAAACAACAAGTATGACAATTTTCATCTTCCTAGATGGAAGGTTGGATAATTAGCGATGAGTGAGTGTTATTTAAAACTCGTGTGCAGAATTAAAATACAAGAAAATACAATACAAATACAAGATTAATTAAAATACAAATAAAATACAAGAAATTCCCAAATACCTTATACAAATACTTATTTAAGGTATAAGGAATAACTCCATCAAATTTCATCTTCCTGAATGTATAAGAAATAGAAGAATAAGTAATGATGGGATTTTTATTTTAATCATGTGCGCAGAACGGGTATTTCAGTTCGGAAATGGTTTACTTTTTCAATTTAAAATATAAGAAACCACTCATTTCCTCTTCCTGGTTACTTGAAAAAGTTGAAGAATTAGTGATGAGGGAGTGGATAAGTTAGTGAGTGAGTGGCGAGGGATTTCGCATTTATTTATAAAAAAAATGGCATCGGTCCAAGCATTTAAAATAGTTTCATTCAATTATTGAAAAGCAATATTCGACGATTGATTTGTTAAAAAAATTGTGTTTATCACTTACCCATCCTTTTTCTCGTAAACCGGATGCTTAGTGAATTTTTGCGGTATTCAGAATAATTCTCTCCGCCTACCATACGGTATCTGAAAATAAATCCTTATAAGAAAATAAGCCAATTTGTAGTTACATCCTATTGTTAACTAAACTCCAATAAGCGGCAAACCCGTTAAAATATTTTTAATTGGAAAATTTGATTTCTGTTCTAAACTCATTTATAATCTGATTTTAAGTTAATCTGATGTTAAATTAAAATGTATCATTACATTTTTAATTCCTTGAAATGCTTTTAAATTGTTTTTTCTCTTAAAAGCGCATGTGTGTGTTTTTAAAGTAACGCATACATTTGTATTTATAAAGCAAGTTGGAAGTAAAAACAAAATAAATATAGTAGTGAAACATTATAAAAAAAAAATAATTAAAGTTTTAAGAAAATCAGATTAGATATCAATTAAAACACAAAATTTTGTAATGTCACATTGAATGAAAATATATGAAGATCTGAGGTAAAATAAATAATTCCAATTTGACTTTTCAAATGTTATTGACAATGAGGCTGCTTGAACAAACGTAGCAATATATCTTTTAGGGACCTTTCATTTATTACGTCTTTACATCTTTTGGGAAAAGGAGTCTATCACACGTGACTATATTGATATGGAGGAGGGGGGACTGAGCGGTTGCGTGACGTAGCAAAAGGTCGTTTTTTTAAAGAAAAATTCGGAATTTTTTCGTAAACATTCTTAAGAGCTACTTTTTGTAAAACTCAGGAGATTTCTGACCAGATGTTACAAATATCTTGAGTTGGGGTAAATTTTAAACAGTAGACATTTTAATAATTATTTAAAAAAAAAAAAAAAAGGACTCAATGGGCAGTTTGTTTTAAATTCAGTTTAGGTCACGCTTTGAATGACTGATCGTGAGATAGGATCATTATGATTTTTTTTTAACATAACGTGACATAGGCGTGGAAAAAAGACAAGGTAACGTGACAGCGCGTAGCATGAGGAAGGAGGGGTATAAAAGGCTGGAAAAAAGCGTGACGTAATAAATGAACAGTCCGGGCGATTACAATAAAATCGCCAAGAATTCCGCCAATTAATAAGCGAATCAAACAAGCTGCCCCGGTGACAGATGTCAGAGGTGTAACACAATATTCTCGCAGATGAAGGGGGGTTAAATGATGCATCAAAAACCCGAGCGGAAGTTGTAAAAGTGGTCATAATCCCCCCCCCCCCTCTCTTCTGTCATTTTGCAAATGGAGGCACGCTCCGGCGCCTCTCGGTTTCTCTCTCTCTCTCTTGAGTGGGGGTCCCCCTAATGCAGGTAAGCAGACGATTTCCACGCGCGCGTTTATTTTATTTCGTGTACTTTCCGCTGTGTCACACTTTTGTGTTCTTTAGCGGTCGGCGGTTTTGAGAAATTGGTACACTGTCTGTTAAGGTTTTTTTTTTCTTCTCTCTCTCTCTCTCTCCTTTGCGGTCTTCTTTGAGTAAAGGGCTCGGACTAAAGGGTCGATTTTTCTTCTTTTTTTCTTGTCGATTCGCGTGTCCTTATTCTCGTGTTCGAATGGAATACAAGGATGGCCAACTTTTTATGAAAAAGAGGAAATGTGAATAATACTGGTGTTTTGTAGTCTACATTTGTCGCTTTTTTAAGATTTAAATTCTATAATTAAAAATTACATTGAAATAAATAACTTCCATTTGTTTATCACTACATATATTTTGTATATTATTTTATTGAGGTTGTGCAACTCGGATTTTATTTTCTTAGATGAAAAAAAAATTCACCCTGTGCCCTGAAGTATAAGACTCTTGCCACCTGCAGAAAACAATTTAGGTATTTTGGCTGTCTAAGTTCGAAATTTTTAATATTAAAAAATGTGAACCTGTCAGTTTATTTTATCAAATTATCCACCAATAAAAACAATAACATGTTTGATTGCATTACAAAAATTCTTTGAACCACCCCTGCATGGGCAATGGAGTCGGAGCTTGCCATTAGGGTCAATTCAATGTATTTTTTACAGTAGCAGCAGTTTAGTAATTTTTTAGTACTTTTCACAAAAGTATTTTTTTAATAACTAATCTTCCTGCATGTATCAGTATTAACACACGTGTACTCGCATATTTGGTTTGTTAAATATTGACATATTATTTATTTGCAAGTTATTTGTAAGTTATTTATTAATACAGAAATTACCAACATTTCGCATCTAATGTCACAACTTTTTTTAAAAAGATCAATATTAAGCTTCTTTATATCTGTACCTCAGAACCAGCCTATCCTAAGTCACATTTGGGCAACTTTACAGGAGGAGGGGGGGGGGGGGGGGGGCAGAATCCTATTACCATTGCAAAGCATTGGTCTTGGGCTTATATAGCTCTTGCAAAAGGTTTAAAAATAATTTTTGAGTGAATTTTGATGATATGATTCTATAAGAAACGAACATGTAAGACATAATCTGCAATAAAACAAAAATTTAATTTTTTTTTACTTGGGCTTGTCTGCCTTTGAAACAGATATTAAGTCCCTTTAATCCTCTCTATGGGATGAGTAAAATATCAAAACTGTGAATTTGTATTTTCAACACATTCCCTTTTTAACAAAATATTTTTAAAAAAAACCTTTATGTCTATTTCCTACTAATTGCAACATCATTTTCATATATGTCCAAAATTATGATTCAATGTTTAAGGTAGGATTTACAAATCTCATTTAAGTAAATTCATAAAGCCCTTCGAAGTTAAATACTAGCTTAAAAATGGGTTTTTAAATATAAAAAAAGTCGTTGGACTATATAGCGGTTATAAGCCTATAAACTGTATAAAATAGCCATTGTCCAATATTATTTTCATCGCAAAAATATAAATTTAATTTTAGAAAGTAGTTTTAAAATTAATTCTGTATTTGGAATAATATTAGGTAATTTTATCAATTTCCAAATGTTTCAAATGGATTCGTGGATTAAAGTTTTTCCGCCTTTTTAGTTTTTTCTCCAAATATGCGATAAGTGTTATTTTATTTTCAAAGAATGAAACTTTCATGTGCTTTTTAATTCATTAACGTTGTATAAAAGTTGAACATATATTGTGAAGAACTAAGTATACATGAGTATAAAAATTGAATTAAAATTTTAATGGAATATATGCTTTTTACATAACGTATTGCATACAAACTAAAACACAATATATTTTAATTATACAATTAACAGGCGCAATCACCCATTTTCGTGATAAGAAATTTAGATTTCTAGCGAAATAAAATGTTTCAACATATTTTAAACAATAAAATATTTTCATAGACTTTGACACGAAAATTTGTTCTATCTTACATTTCATTACAATAAATAGCAATACAATTCGTATACGTTATGTATCTTAAATTACATTACATTAGAAACACAAGTATGGTTGTATGATGTATTCAAACTAGTATATAAAATATTGTCTTTTACAAATAAAAAATTCTATTCTACACAATTTAAAAATACTTTTTAGGTTTTGCAGAATTTAGAGTTTGAATGTTAACTATAGAAATCAAATTACACGTAATGCGGAGTTTTAATTTAACACACGTACGTGTTTGGAATGTGAATATCGTTTATAAAATATTTTAGAACAAAAAGTTTTTAATGAAGGCGAGATTCTATTCTGTAGTAAGTTTTCAAAACCAACAAAAATCGGGTAGAATTTGCATACGAAGCGCTTCTTCTAAATTAAAACCGTTTCAATTATTCTATTTTAGAAGAAAAAATTAAAATACTAAATAAACTTACTCAGATTTTCCCCCTGCCACTTGCCTATTAACTTTCCAGTTGCGTTCTTTATTTTCTGCCATGGCAGAACAATTTTATTCGACTTGCTGCCATTAATATAAAATAAAGAAATCTCTAAATATATGTATACAGACAAATAATTTACGAAATCTCGTTAAAATTCTCCATTGAATTTGCGTGATGTAAATTCGTAATTTTACGTGGTGGAACAGTAACGTACTGGATGGAATAATAATAATAAAAAAAAAGTTTATTCCTTTTAAACCAAGATTGTGCTTTTCCCTTTTTCTGTAATTAAATTTAAAAGATTGGGGGAAAATAATAAAACAAAAAAGATCGAAAATCCAAAATGCAATTTTTATTGTAGCGTAGAATCATCAGGCGATAAATCGTCTGCCGGTTAAGTATTTGTGGCGCCATCTGTTGCCGAATGTAGCAACACATGAGCTCTTGTTGGATTGGAATCAATGCCCGACCATTTTGAAATCAATGTCAAGTTGTTGTTTCTTAAGGAGTATAAATGAACTGAGGAATGCATTAATCTAAATTGCTCTTCCTCTTTCTTGAGATGGTTTATATTAGATTGGACTCTCTTTCTCTCTCTCTTTAGAGATAGAGAGTTTCTCTTTCTCGGAAGCAATGCACTCGTGAAAGAGATTATTATAAAGTTTCCCTTAATGGTTTTAGGCCCCACTCTACCGGATTTCATGGGGGCCTTTTGTTTTGGCATTATTATTAAGAGTTCGGATATAAAATTTATAAATAAATCAAAGGATTTTATATAAATACATAAATCGTTAAATAATATTTTAAATTATAAATGATATGTACATTACTAAATTAACAATATTTCAAATTAATATTTAGAATAATATATATATAAGTGATCTAAATGAAACAT
The DNA here is from genome assembly GCA_963932185.1 of Troglohyphantes excavatus. Classification (NCBI taxonomy): domain Eukaryota; kingdom Metazoa; phylum Arthropoda; class Arachnida; order Araneae; family Linyphiidae; genus Troglohyphantes; species Troglohyphantes excavatus. The sequence goes on from OZ010673.1 coordinate 15,723,422, forward strand.
AAGAATTATATGATCCAGTAAAAAGTAAATTACGATATTTTTTCAAATAACATCGAAGATTTATGCTAGTAAATTGGTACGTTCCGTGAGTACTTTTACTAATTTTTATGAGAAAAATATTAAGAGAAATCATTCAAAACGTGTTGAATGGTATTTTGGTGATTCTTGGAAGAGAAAAAAAAAGCAAATACACTTTCTAAATTCATTAATCCATGTATACATTCCTATTTTTGGAAGCTAATTTCAATAGGACATAACGTGTTTTTGAAGAATAAAATTATTCGGTTTAATAGAACATTCGATTTTGGACAAAACACGATTTGAATGTATGCTACTCATATGTTCAACGGACAATTAAAAAATAAATTAACGCATTCTAAAATTTTAAAAATACTTACTTCGAATTAAATTCAAATCCAAAAAATCATTGAATCAGTATATCAGTTAACTTACTATTCTTATTTAGTAGTGAGAGATACGTCACACTATATGTCACCCTTTTGTACACCCCTCTTCCCCATGTCACGTGACGATACATTTTTGCACTTGCAAAACAGTCATTAAAAATTCAATTCTGTGTACTTTACTGAACATCCAATTAGAAAGCTATTAAATTCTGTAAAAAGTGTCTTAGTTCATGAAAAAAAAATTCGAAACTTTTTTTCTACAATGTTTTACATGTCACACAATCACTGATACCCCTCCCCCATAGCACTCTACAGTCACGCATGATAAACTCCCTCATTGATAAATGGCGTAATATTAGAACGGTCCCTTAGACAACATTCGCGCTTATAGGACAGCAAACTACATTACAAAGTACTCTAAAAGAACAAGATGAGGGGAAAGTTCAATAAATTCCTATGCCATGCAGCAGATCATGTTTCACCTGTGACATTACAAGGGGCTTCTTACCTTGCTCGAATAAATTCTGTCACTTCTGCGACAGCAAAACGCGTCCTAAATGTGAGGTGATGTCAGAAAAGTTGACGCTAATCTTTCTTCTCCGGTGTCTTTATCGCTCGCTACATCGCTGATGATTTTCATGTAACTTGCTGTTACAGGAAGTAGAAAAAAGTGTCTGTCGCAATGAGGACACTTGAACATGGATGTCTGATTGTGGACGATTAGATATTTGGTTTTTCTTTTTTAACTTCGAGCTTTGATCACCGAAAGTGTCTTTAAGTAAATGTATTGTTAAGGATGATACATTGGAAAATTTATAAAAGTTTTATTTAATAAAACGGGATTTATAATTACTTGAAATAACTATTAAACCGTTAGATTGCCTAAAAGAAATTGTTATTGTTTTGGAAGTAATGTTACTATAGAATTAGGAAAGTTTTATTATTTTTTATTTTAGAAATATCGACCTGTTTGAACACATTAATTGTTTTCGAATTGAAAATTATTAATAATGTTAAAAACTACATTTTCTTATTAAAGGATGTATTCCACATAATTCAGAGAATATCACAATTGTATATATTTTCCTTTTTCTCATTTGTAACTGTGAAATATAAATAAAGGGACAGTTTATATAAAAAAATTAAGTTCTCATTCCTTACCTATTAATACAAAGTTATACACTTACACATGTAGTATTCGTATAATCCTCTGACGTACTTATTTTTTTTCTTGAAGTGCTTAAGGACCGATTGTATGATCTTATTTTTATCTTCAGGGTCAAATTCTTCAGTTTCCAATCGTTTTAACAAGATCTTTAAAACAAGCTTTAAGAACTGTCCAGCAAACTATTTTTTTTAAAACTTTTTTATACCATTTTAAATTTGAAAATGTTGGATTTTAATTTAAAATTTTTAAAGCTTTCCTTGAATATGTATAATATAGTCCTACAAAACTATTTCTTGGCTCTTCAAAGGTGCCAAAGAAAAGTTTATCTTTACATATACGAATATTTTGCTGTTACATATGGAATTATAATCTTAGAAAACGAATTTTGATGTCCTAAAGAATCGTACTTAAATCCATAAAAACTTCTTATTTTTGAAAAAAAATTTAATAATTTAATATACCAAATTTTATAGCAGAGTTTATTAAGACATAAAATCACTGCACTACATATATGATAGAGGTGTGAAACGTTACCAAAGTAGAATTTGTGCTTTACAACTATGCAACCTAAATAAAAAAAAAAACTGCTTTTTTTAAATTTCTGTCTTTCAAATACAAATGTGCATATTTTTGGATAGTTAAAGTTACTGTTGTACATTAATTTAAAATGTATATGAACGGAGAAAATGAATTATAAAAAAAATAAAGGATAATTTCGAGCATTTGCAACACACTCGAATATGAACACTTGATCAGAGTCACGCATCATTCGAGACCACCGAATGGAAGGGGAAAGGGGGGGGGGGGGGGGGTCAAGAGCAGCAAGTAGAGGAGAGACCCCCAGAGACTTCAAGGAGATGTCAGAGTCGTGGGGACCCGAGGAGTCTCCTCCGAGAGAGACGGAGACTAAAACGAGATCAGCCGTAAGTTGCGGCAAATCCTCTTTCCCCCATCCTCATAAATCCCGGTATTTGTCAGCGGCCACTGTCAACTCGAGTTTTGTTTTTTCCTTTCTTCTTTTCCACTGTCCATATCGCAGAAATCGGAGGTGAGATTGGATACTGCACTTGAGATAGCGGACTGAGTCGGGAGTGAGTAAATCGAGATTGGTGTTGATGTAAGTGTGATGGTGTTTTTTGAAGGCGGTAAACTTTACAAGCGAGTGTATTCTGTTTAGTGTTAGACGTGAAGTAATGTTTTGAGGCGATTTCATTAAGTTAAAAAATTCTAAATATATATAATAATTCGTTTTAAGTGTAGGACATTTTGTTATGGACTTCGGCGATAAAATTCAGGATCCGTGCTTGGGTTTTCAAGTAGGTTTATTACGCTTCTATTGGAGAACGCGGCTAAAAAGCTGGGACGCAGATACATACAACTTATATTGTTGCTGATTGAGTTAGGAATGCACTGATTTAGGAAGGATTGGGCAAGAGGTGTTGTCATCGATGAGAAAGTTTAGATTCACACGCATACCAGGAACCATATAAGGAAAGCAACTGGTTTGTTGAAGCACAGAATAATTAAATGTGATTTGCGTGGGATCGATGCGCAGTGGAAACTGAATAGCAATATAGAAGACCACTATGAGAAAAGAGTTAGCGAATACATTGTTAGTAAAAGCAGGGTCTGATTATCGAATAGGCCCGTGAAGCCCAAGCTTATAGTTTATATTTTTGAGGGGGCCCCCCCAAATCACATATTTTATATAATATTTAACATCCCTAATATAATTTACCTTAAAAGAAAATTCCATTCCAAACTTTAATTTAAAAAAAAAAGTCGCCAATTGTGTTAAAATTATTAAAATATTGAGAAAAAAATTCAAACAAACTGAATATTAGGAATACTTATTACTTATTAATACATACGTTACATAATACGTTACATTATTTATAATATGTTTCGTTTTAATATCATTCAGGGTAAAGGATTTTAGTTCATGTAAATATTGTATTTAATGTTACAAGGTCTATTTGAGAGCAATGGGGCCCCCATTTAAAAGCGGGCTTTCCTTGTGTCAATGTCTTAATCGGGCCCTGAGGAAAAGTCCAAGTAAAAGTCAACTTATTACGTCACGCAACTTTTGCTCCTTTTGTATATCCCCTCCCAATGCCGCTTACTGTCACTGCCTCCCTCTCCTCTCCCCTATGACGTCACGATAATTTATTGCAGTTAAAAAACAGTCAATTAATAAATCTTACGCTCTATGTATTATAACGAACATTGGCTTTAAAATATTGTAATTTTTATAAAAAGTTACTTATATCAGAGTTTATAGAAACAATTTCAGCATTTTTTTACCCCATGCAAAGTTTTGCTACGTCACGAAACCATTTATAACATCTCCCCATTTGGGTATATTTAAATTGTACAAATCTGTTAACAAAAATAGAATTTTTCCCCTCGTAAAAAGATTGTAGTATACTATTTTCATTAGAATTAAGATTAACATCCCTCCAAATTATTTTTTTCGCAATTTGATTCTTGATTTTTTGTTTTTTTGTGCATAGTCCGGGCACCATAGGCTTCAGCCTATGCCTAAATCCGGCCCTAAATACATCGATAAAAAGTACTCTGGAAACGTTGCGTCATGGATTTCTACTAAGTGTGAGTGAGAACACCTACAACATTTTCCTGAAGTTCAGTTTCCAGAAGTCTTATTTGTAACAGAAAAGCGATTAACCTTAGCATCAGTAATCCACTTTAAGTCCCCCCCCCCCTCCAAATCCGAAGAAGGGGGGGGGGGAGGAGAGAAAGCCCTGTCCGCGCTTGTTACTCGCAAAATAAAACCACCTCCACAACATCCAAAAGTGGAGCCGCGAGACTAGCCACATCCAATGTCCTTTAAACATAAAAACCGTTTTCGAAAGTGGCTCATTTTAAAAGGCATGCGGTTTTATTTTTTTCTGTCTCCAGTTGGCAAAAAAAAGAGAGAGAGAGAGACAATTTAAAGGAAAAACCAACAAGTTTAAAGTGTGAGGGGGGGGGGGGGGGGAGCTTCACTGAAAGCTGTTCGCCTGGGTTTTAAAAGTAAATGTTGGGGCTGCAAGGAAAGAGAGACAGTGGAAGACAGTGCGGCTCTGACTAAATGGCTTCTGTGACGTAATTTTGTTGACATGATTTGAATAAGCCGATTGGTCAACTCGCTAAAACTCTTATCGTGAGTCACTAACACGCGTTGTAATGGGCGTTGCCGGACAATCAATTGGGGAGCGGGGATTAAAAAAACGAACAAGTTAGTCCGATCGCAAATCGCAGAAAAAAAACCAAAACGCTTGATAAATGCATACATTTCTAGAACCACTGAATATTCAAGGTTTTTTTTTTAAAGGGATATTTTTGGAAATATTAATTTTTAAGCAGAAACGGATATATCCTTTTTTTTATAAAATTCAATGCACTATTTTTGACATGTTTGGTTTTACATGTACTTTCCTCAAATAACCAAGGGGCTTCAATGAGGGAGAGTCAAATGATCGGATGGTTTATTGGTGAATTGGGATTTGTAATAATTTATTAGTAAAACTTATATATATATATTCTGTTTGTATTTTTCTTATTATTTTATATTCTATCGTATCCTCAAAATGGAGATTTGCGCTTTTACCAGACGATGGACTCAATTCATTTTGTAGGATGGGTTATTCATTGTATTTGTATTAAATAGTAGAATTCGAACTGATTATAGGTTTGGGCAAATCAAGTAACTAGTTTAAACTAGTAAAAGTTATTTAGTCCAATAACTCAGAGAGATTGCTAAATTTACAATAAGATAAATTTGGCCGCCTAATTCCAACACGTCCCTTGTCCACTTTGAAAAACGAACCCTTCACATTTTTAAATCATTTCGTAATAAATTTTATTTGTATCTCTGTAATTAAGCAAATTATGTCGTTTAATGTGAAAATCAACATCTGTTTTAAGCCAGATGTAGAAATAAAATTTAACACGAAAAAAATGTGATTTAAAAACATGAAAGGCTAGTTTTTTAAAGTGGACAAGAGATAGTTTTGGATTAGGGCAAATTATATAAGGATACAAAAGATTTGTTTGTAAAGAGTAACAATACTTGTTTTGTTAAAGAAACATGTCAGTATTTTAATTAATGCGCAAATTTTTCTAATTTTTTTTCTTTTCTTAAATTGCATACGCAGTATTTTTAGACAAAGGAATAAAGAATAATTGAAGTTTTACTGGTCATCTTTACTATTTTATAACTATAAAATTTAAATAAATTATTCCTGTAAACCATATAAAGTTTCAGTTCATTCGCTTCCAGAATAGCTGATATTTATTAAATTAGGAATTTTATGAAGAAAAAAAAATGGAACATGTTATTTTCATTCCTTTTTCAATGCATTAATAGCCTTTTGACGTTCGCGTCTGCCTGGTTGGAAGAACGACGGTTTCGTAATAAGGGGATTGCGAGGTCGATCCTCGTCCCCAATCGAAGATTCGCTGTGTATACGCGGAGAAGAAAAGTTATAAGAACCTTTCCAATAGAATTCTACATAATAAATTCTTCGTCTATAAGTTTCAGCTATAGCACTCTCAGAAACAACATTCTCATTTTTGAGAATTCTGTGATCGTCAGCGCTACTTTCGTCATATTTGAAAATCGTTTCGTCATTGAATCACGTGACTTTTGGACGAAACAAGAATTCACAAATTTAAACGAAATTTATTTACTCGGATGCCTTTTCGGGGCAACAGATCATGTTTGGTTCTTATAACTTATATATTGTTAGAATTCAATCAAACTTTTTGGTCGTGTGGATAGAGCGTTGGACACAAAACCGAGAGGTCCGCCGTTCGAATCGCGTTTTCTGTATTTGAAATCGTCCTCATTTTGATAAATTTCGTGAAAAAAACACGACAAAATGATAGTTTGACAAAGTATTGAATCGGAGCATATAGCAGGCAAATGTTTCGTCAAAAAGGACGAAAATTTCATGAAATATGAGCATGCACTTCGAGCATGAATGGACTGTAGTAGAGCGAATACGACGTCATAATCTTCCAACATCTCAAACCAAATAGCCTCAGACACGTGACTTCTTTTCAAAATTATGAATTAAAAAATACTCGCGATTGGCTGATGAATTGGGAAACGTGTAAGAGTGAAAATTTATGAATGGAATGACGTAATTAACACGTGTCTGAGGCCATACATGTTGGCCTCACTTTGATGTCAGCGAGAATATAACATGTTTTCTCTACTATGAAGGATCCATGCTCGAAGAGCATGCATGCTTAATAGTGATGCAATATTGAATCAGAGATGAAATTTACAATATCAATCATGGGAATAAAACACAATTTTAAAGTTCCTATTGTTATTTTCTTTGGACTTCGTAAGACCCCTCTGAAATCTCTCCAAAAAACCTTCGCTTCTTGACGCTTCTGACAATTCTTTTTAATAGGCCATAAAAGGCGCCGTGTCCGGTACATATCGTAAGAAAAATCGCAGGAAAAAAATCTCCGCTTTCCCCCTTAAATAATCCGACAGTTTGACAGCCCCCCCCCCCCCTTTCGCGCATTTTCGGACCAGGGCTGTTTTTTTTTCTCGTGCCGGCCCCAGTCGACAACGACCTCTTTGCCGTGAAATAGCAAACTTTTAAAACGACAGCGCATCGGGGCCTTCAAGCAGAAAGGGATCACTCAGTCTATAAAAAGAAAGGACTGACTGATCGGTTCCGGCTGGAAAGTAGATAAATATCATGGCTCTTGGAAACCCCAACGATTTGTTCGCTAATGAGGGGATCTGGATGCAACCGCTTTGTCTCTTAATGCTACAGAGATTCGGCTGAAAGTCTATTTTTGCTGTTTTTAAATGTATAGAAGGTTGGGTATATCGATGCTTTATTACACAAATATCAGGGAGCGTTCATTTATTACGTCAGGGCCATTTTTCGTCCTGTTCTCGAAAGTCCCACGAAATGTAGACATTCAAACAATATGGCTTTTAATAATATCAAGCAGCTAATTTTTAACCCCTCTGACACTCAAAGCCGTATATGTACGTCCACCGATCTGCAAGTTTTCAAATCAAAATAATAATTTCCATTTTTAAATATTTTTTTCCAAAGATTAAAATACAAAGACTTACAAACTATTATTATTCGGAATATATTATTTCTCGGAAGTCCCACGAAATGTAGACATTCAAACAATATGGCTTTTAATAATAGCAAGCAGCGAATTTTTAACCCCTCTGACACCCAAAGCCGTGTATGTATGTCCACGAATATGAAAGTTTTCAAATCAAAATAATAATTTTCATTTTTAAATATTTTTTCAAAAGATTAAAATCTAAAGACTTACAAACTATTTCTTTACAATTTATTTAACTTTTTAACCTTAGATCACTACACATTCGTCATACTGCCGACGTTGCTCGAGAGCGACGTGTGGGGGGACATCAAGCAAACGTCTGCTTAGATTGTGAAATTTAACTTAATTACCTTGATTTGTTGTTTTTGTATTATAGTTAATCATTTTTTATTGCATTATGTATATATAATAAATAATTGCATATAAAATTTAATGTAGTCAAATTATCGAATGTGATGTAAGAATGTAACGTTTTTTTGAGTGTCATAATCTAGAGTTAAAATAACATAAAATAGAATGCTCAGGAAAAAGGATTTAAATATCCTAGAAGTAAAAACAATTTTATAATCACAAACATTCCTTGAGCGTCAGTGAGAATACGCTTCATCTATTATTACATAAACTTTTAATATTTCACACCCCACTAGAATCATTTTTAATTTTTAATCGAGATTAGATTTTTTAATTTTTATTACCGTTTTTAAAAACGATTTTAATACTTTATACTAAAGCTTTTTAGAAAAATAGTTTTTGCAAATTCAGTTTATTGTTTGGCATAGTTTGGCAATTAGCATCTTGTGCCACAAAATTCAAATCAATCAATTATCCCCATCTCCTCATATCACGTAAGCCTTACCTCCCCTCCCACATGTCACGATTAATTTTTGCAGTTAAATAAACAGTTATTAAAACTTCTTTTCTGTTGTGCATTTTTCAATTCTTCTACCATTTAATTGCCAAGAATTCTGAAGCGCCCTTCAATTTGCTATAAAAATTAAAACCTTTTTTTTTAAACATTTCTTACGATTATAGCTCCAAATGTCGTATTTGTAGTTAATGGATAAGGTATTTGGCTGCTATACTGGGATACTGGGTTCGTATTCATTAAAAGTAACTTATGTAGGCAAGCATCTAATCATTGTACTAATTTTTGAGTAAAACTCATTTTCAAAATTAAAACTTATGTATTCGGAACCATTACAAGCATCGAATGTACTCAAAATATATATAACAGTCGAATTGATAGCTCTCCTTTGGCGCGCGTTGGCAGTTTTGATTGGCGAGCTTTTATGTCGGTTAAAAGTACAAACGTACAATTACGTTAATTGCCAATTGATACGAATTTTCCAACTATGAACACATAACTGTTAAAGTGAAGATTATATTTTAAGTGATATTTGGGGAAACGTTGCAAAAGGTGAGTATATTTTACTTATTTTCCAAGTACCTATTTTTAAAAGAGTACAAGTGTTTCTCAATCTCAAAAGCTATTCCCTGAGCTCTGGTCCGTTTCTGCACGAATCTAAGAGGGAAAACACCGGATGCCATACATCTATATACAACTCTTAAACCCCTTGTAAAATATTTTTTTCCCCTTCTCCTGGGGAAAAAAATCTTTCGCAGGGGCGATGGGAGGGAAAAACGGAACATAAAAACATCGATGAATTGAGATGGGGGGATTGGACCCTAGGAAGACTCGGGGTCCGGCAAGAGAGGAAAAAATTCTATATAAAAAAAGGATAGAGTGATAGTGAATGACATTCCTAGCGGTGACAATCTTCCCGGACATTCCGGCTGTGGGTCATCCGGCCTGCAATCCTCGAGATATTGTTGCATCTCTTGCCGGACTGCTGTTACCTTGGATACATCCCTTGGGGATGGTCCGGTCACTCTCGCCTTCTGATTGGCCGGACGCTCCCCCCCCCCTCCTGTTAAAGGTGACAGGAGGGCCGAAATTTCTCGCCCCTTTAAATTGATAGCGGAGGGTCGGCGTCCATCTTGGCGAGTTTAGGGCTTTTTGCGCCACTGTGGAGTGGGGACGCCCCTCTTAAAGTGGATTGTCAATCAGGGGCTGAAGTGTGTGTGGCGGGGAGAGGGTTGTTAGTCCCTTTTTTTTGGATTTGCATAGACTTGATTTTTTTGGAATGGTGTTGTCGTTTGGAATGTTTGGGGTTTCGCATACTGAAAGGGTGAAATGGACTAGGGACGGGAGTACAGAACGTGTGCAATGTTTATTATTATTTTGAAACTGGGCTGTACGGCCCCGCGTTTCTGGGGAACCCGATAAGGCCTACATTAAAAAAAGTTCAGTGACTCGCACTCGCGACCTATTGTTCCAAAGTCCCGCACGCTACCAACTAAGCTACAAAAGCAAGCTCTAGATCTTGAAAATATTTTTTCTTTATGCAATACTTCTAAATTTGTTAAAATCATAAAAAAACTAAATGGAATTTTACAAATCCGAGCTTTAGGTGCACATTTTAAAGATGAGTAGTACTTAAATATAAATTATCAGCCTTTTATACGCTGAAGTAGGTGTTTTGCACTCCACAAGCCAATTGATACTGTGAAAATATTTATTTTTTTAATTAATAACTTAAAATAACCCCCAATACCCTGTAAAAAGAATAAACATGTCATATGCTGCTTTAAACTTTTTAATTCTTTCTTAATCTTAATCATCAGTCAATCTGTTTTAATACAACAAATATCATCTTAAATTTTTAATCAAGTAAAATTATTATATTATTTTAATAATAATAATAATTAATAGATTTTATTCCATATTTGCCCACTGTAAACGTTTTCTCATTATAAGTGTTATTAATGAAAATATATAATATTCTCTTAATCGTATATTAGTATAAATTCTGTATTAAAATTAACAATATTTTATACATAAAGTATTATTTTATTACCATTATGAAGCTGCGAAAAATGCAATATATGTTCAACAAATTTATACTATATATTTATGTAATTGAAATTTTGGCTGTCGAACACCGTCTTTATAAAAACTTACTTTAATTAACGAAATTCGTAAATTCATCAGTCACTTTTTGCAAAATAAAATACTTTTTCTCATTACAGCCCCTGTTCTATGCGATAAGTTAGTTATTTAATTAATAATTCATTAGTTTAATTAACACAACTAGTTCTTTTAATAAATATGTTTTAATTAGTTGTAATTCAAATAACATATTGAAGGACATAAATTTTAACGCATTATTGTTCAGTGTTTAAAAAATGCGCATAGTTATTATTGAACGCTCTCTTGCAAATTTATAACTACGAAAATAAGAACTAATGGAAAAACGTAATTTATTTGAGAGAAATTAAGTGATAAAGTTACAAATGACTTTATTTTTGAATAAGTTGATTAAAGAGTGAGTGATAAAAATGTGTCGAAATCTTCAATTAAAAAAAATTATATAGTTGTTCAACAAGTAGTGTGGGTAGCATTCAATACCCACAACACTTGTTGAACAGCTTTATGATTTTTGTTTCATCTTTATAAACTTGTTTTAGTGGACCCAAGAAAGATTTTGTCAATCCAAAAATGGTTTTTAATGTATGTATATATAAAAAAAGCAAATGATATTTCAAATTTTAAGTATAACTCGAAAATTTAAACTGTAAATAACTTTCAATGCATACTGAATGCACCGATTAAAAAAACATTAATTTAACCTAGCTTAAAATTCAATCAAATAAAATATATGGTTAAAATGTATTTTTAATAAATTTAGGGTTAATGGCATTACATAAGTTATATCTTGAATTTTTGTTTAGTAGAAAGGAGGAGAAGTTGTACACATAAAAAAGTTTAACGAAGACATAAAACATTATACAAGAAAATTATTATTGAAATAAATTATTATCGGAAGAAAATTATTATTGAAACAAATTATTATCGGAAGAAAATTATTATTGAAACAAAATTATTAAATACCATAGAAATGTAACGAAATAAAAGAAATCTAAAGAAAAATCTAAATTGCACATGTATCTCCAGTATAATTCAAAAAGAGCCCGATGGCCCACCCACTGGTGCCGAATGAATATATGAATAAATAATCCAGTATAAAAATGCAAACGGTTTCCAATACAGCTTAAGACCATTGACAAAGCCAGAATAACATTACATGACAATATGAGTTAAGATATAATAACCTATTCATCAAATAAAAACAGAAGTACCCTTTAAAATAAAATTTTACTTTTCTCCACAATATCCCCCCTCACGCAAGAAATCCCTCGCCAAACCCAACGCCCTTGGCGACAATTCCATCCGGCAACCCTGGTCATTACGGCGCGAGAGAGCCAAGACGTGTCCACTGCTCGATCTTGCCATTACTTTGAATTGAAGCTAAGTTATTGTTTGGTATTATGGAAGTTCTTTTTTTCCCCTCTGCAGCATCCTCCCTCGCATCTTCTGTCCCTTGTCTAAAACATCCCCCACCCCCCTCCCTCTCCCCCCCTTCCTCGACCTGACTGACAGGTATATTGGGGGCAGAAGACGGTTCTCTTCGCAACTTCCAATAAAAACCGAATGGCCATCTTGTAAAAAAAAAAAGCAGGAACTATTTCGTTTTGTCCTTCTTGACCATTAGCACTCGTGTGTCACACGCTAGGAGCGGAATGGAATGTTGCTTCTTCCATTTCCGAATGTTCCTTTTTTTGTATTCTTGTTTTTGTTCTTTTTTTTGTCGCTTATGAAGGTCCGAAGATGAGAAGGGATCGGCACATCCTTTTTAAAGTTTTCGTTTCCCCTTAAACGATTTGTGGTTCTTATTGGAGATGGTTCTCTCGCCCTCTGGGTACTAGAGGGGGTCCCCCCTCCCCTTCTCCCCCCCCCCCCCCCCCCTCTAGAGTTTATAGGGAGGGTTGTGACTCGAGGTTTTTATGGGATTTGATTCGAGGGAAGTTTTTTTGAATTTTAGGATGTGCTAAAGTTCGGATTTAAAGACTTGTGATGTGCTAAAAGAAAGTATTTCCGATTTTTTTTTCCGCCCTCAAGTCCTATTTTTGTGACGTTTTATTAATGCGTGCGATAAAAAATTAAGTATCGAATAATTTCGTGAAAGCCTTCCATTAAAAGTAAACGTTATTACAATTTGACGCTGAAATATAAAATTGAAACAAGATAACGTAAATAGTGCGCAGATAAATTTGAAAAAAAGAAATGATAATTCGAATTTCAAATGATAGACAATACTTCATCAGGTCAAAAGACCGATTGGTATGGCATTGATGAAGAATGAATTACCTTTGAAATTCGAATGGTCATATTCTCAATTTCATTTGAATCACATTTGATTTATTTTGTTACAATCTTATAAAATGTTCCTTTCAACAAAAGCATTAAAAGCATTTTTATCATTGAATTTTTTTTACAAATAAATCATTGATATTAGAATAAAATTTTCGATATTTTCTATGAAATTTTTCTGGCGTATATTATTGCAAAAAAATCTTAAAATTACTAAAACGACAAACATCAATACATACGTCACAGTTGTTCATTGTATTGCACATGTCGTTGATTATTACTAGTAATTTTAAAGAATTCCGTCTTTGTTTTATTCATATTCATTTACTCATTTACCTTTAATAAGTAAGTACTACGGATAAATTAATAGCAACTTCGCTGCATTGCAAGATTCTCAGATGATGCTTTTTATTTATATTCATAAAGATAACTTTTAATAATGTTTTCATTAGGTGAATTCAACTTGTATATTAAGCAGGAGTGCTATTTTCTTGCTTTATAAATACACTTTATACGATAAGATAAAATTATGTTATTTTAGCACATGTTGTATTAGCATACAACAACATCAAACATCTATATATATAAATGAGAAAAACTCCACTCATTCACTCATCACTAATTCTCCAACTTCCCGTATACCTATGAAGAAGAAATTTGGTAAAATTGTTACTTATACCTTAAATAAGAAAAGTAAGCTATTTTTGTTCCGATCGAACGTATTTAAGGGGGTGTAAAACCCCTTTTTCGATGTTAGTTGTGTGGGGTTCACTTCATAAACCCGATACTCCCGCTTAGGCTGGTGTAATCACTTTAGCCTGACTGGCAGAGTATCGGCGTAGCAAGCAGAAGTCCCTTGGTTCGATACCGAGTGTAGCCAAATAGTTTATAGTGCAACGGAAGCAACGTTAGTTCGGGAATCTATTAAAATATGGATGTTAATCAACGGGAGTATCGTATTTATATCCACATTATTGTACAGCCAACTTCTCCATATTATCAATCTTGGGGGACCTTACTACTAAAATTTTGTTAAAAAATTGTAACAAAGAGTATCGGCGTAGCAAGCAGAAATTCCTTGGTTCGATACCGGTGTAACCAAATAGATTATAGTGCAACGGTAGCAATGTTAGATTGGGAATCTATTAAAATATGGATGTTAATCAACGGGAGTATCGTATGTATATCCACATTATTGTACAGCCAGCTTCTCCTTATTATCAATCTTGCGGGACCTTACTAATAAAATTTCGTTACAAATTGTAACTTTTAATACTGTGGTTCCCTCTGATGGGTGACAAAAATTAGGAATATTATTTATTTCGCTTATAAATATTGTATTTGTATCTATTTTGTAACTTATTTCCTTCCCGTGCGTAGAACGGGTATTTCAGCTAGTTAAGTAATAAAATGTAATATCTGGCTCACCAACTAGGCACTCGTTAAGAAAACGCAGGTGGAAACTATTTCGATTAATATTGCAAACAACACAAGCCCATGAAAATACATTGTTACCACCGACATTAAGCATTGTTATTTTTCTAATTGCGCCCGAATCACCCTTGCTCCGATACCCACCATCCACGTTAATCCGAACGCTGCCTTCTTTCCTTTCCAACCAAAGCGACTGTCAACTTGGTAACAGATTATTATAACTCGTAAGCCCCATGTCCAAAGCTGGGGCTGCAATTATAGGGTCTTGCTTATCTGTTTGCTCGTCTGACAGCTGAGGGTTGGCGGGGTGGGGCGTAAGCCCCTGTAATCCTCCCCATAGTTGTGTTTGTGCCCTCTATGATTTTTGGTCTCGGTGTGGGGATAAGAGTGTGGCTTAATATTTGGGTATGTCTGCCTCCCCATTGAAAGCTTTTCCATTATGGCTGTAATGGGCAGTGCTTTGTTTTTAGGGGGGATGGATCGGGATTTCTGAAGTGAGTATGGTATTCGAAGGGAATATCGGAGATACATCTTTCCTAAGTGACACACCATTGTAATCTATAATAATAATAAAAAAAGTATGTCTGTCCGTGACACGCGAAACACCTATTTCCCCATGCACGGAAATGTCTAAAATTTTAAACGTAAGTACTATTCAAACTCTAATTGTTGCTCTGAAAGTCAAAATTTTAAAATTTTAGTTAGTTATTTTCATGAATTAGAATTTAAAGTTTCCAATCGAATAGAAATCGTAGGGCCTAAGTGAGGGAGAACTGCACAATGTAGAGATCAGGAAAGGAACGAAGACGGAGGGAATCCAGCTAAGCTTTTGCAGCTTAGTGAGTAGAGTGTTGCAACTCGGCACGAATGGTCGACGGTTCAAAACCCGGCGGGGCGACTCTTTTTTTTTTAATTTATATGTATTAACAGGTTCCCAGCAGCGTGGGATTATATATTTATAAGATATTATTTTATATGGACGCGTGCTATTGGGGTACACGTTAAGAAAACAAAATTGAGTGGCTCCTGTCGAATTCGAATCTGTCATTTATTGTACCACCGAAGTTGCGCGCTAACGGCTAATAAAGGCACGTGCTATCTGTTTATCTATCTTGGAAATATTTTTTAAAGATGTTTCCTTATGCACTATTTCTTAAATTTTAACATTATTTAAAAAACTTAATGGACATTTTTAAAAGGAGGGGGGGGGGGGGGGGGGGAGGGAGTGCATACTATATTGTCCCGAAATTATATTTTCTTGGCTATATAAAAAAAACTAGCTGAAATACCCGTTCTACGCACGGGAAGGAAATAAATTACAAAATTGATACAAATACAATATTTATAGCAAAATAAACAATATTCTTAATTTGTCACCCATGAGGGGGAACCACAGTATTAAAAGTACTAATTTGAAACGAAATTACTTCAAAATTATTAACGGTTTGATTAATAAATGACCAACGCTACCCCTGTTTATTCAAAACGCTTCATTCCAAAAACATGCTCCCCCCCCCCCTTTTATTTTATCACGTGTCAATGTTTAGAAATAATTGGTGGATATCAAACTCAATTTTAACCATTTCGGAGATTCGGCCATTTTTTTTCCCCTTCTTCTTCCAACTTATAATACAGATGTTTGCTTTTAAAGTTCCATATCAGTTGAATGGAAAATAACCCTAATCAATCAACGCTCGCGAACGAGTTCTCTCCTCGCGTTATTGACGCACAACACCGAGCGCAACACACGAAAAGTCGACGCTCATTTGCAGATACATTTCTTCCGATAACGGATCATTTTTGTTATGTGTTGTCCTTTCACTGGAAGGGGGTCGCTCGTGCGTTCATTCCAATAAACGGACCTCGTGTTTTGATTCAGATGAGGTTCAATTCACGTTTTTCAATGTTCTGGGAATCCGAAGCGGTGTCTCGATTTTCCAACAATGGCTGCCAAAAAAGAACGGCAGGGTTGCCTGGAAAACTCGAATGGAATCATTAGTTGGGTAATTAAATTAACCCTTTCAGCCCTAACTATTTTGTCGTAGTGAAAAACTTTTTTTCTCTTAAATATTTTTTGTCCTTCTGGGTATCTAAATATGACGCGTAATTCTTTAACAAAATTTTTGAATCATTCTTTTAGAAAATTAAATCATCAATGGAGTAATATTTAAATCATCCAATTTCCATTTCGAACCATGAAGTTCAATTTAAGAAAACTGGAATGGAATCTTTAGTTTGGCAATTAAATTAACCCTTTCAGCCCCAACTTTTTTTGTGGTAGTAAAAAACTTTAAATTCTCTTAAATAGTTATTCTTTTAAATAGTTTTTGTTTTGGGGGGGGGGGGGGAAGGGTATCTAAATATGAAGCATAATTTTCTAACAGAATTTTTGAATCATTCATTTAGAAAATTAAAAGCATCAACGGAGCAATATTTAAACCATTCAATTTCCATTTTCAACTATGAAGAGCACTAACCTAAAAGCGCGCCAAATAACGAAGAAACTGGTTTGTCAGAGTTTTGTATTCAAAAAAATCCATCAAAGTAGTTAATACAATAAAATATAATATGACGTTAACCTACTGGAAGAGAAAGAGTTAACGTCGCCCTAGAGCTACTCAATGGGTTATTGGCGACGGTTTCGGAATATATATCCCGAAGGAAAAACCAGCATTATGTTAAACTATGGTTGGGGAAATACCTGAGCTAGTATTTTGGATCCGTGAGCTGGTATCTGCTGAGCACACACACCTCGCGTAGGGGTGAGGACGGTTGTACAACAACTCATTTAACGCATAACGCTCCCCTGTATAGGTGGATGTGTTTTAGTGAATACTGAAGCACAGAACTAGCCACCCTCCGATCACGAGTTCACTGTACTCTCAACAACGAGATTCGAACCATTACCTTCCGGACATGATTCAGCTTCTCTACCGCCTGTTACACTACATGTTTCCTGGAATGAGAAAATATCCTAAAAAGGGAAAATGTCCTAAAAGGTTATTAATTTTTTTTTAAATAGTGAGAAAAACTATATAAATTGTACAGTCTGGTTAATTGATTGTTGGGTAATGCCCATTAATACTGGCTTTCAATCAACAAACGAGTTTCAGTGAGTTGACCAATTGCCTTATCCAAAACATGTAAACAAAGTGACGTCGCAGAGGCCATTTAGCTAAAGCCGAACTATATTATAACTCTTATTTATATTTTTATTTACTGCTTATGATGTCATTTTTTCCCCATGTGGAAGTAGTTCGAAATATTATAAGACTGTTCCAACAATTTTTTACATAGTTACCAGCCAAGAAAAAAATTATAGTATGGGTTCAGAGGAAGTACAATGACAATCCTTTCTTAGTGATTGTAAAATACACATTCCGTTTCATTTTAAACAATTATCATTCTTCCCATTTTTCAGAACTTGGTACAATGAAAGTGCGGCCTTATAAATCTCATCGTTTCCCCTGAACTCTTTGGAAATAAATAGCATTTTTATCTTAATTTTAACTCTGAACTTATATTATTTCTCCTTGGTTAATAAACGATAATAGCAAACTTTTATAACAATAAGTCTAATGGGTTATGCGTATTCATTAAAGTTGTAGGAAAGTGGAAACTGCATTTCAGTTTGAATTAGTTTGGGATCGAAAGTACTATTAGTACTATTAATAGTGTAATATAAACATAGTATTCAAAATGTAGATAGTATTATTGTTCAAATAACTATGTTTATTAGTGTAATTATATAAACTGGATTTTCGAAATCGGTGCTTGTTATTCGACAGAAGAATTGTCTGTGGTTAGAAAAGAATAAGGAATAATTAGATACAAAATTTAAATAAATTATTATAATTTTTTAAGAGTTTATAACAATGATTAGTGACATGGGTTAAAATAATGTGCGAATAAATTTCAAAATTATAAATGAGACGCTTATTTTTCTCAAAAAAACTATTGGCGTGAAACAGATATCGCCAAGCCAATCCCGAGTAATTTACGATCAGCATCCGTCCTTATTTCTTTATTGCATGAAGACAGTTTTTAAAAATCGTTCAGGAGGGAAGATTGCTATTCGCGGAAAGAAAACAAGACCAGCCTCTTTTTTTCTTCTTTTTCTTTCTTCTTATTTTCGTGGAAGGTATCAGCAACAGATCTATAACACAGATAGTAAAAAGAAAAACACGAAAAGAAACTTCTGTCTGACCAACCGTGAAAGCGTATTAGTTTGACATAAAGAGAGAGAAAGTTACAAAAATAATAATAATAATAAAATAAAAAGCATGGGGGGAGAAAAAAAGAACCTAATCCCATTTCTTAATCACCTCTGCCTTCGAGACATAATCTCGAACCGGAGAATATGCACTTAACAGCCATAAACAAAAACGATTTCAAACGCTTGGCTACATAAAGCATTCAGAATGCGCTGAAAATATCGTCTGCGCCCGTAAAAAGGAACGTTTTTATGGAGCCGATAATTTCGCTGCCGGTATTTTTGCGTAAACTGTTGTTGCCGTAAAACGATTAGATAGTTATTCGGGACGTCATACCGTTCTTACGACCCAGTGAGAGGGGCTATTAATTCGGGTTATATATATATAACACTCCCTCCCCTCCCGAGGTATATTCTTCCAGTGTTCAGTGGGCGGGAAAATGAAGTTATACGTATCGTCTGCCCGATATCGGAGTTCTTTTTGCGGTGCGCTTGGTTTGCCTCCCGTTGGTTGCTGCCCTGGGCTGTTACCTCTTTTATGTGTCGGTATTTTCTCAGATATTTTTACCTAAGCTGTGTGGAGAGGCATTTTGTTCATTAATGGGAACTGAACTGAAATAGGTTTTTGTTTGCAAACCAATGAAGTAAACCAGTTTTCGCGTGACCGGTTTTCTGAAAGTTTTCGTCCGCGTAAAGTGAAATCCACCATTATTCATCACAAATATACAAACATAACATTTTTAGTGCTATCGTTTTCTGTTTTTTGAAACAAAAATTAATTAGTTTTCAAGTTTAAAAATTTAAAAATGTTCAGCCATTTTTTTTCAATTGTAGTAAATACATTAAAAAAATATACATTTATTCATTTGAATTATTAACATAGTATGAATGGAATGTAAGCTTTCGATTATATAATTCTAAGTATAACATAATAATAAGTTAAATAATAAAGCTATTGTCAATTAAAATGTTTCCGTTAAACGCAACAATTTTGGTTTAAATAGCTGTGAAAAGATTTTATTTATCTGCTGGAATCTTGCTTTACTAGCTCATGTGCCAGTATTACAAATATTACTGATTTACTTCAACGAATTAATCACTCTGGCAATCTTTAAGAAGATTACAACATAAATAAGAAGCACTTTGATGGGCTCTTAAAAGACATTCTGCGATCAATAATATTGACGTTCAAATTCGTTAACCGCCAGATAAGTTACACGAGGTCCAGTATTGGATAGAACCGTGTTGCAAATCCAGGTAAATTCTTAAACTATAATGCAATTTATTAAGCCTTCTCATACAATGATTTGAGTGTCTTGTACAATTAATTAGGCGATAAAGAATAATATATCAAAATTGTAAAGTTGTTTCTACTGAAAGAATGTTTTAAAATGTATATGCTTTGCTGTAAAAACTGACGATCCATGGACGGCTATAGACATTCAAACCGCTCAGAGGGTTTAAATATACATATTGTGAGATAACAAAAAAGTCGTTAGCTACTATGTAATCATGTATATAAGATAAATGTTTTTTCAAAAAAGATTCAGGGAAAAGCAGTAAGAAAAAGAGAATTTCCGGACAGACAACATCGTTGGCGAAGATATTTATTATTTCAGGTACCCTTATTTGGATTAGACAACCTTATTTTTTTTAAATCTCAACAGTATTCGATAGGGCTATATTTTGGAGTCGGTGCTTTCTTTAAAAAGAGTCTTGATTGTTTTTGATTTTCCATTTCGCTAAATTTTCACATGATTAGAGGGAGAAACATTTTTAGTTATTTTAAGAGCATGGAAAAACTAAGGGGTGTTTATAATGAAATTTTTTTTCCGCATGCGTATTCATGTATTTAATTAGTGTTTACACTGTTGAAGTTTAGTGTTCAAAGAAATCTATATTTCTTTAATATTTTTAATCAAGATTCGTACTTTTTCCGAATTTGAAGATTTTAAAAACTTTACACATTTCATAATTGATAAGTCAGACCTACTTTCTCAGTGTGATCTAGAGAGAAAAATTAAATGATTGCATAGTTTCTGCTGCATATATTTTTATATAAAAGCAATTCGGCCCCAAACTAACTGATATTATAAAGATTATGGAGAAAAATTATAAACTTTAAAAAAAAATACACTGCAAAAAATACAAATAAAAATATAAAAAAAAATACAAAAACCTTACAAATACTTTTTAAAAACACACACTGAAACAAACATTTATACTCACACGATGAAATAAGTCAAATATATTATATTTAAGATAAAAAATATTGCGAACCATTAATAACTAACACTGATTTTATTATGATGAAAATTAATCTATATTAATATAGAATGTAGAGAGAGATAGGAAAATCCGTTCAACATTTCTCTGTTTGTTTCAGAATTTTTGATTTTCAATTATAATATCAATTAGAATTAGGTAAATACATATCATTAATTCGTATCTTTTATCAATGCAGAAATTAAAAAATGCAACAATAAAAATAATAATCTGTACAAGCTGTTTCACTGCCAGCATTGTTACCTATAAAAAGCCACCATGTAGCCCGGGTTCTCTCTTCTATTAAGGGGGTCCGATACCCAAAACTCGCAAAAAAGTCATTTTTTTTTATATTTAAAAAATAATATTCAAACTTATCTTAATAACTCACAAAAAACTGCTTCAAAAAATCCTATTACTTTTTTAGTTATGAATGTTTTAATGATGTGTTCCTATAAAATAGTTGTATCATATGTAATCTTTAAAAGCAAATATCTCTGTTCGTGGTTTTGAAATTTAATGAACACTAAAAATGCTAAGGCTTTTTTACTATTATACTTAAAATCATAATTTTTGTGTGTATAGCAAGATAAATATATTTTAAATAGATGTATGCATTCAGATTTCCTATTTTTACCATAATTTGTTTTTTAAAACCACTTAAAATGGAATTTTATTTTTTTTCGTCAATTTTTTTCCTAAATTTCTAATATATTTTATTTTTTTAAAGTGATGTATCTGAATCAAAATTTGAATGCATACATATATTTACATATTATTCAAGATCTTAAATAAAAAAAATTGCTTCAAAATATTGAAAAACAAAAAAGTAGTAGGAATTTTAAAATTGTTAAAAAATTTACTAAAATTTTAATTTAAAAATAAATGTGCAATTTAAAAAAAAATTTAGCGTCTTAAAATGGTTTTTTATGCATATTTAGAAAGAGAAAAAAAATTGGATTGTACAAGTATAAAAATAAAGAAAAAAATGTCGAAGGTATCGGACCCCCTTAAGCTGACTAACAGCTTTATCAGACATCACTTGTCCAGTTGCCTACGGCGTAACCTTCGATGAATTCCTATGAGATTCCTTCGATCTGATACCGAAGTACACCCCATATTAAAATTTTTACTTTTTTTTTATTGTTATATCTAAAAAAAATCTTTTTAGGCGATATTTTAGATAGATTGGCAAAAGTTACTTTTTAAAACAATACGTCAAGTCAGATCCTACTAGATTCCAGAAGTTTAATAAAGTTATTCTAAACACGGTTATTTTCTAAGTTTAACAAGGAAAATGCTGTTGTATATTTTTTAATTATGCAAAAAAAAGACTTACTTTAATAGAATACCACAGTACAGCTATTATAGTTCATTTGTAATGCCTGATCCATTTAGTTAGAGTTGATTCATATTATATTCATAAAATATTTTCAGTAAAATGAGCGCGGTGCCCAGCCCAAAAAGTCAGCATAAAATGTCAAATTGAAAGCTTCATAAAATATATTGAAACAAAAATTATATATATTTTTTAAAGTTTATAATTTTCTTCCATAAAACTTTTTAAATAACTGCATTTCCCTTCATGATTAAAAAAAATTGAAGTTTTTTTTACAGTTTTTATCAAGGATATTGAAACAAAAACCTTTAATTTCATATATCTTCAAAAAAAACTGCACTTTACCAGCATAAAACCTTCATTTTCAACATTTTGATAAAGGTTTTTTTGTATGTTGACTTTTTTTGCTGGTGAAATTAATTTATCAACGTGGAACTGTGAATGTTCAAAGTCAATCGAGTTATAAAGAAGAGAAGTTTCTTATTCTAAGGCTATTTTATATTTTACTTTGCATCAAAACAAAATACGAAATTTTATCAAAACAAAATGTGAGTTACAAATAAATTGGGTGATTGAAGTTTTATGCTATAACAGCTTACCAAAATTATATTCAAAATCCAATGGCGGATAAATATAAATTAATTAACGGAAATAGCATGCTGGGACATGAATATTACCGTAACTTTATTAAATTAAAGTCACTCATACCTTACTCATAAGTATGGACATCTCCTTAAGTTTTCAGTAGAGATAGTTTAAGTCTTAGGTATCCTATAACGTAGCATATTATTTCTTAGACGCATAATGCCCTGTATCTATAATATTACATATAAAATATAAAACTTCTCTACAATAAGTTATTTACAAAACAAATACCGTTTTGGAAAAAACTCATAATCGCTATTTTGTCGGGTCACTACACTGTTAAAAATATGTACTCAAAAAATAAGTGAAATGTACTCATTTTAGAATACATTCGATGCTTATCATGGCTTTGAATGCATAAGTTTCAAGTAGACTTTAAAAGTTCTAATATCTCCGCTCCCCCGCTCCACCTCCCACCCAAAACCATGTGCCTATTTCTTATAACCGCCTTTAGGTCTCTTATCTTTATAAAAACGATTGTAATAAAAGCAATTAGTTGCTTCGAGGTCTGCTTTTCTAAAATTGGCTCGTGAAGGTAAAAATTTCGAATATTGTTTTATTACTTATAAGTAAAATCTGGCTCTACAAATATCCTAGCTAATACCAGAGGTATGTAGATTGTATTTAACTATATTCTCATACTTTTTGAAAAATTATTTTAGTAATTACACCTGAATTTGCATATACGCTACACAACGGTTTTAATTAATTATTTAATTAAATAGGAACTTAAGATTTTTTGAATATTTTTGCAGCGGTCCAGGGGCAAAAAGGAAACAAAAAAATTATTTCGTTAAAAAAGGGAAAAATCATGCACTAGGGGGTTAATATAAACTGCTATGGAACATTTATACATATAAATTTCATAACTTTGACTTAGGATTGACAACTAATATCAGATAGTACTTCAAAAACAATTGCAAAGGAAAAGAGAATTATGAAAGAAAACCCCTGTACATTTTACGGGGGGGTAGGGAGGGGGGGGTGCTCAAAGCAAGCCCGCATGGGTCTTATACTGCCGAATAAGAGTCCTCGCGTCGCCATATTGGAGTGACCATTCCCTTAATCCCGGTAATGGTCATCTCCCAGCGACATATTGCGATGTTTATGGACCGACGGATCAGTTTCCGGTTATTTGCCCCTCCACATCCGGTCACTCCGGGAATCCCCGGACAATGGTCCGGAATAACAGAGGTGGGGGGGGGGGGGAGGGGGGAGAAAGATGGTCATAACTGTGGAAGTGGACTTGTTTTCTGGTATCTGCGTCGGATAAAGCTGGATGCGGGGGAATGGTGTTGCTGCATTGGAATGTGGGTGTTTATTTTATTATGTTAGAGGCAAAGGAAAAATAGTTGTTGATAATTTAGCGCGTAAATTTTGTAGTCATTTATGCTGGTTATGAATGAAAAATGTACACAGGAATGAAAATTAATGAAAATGTACACTGTTGAAAATAGGTACTCAAAAAATAAGTAATATGTATTCATTTTTTAATACATTCGATGTTTATCATGGCTCCGAATACATAAGTTTTCATTTTTAAAAAGACATGTATTCAAAAAATGAGTAAAAATGAATAAAAAGACAAATGCTAGCCTACATAGGCTGCCTTCATAAATCCCTTTCAATAAACATCGACAACTGCAACCAAGACCGAAAATCGAACTTAGATCCTTGGCTAACGCAGTTCAAAGCTTTATCCATTGAACTACAACTGAAGAAATTATAAACAGAAGAAATGTTAAAATGGTGTGCCAAAAGAATGGGAAGGAAGATATTACTTGAGTTGTAATAACTCAGTTGCCATTCACACTAACGCCATCAAATAATATGGAAAGCCATCTTCTTAACAACTATTTTGAGTTCGTCAGGTCGTATTGTTAAGATGGTTTGAACAGAAGCTGAGATTAGCAATATTGAATTACACTGCTCATTTTGAGAAAGTACGGTTACTTAAATTTGAGTCTGCCATCGCTCATTTACGATGCAATTGTACTCAAAGGAAAACGGGCTGATTCAGGTGCTCATTTCTAAGTACCTTTTTATTTACAGGTGTACACAGGATGAAAAATGTGGACAGGAAAAATGTACCTTGGAAAGATGTTATTTGCATTAATATTCGATTAGCTTACAAATAAAGGATTAAGATTAATCGAGGTCAGGAACGTGATATCACGTCCTGGGATCTTTAGTTATCCATGTACTCAATTTTGTAATTAAGTGATGAATATATACTCCAGTGCATTTCCTTTCTGGAAGGATCTCGAACCATCGACAATACCCCACTGTGTAGCTCTAGTATTACGTTAATCTTACCAATCAGCCATAACTATACTCCATTTTACATATATATTTGAAGTACAGCTTTAAATATCTATCTCATTAAAAACAATTAAAAAAAATTATTAAGATCTAAAAAAAATATTTAAAGGTCAAAGTAAAGGTCGCATATTAAGGTGCCATATCAGAGATTGCCCTTCGAGATAGTCCCCGAAACGTCGCCAATAGTTCAGGTGTAGTTCGACGTCAATTCAACCAAGCCACTATTCTCATCAATGTTATTGCGAAAATGAACATAGTAAATAGTGTTAGGATGTCTTTAGGTACTTTGTATTTAGGAAACAATATTGTCCAGATCATTAATATATTAATTTTTTTTTGTCTGTAATTTGGTGCTTTTAATCAAACTTTGCAGCACGAACGAAATAGTAGCTATGCAAAACAAGATGCTTACTGTAGTGTAATTTTATCAAATTCCGCATTTAAAGACTTTTTTTAACCCCCCCCCCCCCCTAACTTTTTACTGAAGGATCGCTATTTTGAAGCGTATCCCCTCACTTTCCTTAATAATTGGAATCTCACAAAACCACATGTCTTAATTATTCATAAATGCAAATAAAAATTATAATAAACAATAACATGATTTTGTGTAATGTGATGCCTATTTTCCATCTTTATGGCACGAGCATACGTAATCAAGATCAACACAATCAAGATAATTACAGTACTTTTCATCAAATTCCAAATAACTTTTTTTTCTATTGAGATCCCAATTTTGAAATGTACCACCTCACTCTCTGTAATAAATGGCCTCACCCGAAACCACATGTTCCAATTATTGCCAACTCGACCCGACCCGACGATAGATTTCGATTTTCAGTAAATCCAAAGGTCGAAGATTACTCTTGCACACCTCCACCCTTCCTCGAGGAACAACCGCACTTGTATTAATTCTCGTCTGCTGTGCTTCTATCTGGACACTAAAATCCCACCTCCCTCCCTTCTCGCCCCCCCCATATCCCAATCTTTCCTGGCACCACCGACCATAATAGGGGAGAAGCACTATTAATCCCGGATAGCCATAAAAGGACGCCCGGACCACCTAAAAGGGGGATAGGTAAGTGTCGAGGAGAGGGGGGAGGGAGGGGTCAGCCGGACATAGAAGAATCAGGGGACATAGTTGCTACCAGAGACAGAAAAGGCGATGGGTCCAAGACCGTAAATCGAACGCGATGGTCGGGCGAAATAAACGACGGAAGAATAAAAAAAAATAGAAGAAAAGAACAAAAAAATAAAAGAATAAAGACGGCGAAGAAGAAAGGGGAACGATAGAAATTGGGGGAGAGGGAGCGGGGGGGGGGGGTCGGTGAGAAAAGTAGGGGGTGTAGGTGCGAAGGAAAGTTAAAGTGACTAATCTAAGTCCATTGGTTGGGGTGAGGGAGGGGAGTTCAGACGCAGACGACAGTCGTAGAATTTAATTCCTTTGATGAGGAATACTTCTCCCCCCCTCTCCCCTTGTTGGGGGGTAGGGAGTGGAGAAGAAATATATTTAAAAAAAAAAAGGAAGAAATGTAAGGAGTTATATTGGCGGCGGGTAGTGACATGGGAAAAAAGAGCAGAAACAAATGAAGGAGCTGGGGCCATAAAAGAAAGAAAATGTGTAGCGAAAATGCTCGCCTCTTCTTTCTTTAGATAGTTTTATTTATTTCTGCGTAATTTTTTTTGCCCCGCCAAAGATTTTTTTTTTTTTTCAGATGACATTCGTGTAAGAAAAGGTAAGACACATGACGCTGGGGAGGATAAGAACAAAAAAAAAATAAGGAAAATAAATGGCATGATAATAGATTTTTTGTGTGTCTTCTTTGGAGAAAGTCAATGCAAAAATTTCGAATTGTAGAGCGAGAGAGAGAGAAAAAAAAACTAAAAATTATTTCATTGGTTGGACAAACTGGCCGTAAATTAGTCCAATTGGGATTGGATTTGTGTACAGAACGGAATTCGCAATTAAAGGAAGAGCGGGAAATGAATGAGATTAAATTGCCTGTGTTAAATCAGAATTACTTAACGTAAATGTGCCATGGTTAGATAAATATTTATTTGTACGGCTTTGTGATAGTATTTGTTTTTATATGCTCTGTAGCACAAGTTTCACTCAAAAATACCTTTTGGTCACTGGATTGAGTCCGTTGTTAATTTAACAGCTGGTCAACGGAAATTAAGGAAGTAGGATCGTGGCTGGAAATGTGTTTGAGTTTAATTGTCTGTTTATGTAGTTGTTGATACAAGTATAAAGTACGAGTTGAATAAAATAATTAAATATTTTCTTATTGAATTGAGTTATTTGATGATTATAACGGATAATTAAACTCAATTATTACCTATTTGAGTTTAATTATCCGTTTATATAATTGTTGATACAAGTGTAGAGTCCGAGTTGTGTAAAATTATTAAACATTTTCTTATTGAATTGAGTTATTTGATGATTATAACAGATAATTAAACTCAATTATTACCTATTTGAGTTTAATTATCCGTTTATATAATTGTTGATACAAGTGTAGAGTCCGAGTTGTGTAAAATTATTAAACATTTTCATATTTGCATTTAACAAAGATTTTTTTTAATTATGAAACAGTAAATGAATTAAAGAGCATATTATTTTTTTAAAAATTATTAAAATTAATAACATTGTAAAGTATTTAAAAATGTAATTTTTATTATGATTGTTATTACAATATAACAAAAATAACGTAAATACCTGATTTTGGTATTTTTATTATAATGTTGCGATTTTAACCATAAGAATTATAAAATTAATGATTAAAGTGTTCTGTGATAATCCTATCTTCATAATTTACCGTAGCTTTTAAAAATCGAATGCATTGAAAGAGAAAAAACCTGTTTAATGATATACTAGAAAATAAATTCGAAAAATATGTAAAACTTTCATAAAAAAATATACGCTGTTTTTTTTTCATAAACCGCTTAGCTATATTTTGTTGAAATTCCGAAACAAATATTAGCTTTAAAAAAAACAATTTGATCAGAAATTTTACATTTAACTTAAGATTCTTTAAGTTGATTCTATTTCAATAAATTTAACTTTTTTTTAATTATGTATTCTTCTTTGAAACAAAACCCGTCATAAAATAAAAATGGCGTCTGTTTATGACTTCGATTTCTTTTCCGTGGCGCCATCCTGCGGTTTTAGTAAGAAGTCATTTCTGCTTTAAGGGGTGCGGACACTTGTTTAGAAGGTCAAGTGTGTTAGAAATGTCTTATCAAGGCCGGAAAAAAAATGTAGATTTCTATATATATATATATATATATATATATATATATATATATATATATATATATATATATATATATGTTACCGTTAAAGTATACAATGCAGTTATTTCATAGAATACCTAGTTATTCCATGAAATAACTGATCGTGTCCGTTAAAGTGTGTAATATGTTATTAATTTGACACTTTAACTAGTTATTCTATGAAATAACTAGGCATTCTATAAATTAACTAATGAGAGACAGTTAAAGTGTAAAATAAACAATTTATCTAAAATGAAATTAAACTAATGATAGACAATTAAAATGAAAAAGAAGCAATTTATCTAATTTATGCAGCGTATA
The DNA here is from genome assembly GCA_963932185.1 of Troglohyphantes excavatus. NCBI lineage: Eukaryota > Metazoa > Arthropoda > Arachnida > Araneae > Linyphiidae > Troglohyphantes > Troglohyphantes excavatus. Next base: position 15,752,198 of record OZ010673.1, read on the forward strand.
AATGGTATTTATGGAAACGTACCATAAAAACTGGGATCGGGAATATAATTGTTTTATGCGGCCGTTTCTTGTGCCCAATTGGAAAAATCCTTCTTCGGTTATTTTTATGATGATAGCTAAAATAGATTTGGCATCACCTTTTCCTCTGTCAACTTCAGGCACTGGGATACCGACGGTAAACCCCACAGAGGTTTCAGAATAAAATTTATCCAACATTAATTTAATTTATTTTACACTTTAACGGGCTGCAAATCATTATTCTATGAAATAACTAGTTAAACCATGAAATACAAGAGAGTTTTACACTTTAACGGACACGATCAGTTATTTCATGGAATAACTAGGTATTCTATGAAATAACGGATTTCATACTTTAACGGTAACATATATATATATATTTAAATCAATAAGAGCGAAAAGTTCATCCAGCCGGGAGTCGAACCCGGGACCCTTTGTCTAGCGCATAAGTGCTCTACCACTGAGCTATCCGGACGACACCAACCTTCAGAAATTTTTCACTCAGAATACAGATCGGAAGAGTAGACACATACAGACACACTACATAACACGAACTCCTGTGAAGCGTACGATTTATTCTGTGTGTTTGTTTCATGAGTGATGTTATTAAATATATATATATATATATATATATATATATATAAATATATATATATATATAAATATATATATATAAATATATATATATAAATATATATATATAAATATATATATATATATATATATATATATAAATATATATATATATATAAATATATATATATAAATATATATATATAAATATATATATATAAATATATATATATATAAATATATATATATATATATATAAATATATATATATATATATATATATATATTTATATATATATAAATATATATATATATATATATATATATATATATATAAATATATATATATATATATATATATATAAATATATATATATATATATATATATATATATATATATATATATATATATATATTCATTCATTCATTCATTCACACATCCAGTTAGAGTACCTTCATTTTAATGAAAACCTAGATAAGACAACCCTTCTTAATTTAGTCATGCATTTAAATAGTGGGCCTTGTTGTTTACCAAAAAGGAAGCACAAATTATAACCCTGCAAGCGTCACACACAAAAAAAAATTCTGAACGCTTCCACCTACGCGTAAGCAAACAAATCGACATTTTTACCTTTTTATATTATTTTCAGAGGGAGGGGGGAACAGGTAGGTAACTCCCCCCCCCCCCTTCTTTCATTTGATCGTCTATTTCCTTTGTATTTCTCCACATCCGGACACCGGTTTTTAAATACGTCGTGTGCAGCGATCCTGCATTGGCTGTTGTTCTTGTGTACGAAGATCACTTTAGCACACTTCCTGCTGTAATAATGTACTTTTTAAACCTGCCGGTGAAAATTACTTTTTCTATCTTCCCCCTCTTCTACTTTTTTTTGTTTTATTCAACAACCTTTTGGATTTTTTTTTCCTTTTTCGTTTTTATCTATTTTTATATTTTGTTTCTTTTATTCCCTCCAGTGTGTCTAATCTGTTTGTTTTGTGGTGAGCTGCTGTCATGGCTTCAATAATTTGCTCGCATATATGGGGCATTGTTGAAGGCAAATTGTAGGGTGTCGATTATGGCTTGATGAAACATCTGCTGGAAAGTTGAATGTTTATTATTTTTGTTTTGTGTGTAATTGTTGGTTGTGATATGGATGTATGTATTGTAAATTCGTAATTATTCGTAACTTATTTAGTCGTTAGTCTTTGTTAACAATCGGCTATTCCTGAGTTGTTACAATTTTGTGATTTAAACATTAACATTCGAAAAACAGCTCCACACTTCATAAAAAAGTTACATAATTTAATATATCGCATACTTTATAATAATTAATTTATTCTAAATTTCATAATTATTAAAAAAGTGGAGTATTTTTTTTAAGATTTTTTTTCTGAAAAATCTGCCAATTTTAGTTAGTCCAGGAAATGGAACAATCTTTTTGATTTGGATACTTGATTCAGAATATGTTTTAGCGATTGCAATGAGTTTTAATATTTTTTTAAGCTATTGTTTAGTATAAGCAAAATAATTGCCAGATAAGGTCCAGTCAGTATAGAAGTTCATTTTAGTAGATTATTATTTTTTTTTGTGATACAGTTTCTAAAACATTAAAAATTAGAAGTCCATTAATCGAATTAAAACTTTCCTATTTTTGTAAAATCTTTATCAATATTTCTTTTGTTTAAAAATACTCATGTTTCTTACATACAAATAAAACAAGTTTCTACACCTTACAGATTACTTCCTTTTCCTTACCAATTACATCTGAGTTTCATTTTATAATTTTTTTTAGATGAGAATTAAGAAAAAGTATAGAAAAAATAAATTGTATAAGTGCTAATCAAACCAAGGGAACCATTGCTATCCCTAAACCAGAAAATCCTTCAATCTGACAAAAATATAATTATAGATTACAACCCTCATTTATATATGAAACCAAACGAAAAATTACAAAATATTAATTGAAAATGAAACAAATACATTCTTCATTAAAATTTGAAATTAAACGTTCAAATACATTTGAAGGTGTCGTCTATAAGCTTCTTTAGTCTACAAAGTCAACAGCCCACTGCCCTTATATTAATAGTACTGAAAATAAATTATACCAATATTCTTATAGTCATCAGATATATGAAACAGAGAGCCTATCTACACTAACACTACGGAAGTAAAAATAACCTATAAAATTAATTATTTTCTTAAACAACTATTCAATCCTCGTGCATGTATTTACCCAAAGTTAATGAATTTAAAATTTGGAGCTCCGCGACGTGTATTTATGTACAGTGCGGCTCTAATAAACAAGCGGCCAATTAGCTTTCTCCAGAACTGGTTTCAACCGGGAGCCAGAACCAGTAGCCAGAACTTCTAAACAAAATTTGCGCAAATGATTAAATTGTGTAGATTTTTTTATTTGTTTTGGGGCAGTTCGATATAAAAATATTTTTTCGATAGCGAAGAGCCTGCAACGAGACTCGGATTTCAAGAATTCTATCCAACACGAAATTCTCAGAGAAGATAGAAAAGCAAGACCCATCGCGATATTCTAAAAGTCAGACAGACGCCGTTATGTCTTTCAAAATGCGCATACAATTCATAAATATATGCTATTATACATAATTAAATAATAAACTCTGTCTCAATAATTAAATAGAATCCCAATTCATAGCAGCAAACATCAGCTAGTGTTAAACAAGTACCCACCCCCCACTAGCTAACAGTTTTTATTCGTTTGGAAGTATTTTTCCACGTTGTCCATGGCCCAATGTGCTTATGAGGTTTATATATGAGGTTTTATACCCCTCACTTCAGTAACATCCTGCCGGCCTTCGTGGCCGAGTGGATTAAGGCGTCAGCTGGGAATCCGAGGGATCCCGGTTCGAACCTGTGTGACGGACTCGACTAAAAATAGTAAACAAAGTAGAGATATTGCGATCAGAGGGTTGCCAACTTCGCTACCAAAATACTAGAATGTCGTCCAGAACACCCACAAAAAGTAACGGCGTGTATACGGGACTGGTGCACGATAAATTTGATCGGGGTAGGTTCAAAGTCCAGACGTCTATTGAAGGCGTTGGGTGCCAGCTCAGGTGTGGTCCTCGTCATCTGACCATGGTTCAAAAATACGAGGCATCGTTCCCGGGTCTTTCCTTCGAGATAGGCCCCGAACCGTCGCGAATAGTCCACTGTGCAGCTCTAGTGCAACGTTAATTTATAAAACCGAACCAAATCGGTAACACCCCATATTACAGTTTTACAGCGTTAGGGCGAGATTTTTTTTTTATATGATGAGCAGTCATAAATTTTTCTTAGAATATGTCTAGAAACAGTCTGCTTTTCTTCTTGCAGGATTCGGGTCCGGATCCGGGAGCGAAACCGAGGGCGACGAGCACGTGTGCGGGAAATGCCGGGCCGAGTTTCCCACCCTCTCGGACTTCCTCCTCCACAAGAAGAGCTGCGTCAGCAAGAGGCCCGTCCTCGTGGCCCCGGACGACTCCGACCCTTCTGCCACCGCCCCCCTGGACTCGTCCATGGACACCGACGACGACGAGGACGACGACCTCTACGACGAAGCGCCCCACCTCGACCTGGCCGAGATGCACGACTGGATCATGGAGCACAGACCCCGGCTCAGGTCCCTGCTGATGGGGCCCAACACCAACGTGACCCTGGCCGAGCTCGAGAACACGTCCGTGGCCGTGGCCCAGCTCGGACAGAACGGCAGCAGCCCCCTCAACCAGCTGGTGTCGTCCTTCCGCCAGAACCAGGTGGAGCAGATCAACCTGCTGAAAGTGATCGCGAGGTTGATGGTCAAGGACCCGAGCCCCCCGCCGCTGATCGGGGCGGCCGCGTTCACTCCGCCGTCGAGCAACCGCCACGCGACCAACAATTTGTCGTCTGCGACTGTGTCGGAGTCGGCCCCGGGCATCGCGGCGGCTTATCCCCAAGGGGGCAGGACCCAGGACAGCCCCATGATGACCCTGCCACCGCAGGAGGACAGCCTGGCCCTCCTGCAGAAACACACGGAGAGGTATATTCAGGATTCCATGGCGAGGAAGTCTTTTCTCAATGGAATGGCCGATGATAACAGGCAAGTACGGGCGATTGTCCACAATATTTTAATTTTGAGTAACGGTGCAAAATCAACTCCACAAAAGAAATGCATACACTGTTAAAAAAGGAAAATAAGTAAAATCTACCCATTTTCGATAACATTCTATGCTTACAACGAATACATGCGTTTAGATTTTGAAAAAGACATTTACTCAAAAATTAGTACAATCGGGAGATGCTTGCCTACATAGGCTGCTTTTATAAATCACGTTCAGTAAATATCGACAATTACAACCAAGTCGTACGGGGAATGAACCCATATCCTCTGTACCGCGGTCTAGTGTTTTATCCGTTGAACTACCAGGGGAACATTAAGAAGTTATAAACGGAAGAAGTGTTTAAAAAAAGATGTACTTTTAGGCTTTGAAAGCTTGATTCAAATTTAGAGCAAAGCTAGTCAAAATTTCTGAGATTCTATTTTAAGACCTAAGTTCTTGACATACCTAAGTGCCTTTGTAATCCTTCTGAGTGCTTTGTTCTGAAATGTGTGAAGTTTTCGTCTATGTGTTCTTCGGACTGCAGTCCTAGCCAGACAGGTATACCGCAAAATTAGTTTTATCATTGATTTATAAAATAAAACTTTGGTTATTGAGTGTCATTTTAGAATTTCTCCCAATGACGGGTTGTAAACTTAGGCTGGCACATGTCACTTTAGCTATTGTCTGTTTAATGCTTTCTCCAAAGTTAAGTTTGCTGTCTAAGTGTACTTCTCAGTATATAGCGTGTGGTTTTCTATTGATTAATGTATTGAAGATAACAAGATCAATGTTGATTGCATTAATTTTGCCTTCTTCTTCGCACCCTATTTCAATTGTATTTAAGGGGTTTGTAGATTCCCAAAGGTTATTTCACCGTACTTCAATTTAGCTAATATTGCTGTGTCATCGGCAAATTGGGCCGCGATGCAGTCGTCGAAAATAGGGAAATCGTGAATGTAGAGATTAAACAAGACTGGTCCTAAAATACTACCCTGCGGTACTCCAGCGTTAATCTTGTGTTAATCTTAATCTCGTTAATCTTGTAAGTGTAGAGAATATGTTATTAAACCTGACTTGAAAACAACTACATGCTAAGTAAAGGAGGCTTTCAAGACTTTTATAACTAACCACAGTTCCTTGTGGGAAGGCTACCTAATTTTGTAAGAATTAGTTTTAGAGAAGTCATTTTTAGACATGACATGCAACTCCTGAACAGATTACAAAGCTTATTTTATGCTTTTGCCTAACGGACCCCCTTCTTTCTCATTCAGGTCGAAGAAGGGTAAGGACTCGGATCCCGCCGCGAGGCACAAGTGCGGCTTTTGCGGTAAACACCTGGGTAGTGAGAGTGCTCTCCAGATACATTTAAGGTCTCACACGGGGGAAAAGCCTTTCCAGTGCGATGTATGTGGCAGCGCTTTCTCCACCCGGGGCAACCTCAAGGTGCACCAGCAGCGCCACAAGGAGAGGATGGAGCTGCTGCCGCCCAACTTCAACAGCTGCGACGAACAACGGAAGCTGCAGCAGCACGCAGACGGAAGACCCGCGGTCGGCGACGGAAACCCTCCGAACCTGTTCGTCAACGGGAGCGACGACAGAGGTAATTGTTGTCGCAATTGAGTCAAAAATTAAAGAATTTAGTACTCGTCTAGTATTCGGGACCACAGAAACACTCCGTGGTTACAAACTGCTGCTGTATCGTAACTACGTGTATTGCGAAGTTTGAAACAATGCCTTAGAAAGAAACAGCTCAAAGAATTTCTATTTTGATTATCGCGGACAGAGGTAATTGTTGTCGCAATTGAATAAAAAATTAAAGAATTTAGTATTCGTCTAGTATTTGGGAAGGTGTCCACAGAAACACTCCGTGATTACAAACTGCTGCTGTATCGTAACTACGTGTATTGCGAAGTCTGAAATAATGCCTTAGAAAAGAACAGCTGAAAGGATTTCTATTTTGATTATCGCGGAGCTCAGTTTCATTCATTACTATTATCGATCGGAAATACCCTAATGGTGTGTTGACGAAAGTGTTCGTACGCCTCCATCAAATTTAGCCTAGTAAATAAGACAACTTTAGAGGTATGAACTAAACTATTAAAGTTCATATTAAATAACATGGGGGCTATTAAAAAGCATCCTAGGGGTGAGCAATGTGCCCATATTAAACTTCTTGGTACAAGCTGGAACGATTACCTATAGCAAACCCTACGCATTTATAATCACGGAATATGGCACTTTGTATATTAGCGCTATGATCAAAATACAGTAGATTATAGATTTACAACGACTCCTCTATACTACAATATATAGCGACCCCTTATTTTACAGCGGCCATCACGAAAAGTTCCCATTGACTAATTAGTTTGATCCTATCTACATTGGGGTTCTGCAATATAAGGCTTTCAAAATGCGTTGTTAATACTATATTTAAAATAGTGTACGTTGAAACGCAATTTTATAGAGTAAATATAAAAATGTCTAGCAAGTAAAAAAAAGTAATCGTCAATACTTAGAATACAAATACAGAAAAAGTGCATGAATGTTTCTTGTTTAAACTTTAGTAACAAAATACTATCGCCATTTAACAGAAAACATTCATGACTAATTCATTCAATTCCGCATGGGGATATTACAAGAAACCTTTATGTAATGAGCAGTGTCTTAAGTGTCTTTTTCTTAAACTTAGCTGATGTATTTATGTGCTACTGAGAATTCGTTTAAATCTCTTGATGTGAAAACCGGCATTTAAGAAACAAGGAACTGAGGGAAAATTCGACTTTTGGCATGCAAAAACAATACCATTAAGGATTCATTCACATAAAACGTAGTTTCGGTATTTGGAAAATCAAACTTAAATAAATGAAAATTGTTTGTTAAATTATAATTTTTAAATCCCATTTACAAGTACTTTTAAAGTTAAATTATTTATACTAAATGCTCAGATTTTCTGAGCAATACAATGACAAATGTGTCTCGAATAAAAATGTTAATTAATATGCAAGTTTCAATTTATTGATGACTAAAAATGTCCATGGATTAATTATACAGTTAAGTTACACAAACCTAAATCAATGCTTGTTATAAAATTTTGCTACATATAGTTTTTTATTATTGTTATGCATAGGTCGTTATTCTGATAAACTTATTTTTTTTTCCAGATATTTCCAAAGTGGAACAAGCCCTGGACTTCTCCAAAACTGTGAATGGTCAAAAATCTCCGCAGGGAGACATTAACAGCAGAAGTATCTCTCCCAACGACACGTCGAACTTCACCGACAATTCCATGGACGGCACCTCGGACGAGAACATCAACGAAGAGAACTATTCCAACCTGAAAATCGACGTCGAAAGGTTCGACGACGACGGCGGAGACAATTCCGACGGCTTGGACGACGACGAGTTGGAAATGGCGTCCTCACACCCCTCCTTCTCCACTTCCCCGAATTTCGCCCCCTACTTCCTCCCGAGCCCGTACGACAACTACCCCTCGACCTCGCAAGTGACGCCCGGAAGCAGCACTCTCACCAGCAGCAACGCGAACAACAACAATAACAACGCCACCACAGCGAACAACGAGGGCTCGGACAACATTCTCCACGACCCGACTTTCTACCAGGACCTTCTGCCGAGGATCGGGTCCAACGACAACTCTTGGGAGAGCCTCATAGAGGTCACGAAGACCTCGGAGACGTCGAAGCTTCAGCAGCTGGTGGACAACATCGAGAACAAGCTGATAGAGCCCAACCAGTGTATTATCTGCCACCGCGTTCTTAGCTGCAAGAGCGCGCTGCAAATGCATTACCGGACACACACTGGAGAGAGACCGTACAGATGTAAATTGTGCAACAGGGCATTCACAACCAAGGGGAACTTGAAGACTCACATGGGAGTTCACCGCACGAAAAGTTCTTCAAGGCTGATGCACCAATGCCCCGTGTGCCACAGACAGTACCCGAACTCGATGGTTCTGCAGCAGCACATTCGAAGCCATACCTCCGATAACGTCATGCAACTACCTCCACTGTATTCCCACCGAGACGACAGACCACCGACTCTGTTGCCGCCCTCGTATCCCAGGCAATTCCTCATGCCGACGTCCCACGTCGGGAACTCTGAGCCTCTGGCTCTGACGAAAACGCCAGAGTCGCAAAAACTGCAATCCACGTCCACGAGCGAGTCCGTTATCAAACCCACCGGAGTAGACAATAATCTTTCGCAAATCAGCTCAGTGTCCCCAGCTCTCAGCAACCGCAGCAGCTGTTCCCCGTCTTCGAACATTGACGAGGTGCCGTCCGATAAGGAGCAGAAGTCCACGGTTTTGAACTTTGCTCAATCGGATTCGGACACCCCCCTCAAAAGCGAAGCGGGTTCTCCTAGAGAAATTTCTTTAAACCACAGAACGAGTCCTAGTCCCGAAAAAGACGAAATTTCCGTTAACGGAATGGACGAGGACATGAAGGTGGACGAAGAGTCGAGTCCAAAACAAGACGTGACTCGTTCGAGTCCCGTGCCATCTCCGAATCTGGAAACCGAAGCCAGAAGTCCAATAGATGTACCTGGAAAGATATCGCCGAAGTATCTCACACCAAATAATGCACTTATGGTTACGTTAGCTAGCGACAGACCTCTGCCAATGACTTTGCCTAGCGATATGCCCATTCCTTTCAGTGTCCACGGGGCCGATCGTCACTATCCTCCTATGAGCATACCCAGCTGCACTCCAAATAGCTATACAGCGTCTTTAACGGCTCTAGAAAATCACGTAAAAGGCATAAACAGCAATGTAACTCACCCACTGCCCTTCCCACCTCACTTTGGCCTGAGTCTAAACATGTCGAGTTACTTTCGCGACTACAACTTCCACCCGAAGCCGCCGACCTCTTCTTCGACCACGAGCAAGAACGGATCCGACGTCTCTGCCGACGACAGGTCCACGCCGGGTGGACCCACTGCGAGCGTCAAAGGAGATTCACCCAGGTCTTCGAACAACAACAACAACCACCACCATCACCACCACAAACACGACAGTAGCACCAACGGCGGAGGGGCTCTGGATCTGACCCCGAGGAGCTCTCCCGCTTTCCAGCGCCCTCCCCCCGACCTGAGCATCTTTCAACCGCTGGCCGGCCTCCCGTTCGCCCCCCAACACCACCGACACAGTACCACATGTCGGGTTTGTTTCAAGACATTTGCGTGCAATAGTGCCCTTGAAATCCACTACCGCAGCCACACGAAAGAGCGGCCGTTCAGGTGCGAAGTGTGTGACAGGGGTTTCTCGACGAAGGGTAACATGAGGCAGCACATGCTGACTCATAAGATCCGCGACTTCCCCCCGCAGGCGTTCTCCGCCAGCAGCAACAGCAGCCCGTCCCCAAACGCGAGCTCCTCACTGAAGGCGGAGTCTGTGGGGGAGAAGTCGCCGACGAAGCCGAAGTCGTCGCCAGACGAAGCGGTCAAGCGCCCGAGCCCCGACACCTCGCTTCCTGGCCCTCCGAAGAGAACTCCCGGTCAACCTAAGCACATGTGCCAGGTATGCCACAAGCCCTTCTCGAGCGGTAGTGCTTTGCAAATTCACATGCGTACGCATACGGGCGACAAACCTTTCCAGTGTCACATCTGCCACAGGGCTTTCACCACCAAAGGCAATCTCAAGGTGCACATGGGGACCCACATGTGGAGCAACAGCACGTCCCGTCGTGGGCGGAGGATGTCGCTGGACATCTCGCCCCTGCAGCTGACGCCGACCGGGAAGCCCGGCGACTTCGGACAGGCCCCTTACTTCCCATACCTCTCGCCCTTCATGAACGGCCTGCCGCCCCCTCCGCCCCAGCCACCTCCAAAGATGAACGAGATATCCGTCATCCAGACTGCGGGGATGGGCAACGGAATAGGCTGCACCGCGCCGCCCACCATCACGACGAGCTCCGTCGCATCCACTTCCCAGCAGCCGCTGGCACTGCTGGCCCCTTCTTCTTCAGCGAGCAAGCAGACCGACCGGGAAGAGGCGAGTAACTTCAGCAACCAGAATCAAAATCCGCTACACTCTCAGGGAAAAGACATTCACGCGCCGTCGTCCAGCCAGGAAATGGCCTGGCCGTGGAAGATCTCGTGCAACGTCTGCAATAAGATCTGCTCGTCCTCCACCGAGCTCGAACTGCACCTCAGAAACAGCCACCGCAAGAACGATTCTCAAGAATCCGACAGGACGGATTGACTGTATGGACTCCCGGCAAGGCAAGGCAGCAGCCTTTGTGTGTTATCAAGTTCCTAATTTAAAAAAAAAAAACGCTAGTCGATTATGACAGCTCTTGCACACTTTGGAGGTTGAAAGTGATGATTTTAAACTTTCCATATGTGATCCTCCAAACTCGTGTGCGAAAGTTGTTCTGAGACCAACGAGTCGAAATGGAGTATTTGAAGAAGCAGTTAGGGTTACGGTGTGTCGTCGCTACCAAAAATAAAACTCTTCAAGTCGTCAGGAAACCAGTCGTCATTCAGTACTTAGCTGGATTAAGATATTTTCTGGATGTGTCTCCTCTTACATGTTGACTGTCTAATAGGACATTAGAAAATGCTGGTTTCCTTGAAAGCAATTTCCAAAGGACTTACTAACCAAAGAAAGAAAAGCTTTAAATACTTTAACAAAAAAAACCCTGTAAAAACTGATTTCTAGCCAACTTTAAATTCAAAATGTGGATTTCACATAGCAATTGTATGATACTTTAGAAATATCTGTGTTATAGTTTCCCCTTCTCTTCTTCTGTATATGATTTAATGGTGGTTAGAAGCACATCTGGTCCCATTTCCTTCTTTCTATATCTCAAATATCTCAACGTGTATGAAGCACGTGTGTAAGCTGGAACAGTTCCGTGTTAGACAGGTTCTCTTGTTTAGGTAACTTTCCGTTATTCTGTGATAATCGCTTGTCATCCTACCCCCCCCCCCTTTATCTGTGTTGAGTGTCTCGTGTGTAAATGTAGTTTCGTTATTTGTGCTTGTGGAAGATCTGCTCTACTGCCAGGAATGATGTCGGGTTAGGTTCGGCTTTTTGAACTTCTTGTTGTGTTGAGACTGCTCATTCCTGAAATGTGATCACAGACGTTTGTACATATTTAAGTGAACGAGGGAGATATAGGTGTATTACAATTGAAAAGGGGGCTATTTAGTTTGCTTGGAGGTAGATGCATTTGGAATATTTATTGACTGCGTCCGAATAGTATAATGTCTTTTTTGGTAAACTCCTAGTTGGCGATGCGAGTGGAGCTCAACTTCAAAATTTTGCTACAAAGCTGAATCGTCGAGTGGGAAAATAATTACATCGCATAGGAAATATATCTGTTTGTTTGTCACTCAACTACTCGATTTATTTAGTAACTTACCACTCAGGATGTCCACTAAAAGTCTTTACTCATCCCCGCAACTTTTGAACGCCCACAACTATAGTATTAAAAGTGGTGTCCAGGTTATTGAAAAGTGACTATGTGCTATACGAAGAGATCTCTTTCTCTTATCGGAATTTTACGGAGTTAGCGTTCCTATATCTGAAATTATAAGACACACATGAAAATAGTCAATTACAAAGCTGTAGTAAAGCATCAATTTTGTTCGAAAAGACCATGGATGTTTTGAACAATATAAAATGCTCTGTTTTTTCCCCCTCGCGATTTCCATTGGACACACATGAAATTGGTCACTGGTAACAGTAATATTTACATTGTTACCTTTCGAAACTCGTCACAGAGCAGGAGTTTTAGTAGGTGTAAACAGAGGGGTAAAGACGTGTAATTACGTTCGATTCATAGCATTCATTTTCGCAAGGTGTCCTTTTGTACTAAATTCATGATTCTTTTTGTAATTGACTATTTTCATATATGTCTTATAATTTTAGAGATAAGAGCGCTAACTCTGTAAATTTACGAAAGGGGGCACTGTCAAAGATCTCATTGTATAATAGTCACTTTATTATATCTTGACACCCTTTTTATAACTATGCGTAGGCGTGCAAAATGATTAGAAAGGACATTAGTGGACACCTTGCATATGGAAAATGTATTGACTAATCCTTTTATGTGAAACATGAAATCACTTAAATATAATAACCTGCTAGTCCCAGTTATTAACTGTTTGAGCTTTTTCGACCGTGCAGTCAACTAGGAACGGTTTTTTTTTCCTACTTTTTACTTTGTGATTTTTAAGGCGATTTTTTTTTTTAATTTTTTCATTCCTTTATTTTTTTTTAAATCAAAAACAAATGCAATTGATACCTTTTCTGATTGTCCCGATACGAATATTTCAAAAAGTTGACTCATTTTATTTGTTTCGTCTATTTTTTCAGTATTTTCGAACGTGTTGTCATCATCAATTAGATATTTTTTATTTGTAAGGTCATTTCAAAGTTATTTATCGAGTATTGATTTACTTATGTTAAACTTATGTTTGAGGTGTTTTACGTTATAAGCCTGTTTCGTTAGATTTATTTATTTTCAGTGGTGTTTCCCTTGTGATGACAACGTAAAACGACAAAAAAAATAGTCGTGGATGTTTTTAATTTAAAAGTTATCTTCAATTGGCAATATTTAAAGTGATTGGTTGGGTCTTCTTTCCAATAAAAACAATATGGGTGGGTTGGCTGCCAAGTAGACAAAGTCCAAAAACAGAGTTCCGATTAAGATCGTTTAAAGTTTGCAAGTCGCTTTGGCTATAATGTTAAGTGGAATGACATACAACTCATTATTAGACAACCTATTGAACTAGGACTCACACCACTTGGACAAATAATTGATCTAGCTTCCTAGTGTTATGATGTTAATTCATTTTCCGATATTTTTGACTTACTCCGCTTGGCAGACAGCCCGCCCATATGTTAAAGAAGTTATTTGTGGGTGTAGTAATTTAAATATGAACACGCAAATAAATTTAAATTACAGAAAAAAAACTTATTGATGAAGTGTTTAAATTTAATGTTCAACATTGAACGCTAGGAAACATTTAGAAAAAAAAATTATGTTGTATTCCGTAATATAATATACCAATAAACCGATTTGGGAGATTGAGGTTTTGCCAAAATAATTGATAAATTATTATTGAAAAGCTATTTGAAAGGTTTATATCGTTTTAATCCCGTTTTTTTCATTCACAAATGAAATATCATATAAACTATAAAATAGTTACTTAATTCCTCTTAAAAAATACAATATTTTTATTTTTTGCAAATTAAATTAGGAAAAGGTATTTTCATTTTTTAAATATTGTAATCGCTACATGGTAAAGTATATCGCTACATGGAAATATATAGAAGTAATTGTATATTATATTAATTGTTCAATACAGTAATGTAAAATATTCTTTTCAAAAATTAACTCTGCTTTGCATGTTTAACTTTTCCATAGGTAATATTTTAAATTTTGTCAGATGAGCAACAAACAATTGTCAGTAAATATACTAAAAACAATGTACAACTATAAATTACTTTTTATAATTATTAGTAAAAAAATTAAATGGTTTTATGCAAACACATTTTTGTTGCAAATAAATCCACCCACGATAACTTTAAAAAAAATTGCCAAATAACCTACCAAATTTCAAAGATATAATCAAAACTTTAAATATCCCGTTATTTATAACTATGATGATATAATGTAAAAAAAAATCCCTAGCTTTTCAACGGTATTTTCCTATATAGAAATGCACAAATATGTGTTCATATTAGTTACTTTGTGTTCTTCCACCAATGAGAAGCGATCTTTCGGAAATAAAGGGCGTGTCCTCATCTCTCTCGTAATGAGTAAAAAACTTCTGCGTGTCTCGAGTAGTTTGTGCCGCAGACCATTCAATGTTATAACCGCTGTTCATAACTCTGTTGGTATTTCTGGCTGCCTCTGACTCAAAGGGGCGGAGTCATATCACACCTGTACAGAGAACCCTGATTGGGCGAGGCACAGCTGTATATCTTCTTGGAAAAAAATATTTGCAATGGAATAAAATCTTTTGTCGAATCAGAAATGTCTTAAGTTATTTTGTTATTAATATCATCATTTGTTGGTACCTGTTTTCGCAACCACCTTGGGGGAAGTCGCCAAAATTAAGATGTGCGCCAAATTCTGTTAGCCCTAACGCCAGAACTTAATGGCAACCTCTTAACGCCAGAACTTAATGGCAGTGGCAACATAAATTTAAAGCAACTATAAAATTACTTCAAGGAGATCATATTTTGTTTCTCATGTAAAAAGTTGCCAAACTTCGCCAAGGTGGTTGCGATAGTATTCTTAAATGAGGAACTTATTTTCAAAGAGAATATTTTCCCGGTTGGGATTCAGTCGCCGTAGCGAACGATGCTTGGCGTCGAAATTCAAGCGGTTCTCTTCTAAATGTGGAATTGGAGGAAAAAAGGGAAACGCTGGAATTTCGTCATAAAGGCAGCACTTGCTCGTGACCTTCGGTTCGCTGCGACTGTTGAAACCCAGCTAGGAAAATGTTTCCTTTTGAAAATAAGCTGCTCAAATACCTATTTAACACATATCATTGCCCTAATACATTAACTAGATAACTCCATTAGACGATTACGGGTACTGCATATCAGGAAATCTTCTTCCTACACCTGTAATATACTTGCCTTTGAACAGGAAAACTTATTTTATGGCCACACTGTATTTTCATTACATTGTATTTCACCAAAAAAAAATTATCCACATACGAAACCATAACAAAAACATTATAATGCATGTGTTAATTAGAAAAAATAATCTTTTTTTAAAAAAATGAAAACCGTATTTAAGAAAAAAGCGCTAAATTTTTTTTTTTTTTTTTAATTTTACGAACGAGGTGAAAAAATTGAATTATTTAATATCAATTTTATATTTATTAAACTTTTTGAAATTAGCACCAAATCTTATGCACATTTTTTGTAAATTGGCTCCAACTTCAAAAATTTTAATAAGTATAAAGTTGATATTAAATAATTCATTTTTTTTCAACTCGTTCGTAAAATTAAAAAGTATTTTTTTACTCTTTAGCACATTTTTCTTAAATTCGGTTGTCTTTTTAAAAAAAAAGATTATTTTATTTTTCTTTCTTTAATCTAGCAGGGGGCTTCGCCCTTTGCTATTATTAATCAAGAAATTCAAGTAACAACTTGCGCTCGCATTTTGTCTCAACAATGGTTATTGTAAAACAATCCCTATCCATGCCAATAAATAATGGGTAAATGAAATATCATTGTTGTACAACTTCTATCAAACAATTAAAACATTTTGAAATTGGTGAAGCTGTTAAAAAAAATTCTGGTTGCTCGATATTTCCGAATATATAACAACCGGATAACTTTTTTATTTATTTTGATTATTTTTTTTGTAGTTTTTTCAAAGTGGATTTTTCTCTATCCAACAAAAAAATAATTTTCAAAATAGAAAAAAAAAATTCAAACGGTCCGGTTAATTGAGAATTCCCGATAGTAAGATGCCGGATAACAAGATATTTTTTTCATAAAGTTCCCAAGTCCCCCATCCAACAAAAAAAATTCCAAATAATTTAATTCGAAAAGAAATATTGCGCGAACATACATAAAAAAACATAACATTCGAATTGATAACCTCTCTCCTTCTGGCGCGCTTTGTGGGTTTTATTTTAAAGTTTTGGTTGGCGCCTTTTAAGTCGGTTAAAAACGGGTGTCTCTTAAAGGTTCTTTTAGCACCTAAATAATTAAAAATAAACTATAACACTAACTTGATAGAGTGGCATCGTAATTTTTTTTAATTACTACAAAATTCCTACAAATTGTCAATCGACTTTCTTCAAAACCATGATATTTACTTAAACTGAAGAATTATTTTTAAAAAAAAATTATTTTCGTCGATTTTTTTTATAGAAATTATGTTTCTAATAATCAATATATGATTGGTTGAAATAACGTCACACTAGACCTATACTAAATGTATAGAAAATATTCACGACAGTGCACTCCTGATATGTCATCCCCCTTCCTAAACTTCAACACCATAACCAGATAAGCGACGACCAATTTTTAGTTGCACTAGCCCAGGTGTGCTTCTTAAGTTCAACGACTGGGTTCGAACCTAAGATCCTCGAACCTGTGTGCAGAGTGCCTACCAAACTAAAAAAAATATTCTGTAAGAATAATAGCTTCAAGAGTTTCTTTCGACACATCATATATGCGATTATGTGTTAATGTAAAAAAAAAATGGTGGCTATGTCGGAGTACGGTCAGAAAGGTTTTACATGAAACGACCTTTTAAACAGATTATAGAAACCCACCCCTGTACGGATTTGCTTCATTTTAAGATTTTACGCGCATTGTTTCCTAAATTCTATTCGAACGAGGCCGAATTTATGTCAATCTTGCTATTTGTAGCGAAGTCAGCATCGGAATGGATTACCCTAAAAACGTAGTGGGTTTTTTATCTTTATAATCCATGTAGCAGATTTTAAATATATGTTTCCTGTGAAAAAATAATCCCGATAACCACATTAAAAATAAATTATTAATTAACAAATAATAATTTAGTTAAGCGTAATTCTGTGTAACAATAAGTTTCAAAACCCTTTTATATTATTCACTATACAAATAATGCGTAATTAAAATTAAGATTCATAGACAGACATAAACCTAACACACTTCTTTGAAGTACAAAATTTTCGAAAAAGTTACGAAAAGTCAAATAAAACAAGATTTAAGTGACGCAATATTTTATGGGGGAAAAAAAGCTATACATGGACGTTTCTTTGCACAATGAATCTTGTTTATCACAAAAATGGAATGACATCATAGAAAAAAAATCATTCAGAAAAAATATCGCATTTTGTGCTAAATTAATTATGTCAACAACTTTGTTTTTAATAAGTATTTTTTTGCTTGACACTCCTTTTCATACTGATTAAATTACCTTAAGAGAAGTCTAGTGGTTTTACGGAAACGTCATGATTTATGTAAAGATAAATAGAATTCAGAAAAATTTAATTTGATGTTTTTTTTTATTCCTTCGAATTTTGATTAAACAAAACAGTTAAAAAAAAAGTATCAAATTTATTATCAGAGGGACATTTTATTGAGTTTTCGTCTTTTTATTCGAATAAAAAAAAACGAAATGGGGTTATAATTTATTCTATTTTATTTAAACTGTCAAACCATAATTACGTATGCACGATGACGTTCTTCCTTTCGTTCGAAAAAGCAACAAAAAAAAAGTTTCGTTTAACTGAGGCGGAAAATCGAATATGTCGTATTAATGTGTTATGTCGCATTTAACAGTTCAATGAAAGTAAGTGAAATTCTTTGGAGCACCAATGGAAAGCGCTCATTTAATTAAAACTTCAAAATAAAACTATGTACAGCTTGAAATAAAAATGAGCTTTTTTTCTTGTTCAGGCGAAACAAAGTCTTCGCTTTCTTTTGTTTAAATCAGCCTCACAAAGAAATTGATAAATATTTGCGCATTTGGTGTGAATGCTAATTATTATATTTATATACGAAACGAAGACTACGCTGGCAAACAACACAATTCTAGATCAAAATTATTATAACTAATGTAACTGATAAAGTGGATTTGATTTACTTGCATGATTTAGTTCAAACAAGTATTGTATATATATATTAGAAAAGTAAAAAACACTAAGCCCCCCCCCTTTTAAAAAAATCTTCGAAACTGTGGCTAAAAAAGTTGTGATATGAAAAACAAACAAGCCGATTGCACTAGGGGGCTCAACCCTGCACACCCGCTCACTATACTTCTCCCGGAAAAAAACTGCGCTTTCTTTTCTTAGCTAGATTAAAAATGTATGTGTGTATAAAATTTTAATCGAGCTAAGAAAAGAAAGCGCAGCTTTTTTCCGGGAGAAGTCAAGTGAGTAGGTGTGCAGGGTTGAGCCCCCTAATGCAATTGGCTTGTTTGTTTTTCATATCACAAATTTTAAGCCACAGTTTCGAAGTTTTTTTTAAGTGGGGGGGGGGGGGGGGGGCTTAGCGTTTTTGACTTTTCTAAAGGTGTTTTGGGAGGATATGAGTCACATTTTGCAACCTACCTTTTGGAGAATGTCAGACCAATCACCATTTAAACTTTTTAAAAATCACTTATTGTTTTTTTATGTAAATATGCAGCCCTAGCGTGATGTCAATCATCTAATCAGAACTTTTTTTGCTTGGTTGGCGAATTAACATCACAGTAGAGCTACGCAGATAGCTATTGGCGGCGGTTCTGGATTTATCCCCCCAAAATATAGACCCGAGAACACTGCCTCGTTATTTTGAACCATGTTTTTATGATGAGAACCACACACGAACTGCTACCACACGCAACCTGAATAGGCATGAGGGCCACAACGGATTGTGTTTCTAAAGTGAGCACTGCAAAAAGTATTAAAACTAAAACACGTTTAACAGAGAGAGTATCATTATAATTTTTATAGGTAAAATATAAATATTAAATTAAGTATATGGTTTAAAACACAACACCCTTAACCCTTCAGAAGTTGGGCTGTGCCTGAGAGGCACATTAAATTAAGAAAAATTATCAATGTATAAAAAAAGAAAGCATTTGCTGTATTTGTCTTAAAAACTGTCGAAAGTTCAAATCAAATCAAACCAAAACATTGTCTATTACACGAAAAACTATAATTTCTAATATTTTCTAGTATTTTGTAGCGAAGCTGGCAACCCACCGATTTCAAAATCACTACTTTTTTACTTTTCTTTGTCAAGTCCAACGCACTGGCCGGAACTGGCAATCCTCTGATTACTAGTTGAACACCTTTATCCACTGGGCTACCGGGGGAGCCCCTATAGTATAGGGCCAATACACGGTGGAGATTTTTGGTAGCGAAAAGGAAACGAATTCGACAATTTTATATCAGTCGTAATATTTATCACGGAACGGACAAGAGATTAATGATAGAAGGTACATGCCAAAGTTATTCCGGTAACTTTTTTGCATTACACAATTTACAGGAATTTAATTTTTTTTTGGAGCCAAATCGGAACTTTCTGAAATTTCTGATGGTAGTAACAGCCATCCTGCCTGAAGAAAATTATTGTACCACTTTTTATGTTGCGTATTTTTCTTTGATGAGCGCGGAGCCTTGTGCAGGGGCATTTGTCGCACACCCGTAAGAGAAGCCCTGTCTCCGATTACCAAATAGCTACACACAAGCTGGGGATCGAACCCGTGCCCCCAAAGTCCATAGAACTGCCTACTTTTTTTAAAACTTTTTTGCTGTTTTCTGCGATTTGCGATCTGACTGATTTCCTTTTTTTTGCTTGGGTGGTTCCACAATTAGAGATTCTTGCTGCTTTGCAGGTTTTATAGCCATTAAATAAAATATTGCCTTATTGCAGAGTAATCTTATTTAATCGTATTCTTAGCAAACAACTTCAAATGTTTGTTGCATTGATTAAATCCATCAATTTTGCAACTAAAGAGTTCCATTCATCTGCTATACCCGAAAAAAAGTCAGTTAAGTTATTAAAAAATGACTAGTTTCCATGCATAAATTCTTCAATTTCACATTCCAGTATAAATTTAGGTCGGTATAAATACATTACAGAATTATATTTATGCCGACTTTGTTTTTGCTGGGAATTGAAACATTCTCCAAAATTGTGAAATTGATTTCCTTAATAAAATTAAAGAATTTGAAACTAAAAAACTGTAGATTTTTTTTTACATGCAAGCATAAAACTTTAAAAAAATATGTTATTTTTTTCTGCAATAATTTTAATTCTTAAAAATTTAAAGATTATTTTGCAGGTTTTTTTTTCAGGTCATGTGAAGGATATTAAAACAAAACCCTTTAATTTAGTAGTTATTAAAAAATGACTAGTTTCCATGCATAAATTCTTCAATTTCACATTCCAGTATAAATTTAGGTCGGTATAAATACATTACAGAATTATATTTATGCCGACTTTGTTTTTGCTGGGAATTGAAACATTCTCCAAAATTGTGAAATTGATTTCCTTAATAAAATTAAAGAATTTGAAACTAAAAAACTGTAGATTTTTTTTTACATGCAAGCATAAAACTTTAAAAAAATATGTTATTTTTTTCTGCAATAATTTTAATTCTTAAAAATTTAAAGATTATTTTGCAGGTTTTTTTTTCAGGTCATGTGAAGGATATTAAAACAAAACCCTTTAATTTAGTAGTTATTAAAAAATGACTAGTTTCCATGCATAAATTCTTCAATTTCACATTCCAGTATAAATTTAGGTCGGTATAAATACATTACAGAATTATATTTATGCCGACTTTGTTTTTGCTGGGAATTGAAAATATTGAATTAATTTTCCAAACAAGTTACTTCTTGCCTTTTATAATGGTTCATTGGATTTGACTACCACTTAACTCAATCGCCTCAAATATAATAAAGATATACATTTATTCGCATGAGAAATTCTGTGTACTTATTTATACTTAATAACCTAATATATTTCATTATAACAATTCTAGTACATTTATAGCTTACTGTACGATTGCAAAATATAGTGGTTTCCTTTTCGATTAGCAACTTATTTTGCAAATTTACTCAAAAAATTTCACATTCAGCGTTTGTCGAGGAAATTTTAAAATTGGACCAAACCTTTTAATATGGATTTTAATGTTTTATTCCTAATGTATGTTTCAGATTATAAATTTTTTACTTTTATTGATTAGCTGTTTCAGTTTTTAAACAAAAAAAAATGTTTAATATTGGTAGTATATGATTATGGTGAGTATGTCTTATTGAAGAATCTCTATACTTAATCTAAATATCTAAAAAAAAAAGAGACCATAGTTGTGTAGCCGGTTTATTGTATCCCCAAATTATTTTATGAACATTAGTGAAGGTGAGAGCAAGTGGATTGGAAGGCAGCAAAAAGTCAACGACGAACACAGACGATACACAATAACAAAACAAATTATATACAATATGTACAACAGCGTCTCCAACGCTTCAACGCTTCGAAATGCAGCGAAGTTGTCCCAAAGACCTTCTCCATATGGCACGGAAGAACCTCTTGCTGCGTTTCATCTTGCCTTTCTTGACAAGCAGAAAGGCGTCTTCTTCCCATGGCGGCATATTCATCGCCCAGAACCGGGAATCCTGGTGGACCCAGTCCTCAATGGGTTCTTCTAAATACTCCTCAAAAGTCTGACTTGGTTGATCAGGATAATACTCCAGTTCAGTTGAGGAGGGATATTCTTGATCCGCGGTAGAAGACGAGGCTTCTGAGTGATGGAAAATATTTTCCTTGTCACCATATCCGGCATTGGACCTCGGATCTTCAATCATCAAAGGCACGACAACAGGCAAACATTCAACAATAGCTGCGATCGGATGTTCCTGAGCCGTGGCAGAAGTCGAAACTTCTAGTTGATGGAATTGATCATCATCACCAGATCCAGTATTTGGACTCGGATCATCAGTGGGCTGTGGTTCCCGTTCACCGGCATCAAAAAGCACGGCAACATAAATGAGAACTCCAATTGGAATGCAATAGAGCAATTCCTGAATGATCAGAATTTGGTATAGCAACCATAAGAAAAAGCACACAGCGGACGAAGCCCAATAAACGCTTTCTTCAAACATCTCGGTATTCGTAATCAATTCTGTGAATCACATTTAGAGATGTTTCTCTCTCAAACTTTAATAATTGAATGAAATATTAAATCTGTGTCTTCGCTGGAATAATAATAAAAAATGGAACAAAAAATGGTTAAAATAATAAAAAATGGTTGGAGGTATGCATTTTATCTGTTGGATTATTTTATTTTGGATATTTAAACATTGTTGCCTCATAGTTAAAACTCTCTTTTGTAACAGTCTAGAACAGAAAAAACAAATAGAATTCTTTTATTTAACAATAATAGAAAGCTTAATTCTCTATTGAAAAAAAAGTCATTGTCGCTGGATGATGACCCCTCTTCCATATTTTTCGTCACTACTGTGATGTCTATAATGTTGTTATAATTTCTACTCTCATGTATTTTTTAATGTTTGTTCGCCAACGTTTTAATTACTTAGGAACCTTTTAAAACAAATATCCGCTCTTATCCGGTATTTAACTATCTAGAATTCTAATTTAACTGGACCGTTTAAAAAAAAAGTATTGTCCGGATTCGTTTTTGTTAGACGGAGAAAAGTCCACTTTGGTAATTAAAAAAAAATTGGTTATCCGGATTTATTAATATCCGGCTTTTATTAATCGGCAAATATCGGTTATAGGGACTTTAAAAAAACATTTTCTCTTATTTTAAAATACTTATATTGTTGAATAGGGATTGTTATAAAAATATACATTATTGGGATAATATAGTTTTGTTTTCCCGCCATTTAATAAACCGTATCCGGGGTGTGGAAGAAAGTAATCAACAACTTGAATTACTTGATGAATAATAACGAAGAGCGAAGCCACCTTTCCGGGAGAAGTCCTCAGCGGTTTTTACTTTTCTAAAGTTTTTTTGGTGGATATCAGTCGTTTATTTCAACCCACCTTTTGAAGAATGTCAGACCAATCACCATTTAAACTTTTTAAAAATTACTAATTGTTTTTTCATGTCAATATGCAGCCCTAACGTGATGTCAATCATCTAATCAGAACTTTTTTTTGCTTGGTTGGTGAATTAACATCGCAGTAGAGCTACGCAGATAGCTATTGGCGGCGATTCTGGATTAATCCCCCCCACCCCCCACCCCGAAAAAAATACATATAGACCCGAGAACACTGCCTCGTTATTTTGAACCATGTTTTTATGACGAGAACCACACACGAGCTGCTACCACACGCAACCTGAATAGGCATGAGGGCCACAACGGTTAGTATTTCTAAAGTGAACACTGCAAAAAGTATTAAAACTAAAACACGTTTAACAGAGAGAGTTTCATTATATTTTTCATAGGTAAAATATAAACATTAAATTTAAGTATATGGTTTAAAACACAACACACTCAACCCTTTAGAAGTTGGGATGTGCCTGAGAGGCACATTAAATTAAGAAAAATTATCAATGTATAAAAAAAGAAAGCATTTGCTGTATTTGTCTTAAGAACTGACGCAAGTTTAAATCAAATCAAACCAAAACATTGTCTATTACACGAAAAACTATAATTTCTAGTATTTTGTAGCGAATTTGGCAACCCTCCGATTACTAGATCACTACTCTTTTACTTTTCTTTGTCAAATCCATCGCACGGGCTGGAACTGGCAATCCTCTGATTACTAGTTGAACGCCTTTATCCACTGGGCTACCGGGGGAGCCCCTATAGTATAGGGCCAATACACGGTGGAGATTTTTGGTAGCGAAAAGGAAACAAATTCGACAATTTTATATCAGTCGTAATATTTATCACGGAACGGACAAGAGATTAATGATAGAAGGTACATGCCAAAGTTATTCCGGTAACTTTTTTGCATTACACAATTTACAGGAATTTAATTTTTTTTTTTGAGCCAAATCGGAACTTTCTGAAATTTCTGATGGTAGTAACAGCCATCCTGCCTGAAGAAAATTATTGTACCACTCTTTATTTTGCGTATTTTTCTTTGATGAGCGTAGAGCCTTGTGCAGTGACATTTGTCGCACATCCGTAAGGGCAGCCCTGTCTCCGATTACCAAATAGCTACACACAAGCTGGGGATCGAACCCGTGCCCCCAAAGTCCATAGAACTGCCTACTTTTTTTTAAACTTTTTTGCTGTTTTCTGCGATTTGCGATCTGACTGATTTCCTTTTTTTGCTTGGGTGGTTCCACAATTAGAGATTGTTGCTGCTTTGCGGGTTTTATAGCCATTAAATAAAATATTGCCTTATTGCAGAGTAATCGTATTCTTAGCAAACAACTTCAAATGTTTGTTGCATTGATTAAATCTGTCAATTTTGCAACTAAAGAGTTCCATTCATCTGCTATACCCGAAAAAAAGTCAGCATAAAACCTTCTCCAAAATTGTGAAATTGATTTCCTTAATAAAATTAAAGAATTTGAAACTAAAAAACTGTAGATTTTTTTTACATGCAAGCATAAAACTTTAAAAAAAATATGTTATTTTTTTCTGCAATAATTTTAATTCTTAAAAAATTAAAGATTATTTTGCAGGTTTTTTTTTCAGGTCATGTGAAGGATATTAAAACAAAACCCTTTAATTTAGTAGTTATTAAAAAATGACTAGTTTCCATGCATAAATTCTTCAATTTCACATTCCAGTATAAATTTAGGTCGGTATAAATACATTACAGAATTATATTTATGCCGACTTTGTTTTTGCTGGGAATTGAAAATATTGAATTAATTTTCCAAACAAGTTACTTCTTGCCCTTTTATAATGGTTCATTGGATTTGACTACCACGTAACTCAATCGCCTCAAATATAATAAAGATATACATTTATTCGCATGAGAAATTCTGTGTACTTATTTATACTTAATAACCTAATATATTTCATTATAACAATTCTAGTACATTTATAGCTTACTGTACGATTGCAAAATATAGTGGTTTCCTTTTCGATTAGCAACTTATTTTGCAAATTTACTCAAAAAATTTCACATTCAGCGTTTGTCGAGGAAATTTTAAAATTGGACCAAACCTTTTAATATGGATTTTAATGTTTTATTCCTAATGTATGTTTCAGATTATAAATTTTTTACTTTTATTGATTAGCTGTTTCAGTTTTTAAACAAAAAATAATGTTTAATATTGGTAGTATATGATTATGGTGAGTATGTCTTATTGAAGAATCTCTATACTTAATCTAAATATCTAAAAAAAAAAAGAGACCATAGTTGTGTAGCCGGTTTATTGTATCCCCAAATTATTTTATGAACATTAGTGAAGGTGAGAGCAAGTGGATTGGAAGGCAGCAAAAAGTCAACGACGAACACAGACGATACACAATAACAAAACAAATTATATACAATATGTACAACAGCGTCTCCAACGCTTCAACGCTTCGAAATGCAGCGAAGTTGTCCCAAAGACCTTCTCCATATGGCACGGAAGAACCTCTTGCTGCGTTTCATCTTGCCTTTCTTGACAAGCAGAAAGGCGTCTTCTTCCCATGGCGGCATATTCATCGCCCAGAACCGGGAATCCTGGTGGACCCAGTCCTCAATGGGTTCTTCTAAATACTCCTCAAAAGTCTGACTTGGTTGATCAGGATAATACTCCAGTTCAGTTGAGGAGGGACATTCTTGATCCGCGGTAGAAGACGAGGCTTCTGAGTGATGGAAAATATTTTCCTCGTCACCAGATCCGGCATTGGACCTCGGATCTTCAATCATCAAAGGCACGACAACAGGCAAACATTCAACAATAGCTGCGGTCGGATGTTCCTGAGCCGTGGCAGAAGTCGAAACTTCTGGGTGATGGAATTGATCATCATCACCAGATCCAGTATTTGGACTCGGATCATCAGTGGGCTGGGGTTCCCGTTCACCGGCATCAAAAAGCACGGCAACATAAATGAGAACTCCAATTGGAATGCAATAGAGCAATTCCTGAATGATCAGAATTTGGTATAGCAACCATAAGAAAAAGCACACAGCGGACGAAGCCCAATAAACGCTTTCTTCAAACATCTCGGTATTCGTAATCAATTCTGTGAATCACATTTAGAGATGTTTCTCTCTCAAACTTTAATAATTGAATGAAATATGAAATCTGTGTCTTCGCTGGAATAATAATAAAAAATGGAACATTGTTGGAGGTATGCATTTTATCTGTTGGATTATTTTATTTTGGATATTTAAACATTGTTGCCTCATAGTTAAAACTCTCTTTTGTATCAGTCTACAACAGAAAAAACAAATAGAATTCTTTTATTTAACAATAATAGAAAGCTTAATTCTCTATTGAAAAAAAAAGTCACTGTCGCCGGATGATGACCCCTCTTCCATATTTTTCGTCACTACTGTGATGTCCATAATGTTGTTTTAAATTCTACTCTCATGTATTTTTTAATGTTTGTTCGCCAACGTTTTAATTACTTGGGAACCTTTTAAAACAAATATCCGCTCTTATCCGGTATTTAACTATCTAGAATTCTAATTTAACTGGACCGTTTAAAAAAAAGTATTGTCCGGATTCGTTTTTGGAGCCGGAGAAAAGTCCACTTTGGTAATTAAAAAAAAATTGGTTATCCGGCTTTTATTAATATCCGGCTTTTATTAATCGGCAAATATCGGTTATAGGGACTTTAAAAAAAAACATTTTCTCTTATTTTAAAATACTTATATTGTTGAATAGGGATTGTTATAAAAATATACATTGTTGGGATAATATAGTTTTGTTTTCCCGCCATTTAATAAACCGTATCCGGGGTGTGGAAGAAAGTAATCAACAACTTGAATTACTTGATGAATAATAACGAAGAGCGAAGCCACCTTTCCGGGAGAAGTCCTTAGCGTTTTTTACTTTTCTGAAGTTTTTTTAGTGGATATCAGTCGTTTTTTTCAACCCACCTTTTGAAGAATGTCAGACCAATCACCATTTAAACTTTTTAAAAATTACTAATTGTTTTTTCATGTCAATATGCAGCCCTAACGTGATGTCAATCATCTAATCAGAACTTTTTTTTGCTTGGTTGGTGAATTAACATCGCAGTAGAGCTACGCAGATAGCTATTGGCGGCGATTCTGGATTAATCCCCCCCCCCCCCCCCCGAAAAAAATACATATAGACCCGAGAACACTGCCTCGTTATTTTGAACCATGTTTTTATGACGAGAACAACACACGAGCTGCTACCACACGCAAACTGAATAGGCATGAGGGCCACAACGGATTGTATTTCTAAAGTGAACACTGCAAAAAGTATTAAAACTAAAACACGTTTAACAGAGAGAGTTTCATTATATTTTTCATAGGTAAAATATAAACATTAAATTTAAGTATATGGTTTAAAACACAACACACTCAACCCTTCAGAAGTTGGGATGTGCCTGAGAGGCATATTAAATTAAGAAAAATTATCAATGTATAAAAAAAGAAAGCATTTGCTGTATTTGTCTTAAGAACTGTCGCAAGTTCAAATCAAATCAAACCAAAACATTGTCTATTACACGAAAAACTATAATTTCTAGTATTTTGTAGCGAATTTGGCAACCCTCCGATTACTAGATCACTACTCTTTTACTTTTCTTTGTCAAATCCATCGCACGGGCTGGAACTGGCAATCCTCTGATTACTAGTTGAACGCCTTTATCCACTGGGCTACCGGAGGAGCCCCTATAGTATAGGGCCAATACACGGTGGAGATTTTTGGTAGCGAAAAGGAAACGAATTCGACAATTTTATATCAGTCGTAATATTTATTACGGAACGGACAAGAGATTAATGATAGAAGGTACATGCCAAAGTTATTCCGGTAACTTTTTTGCATTACACAATTTACAGGAATTTAATTTTTTTTTTGAGCCAAATCGGAACTTTCTGAAATTTCTGATGGTAGTTAAAGCCATCCTGCCTGAAGAAAATTATTGTACCACTCTTTATTTTGCGTATTTTTCTTTGATGAGCGTGGAGCCTTGTGCAGTGACATTTGTCGCACATCCGTAAGGGCAGCCCTGTCTCCGATTACCAAATAGCTACACACAAGCTGGGGATCGAACCCGTGCCCCCAAAATCCATAGAACTGCCTACTTTTTTTTAAACTTTTTTGCTGTTTTCTGCGATTTGCGATCTGACTGATTTCCTTTTTTTGCTTGGGTGGTTCCAGGGGCGGACTGGCACTCAAAAACGGCCCGGGAAAATTTTGAATTTCGGCCATAAAAAAAAATTAAAAACGATGTTTGTTATTAAAATAATGATAATTTGAAAACAAAATAATAAATAATATCAACATTTAACTCTTTATATCTAATACTATTAAACGAGCAATGTCACTATATTTGTTTGTTCGTTTGTTCGTTTGTTTGTTTGCACAATCTCCAAATCCGCTCTAACGATTTTCACGAAAATTGATGTACTACCAATTTTCGCGGTAAAAATTCGATTGGGATAGGTTTCATCTTCGAAAAATTTCATTTAGAGGGTGAAATAAGTAGATTAAAAGTTCCATTTAACGCTTTCCATTGCAAATTATTCATCGCGTATGAGTAAATAGGTTATATGCCAATAGCAGTTAAAAGTTATTTAATTCTTCATATGTTATTTTAATTTAAAACATGCAAAATATTGTGATGATGTATTTTCATTATAGTTTTTATTTTAAAATAAAGTATTTTTTTCTCATAAATAAACGAAAGAAACATCAGTAAATTAAAATTGAAAAATCGTTTGCGTTTTTAAATAAACAAAATACACATTCTAATCACGTGACTATTTCGTCTACTAAATGCTATAAATTTTCTAATAAATATTTAAAAGAACTTGAACAAAATCGTTTGCATTTAAAATAATCAAAGTTTAAACAAATTTAATCCTGCGAATTTTTACTGTTTCTGCACGTGACGTCATAAGTGGAATTCACAAGAGAAATTTTTAAAATTCCATATAAAAAAATATCGTTTGGATAAACAAGTAGATTTTTTTATTCCATGTAAAATGGATTATGTATTTCCGTAAATAGAATATGGAATTTTCAAAACAAAAATTAGAAGCAATTGCGGTAAAGACTTACATTCATAGGCGGATTTGGCTGTGTTTTCAAGTAGACGCCAAATGAACCGATACGGAGCGCACACCTCTTTCTTTTCCGATGTAAAGGGTTACTTCCGGTTAAATCAACAATTACAGTTAACAACTTGAGCGTTGTGTCTTATTTCCGAATCACAATCGGATTATTGATTGGTTGATTGATCGGTTGATTGACTTCTACTGTGTAATGGGCTATCGGTGACGGTTCAAAATTCATTTCGAAGGATTTCTATTACGTCTGCACGATTGAATGAAATATCGTCGCACTTTAGCTCCACAATGGGCTAATAACGACGGTTTAAAATTGATTTCGAAACTTTGTTTTGGTTAGTTAACATCGCACTAGAGCTTTTTATTGGGCTGTTGGCGGCAGTTCGGCGCCTATTTCGAATGTAACAATGTCCTTTCGGGCTGTCGATCATGGTGCTTACAGGCAAATCCGGGCGTCGTTTGGGGCATTTCGATGGCACTCTTAAGCGCACACGCGTTCCGCGCGCTTAAAGTCACAGGCTCCTGCCGTCGATTTTGTGGTCTCCGGCCTGCGGCCTCCGACTACTCAGGATCACATCCGTGACCCCCTCCGGGCAGTCGATCATGGTGCTTACAGGCAATCCTCCGGGCCGTCGTTTGGGGCATTTCGATGGCACTCTTAAGCGCACACGCGTTCCGCGCGCTTAAAGTCACAGGCTCCTGCCGTCGATTTTGTGGTCTCCGGCCTGCGGCCTCCGACTACTCAGGATCACATCCGTGACCCCCTTCGGGCAGTCGATCATGGTGCTTACAGGCAATCCTTCGGGCAGTCGTTTTGGGCTACTCATCGCCGGGCAATGGCGAAATGTTTCAAAGAACAGCTGTAACCAAAAAATATTTGGAAACAACTATGTACCCTTCCTAATACTCCTACGCACACGATGTCCATTTTCACCTTCGTTTCGACACGTCCACTGCCACTTATCATTCTTCACATGCACACTTTTTACCAATTTCATTTCAGTCTTACACACGGGACATTCATAACTCGTTCCTAACAAACCCACCTTTTGACATATTGCTAACATCATCTTTCAAACTATCAACATACATCTGATAAAAAAAAGAATTTATTCTTTCAACTAAACCACATTTGCTAGCCATACCAATAAGCAATAAAGGGTACTTACATTAAACAACGATATAAGCAGTTTAAAAATCTACTTAAAAATTCCAACACTAACACCGTCCGAATTCTATTCGAATAGAATATTCTTATTCTTAATTCTTCCCGCTAAAACATCACGTCACTCTTTAAACCAATCACGGAAATTCTTAAGCCCGGAAGTCACGTGACCTTCCGAACCAATCCCGCAAATTCTTATCCTTTCATATTTGTAAACAATCGTCCCTTTATTCCCATATTGAGAAGTGAATCGCCCGAAAAAGTCGCCAAAAGCTACCCGCCTATGATTCTAAATCCCAACCGCAATTGCGTTTGTTTTGTTAAGTATTTATATTCCAATGAAATCAATTGAATAAGTTTTTATTAAATTAATGTAACAATGTTGTTTATAAAATATATATTTATTTACATTTAAAATTTAACTTTGTTATACATTTTTATTTGATAAGTTTTATTTTAGCAATTGTTAATAAATATTTTTTTTAGAATTTATATGCTAATGGATATAAATAAAAGAAGTTTTATTAAATTAATTTTAAGTAATATTTATAAAGGTAAAAATATAATTTTATACATTTAATAAACTATTTTCTTCTATTATTTATAGCTTTTATTTTACCAATTGTTCATAGATACACTTATTTCTGATAGTATTAAACAAGAAATAAAGAAAAATTCTGAGTTTTCCAGTTTTCAAGATATGTTTTGGAAATTGTGAAAAAAGGAAGTGTTTCCAAAAGTTAACATTTGTTTACCATGGACACTTTGCGCTGCTTTGTGTGTAAATTACATGATGCCATATCAAGATATAAGTGACTTCACGCGCATTTTTTATTGGTTGATGGTAACCACGTGGTTTGTTATTCACCAATCACAAATTCTAATCGACCATGCGTTTTTGTTATTCCGTCAAAATTTTAATATCGGGACCATGTCATGCATAGTGTCTATAAAAATGGTTTGGTATTTATTAATTCCACTTTCTAATGAGTAAATAATTAATGAAAACGTTAAATTGTTTTAAATGATATTTTTTTTCTCTATATAACTGATACCAGCAAATTTGTCATATAAAGTTCTTAATGTAAAAGCAACATTTCTATGATATTTTGTACAATTTAATAATGAACTGTTTCTCGAATTACGTAAGTAAGTTTAGTTTAGAGAGTGATTGAAAATGAGTAATGAGATTTTACAATAGAACAACGGAAAAGGAGTTTAATTTTTTTATTAACAAACTTAAAATTATTTGTAAATAGAAATTTCACATCATTTACTATAAACGTGTTTTAAAATTTATTTACTTTATTACTTCAAATAAGTTTCTTCTTTATTTAAAGGTTTTTCCGAAATAACCTTGCACCTGCCTAATTAAATATGAAATTATTGTCGATATTAAATTGCATTAGATAGTAATAACAAAATACTGAATAATGTTCTCGTATTACGTTAATATGTTTAGTTTCAAGCAGATAATTAAATGAGTAACGAAACTTTATACAATATAACAAAGGAAAAGGAGTTTTTAATTAAAACGTACATAGTAATTTAAACGCTTGAAAAAAAAAGTTTTCACATACAAACAGAGAAATTAATTTCAGCAAATTTAAAACTCTTTTTAAAAATAAATTTTACATTTACCGTAAATGTGTTTTTAATTATTTTTATCATGTTACTTCAAATAAGTATTTTGTTAATAAAAATGTGTTCAAAGTACCTATATTGTTTTCAAGACCCAGACTGCAAGCTACCAACTCTTATTTTATATTCTGTAACCTTTTCTTAGGAACATAATTATGAACTATTCCTAACAACTGTCGCAAATTTCAACACGTGTCATTTTCAAACATTAGGCTAAATAAAATAATATATGTGTATTGAAAAGTCGAGAACGGCAGCTTCATCATTAAAAAAATCTATTTAACAGAAAAAAATAGATTAATATTAGTTTATTCGTAACTACTATTATATAATAAAAACTCTTATATTTAGATTATAGAAAAAGTTTAATTTTATAGAAGGTTGATTTTCGATGCCGTTATAATGAAATATACCGGCATCGGTATTGGTTCAAATTATATTATTTTACACTGAATTAAATATAAAACTTTATTTTCGTTCATTTTCGTCACTACGATTAATTCCGAATTACACATAAAATTATTCGAAATAAGTAAATATCTTTATTATTGATTACACGTTTAATAAGAATATAAAACATTGTTCGTTCCTGATTATTTGTGTATGCAGGTTGAAGAAAAAAAAATACCGAAATAATTTTGCAGTAGCAAAAAAATAATTTGATCTCCATTATCCTAATCTTCTTAATAACAAAGCTACTTTGCATAGTATTTAAAAGTCCATTCAGTTACTCAAGAGTTAGACTGAAGCAAACATCATTTCAAAAGGTTACTAAAATACTGAACAACAAGAATGTTGTCCCGTTTTATCATGCAAATGAAATGTATGTACTACAATTGTGCGAATGGTTGTATTAGTCGCTCAGAATCGCTAATAATATTAATTTAAGTTACTTTTGCAGAATTTATACGGTATCGTTTCAACCTTGACGCGTTTAACCAGTTTTATGAGCATATTTCTAAGAACTTAAGGATATTTCGATAAAAATACGTTAGACGATTTAAAAATATCACGAAACGTCTAACCGTTGATATGGACATTTCAAAGCATTTGCATTTAATTTGATTCATTAAAACTATTATTAAGTAAAAAATATGAAAGCGAGCTGGGCTCGGTCCCCTGGTACTAAAGTATATTATATCCCTTAAAATTTATTAAAATATTTTGAAATTAATTAAAAAATTATTAAAAGATTTTAGAATTTATTAAACGATTTTAAAATTTATTAATATTTTAGTTGACAATTAATATTTTTAATTATTATATTGGAATTTTTAATACGGTTGGAAGATTTTTAAGAGGAAGCCACCAACGGTACTGTTCAACCAAAATTCTTCCTTCTTTCACCAGAGAAGTACTGGTCAAAAGAAGGAAGTGGGGGCTGGGCCATGCGGCCTCTCCTTTACACTCTCACGTTTCGACGCCTTTGAAACTGACTTCACGTTGGCCTAAGTTCCATAGGCCACAGTTGGAACGTAGTGGGAAATAATTAAAGAATAAAAAATAAGGAAATAATTTCGACTTCTTAGAGATACCATGGCTTAATGTTTTTAAATTTGAAACGTTATTGAAAAACCTCTGTTGGCTTTTCATAAATTATTTTTTAAATAATTTTTTACTTTTCCAGAAATCCACATTTTAAAAATATTACCCGGCCACGCGGGAAAATTCCAGATCAACTCAATGGCCAGTCCGCCACTGGGTGGTTCCACAATTAGAGATTGTTGCTGCTTTGCGGGTTTTATAGCCATTAAATAAAATATTGCCTTATTGCAGAGTAATCGTATTCTTAGCAAACAACTTCAAATGTTTGTTGCATTGATTAAATCTGTCAATTTTTCAACTAAAGAGTTCCATTCATCTGCTATACCCAAAAAAAAGTCAGCATAAAACCTTCTCCAAAATTGTGAAATTGATTTCCTTAATAAAATTAAAGAATTTGAAACTAAAAAACTGTAGATTTTTTTTACATGCAAGCATAAAACTTTAAAAAAATATGTTATTTTTTTCTGCAATAATTTTAATTCTTAAAAAATTAAAGATTATTTTGCAGGTTTTTTTTTCAGGTCATGTGAAGGATATTAAAACAAAACCCTTTAATTTAGTAGTTATTAAAAAATGACTAGTTTCCATGCATAAATTCTTCAATTTCACATTCCAGTATAAATTTAGGTCGGTATAAATACATTACAGAATTATATTTATGCCGACTTTGTTTTTGCTGGGAATTGAAAATATTGAATTAATTTTCCAAACAAGTTACTTCTTGCCCTTTTATAATGGTTCATTGGATTTGACTACCACTTAACTCAATCGCCTCAAATATAATAAAGATATACATTTATTCGCATGAGAAATTCTGTGTACTTATTTATACTTAATAACCTAATATATTTCATTATAACAATTCTAGTACATTTATAGCTTACTGTACGATTGCAAAATATAGTGGTTTCCTTTTCGATTAGCAACTTATTTTGCAAATTTACTCAAAAAATTTCACATTCAGCGTTTGTCGAGGAAATTTTAAAATTGGACCAAACCTTTTAATATGGATTTTAATGTTTTATTCCTAATGTATGTTTCAGATTATAAATTTTTTACTTTTATTGATTAGCTGTTTCAGTTTTTAAACAAAAAATAATGTTTAATATTGGTAGTATATGATTATGGTGAGTATGTCTTATTGAAGAATCTCTATACTTAATCTAAATATCTAAAAAAAAAAAAAGAGACCATAGTTGTGTAGCCGGTTTATTGTATCCCCAAATTATTTTATGAACATTAGTGAAGGTGAGAGCAAGTGGATTGGAAGGCAGCAAAAAGTCAACGACGAACACAGACGATACACAATAACAAAACAAATTATATACAATATGTACAACAGCGTCTCCAACGCTTCAACGCTTCGAAATGCAGCGAAGTTGTCCCAAAGACCTTCTCCATATGGCACGGAAGAACCTCTTGCTGCGTTTCATCTTGCCTTTCTTGACAAGCAGAAAGGCGTCTTCTTCCCATGGCGGCATATTCATCGCCCAGAACCGGGAATCCTGGTGGACCCAGTCCTCAATGGGTTCTTCTAAATACTCCTCAAAAGTCTGACTTGGTTGATCAGGATAATACTCCAGTTCAGTTGAGGAGGGACATTCTTGATCCGCGGTAGAAGACGAGGCTTCTGAGTGATGGAAAATATTTTCCTCGTCACCAGATCCGGCATTGGACCTCGGATCTTCAATCATCAAAGGCACGACAACAGGCAAACATTCAACAATAGCTGCGGTCGGATGTTCCTGAGCCGTGGCAGAAGTCGAAACTTCTGGGTGATGGAATTGATCATCATCACCAGATCCAGTATTTGGACTCGGATCATCAGTGGGCTGGGGTTCCCGTTCACCGGCATCAAAAAGCACGGCAACATAAATGAGAACTCCAATTGGAATGCAATAGAGCAATTCCTGAATGATCAGAATTTGGTATAGCAACCATAAGAAAAAGCACACAGCGGACGAAGCCCAATAAACGCTTTCTTCAAACATCTCGGTATTCGTAATCAATTCTGTGAATCACATTTAGAGATGTTTCTCTCTCAAACTTTAATAATTGAATGAAATATGAAATCTGTGTCTTCGCTGGAATAATAATAAAAAATGGAACATTGTTGGAAGTATGCATTTTATCTGTTGGATTATTTTATTTTGGATATTTAAACATTGTTGCCAGATAGTTAAAACTCTCTTTTGTAATAGTCCTTAACAGAAAAAACAAATAGAATTTTTTTATTTAACAATAATAGAAAGCTTAATTCTCTTATAAAAAAAAAGTCATTGCGCTGGATGATGACCCCTCTTCCATATTTTTCGTCACTACTGTGATGTCAATAATGTTATAAATTCTACTCTTATGTATTTTTTAATGTATGTTCGCGAACGTTTCAATTACTTGGAAACATTTAAAACAAATTCCGCTTTTATCCGGTATTTAACTACCTGGAATTCTTATTTAACTGGACCGTTTAAAAAAAGGTATATTCCGAATTCGTTTTTGTTAGACGGAGAAAAGTTCACTTTGGCAATTAAAAAAAAAATTGGTTATCAGGCATTTATTAATCGTCAAATATCGGTTATAGGGACTTAAAAAAAATATTTTCTCTTTTTTTAAAATACTTTTATTGTTGAATAGGGATTGTTATAAAAATATACATTGTTGGGATAATATAGTTTTGTTTTCCCGCCATTTAATAAACCGTATCCGGGGTGTGGAAAAAAGTAATCAACAACTTGAATTAATTGATGAATAATAACGAAGAGCGAAGCCAATTTTCCGGAAGAAAAGTCTATTGAGTGGGTGTGCAGGGTTGAGCCCCCTAGTGCAATTGGCTTGTTTGTTTTTTATATTACAAATTTTTCAACCACTGTTTCGAAGAATTTTTTAAGGAAGAGGGTTGGGGGGGGGGGGGGGGCTTAGCGTTTTTTACTTTTCTAAAGTTTTTTTAGGGGATATCAGTCATTTTTTTCAACCCACCTTTTGGAGAATGTCAGGCCAATCACCATTTAAACTTTTTAAAAATGTTTCTGGATTTATCCCCACCAAAATATAGACTCGAGAACACTGCCTCGAACAAACAATGCATTCGGATTAGACAAAATTTGGAATGACCACTAACATTTTCATTCTAATAACATAACATTTATTATTGAACTACAACTTCATTTCACTGAATTCCTATTCGTAGTGGTCGGGTCTTTCCTTCGAGAACCGTCACCAATAGCCCACTGTGCAGCTCTAGTGCGACGTTATTAACCAAACCAAACCAGACCTATTCGTTTTGGTTTAGTAAAAATATATATATTTCTCAATTTATCGTAACTGTGGATTAGACAAGTTTTAGAATTGCATTAAATCGTTCTGTTGGATTTAAATATTGTTTTTCTATGACAATTATATTGCGAAGGAAGTCCTTTACTTCTGAAAGCAAAAATTAACCAGTTTTATACATATAATTAGGCTATACACTGAGTGGCCAAAATATACCAGACGATTTTAAGTAGATGAGCTATGACGTCACACTGTTTCCGCTAGAGGGCAAAGAAGTTTAAATATAAGAAAGATGCTCGCTTACAACGTTAGTCAAAGAGGTTCGAACCAAGAGTGGGTAGAAAAGCGATTTGACGGACTTTGAGATAAAGATTGTGGATGTCCGTAGTCATGGAATGAGTATGAGCAAAACTTTTGAAATATTAGTTTTGAAAAATATTAAAGAGCAGCTGAAGTAAAAGTGTTTAAAGACTGGACTGTTAGCCAAAACATCGGGTCGTGTCTCCTGTGGTCATTAGCGGCTACTGAATGCTCGAGTGAAAAGAAGTGCGTCCAGATTTTTAAGGGATTTTTTTTCTTACCAGACGGTCAACAGTGCAGCAAATTACAGACGATTTTAATCAAGGATTCTCTCACAGGATCATTGAACGCAGCATTCGCCGTACACTTCAGCGTATGGGATATGGGGAGGGGCTTACTATTTTGGCCACTCAGTGCGTATATTAATTTATATTCCTTGCTAGCTGTTACCCGCGGTTTCATTCATCCACTTACACAAAGATATTCAAGAATTGGAGTGAATATGAAACATACAAACGCATTTAAAATAACAATTAAATGTAGAAAAAGAACAGTGTTCACCTACTATAAATAACGTTATCCTGAAGTGGTAATTTAATGCAGTAGAATTCCAATTATCCGAGCTCCAGTTATCCGTATCGAATCAGTGGATCGCCAATTAACTGGATCCGAATGACTTTGGGGGAATAAAACAAGAAATCAGCAAAATCTACATTTTAAGAGTTTCTTATCAGTGATTGTCATATCTATTATTTCTATAGTAAAAATCCCTTTTTACGCCCTTAGACGAAACGGATCTTAACACAAGAGGTGTCAAAAGAAAGAGAATTTCATGGACCAGTGATTTTTGAACAGACCGTTAAACTTTTTTGATTTTTTTGGCCATAAAACATTCGCTAATACCTTTCAACCTATATAGTAAAGTGTGTGTGGGGGGGGGGCATGTTCATACGTAATTATCGTGCGATAATTATCGTGTACTAGTATTGTTTTCATTAAAATTACATTACATAAAAACAAAATTCGTTATTTTGTTTACAAAGAAATAACTTTTTTTTTGATTATACGGATTTATTTCGATTATACGGATTTATTTCGATTATACGGATTTCCAATTAGGCGGATACTCTATTATCCGGATGGGATCTGGTTCCAATTGATCCGGATAATGGGAGTTCTACTGTAATCATAAAATATATATTGGAAGATTTTTTTTATTTTCTAGTCAAAACAAAAGAGGGAAAAAAATTTATCTTGTTCAAATTAAAAAAGATTAAAGTTAAATCACAATACACATGGGTTTATATAATACTCCTCGAACAGCCTTTTAAGAAAATATATGTTGTGGTTTATAATTTATTGATTATATATATATCGTTACAATAATATCGTTAAGGTATACCGTAACGATATTATTATGTTTTTAAGATTTTTATTTTTTGTCTTACGAACACATGTTAACTTAGGGTTAAATAATTGAAAACGATTATTTAACCCTAAACGTAAATTTAGGGTTAATTCATTGAAAACGTAAACAATGTAAATAAACGCAATAAGCATAAGTTTATTTCTTCATTAATTATCCCTACCTTTTAGGGATTTTTCCTAAAGGAGTATAAAAAATGCTTTGGCCCATTTTATGAAAAGAGCACAAACTCTTGAAAAAAACACATCAAATGCATATTTAATTTTCAAATAAAAAAAATTATATGAATTTAGAATGTTTATGTTTTCTTATTATTTACTTTACGAAAAAAGGGTCATGTGATTATTTGGTAATAAATTTTTAATGAGAAATTAGAATTATTTCGAAGTATACAGAAAAAGTGTGTGAAAGAGAAAAAACTTTTTTTTTTTTAAAATCATGTAACCACTCAGGTGTCTTCTTCGTTTTCTGACCACCGTTCAAACATACGAGGCAGTGTTCTCGAGTCTTTTCTTTGAGACAGATCCCGAACAGTTTCTAATAGCCCACTGCACAGCTCTAGTGCGACGCTTTTTAACCAACCATAATAATGTGTGATTATATGCTACACAAGGATTTAGCTCGTGATAATTAATTACTATGAACGTGAATTTGAAGTCAAGTGATAAATTCAAGATATGTTTTCATATTCATATCAAATTATGCTCTGTAAGTTGGAATGAAAACGAGTCATAAATGTGTAGAAGGGATGCATGTATACCTTCATTCTTTGAATTTATAATAATAGAAAGAAAGAGTATGTGTGTCTGTGGCACGCTAAACACATACTTCCACTGTTCTAATATGTGTGAAAATTAATATATATAGATACTCAACCTCCAATTGAGCACCTGAGAGTTGAATTTTTTAAATTCCGTTTAGTTTTCCGTATATACCCAGCAAAAAAAGTCAGCATAAAACCTTCATCAAAATTTAGAAATTGAAGGTTTTATGCAGGAAAACTGCAGTTTTTTTGAAGATATATAAAATTAAAGGTTTTTGTTTCAATGTCCTTCATAAAAACTGCAAAAAACCTTCATAAAAACCTGCAAAAAAACTTCAATTTTTAACCATGAAGGGAAAATGCAGATATTTTAAAGGTTTTATGCAGGAAAATTAAAACCTTCAAAAAAACTGCAGTTTTTTGTTTCAATATCCTTTATAAAACCTTCAAAAAACCTTAAATTTTAACAATTTTGATGAAGGTTTTATGCTGACTTTTTTTTTGCTGGGTAACGGTTTTAAAAGCTATTTTTTTAAATGGCCATTAAAAAAATAATATATACGTAGTTATAAAATCACAAAATAATAGGACAACAATAAAATACTTTAAAATATTTAAAAATAAATTTACATATATTTATTGTTTTCAACAAGATGTACCAGGAGATGTCTGAACAATATACCGGTTATTTTCCTTTCGTAAAAATAAAAGAAAAGGAATAAACGAGGAGAACCAACCAATGGCGTAACCTTTTGTAACGCTTGTGAAACCGCGGGTAACATCTAGTAAATAATAAAATAAAAAAGTAAAATATCATGAAGGAATTAGATCAGTCGAGTAATTTTATAAAATATAATACCAAAACAATATTATTTTATTACTTTGTATGAATAGAATCACCCATTATATGAAAAGTGCGATTTTGAGCTATTGACCCATATAGGAAACATACGCTGGTTACTCATTTTATTGATTTATTTTATTTTTATCGATTTTATTTAATTTTATTGATTTATTTTATTTTTATTGATTTTATTTAATGTTATTGATTCATTTTATTTTTATTGATTTTATTTAATGTTATAGATTTATTTTATTTTTATTGATTTTATTTTATTTTATTGATTTATTTTATTTTTATTGATTTTATTAAATTTTATCGATTGATTTTATTTTTATTGATTTTATTTAATTTTATTGATTTATTTTATTTTTATTGATTTAATTTAATTTTATTGATTTATTTTATTTTTATTGATTTAATTTAATTTTATCGATTTATTTTATTTTCATTGATTTTATTTAATTTTATCGATTTATTTTATTTTCATTGATTTTATTTAATTTTATCGATTTATTTTATTTTTATTGATTTTATTTAATTTTATCGATTTATTTAATTTTTATTGATTTTATTTAATTTTATTGATTTATTTTAATTTTATTGATTTTATTTAATTTTATTGATTTAAAAATTTAATGCAATTTAATATACGTCATGTGTTTGGAGGGTCAAACGTCAAATTTCTCTTTTTATCGAAGATCACCCAACATATTTTTTCAATCCTGGTACCCCATGTAGTTGATTTTAGAAACGTTTCACGTCCAAACTATTCCATTGTCCCACATTTAAAATATTTTCTTTGACAGAAACCAGCTCGAGTTCCATACACAATTAATTCTTGATGGTTCCACCCCCATCATCCATCCCTACAACATTCGATGCGAAATAACATAATTTCACCTTGAGGTCTGACTACAAATTTATTTTGTATTTGTCTTGCCTTGGGGGGGGGGGGACCTTAAATAACCCAAAGAAAACAATACATCCCTTTGAAGTCAAGTGAACGACCGGTTTAGACTCGTTCGGGATAATCAGCGAAATATAAACCACCCTAAAAACTAGCGTGCGAGCCTTTGTTAAAAAGTTCAAAGTTCTTAAACAGACATGGCAGCAGCCGATGCAAATTCAAAACAAGGTAATCCATGGTTTGCCCGTCTTAAATGAGCCCCTCACAGAAACTATATGCTTGGCAGAATGCTCAACCTTGCAAAGAAATGTCAGGCCTAAATGAAATAAAATAAAAATCGAGCATGGGAGGGTGTGACGGTTACGAAGAGAGATTTCCTAAATTTTACAAGTTTGGCTTAATTTCTGCAATGACTTCATTAGCGAATGTATTTGGTTATTAAACCTTCGCACTCGCGAAGAGATTTTCAGTAACAAAAATAACTAGCAGTACTTTTGCTGCATACTCTTTAAATTGAGCGAAAACTTTCCACGTTTTTTAACATAAAAAACGCTTTTCTTTCGTTAGCTTGTGCTTTATCTAAATCCATTAAAAATTATGACGTCACTTGGGTATCAGCATATTTTATTAACCCTCTGCACTCGAGTGTCGCCTTTAACCTTCTAGTGCATAGTGCAGCATATATGCTACACATTTTTAAAATGACCGATAGTTGCATCTATTTAGTTTCATGTTAACTATTATAGTATTGTCACGTAGGGAACCATGTGAATAATTCTTTTAACCGCCGCTATGCCCCTTCTCTTTATAAAAATGATTGTGGTAAAGGTAATCAGTTGCTTCGAGATCTGTTATTCTAAAACTGGCTCGTGATGGTGAAGTTTTCGAAGATTGTTTTATTGCTTATAAGTATTATATAGCTCTTCAAAAAATCTTAATAATTTTCGCTTTATCCTCATTGGAAAAAGCATTAACGAACAGGAGCGATTTTAAACCTACTCGAAGTTCACAAGTCAAACGATAATCATCAGCAATAGAATGAAAGGAATAGGCAAAGAATGTATGCTAACCAGTTGAATGGGGGAAGGGGAGGAGCTGAGTAGGAGAGTCTATTGTCACCATTGAGTAACCTGGCTTCTGTCAAAGGAACAAATGGTAAGGAATGTGGTTGGGGCTAGTAAAATTTTCTGTG
The DNA here is from genome assembly GCA_963932185.1 of Troglohyphantes excavatus. Classification (NCBI taxonomy): domain Eukaryota; kingdom Metazoa; phylum Arthropoda; class Arachnida; order Araneae; family Linyphiidae; genus Troglohyphantes; species Troglohyphantes excavatus. The sequence continues at coordinate 15,794,548 of OZ010673.1, forward strand.
AAAAACCTGAAACTTAACTGGAAAATTATGAATTTTAGTTCGCTACATCCGAATTCCTTACTTTTGAAGATCGTTATAGGCATTTGAAAATACGTTAGTGACATAGGAGTTCGGTTGGGACCATTTGAAAAGTTCGTTATAACCGAAGGAACGTTATATCCCGGGTTCGTTATACCGAGGGTTGACTGTATATATATATATATATATATATATATATATATATATATATATATATATATATATATATATATATATATATATATATATATATATATATATATATATATATATATATATATATATATATATATATATATATATATATATATATATATATATATATATATATATATATATATATATATATATATATATATATATATATATAAATGCGAAAAACCCACTCATCACTCATCACTAATTCTCCAACTTCCCGTATACCTATGAAGATGAAATTTGACAAATTTGTTCCTTATACCTTAAATAGGAAAAGTAAGCTATTTTTGTTCCGATCGAACGGATTTAAGGGGTTGTAAAACCCCTTTTTCGAAACTTCTCCATAGGATTAACATGGAGAACATGTAACAATGCAAAATATAAAATTTAAACAATGGAAATTTTTAATATTATGTAACGTACGAGGAGCATTCTGATTGGCTGATGACTAAATATCGCCAAAATGTCGCCAAATAACTAAAAACTGTCGCCAAATAACTAAAAACTGTCGCCAAATTAATAAACTTCGCCAAATAAATTAAAATTTCACCGAATGAATAAAACATTTCGCCAAATTAATAAAATATCGCCAAATGAACTAAAATATGATCATATATGTAAAAATAATAATTTTTATTAACATTTATAAGAGTTCTTCCTGTTTAAATCTTTGGGATGTTACTAAAGGTTAAAATATGGATGGTGTGACGGGAGTAATGCATATATATCCACGTTATTGTGTAGACAACTTCATATTAGCAATCTTTCCAGTTCTTGCAGGACCTTGGCAATAAAATTTCGTTTCAAATTAGTACTTTTAATACTGTGGTTTCCCCTCATGGGTCACAAATTAAGAATATTGTTTATTTCGCTGTATATAAATATTGTATCTGTATCAATTTTGTAATTTATTTCCTTCCCGTGCGTAGAACGGGTATGTCAGCTAGTATATATATATATATATATATATATATATATATATATATATATATATATATATATATATATATATATATATATATATATATATATATATATATATATATATATATATATATATATATATATATATATATATATATATATATATGTTTGGTATACTGAGATAAATATTCAGCTTCAAACATAACTTTTTTATAAATATCCACCCTAAACGCAAAAGGAACAAGCTAAAGAATACCTCTTTAAAAAAAACAGGAACGGGATGTAACTATTATATAAAAACAACAAAAATATCAAACATATTCCTCGACTGCAAAGAATTAACATTTTCAGGTCAGAGCTTTCATCATATTTTTCTCAATTCTTAGAATGAATGTATCTTCTTAATAGAATTTAGTTAATTATAAATTTTAAACTTTCTTCTTTTATTAGTATATGCAAAGTTTTTAACTGTGCGACGATTAAATAAGTAAAGGTAAATTATTAAATAAATCACGTTTTATACAAGGGCTGATTAACATTGCGCTGAACTATAAGATACAAATAACAACGTATACGTATGCGCAAATAAATTTTAAAAAAAAAATGTAAACTCTAGTTTAAAAGAGAAGATGAAGAAAGCCATTTTTAATCTTTCGAAACTATAGTTGGCTTTTTCAGATTTATTTGCGCTGAAATATACATTGTTACTTCACTGTTAAAAATAGATACTCAAAAACAAGTCAAATGTACTAATTTTTTATTACATCGATGCTTGGCTCTGAATACATAAGTTTCATTATTGAAAAAGACATGCACTCAAAATTGAGTAAAAATTAATAAAATAGAGTAGTAGTTTGTCTTCATAAATCACTTTCAATAAATATCGACACTTACAGCCAAGTTTAACCGGGAATCGAAACCAGACCCTCTTCATCACAGTCCGTTAAACTACGAAGGCGACGTTAAGAAGTTATGAACAGAAGAAATGTTAAAAAATGTGTTCCAAAAAAAATATGAAGTAAGGCATTTGAATTGTAATAACTTAGTTTCTATTTATGTGGAAAACCATTACCTGAACAACTATTTTAAGTTTGTCAGATTTTATTAAGATCGCTTGAACAGAAACTGAGATTAGCGATATTAAATCCCATTGCTCAGTTTTGAAAAAGTACAGTTACTTAAATTTGAGTACGTTATCGCTCATTTACGATGCAATTGAACTCAAAGGAAAATGGGTTGATTCAGGTGCTCATTTTTAAGTACCTTTTTATTTACAGTGTACACAGGATGAAAAATGTGGACAGGAAAAATGTACCTTTGAAAGATAATGTTATTTGAATTAATATTCGATTAGCTTACAAATAAAGGACTAAGATTAATCCAAGTCAGGAACGTGATATTACGTCCTGGGGTTTTTAGTTATCCACCAATGTACTCAGTTTTGTAATTAAGTCATAAATATATATCTGAGTATGTTATCGCTCATTTACAATGCAATTATACTTTAAAAAATAAGAGTATATTCAGGTACTCATTTTTAAGTACCTTTTTTTACGGTGTACATATTGTGGAAACACTGCATTGAAGAACTTTTGTGTTTTAAGATACATAAAAAAAATAGGTTAAGTGTATATCCAGAGTTGTCTAGAGTTTGCGCAGAGTGCTGGCCGATTCTTTCACCGTGGGGCCATATGGCGATTTTATTAAGAATTCATTAATGATGTAAGGAGTGTGAAGGATGGTTTTTAGAAATATCATGTATACAGTGGCCTTCCTTTTGTTTCGAAGAACAAGTGTGCGAAATTTTATCAAGTTCGGAATAAAATTATAGATTTGTGTAAAAAAAAAAGTAACAGACACTGTTCTTTATGCATCGGGATAGATTTACCTCCCCATGTTGGCACGCATTCATAACATTTCCGTGACGAAGTCTTTTTCAATTTAAATTTGTTTTTTCTCTGCAGCCAATGGAAAATAAGACCCGGGTTGCCACGCATAGCGAGACTAATAAGGATTTGAAGTCTCGGGTTTGGAACCTTACAAACAACTTAACAGTTTCACTGGTGCCTTTACATTATTAGCCGACTGCTCCAAAGGAAGGGTAAATGTGTTTGACCTGCATGTCAGAATGAATGTAGTTAAGTACATATGAGAGTTTTTATTCGTCCTTTTTTCCCTATGCTAAACGGTTGGATCTACAAGGGTGTTCACAAATTGTTCGGTGGAGGCCATTGTTTTTCTGCATCACATTGAGCTGTATTGGCATAATAAACCATTATTTTTGGCCAACAACTTCGCTTATGTTTTAAACAAGTCGCCTAACTTTAGTATTAACAAACAAGTTAAAGTATAGCAAAAAAAAAAGGTTTATTGTGTGGTGCAGGTTAACAGACAAACAATGGCCCTCCCCTAACAATTGAGGAGCGCCCAAGCAAAAGCAAACATGTCAGTCAGATCGCAAATTGCAGAAAACAGCGAAAACGCTTGGAAAGTGTATACATTAGTACGGACCTCCACTTTTGAAAATAAAAGGAATATATTTGGAAATATTAAGATGTTTTTTTGCAAAAATGGATAGAAGCCACCTTCTTAAATATTTAATGCTTATCTCATTTTTTTAAATATATTTTATAACATGTTTGGTTTTGCACGAACGCTCTAGAATTTGAGACTACCCTGTATTCTGAAGATGCAACTACACTGTTAAAAAAGGTACTCAAAAATAAGTAAAATATACTCATTTTTGAGTATATTCGATGCTTATCATGGCTCCGAATACAAAAGTTTCAATTTTGAAAAAGACATGTAATCAAAAATGAGTATAATGAATAAAAATAAATAAAAAGAGCAGAAGCTTGCCTACATAGACTACCTTCGTAAATTTCTTTAAATAAATATCGACAATTGCAACTAAGACTTACCAGGAATCGAACCCATGTCCTCAGGGATTACAGCTTAATGCCGTTGTACCACCAGGGCGACGTGAAAAAGTTTATAAACAGAAAAAACGTTAAAAAAGATGTGCCAAAAGAATGGGAAGTAAAATAATTGAGTTGTAATACAGTTTCTATTTAACTAATCGACATCAAATGATGTGGAAAACCATCTTCTGACCACCTTTCTCAAGTTTGTCAGGTCCTTTGCTAAGATGGCTTGAACAAAAGCTGATATTAGCAATATTAAATCACTCTGCTCATTTTTGAAAAAATACGGTTCGTTAAATTCTGAGTACGTCATCGCTCATTTACGATGCAATGGTACACAAAAGAAAAACGAGTAGGTTCAGGTACTCATATTTAAGTACCTTTTTGTATGCAGTGTAACCCGGAAATTTTCGTTTTCTGTCCATGAAGGGGATTAACTAGCTTCAAAAATAAATAAAGATACAAGCTTCATATTGCATTCCTTTTATCACATCGAGGAGAATGTGGGGGAGGGGAGGGATATCTCAAAAAAGTCATCCCCCAATGGTTCCAATTTCAGCCAAAATCACTGGTTTTTTCTATTTTTCGGAGCAAAAGAACTCCACTGGAAGAGACAGATCGATTGCCATCAAAGGGCCGGCAGAGGGCCGTTAATTTGAAGTGGACATGAGTGACGGCTTAATAGACGGTCCCTTGTGTCACGTGACGTCAATGGTCCACGAGATGACCGGTCATTAAGGTAGATATTACGCTGCGGAAACCGTAATCCGGAGTCTGCGATTTGATCAATAACTTTTACCCCGGCCCCTGAGCCGATTGGGGGGGGAGGGGGGGGGGGGGGGGAGAGAGGGAAAAAGAAGAAAATGTTATAGACTGGAGGATTCTCCACTCTTTTTATGATATTGGATACTAATTGGCATGGCCGCTGAAGAGGAATCTTCAATTTTGGTTGCTTCGCGAGATCGGGTTTTTATTATCATTATTTCTCTGGCCGGAATTCGAGAGATAACAAGGGCAGTTTTTAATGGCAATAAAAATTCGAGGTACTGAGTCGTGATTTTTTTTTTTTTTTTTTTTTTTTTTTTAAGGAAACACTTCACAGATGGTTTTTTTTTTTCTAAACATTTATTTTGTAAAAATTTTAGGTGTTCTTCGAAATGAGTTAAGGAGATTGTCATTTAAAGAAACACTGTAAAAAAAAAAGATATTTAAAAATGAGTTCCTGAACATACTCGATTTTCTTTAAGTACAACTGCATCGTAAATGTGCGATGACGTACTCAAAAATTTAAGTAATCGTATTTTTTCAAAAATGAGCAATGTTATTTAATATCGCTTATCTCAGTTTCTGTTCAAGCGATCTTAATAAAATCTGCCAAACTTAAAATAGTTGTTCAGAATATGGTTTTCCACATAAATAGAAACTAAGTTATTACAACTCAAATGCCTTACTTCCTATTTTTTGATTCATATCGTTTGATTTAATATTGCTCATCTCAGCTTCTGTTCAAGCCATCTTTACGAAGCGGAGGAACTTGAAATAGTTATTCAGGAGATGGTTTTCTACATCATTTAATGTCGATTGCTTAAATGGAAACTGAGTTGTGACAACTAAATTATCTTACTTCCCATACTTTTGTCACATTTTTTTTTAACATTTCTTCTTTTTAACATTTCTTCTGTTTATAACTTCTTAAAGTCGCCCTGGTAGTACAGCGAATAAGGCATTGACTGCGGTGCCTTAGGATAAGGGATCAATTCCCGGTAAGTCTTGGTTATAATTGTTGATATTTATTGAAAGTGAAGGCAGCCTGTGTAAGCAAGCAATTATTCTTTTTATTCATTTTTATACATTGTACTCATTTTTGAGCACATGTCTTTTTCAAAAATGAAACTTACGTATTCGGAACTATGATAAGCGTCGAATGTACTCGAAAATGAGTATATTTTACTTATTTTAGAGTACCTATTTTTAACAGTGTAAATATTTAATACATATTTTCATTTGTTTCTTGATCTTGTTTTGCTATTTCGCCCAATGAAAAAAAAAAGTGGAGTGTTGGCGACCAATTCGCGTTTCATAATAAGACATTTATATAGAAGACATATAATTTAGATATTTTGCGTATCTAGGTTTAATAATTTTATGGTCACATTGAAATTTCGATATACGAAAATATATATGGATAAATGATTGAAATAATGTGATTTGAATTTGATTAAAGATTCTTAACGTTACTTGTTTCTGCAAAAATGAGTAGTACCAGCAGCATTCATTTTTCTGCTGAGTTAAAAAGAAATAGCCTTGTTTGCGTAGGAATAGAAGATGTTTAGTTCAAAATTTATAATCTTGTGTTTCACTACTTTTTTAGGAATAGTTATGCTGTAGTTCAGGAATTAACACGGTCATTTTGTTAGCCAATACGCAGCAAACTATTTAAATAAAGCACGGATTTTCATTTATTGTTAATAGGGATCAAGCTTCCACTCCTCGCGTTCTGTAAGAAGTTCTTGCACATATTAGCATGGGCTAGAGCCCGAAACGTCAAAATAAGAAGCCATCAAATGTTGTTTTTAATATTTTTATTTAAAAGAATATCAATCAAATTCGAAAATATTTTCTCTTTCTTTTGAATTATAAAAAAAAAATCTTTAAAGTAAGATTATTTTTTATTTGTATTTAATAAGTTTAATTTCTGTGATTGTAATAATAATCTCTCTATATAAAAAATAATGTCTGTGGGTTCGTTTTTTATGCAAATCTATAATTTTCTTCCGAGCTTGATGAAAAAATGCACACTTGACCTTCAAAACAAGAAGAAGGTCACTGTCTACATGAGATTTCGAAAACTCATCCCCTACCCTCCATTTCAAGCAAAACTGACTCCTTAAAGCAAAAACGCCCACGGTGAGCAAAAAGTCGGGCAATACTCTACATAATGCCCAAGTAACGCCGGGTACTTCTAGTACTAAATAAAAAGGAACTGCTTTTTTACTAAAATCGGTTGAGTTACAACACAATACCGAACCTAATATTCAAAAAATTAATGATTTAAAAGAATGGCTTGAAAAAAAAATAAGTATTAGAAATAAAATAAATTTCAATAAAACGCATTACTATAATTACAGCAATTATAAATTATTATAATATGTGAATTTTACAATTCAGAATGTGGCAAATTTACTGGCATATTTTTTTCAGAAAAAAAAATTATATTTAAAAACTTATCAAATAATAATGTTGTAGAACAAAATTGTTTATTAAATGTATTTAAAATTATTTTTTACCTTCATAAATGTTGCGTAAAATTAATTTAATAAATCCTCTTTTAATTCATTCCATTGGAATATAAAAGCTGAAATAAGTATTCATAAACAATTTCTAAAATAAAACTTATCGAATAACAATAATGTAGAACAAAGTTTCATTTTAAATGTAATGAAATATATATTTTATAAATAACATGTAACATTATTTAATATAATCTCATTTAATTGTTTCCGTTGGAATATAAATGCTTGAATAAACATATTTTGTTTTGGAAAATTACATGTTCTATTTGTGGAAATACATACCAATATCCAACATGCATGACCTGTAGCGGAAAAAATAATTCACTTTACTTGGAATAAAAAATCTTCCAAACGATATTTTCCTTTACTTATTTCCTAAACGGAATTTTAAACGTTTGATTTTGTATATTCCACTTATGACGTCACGTACATAAACAAAGTAAAAAAAATCACATGATTAAATTTATTCAAGCTTTGATTATTTTAAATGCAAACGATTTTGTTCAAGTTCTTTTGAAATATTTATTTGAAAACTTATAGTATTTAGTAGACGGAAAAGTCACGTGATTAGAATGCGGTGTTTCTTTATTTGAAAACACAAACAATTTTATTAATTTGAATTTATTTACTGACGTTTCTTTTGATTATTTATGACAAAAAAGTGCTTTATTTTAGAATAAAAATTATAATAAAAATATCTCATCAAAAATGTTCTACACATTTGAATTAAAATAACATATGATGAATTAAACAACGTTTAACTGCTATTGTCTTAAACCTATTAATACTCATACACGAAAAATAATTTGCAATGGAAGAATGACATTAAACTTTTGATCTGCTTATTTCACCCTCTAAATGACATTTTTTGAAAGTGAAACTTATCGAATTTTTACCTTAAAATATGGTAATACATCAATTTTCATGAAAATCGTGAAAGCAGATTTCGTGATCATGCAAACAAACGAAGTCTGAGACTTTGCTCGTTTAATAGTATTAGATATATCTTAAAGATTATTACTATATAATTGAATTCATAGCAGCTGAAGTTATTTACTCACAAGATTTAATAAAATTATTAGGAATAGTTACGTGCAGATCAATATTACAATGTATTATTATATTCAGAGAAATTACCAAATTTTCATATTTAAAATAATCTGCTAATTTATAGTTCACCATTTTTGTTCTAAGGGTGATTCGGAGGGTGTTTTTTATTCGAAGTAACTAACAACGTCGAGACAAGCAACTAGTCTTTTTAATTGCTTTAATAAAATTTTATTTTATCAATTCTTAAAATTTAAAAATTCTTTGTTCTTTCAAAGAAATTGAAATATCAATGAACTAATAAATACAAGTAACACTAATCGATGTTATAATCGAACTATTTATTCTTAGAAAATTTTTTAAGGTGGTTTCCATTACGTTCCTTTTAAGATCTCTTGGAACAAAATGGCCGACACCACATATATCCGAAGTCTAAATTATTTAAATTGGTCTGCAATCGAAAATAAAGTAGCAAATCTAAATCGATGTAGTGGTATAATCACAGATTCGGTAGTAAAATTCGAAAGAATAACAATAATAAACAATAAATAAAAAAAAGAACAGTGTAGTTGGTCAATGAGCGGGAAAATTCTTCGAAAAAGAGAAGGGGGAAAAAGAAGAAAGTTTACTTTTGGACAGGAAATATAAGAAGAAAAATGGCTATCGACACACCTCGACATGAAAAAAAAAATGTTGTTGTAGTGGTTTCCACGATTAGAATTCCCCTCCCCCACAATTCACCTTTGGAACATGCTAAGCCTTTTTCTTTCCCCCGCTGCAGACGATGTTTGGACTTATTCGAAGTTGAAGTATATCGTAGAACATGACCTTCTGTTCAGTAAAGGATAAAATTCAGTCGGACAGTTTATTTGCACAAGAATTACTCTCATTCTGAAAATTCTAGATCTAAAACAAAACTCGATTTGTTTGCTGGGTATAAAGTAATTTCGCGAAAAGTAACTTGCAGGTTTTGTATTCTTTTTTTTCTTATGTATGGTTGCTGTGTTTAGGAATAAAGTTAAAAATGCTTACTACATTCATTAATTTAAGAGGCTTAAGTCAATAATTTAATATAAATAATTAGTTTTGTATTCTCTTGGTATTTGATTTTGTGGTGTATATAGTTAAGTTTAAATAAGAAAAATACTAAAAAGTATTGAGCACATATACTTTATTTTCCTATGTATAATTTTAAGATGTGATTTTTTTTTACTTCTCTTAAAAAACAGTTAACCTTGTAGTGCCCAATGCAGGATTAGATTTTAGGATTAGTAATCACTAGTAAATAGTTTGCTGATATTGGAAGTTCAGATACTAAATGTTTTTACAACGTTTATACATCTTATTTACTAATAAACCGATCATTAGAGTTTATATTTAATTCATATTTATCATAAATCAAGTCAGACCTGTTAAATATTTAGATTTTATTTATATAATTATGATGCAAATAGTACCAATGGAAATAGTTTTATACCACTCTTTAACATTATTTTATTCTACGTTTTAAAAATATTTCCATGGACGAGGGATATTCAGAAGAATAAAATAAAAAAAGGGTGAATTAAACATAAATTTTTTATAATGGTTGAGAATTATTCTGTAGAAGGGATTGGTGCATGTTTAGTCTGTCGCGGTTATTTGACCTTGGCGTCGAATTTTTTTTATAATAGATATATATTATGTGTTAAATTAGATATTTTAGAATTACTTTTCATAACAAAAACTGTCACATTTCAGGCAATTTAAATTAATAATTTTCGTAATTGGTCATAACTAAGTCCTCCACTTCTTCAATGTAATTTACTAAAAATAGCACAGAAAAGGTATACCCCTATCGTATTTCCCATTACGTAATAGTATGATATTCGGCTGATATTTATTTCCCAGATTATTATTTAAAAAAGTATTCATCAATCTCTATCGATTTCTAATTATTTTATAAACAAAATTATACTACCAAACTTTAATTCTCAAAGTAACTCCATTTTCAGTAATAAAGAACTACCGTAATTAAGAACATTTAAAATGTATTTCATCGTTAAATTACTAAATTAAAATATGGAAACTATGAAGTAAATTAAATCTTATATACATAGCTGAAAATAAATTTGAAATTCTGAAAAGAGATCAACAATAGCTATAGTTTTCACGTTTATTTGACAACAGTCCCCATAATTTTTATGTCATCTGCAAAATTCTGACCTTGCCCCTAATTTTTCAACTATTATTTACAGTAAAAATAATAAATAAAAGTGGACTTAAGGCAGAACGCAATTTTTCTTATTGATAAGTGGGGTATCGTACGTTGGTATCGTCAATTTATAGAAAAAGGGTGCCTTTGCGGAAATGTTTGCGGCTTTTATGTATAATTTTATAACGACTAAAAAAAGTGGATGATAATGCACAAAGAAAAAGTTTGGTTAGGCTACATATTTAAACAACGTGCTTCGTTGCATGAAACAAAGAATAATGCAGAGAATGTTAATTATCACTTGAAAAGAGAAAAACAATAATAAAATAAAAGTTATTGGTTTTAAGTGAAATAATTCTTAAACGTGTTTACACTTCACACAAATCCTACAAGAGAAATTCCGCACTTATTTATAAAAGAACAAATTTTTTTTATAAAATGTTAAAAATAGGTGGTTTATTTAGTATGGTATTTCAAAAACAAAAGGATTGAAAAGCACTGCCAATACAAAGCGCCTTACCACCCCTCCCCCTAAATAAGACTATTTTTTTTTTTAATTTAAAATAGATATTTAAGTTAAAATAAAAAAAAATAGAAAGAGGTGTTTCCACACACGCAATGTTGAAAAAAACAAAAACCCGAGTCGTGTTATTTCCAAAAAAGTTTTCCAAAGTGCAGCACTCCTGCTGCCATCTGGTGGAAATAAGATAAGATCTTTGTACACTTCAACTCATTCCATCTTAATTTTTTTTTTTTGTGTCATGAGTTGTAATATAACAGGGTTCTCACATTGCAAAGTTATCTGTAATACAAATTAATTTACAAGGAGAGGTAGGGGGATAGCGTTTATCTGCACTAACCAATGATCCAATTTTGATAAGACCAGATAAAATAAGAATTTCCAAACGGACAGTTTTAAACTACGCGATTTTTTTTTTAAAGATATCATACTTTACTGGATTAAAACTTATAACAATAAACATGTTTTCCATATTTTTTTTTAATTGACGTAAAAGCCAAATTTTGTTCACACTAATGTCAGCAATTCTTGGACAGATTTTAATAAAATTTAACAAGCTTCAAATAAGAGTTCGCGGTGTTTTCAACTTTATTTTGTGACAACATGTTGAAAGGATGTCTTGTTCTTCCAATACCTTTATAAAACTTAAACTGGCATGTTTTTTAAAAAGTTATTTGCTACCATATTTTTTTTTTTTTTTTAAACCTTTCCAGACTTTTTTTTTCAGAATTAAACTTGTTTAAAATCTAACTTTTCTATTTGCCTGCTTTGCATAAAACCTTTTTCACGACTTTTATGATGTTTTTTTAAATGCTTTACTCCCCCCTTTTATTATATTTCGTTAAAATATCAGTAGAATGGGTATTTCGTAGTTTGGAAAGCAAATTTATATAGTCTTATTTTATTTCCGCATGAATGTTATTATATATATTTGTAGATAATAATAAGAAATTACTTTGAATTGGATGTTTCAGAAGAGTATATGTGAAGTACGATAAACGAATGCAATTTATTTTACGACTTAGTATGTTTATGATACAATACTTAAAAACGGTACAGATGTAGTATAGGACATTTGGCGCGCGAGGTTTTTTTTGGCGTGTTTTATTGGGGCGATAAATTTATAGTATGGCAACCCCACCTGACATTGTTGGTACATTCCGATTCTTGTAGCGACTTTCAGTCTGGCAACCCTATAACGTCATGGCGCTGTTTAACGGCAATTTTTCGTCGCCAAAAAAAAAATCGCGCCAAATGTCCTATACTACATCTGTTCCTTAAAAACCAGTGGGCTAGGAATTTAATTTATAATACACGCAATGAGCCCAACAGTTTCAAAACCAAAGAAGAATTTTATCTTTTTTTTTTTTACAAATTGGTAATAAATAGGCACAGGCTCTTATTAGCTTATTATAAGTATTTCTTTGAGAGAGAAAAAATATTTTGGATTTTTGCAACAAGGCCATTGGATTTAGCTGGTTTTGCAACAAAACTGTGAGATTCAGGGCTGGCAACACTTTATACATATTTTCCTAGGGGTAAAAAGGGGCCAAAAATCTTAAGAAAAGGGAGAAATCGGACCCACATGTTCGTAAAAAACCTGTCAAAAATAGCACTTACTTTGCCCGTTTTTAAATTTTTCCTGAGATGTTCGCCGTTCGTGAGTTGTTGGCTTTTCTACCATGCTTCTTCAGGTTGTAAACAAACCGGAGCTCTTGTCACTTCTCTTCAAATAAACCTATTCCGATCTTCACAGATCGAAATGGATTTATTTTTACTGACTTGATGCAAGTTTTATTAAGTCGGTATTTTAAGTATTTTCCTCCTTTTTGTCTTGTTATAAAATTACATGAAGTAAACGTAATTTGTTTACTTTTCCCGATTAAATACTTGCATAATTTTCTTGTTATATGCAAATTATATTTGTGTAACCGGACCGGTTTATGTAAATAAAGTCCGTGTAAAAGCAAGTGCTCTGAACCTTATATCCATCTGGCACTTCCCGTCGGCTCTTTTTGATCCGACTCGTGTGTATTGGATACGTAACACTGCTGCTTTTCTAAAGCTATTAGCCAATATACGAGAACGTCCAGCCACGTGTCATGGCTGTTTTTCTTTTCTTATACTGTTGTATTTAATTTTGTGCTGGATAATTATTTTATAATAAATTCTTATTTTAACTTTTATTTACTGTCTGAGTTCATTTATTTAAAGTCGAATTAAGTTTAAGGTAGGTTTGAATTTAAACTCTGCTTGGAACGTTTCGTAATTTCAACACTACACAATTTAAGTCCGCATTAAATTTTAAGTCATCAATGCAAGTGTGACAAATTTATAGGAAAAACGCAATGGAGCGAAAACATGTAAATAAAAGAAAACTTATATTTTCTAAATACAGGCTGACCTCGCACTGGCAACTATCGGACATCCATCTGAACTATTTAGTTGCATACAACTGACAAACTCAAATTGTATCTGCACACTTGGCATTTATCAGACATTCAACTATTGGACAAAATATCCTTTTGCGCGATACCGCGCTAACAACTTTGGCAAATAATCGACAATTTGGCGATTTTGTATGGACTGCGATAAAACGAGCTTGACGATTTTTTTTATCTTTAGTTTGGGGGTTTCGAAATCTGAAATATAGCAGCACCGAGTCGAATACAATTAAAATAATCGCCGCACAGTTGCTGTGTGATTTTTTAATCACTCAGCTGATTAAAAGTTGCAGTGCAATTATTGCTTGTGCCAGGTAAATAATTTAGAGATTTGATTACATCAGACACAAGTCCGTGACTTTTCCCTTTCTAAATGAAGAGTTTAATAACTATTGATTAAATAGTATACAGGCCATGCATTAAACATCCCTATTCTTAAATCATTGTAACATAAACACCAGCTGACTGCAAAAATGTATCATTTCATTTCCACTTTTATAACATCAATTCCATTCGAAATTCTTTGAAGGATGCATATATTGAGTTGGTCATGCACTGAGTATAACTCTTCACAAGTCGTTTTAAATAAATACGTACATATTTTTTTTTCATGATTGAATGTATTATAAGCTATGTGTTACTTTTAGCAGAAATAGACATATATCACATAAATCAGAGAATGACCAGCACATGCGTTTTGTAGCAGCAATAAAACTGTGTTTAAGAACACACACTGAATTGTTTCGACTTCCTTCACTCAATTTCCATGTACCCCTATCAAAAATTTGGAAAAAATAATTTGCATTGAGTTTTCTTTTGAACTATAGCATTATTTTAACCAAATTTGAAAAAAAATCGGAAAATCAGGGCTCGCAATACTTTTTACATATGTTCCTAGGGAAAAAGGGACCAAATATCTTTAAAAAAAAGGGAACAAAAAGAGACCTATAAAATTGTGGAAAAACGCAATAGAGCAAAAAGAGTTTAAAAAACACATATATATACACTATGTAACAATACAGGCTAGCCCCGCAGTATCAACTGTCGGACATGTATCTATCGGACAAAATATTCTTTTGCTCTATACCGCGCTAACAACTTATTCAAATAATCGACAATTTGGCGATTTTGTGTGGATTGTAAAAGTACGAGTTATGCGATTTTTCATTTTTACTTTGTTGATTTCGAAATCTGAAATGGCACTGAGTTGAATACAATTAAAATAATCGCCGGGACAGTTACCGAGTGATTTTTAGTCATTCAGCTGAGAGAGTTAAAAGTTGCAGTGCAATTATTGCTTGTGCCAGGCATATAATTTATAATTAGAAATTTGATTACATCAGTCACAAGTCTGTGACTTTTTCCTTACCAATTCAAGAATTTAATGACTATTGGATTAATAGTGTACAGGTTATGCATTAAACATCCCTATTCCTAAATCATAGTAACATAAACACCAGCCGACTACAAAAATTATATCATTTAATTTTAAGTTTTATAACATTATATATCATAACATCATTTATATATATCACAAATCCATAGATATTGATAAAGGGGATTTCAAATAAAATGTAAATAAAGAGTAATTTCTTAATTACAATATGAGATACTGGGAATTTATATAATTACAATTAACACTTGCACTGCTATTGATCAGTCTTCCCCTAAACAAGCTCTTCATTTACATTTGATTTTGATACAATGCATAAAAGAGATCCAGTGGTCCTGGAAGGACAGAAATTGTTTACACATAGGTACACACATTCTACACCAATGTGATAAATTACATTTGTAAAGACAAACATGGTTTAATGAGATTTCGAGAGTTGCAAGACCCTATTAGCAGACTCAACACAAATTCGAACATGAATGTTGATTTTTGTAATAGCTATTACAAAATGAAAAAATTAAGCTTTGGTTAAATAGGGAGTGAAAAGGGACAGAAATGTGTTGGCATAAAGATTTATTCAAAAAATATTTTTGCTAAAATAAGGGGAAAAGGGACCATCTTCTGAAAAAAAAAAGACTTTCAACTACTTCCAAATAACAAAAAGAACTTTTAGAGGACAAAGGGACTTATTGCGAGGCCTGGAGATGTAGCTCGATTACTGTACTGTGATCAGTGTGCAGTAGCCTACATGCACCTTTATCTACTGTTGAAACTGATTTCTTTACTTATCTGATATTGCAACCAAATGCTACTTTCACATCACAATATTAATAGCATTTAGCTGATTCTTAATGTTAAGACTTCACCTACTCATTGATCTGTAGAGAAACTAAAAATAAATATCACACTAATATAAATATCGAAAAGACGTTATCTATCTGGTTTTGAAATTAGAGGGCTCATATTTGTTTGAATGTAATATAATCTTTAAACCCTAGTGTTTCTCAACATGTGATCTCTACACCACTGGGCGCCTGTTGAGCTACTGTTTAGGATTCACAATGATTTTTACTTTTATCTTTTCCCAAAACAAATACATTTGTTACTTAAAATGCATACAAAAAAAAAAGATAAATGTGAAATAAAAATCTATTAGTAATGGCAGATAGATATCTCTGAAACCCCAGAGTTCTTATGTCGATGTAATTTCCGTTGTTCTTTTATTCAATAATTATTGCATGAACCCCCCCAAACACCCCCCCCCCCCCCATTTGCTGAAAGGACGGAATATATTATCGTATTTCTTATAGCCAAAAATCATAAAAATTTAAGCTTCTACACATTCATAGATGGCAGCATAATCAACAGTTTGTTTAAAACAACACATTTACATGAATTATTTTAAATGCATTTAAAAAAAAAAAAAAAACTTTGATATTTACGAGATGAACGTATGGTTAGTCACTGCTCCCAAAAATCTCTTTCATTTGATACTTCATATGTTAAGATCCATTGAATACAAAGTCTGTAAAAGGGATCGGCACTGCAGATGTTTGTTTCAGGAAGTAATAAAAAGTTGAATGATGCTGCACAGTTTTATTCTTTCTAATTCATATATGTCATACATGCAATGTACAATTCGACCGGTATGACTTAACATAATTAAAAAATTATATATTTATACACATGTGTGTATATATATATATATTTAAATACATATTTTTAATACAATACATATTTCTTTTGTTATCCAATAACATAAATAGGGATGAGAATGGCCAAAAAGCTGAAAACTAAAAATCTGAATAAATTATACGTTAGACGCAAAAAAGCTGAAAATTAAAATAAGTAAATTGTATGAGAGACACTTTAAGTAATAAAACAAGCTTGGCAATTAGTTTTATCACTTATATGAAATTACTTAAACAATCTATTTAGCACACAAATAAATGGAGAAGATCACAAAATTAGAAAGGGAAAAAATTCAGTCTATGTTTGCTAATACTGAGATTTCGTAAAGTATTCAATAATACAGAAGTATAAAAGGCGATATTTAGTATCCTCTATATAACATAACGTTATTTTTGCTAAAAATAGTTAACGGTCCTATGGTTGAATATGGTATCGAATAGTCTCCTTTTAATTGCTTGTTTCTGTGATGGCCTTCTAACTAAAGATTTTTACACTTTAAATAAAACTATATTGGATTACTTCATTTCAAGCATAAAAACAACTTCCCCAAAAAATTAAAATAATTTTTTGTGTAAAAAAACAAATATTTTGAATAAAGCAAAAAAAAAAAAACACCAGGAGAATCTCATCATTATATAAATTATATTTGAGTTTTCAATTTCAAACATTTTTTATATAAATATTTACAAAATGTATACAAATATGTCATTTTCTGGTTTAATTTAAAGTACAAAATTGATGCGATTTTATAAATAGATGCTCTGTACAAAATAGTTTAATTTTTCTAAAAATATAATCAATAAAGTTGAATAAATTACAAATTCAAAAATATGTAAATGCAATATATTGCTAATCACAAAATGCAATAAACAGCTGAAACATTTTGCAACACATAATTCACATTTAAAAAAGTTGAAATATATATAAAACATGTACACCTTTTGTGACAGATTTCACTTCCCCCATTTGGTGTGTAGGAAAGAAGACATTTGATTTTCTAGTGGTGCCAGACTTCTGATGTCATTGATGTCTTCAAAATGCTAGATTGAAAAATAAATCCTAAATGATATTACAAAGATTGTAATAGTGTAATAAATTGCAACATATCAGAGAATAGTAGGTAGTCTTTTTAGATTTTTTTTTCTTGTTGTTAAGAAGATTACATCAATTAATGACAAAAAGCTACATTAATATACAGTAACTTAATTTAATATTTTTAAAAAATTAATGAAGACTTTTCAGGAAATTTTGCATTTCCCCTGATAACTCCTGGTTTTTCAGAAGTGTGGCAACAATTCAATTTAAGTATTTTTTTCTATATTTTTTTTGCATAAAGAATAATTTAATTTGTAATAAAAGGGAAAAAAATGGTTAACCATTTTTCAGTTATTCGGGAATATTAATTAAAGATACTTTTTTAAAAACATGATTTCCAATTTCAAAAATTATTTTCAATTGGATAGACTATATGCCGACTATTTATAAGGTAGTAAATTTCTTCAAGTGTATTGTTGGAATTAAGTGTCACAATTCGGTAAATTGCAACATAAATTCATTTATAAGGCTCTTATTGAACCTAATGAATCAGGGTTCGTACCCTTTTCTGAAAATAAGAAGTTTCTACAGGGTGGCAACAACATTCGGGGAAAAAAAGTTCCATGATGGTGTCACAAAAATGTCCCTGATCTTTTGCAATACATGCTTTGTATAGCAACAAAGTGTTCATACTACAAAAATACTATAAATATATTGCATTATAAATGAAAAATTATATGCACTACTTATTGACAGTTAAAATAATAATTTATCGATACAACACAAATTACGCAATTGCAACAGGCATAATAGTAATTAAACATGTTCTCTGAAAGCAGAGAATGCAAAAAAAAGCAAACTTTTTCAAATTATTTCTTTTGTAGATAATTTTAAATGTTTCATATTTCCTATACCAATCTTCAATAAATCACATATTCATTAGCCCCTCACATGTTGCTTACAATTCAAGGTCCAAAACACTTTGCTTCTTCCTCCAGCAGTAGTTCACGTTTTTAAAAAAATAAAACTGAAAATATGAAAATGTGCATAACCATACTTCTTTTAAATTCTTTTTCAGAACTAAAAGGAAATATTGACAACTAAATTACCCAGAATGGAGGGCATAAGACGATTATTGCCGTTTTAATGATCCAATTTTGAAAAATTTCCCGATTTTCTGTGAAATTTTTAAAATATCCCTGACTTTTAAAGAATTAAAAATTTTCATGATAATTTTGGATGCAAAGAAGCCCCCTCCCACCCCTTCCAGATAGAAAGTTGTTTTAAATTCACATTAAAATCAAACATTTTGAAACAGGTTTAGTAAAATTACTTAAATGATAGTCATTACAATGACCTTTTAAAAGCCTTTTGTAACTTGAAAGTTTCTAAGGACCTTTTGAACAAAAATAAAGAGTTTCTAAGTACTTTAAAAGGGCCCTTATGGACATGAAATGAAAATAATGTGTTTGTAAGGCTTTTTAAAGAACTGTAGGAACCTTGTGAATGGGCTTGAAATATATTTGACAAATTATATTTTCTGAAGGCCAAGTAAGCATATAAGTTTGTGTGTGTGTGCTAGCAGAGCTCCACGATCTTAGCTAAATTAAAAACTAAAACAAATTTCAAGGGAAAAAAAATCTAAAATAATTAATTTTCTAAAGAAGCGATAAAAATTACTACATTGGAGTCAGACATGCTCAAGTCCAAGTTTGGTAAATTATTTTATTACAGTTACAAATTTGTTTTCTATCGAATTGTATCAAAATTCACTCAAAAATTATTTTAAACCTTTAGCAAGAGCTATAAATGTTCAAATCCGATGCTTTGCAATAAGAGTAGGATTCAGTTTTTCCCTTCCTGTAAAGTTGCACAAATGTGACTTAGGATCGTCTGGCTCTGAGGTACAGAAATGTAATTTAACATTTTAATGCTTAGTACAACTTTTTTTTTAAAATGGTGGCAACTTACACAAACTTATACAAATTTTAACAGCAACTTCTAAAGAAATATAAATTATATTTACATTTTCACTATTCATTCAAATTTTGCTTTAAATATTAATATATATTTTTTTTTAAATTTTAAGCATGAAATGTTTCACACTAGAATTCTATAAGAAAAAATCTTACGTTTTTAATTTCTCCATTTAGTTGATCGATGTTGCCTTTCTTACTCATAATTTCTTGATGCCTCTCCTGTACCGTTTTTTCTATGGAATCGTTTTGAAGAACCAACGTCTGCGCAATGAACTCCAGACACTTCTTATGTTTCAATTTCAACTGGTGCAGGTGGTCCCTAAGATCTTCGCTAGGATTTCCAGATGGTCTCCTGGATTCAATAAAAACAGGTGTCATGGCATTTTATAAGGTGTTTTATTTCTGTAGTAAAGATACTTCAAACGTTTGGTAACCATGGCACGCCACCTCGATAATGTATAACGTGTGTCAAAAAAGTGGAAGCTAGAGATAGAATATCAATGCTCTTGAAAGAAATTCCATCATTGGGTATTTGTTTTGTCCAGTCAAAAGCATTGCTGAACACTCTGAGCAGCCAACAAATAAACAAAATTGCGTTCTCTGTAGGAGATTTTAAATATTTTAATAAATTTATTTAAACAATTTTAAGGAAAACTTTATTTTTAAAGAAAGGCTTTTGTTTTATATCCCAATAAAAGAAATTTTAAAATAAATAATTTTTATGGTGTGTATCACTGGAAAAACTGTCAATTCCTTGCCAGAAGGTCGACCAGCCGACCAGAAGGTTAAATTGAACATTTTATGCATAAGGAACCTTTATCGTCATCTATTGCTTTTGGCGCTGCAAT
The DNA here is from genome assembly GCA_963932185.1 of Troglohyphantes excavatus. Classification (NCBI taxonomy): domain Eukaryota; kingdom Metazoa; phylum Arthropoda; class Arachnida; order Araneae; family Linyphiidae; genus Troglohyphantes; species Troglohyphantes excavatus. Next base: position 15,815,057 of record OZ010673.1, read on the forward strand.
TTATACATGTGACTCAGAACAAATGTTTTCTCTAAAGTCTTTCTCGGAGAAACATGTGTTTTAGATGTCTGTTCAACGTCTTTTATGTAACCGTCCAAGTGGTTAGAAAAAGAGCAAAACTGTAAAGTTTTTCCAAGAAACACCTTAAAGCTTTATATTTGAAAAATATTTCAACATCGAATATTTTTATGAATTTATAGCTTATGTGTATTGCTAGAAAAACTACAAATCCATGGACGACTTAAGTCGTTCAGTTCCGTCAGACAGTTGAATTAATAAAATAGCGTTGGAACTTATTACCTAACTGCGCAATGTTGATTTTAAGACAAGCCCTTTGAGGAACACCAGAGCAATTCAGCGTTAACAATTAAGTGGGGCGTTTCACAGGCGTTACTACCGAGAGGGTTTCACAGCCATCCGAGGCCTAGAGTGTTGCTGTGAGGGTTAAATATAGACGCTCAGTAGCAGAAAAAATCCTAACAGTCTGCAACAAGATTTCTGTAAATAAGATTTGTCTGCGACTTAATTTATTATATAACTATTGGTATACCTTTCATGAGCAAGAATTTGATTAAAGAGAGAATCTCAGCAATTAGTTTGTTATTCACGTTTTATTTCATGCATTACTTAATTAGTGTTCCTGTTATGCGTTTTTGAAAGGGCGCCGCACCCTGACCTTTTTAGAAGTGAAAAATGTGCCCTGCCTTTTTTTCAGTATCTTCTTTGCGCCCTGTAATTAAAAAAAATATTTTCCCTCAAAAACGTAGGTCTGTAGGATTGCCTTGATATCCCAATCGTACCCTCAACCCGTGACATTTGCTGAACAACGTAGTTAAAGTAAAGAGGCGTTTCCGAGATCTATAGGTATTCAGTTGGTGACATACAAGATAATGAAGGCTGTTTGTACATGTGTAAAGGATTACTTTTCTTAACACTTGAAATGGGGTAGCAGTTGAGCCAGAATTCACAATGCATCAATCCAAAAATTGCTTACTTTGAAGGAAGGTATTTTCCAAGAAAGGATTGTAAATGACTACTGTCAAAAAATGAACCCCCCTAATTGTGATGCTCTTGGCTCCCTCACAATGCCTGTGAATTTTTCCCTCCCCTTTTTTGAAATTGCCCATTCCTATCTTCACATCAGAAAAATAGTAAACTTTTTATTCCTTTTGTCTGAATATTTGCGATCTTCGTCAAACGAGGATATCACACGAAATTTAAGATGGTTATAACTCTTTATTTCGTTTGCCTCTGACGAATGCAACTTCCAGATGGCACTCTTTTAAGAACTTTTTCATTAATAAAAAACCTTAAAATTGTAGAAATTCACTAAACACGATCTGCTGCGATCTCTTTGGAAAGACTTACAATCCTTTTGCATCTGATGAATGAATGTTTATACTTCACCACTTTCTATTTCATCACGATTTGATTTGCACTACATAACAAAATTGCATTAAATTTTTCGAAAATATAATTTCATTTACGAAATTGAAGCTTAGGACTTGTCATTTGGAGTTATAAAAATTGATTTTTGGAAGAAGCTTGTTTCTTTTTGTTTGGTTGGTATTAATGTTCTAATTTGTTTTACTGCTAAAATATTTGTTAATTTTTTTTTTATTTGAAACATCTTTCTCCCATTTTTATGAAATTTGAGATAGTAAAAAAATTTTAACAAGAAACTTTAGAAAAATTTGAGGATTTCAAAATTTTCTTTTTTGAAAAAATTAAAAAAAATACTATTAGAGATATTTTATGTAATGAGTTTATGGTGCAGTTTTTTAATTTTATTTTTTGTGAAATTTTAACCATTTCTAAAAAACACAAAATTATACAAACTTTAAAAAAGCGTTTAGAAAAGAGAAAATTCTGGCCCTCCAGAAAAAAATCCAGTTATAAATAAAGAAAGTGCCCTTTCAGTCAACAGAAAGTGCCCTTTTACATAACAAAAAGTGCCCTTTTTGACAAATCCCCCCCCCCCCCTTTTTTTTTAAAACTATGTGAACACTAGCTTAATCATTGCTAGATTATAAGTATTTATCACTTAAATAAGAAAGTACCAATTATTTAAATATTTAACATCTTTATGAACAAACACATACCTATTCAAAAAAATAGTTTCAGCATTTAAAACAAAAACTCCTTATATTAACAATATTTTCTATTGAAAGGACAATAAAAATTAAAATATTATTTCATTGTTAAAATTTATAAATGAAACAAAAGAAATATTAAAGGAAAGAAAAAATTGAATAAATAGAAGTAGATATATAACCCAGGTAATTTTTCTGTCATAAATGTCCGAAATATGTGAAAACCTGTGTATGAATAAAATATGACTTCAAGATGGTCTGTAAAATATACAAAATGAATATGGGAACGTCCACCAAAAATGAAACTTTTTACTGAAATGAAAATTTTAACCAAACTGCAAGTGTGGTATATCAATTTAATCCTAGAAAGTTGCTGGATATGAATTTGTAATGTATTATTTCATAAGAATAATAGTCTGCAGTGAAATTGTTCTGAAAGTTGACTTATTTCTTCACTTTTATTGGGGCCAAAAATGTCACTTCGATAATTGTATATTATTTTCTTAATTTTGTTCATTAATTGAAATCATTATATATACAAATTCATAATCCATTTACATATTTATCATATATATATAATTGAAATATTTTAGATTAGCTTTTGAATAAAATTTTAACTCTATTTAATAGTGACGTTTAATTGTCACAAGAGTAACAAAAAACATATAAAAGTTTTAAATTTGTAAAAACTACTTGACATTTTTACTTGAAACCTTTTAATCTCTGATTTGGTGGAATAAGACATATTTTACACCATTTATTTTTTGTGTGTCATGCATAGAACATCCTCTGTTGTGTTGTCACAAGAGTAACAAATGACTGTGTCACAAGAGTAACGCATAACATTTCTGGCAAGTAAATCAAATAGGTTATCTTTAGACCAAAACAAAAACAATATTTTAAGTTTATTTGGCTTTGCCCTTTTAAGAATAAGTTCTTGAGTAGTTTTTCCATAATTAATTATATTGATAATTAATTACATAATTTATTTAAAACAAATTAAATTGCATTCATTCACGTTTTTAAAATGAATGAACTTAATTTTTTATTTACTTTAAAATTACAGAACAATTATGACAGCAGGTCCTCAGAATGTGTGTATTTGTGGTTTTCATAAAAACTTTCAAAGTAATTCATAGGACAGTTGCAGATTTATTTTCTCCATTCCTCAAGATTTATTGATTTAGAGTGCTGTGCAGGCCCGTTGCACCGGGGGGAGCACGGCCCCACTATAATATGGAAATCCTGAAAGTTGGGAATTTCTACTTCTAAAAATCCCCAATTTGAGAAAATTTATGCCTGAAGAAAATAAATATTATTAGCAAATGAAAGCTAGGGAAGATTAGAAATGGCCTAACTTGTACCATTACATTTAAATTAGACCTCAGAACGGACATTGCATTGGAATATGGATGCAACAAATCAATTCTTGTGAGAGAACTGTTTAATGTTACCTAAAATGTATATAAAAAAAGATGAAAAATGCTGATAAGTTGGAACTGGGAATTTTCAGCACTGTTGAGTTGGGAATTTTGAATCGTTAAGTTGGGAAATTTGTTGTTTCAATTTTGTTATGTCGCTGGTGCTTTGATACTTTACTTGAATATTGGTAGACATTCAGAATGTGCATTTTGGAAAGATATCATAGAACGACTATAGACAGATTTTCTGTAAATGTGTTTGCACAATATTTTAATGCAGCATCTCCAAGAAAATACATCGGTCAAAAGTGTATCCAGTTTTTTTTTATGGTTGCACAGGCAATTTAAACAAAAATATAATTTTGTAAACATGTCAGCACTTAAATATTAACAGTTTTCATGGACATTTTTTTTTCTCAACAGCTTATGATACGAGTGCTGTAGATGGAATCGGTGCCGTTTTTCTTTTTTTAAGTGATTTCTATGAAATGAAGTGCATGGTTAGCAGCAATTATACAAAAAGCTGCTGATTTTGCAGAACTTGTTCATGGTGCAACAAAGGTAAACATACTTTATGTACCAAATGAAGAAATCATAGCCAAAGAATTCATTTGCGTATTACTCTTGGAGAAATTGTATAGTGAAGGGCACACAAAAACACACTTTGTCGAAGCTACCAAAAATGCCACTATCTACCATTGACCATAACACACGATAATTCCTACAAAAAGTTCATATTTTATAAAGGAAACAGCAATAAAACTGCAAGTGAAACCGATGATGAAGACGAAGAGCAATTCTGCTCAGTAACAGAACGCAAAGGGGCCGAAAAATTGCAATATAACCAGTAGGTGAATGTAAACTGTTGTGGTCCGTTAATTCTACCAGCATATGATGAATATCAAATAAGGTGCTTTAATACACACAAAAATAAAAAGAATTCAAAAGTTTGAACCTTATGGTCATGCTATTTGAAACAAAAGAAACCAAATTGTGGCTAATTTTGTTGCTCTTATATTTGTAAAATATTTTTTTAGTAAACTATTTTTTAATATAATAATTCTATACCCTTTTAAGCTATTTTAGACTCCTATCAATGTTTAAAACTGTTGTATATTAAAAAAATTGAGAATTAGTTTATATATTAATGATTTTTTGAGGTTTTTAAGCAGAAATTCAATTGTGGACAAAATGTCACAAGAGTAACGTCACAAGAGTAACGCTTAGCCTTTTACTTAAAACAATGCCATTAATTCAGATTTTGTCAAAGAGATTCAAAAGTTTTTCCCTTTTGAAGAGATATAATTGCTTTATTAGATGTGTAAATTTGAGTTTTGTATTCTCATATAATTCGCAGGAATTCTACCTTAAAAACACTTTTTGTATTTTGCCTTTTCCAGTGGTCACAAGAGTAACAAAATTTTGATTTATTTCCTAGACAACAAAAATATACTAAATTACATATTAGATATGTTTTATGAAGCGGAATGACATAAACTTTTAAATAGTAATTTTGAATTTTAGCCTAAATATGTATAGTATTGTAAAAAATGTACGTTTTTATGAAAAATTTCTCTGACCGTCACAAGAGTAACAATGGACGTTCCCATATACATTTCATAAATAATTTGGGGTGAGTGAATACTCATTTATAGATAGATAGATAGATATGTTTATTGTAGTGAGCAGTAGCCCATTTACAAAGGTTGGCAACAAATTTTAACAAAAGCGGTTACAAAGTTTGATAACACAAAATACAATATAATACATTTTCAAAAAAACAACTAAAACACAATTTGAGACAAATATACAAAAAAAAAGACAAAAATAAATTACATGAACAATTAGAATTGGGTTTTAAATCTGTTATTCCTGCACAAGTTCACTGATCAAGTCCTCCCGGAATTTTAAAACAGATATTGCATAATTATAAAAACAAAAATATTCTTTATTGTAAAATTTTAGGATGGTTGAAATGTTACTGGATTCAATTGATAAGTATTTTTGTCTGAATGCATCGTAAATAGGACAGACTAAAAAAACATGATACCAGGTTTCATTTTCTGTTGTGCTACAAAACTTACAGGACTCGTTAGGAAAAATTTCGAAAGCAACTCCTTTAAAAAATATACGCGATTGACTGCAACGAATTTGTATAATAATTCTTTTTATAGTGATATCTATATTTGAAATTAAATAGTCTTCGATTAAATGTGAGTTTTTGATATATTTATATTGTGAGTGGTTGATACTATTGTTCATTGAAGCAAGATCATTTTGGGTGTATTGGTCGTGGTATACTTGTACAATCGTTGAAATGTAATGTTCAGCAACTTTATAGTCTTGCGAAAGCCAAACAAAATAAAAACCAGCGTTTTGTAAAATATTTCTTATCGAGATGGCCCAATTAAATTTATTGTTTGTGCAGTCAAAGGATAAATTATACATGTTTAAGTAGCAAATTTTAGCAAACCTATCATCTGACATTTTGAGAAGGTGTATCCAGTATTTTAAAATTAAACGAATAAAAACTAAAGAGATCCTAGGATGACCTAATTCGAGTCTTAAAATATATCCAGGTATATAACGGGAAACTGTAAGGAGCTTTCTAACAAAAATACAAAAACATTTTTCTAGATCATTGTAGTTATTTATCGCCCAAACTGCAGCACCGTATGTTAAAACTGATAAAATCAAAGCATCAAATAATTTAAACCATGCGTTAACCGAATTAATTTTTGCACCTGTCAATATGGACCAAGAAGTGTTTACTGCACTATTTGTTTTAGAAATAAAATAATTTTTGGCAAGATTAAAACAGCCAGATGAAGAAAATGGAATACCTAGATAAACATAACTAGAAACTATTTCCAATTCGTTATTGTTGTAGAAAAATTTGTCATGCTTAGATAATTTACCACCCTTACGAAATATAACTATTTTAGTTTTATTAATGTTAACAGTTAAAGAGAAGTTATCACAGAATTTTTCAAGAATATTAAGTTTTCTTTGGAGATTTATTGGGCAATCAGCGAGAATCACAGCATCATCGGCATAAAGCAAAATATGTATAAAAATATCGGAATTGATATATATACCAGGGATTGATGATTCGTTTAACCAAATTATTAAATTATTCAAAAACAGGATAAATAATAAAGGACTTAGAATTTCGCCTTGTAAAACACCAGTAGCAATATTAAAGGATTCGGTAGATCCGTCACCTACTCTAACTCGGGCCGTAGCTTTTTTATACATGTCTTTTATAATAGAAATACATTTTGGGCTGACTGATATCCCGTTTAAAGCTGACCACAGAAGATCATGATTAACGCTGTCAAATGCCCCTTTTAGATCTATAAATGCAGCATAGAGTTTACCACGTTTTTTCCGTAGCTTGTTTTGTACTATTGAGTTTGAAATAAACGATTGATCCACACAACTATATCCCTTTCTAAACCCAGCCTGTTCTTCAAATAATAAGTTTTTTTGATCAAGCCAGCTTACCAGTCTATTGTTCAAAATAGATGTAAATAATTTACCTATTACTGGAACCAAAGATATGGGTCTGTAGTTACTCGGGTTGATTGGATCACCTTTCTAAAAAATTGGGCATATTAAAATATCAATCCAGCTAGCTGGATAGGAACCAGAGTTGAAAACTTTATTAAAAACTGTTGCAATGATCTGAATGGACTCGTGGCCTAAATATTTAAAAAATTCTGGTCTCAAACCATCTACACCAGGGGATTTGCCATTTTTTAATTTATGTAGTACAGATTCCAATTCATAAGATGTGATATCTGGGTCAAGAATAGAATCGAAGTGTGAGAAGGAACGTGTTACACATAAATCAATTGAGGGATTTGGGGATAATTGATTGTTTGAAATAGAGAAAACACCAGAATAGTAATCAAACCAATCTTTTCGTGATATGTTGGGGGTCGTAGCTTTAATTCTTTTAAATTTGCGTATAGTTTTCCAAAACGATTGCGAGTTATTGCAATTTGCTAATTGAATTTGGATAGAAGAGTAGTAACTTTTCTTTTTGCCAGTACATAATTGTTTATATTCTTTTTGTAGGAGCCGATAGTTTTGAAAGTTTTCGATGTAATTTTTTGTTACGCGTTTCAGAATACTCATTTATATTTACTTTATCCACTGGGAATTCACCAGACCTACATATGTGCAGTAGCTAAACATATAAAAAAAAATTCGATTTAAATACAAAAAATCCCTTTAGTGTGGATGATTGATATTTCAACTTGAAGCCTATGTGAAAGCCTAAGGTTTAAAAAAAATGTATCTTGTTCTAAGGTTAAAAAGAAATATAAATCTAAAACATTTTATTTTAATTCAAAAGAATATTTTCGAATTTGATTGAATACTCTTTTTAAAGCAAAATTTGGTGCCCTTCTATTTTGCCACTTCAGGCTGTAGGGCCTTTCTCCTCCCTTTCAATACACCAACTCCATAAAATTTAGGTACAAACATTGACCCGCGTATCTTAAAACGCACCCGGTCAGGTTTTAACAAAAAAGTTACCTATCACTCCTTACCCACTTGAACCAGAGAGTTGTAATATTAAATAGAGAGCGCCTTCAATCCAGACTCTCATAAGGCCGCAGTATCAACATTGAAAAGAAAAACCAACATCACGTGGTTATAGCGCTGCCACATTTGTCGTTCAGACATCTGCAGGAGTTTCAAATTTGGCGCACTTTCTTCTTTTTTGGTGATAAGGAGTTCTAGCTGTATTCAAATTCTTAACATATATGTACGTATTTACTTATTTTCAAACAATATGCGCTAAATATTTCCTCTTCATTAACGAAACGAAAATATTTTATTTGTGTTCAATACTCGAAGAAGCGAAACTCTTTATATTTCTCAGGTTTTATTGTTCATATTTTCTTATTGAAGTATACAAAATAACAATTGAAAGAACTTCGCTTATGGTAAATGTTTTACATAAAAACGTAACGCAATTATTTAAAAACTACAAAGTAAGAAAAATCTCCTTAATATATCTGTTAAACTCCCTTAAATTGTGCCACTCGTTCAAAAAAACGATATTTAAATACAAAATTAAACACAAAACCACATTACAATACTTCGTTCTCGTTTAGTTCTTAAAGTCGCCAAGGCATTTCCACATATCACGTGGTTTCAATCATGGACACACGGAAATCAGCATATTTATTCCTCTATTTGTATCATTACTCTATGACTTGAACAGCTCGAGAAAAATTCAAGGGAGAATCTGCTGACTGTAGAACACATATTGGTAGCATTTTCAGGAAAATAATTAAAGCAAGTACAAAAGATAACTGATCGCCACAAAAAAAAAATCTGCAGCAATTTATTTATTCGGATACTTTGCTTTCGGATATCCGTTTCATCCCTAGTAAAAAATAAAAGAAATTATCACCAACCAGGATAGTTGGCCCATATTTCCTTTCTGATCTTCAACGATGACCTCCAGAGAGCCGAGTAAAGTTGACAAGTTTTCTTCACTACAGAGTTCTGCCTGTTCCCTTTTTAAATTGTCCCTCATCTGTGACTTCAACTGACTATGAATGTCTTTCAGGTGATCGGAGCTCTCCTCGAATAATTCTGGATATGTCTCTCGAAACGTAGGAAATCTGAAAAAAATATCCGTAAATAATAACTGAGTAAGACAAGAAATTGTCATTTTACAAATTCATATATTTTTAATGATAAAGAAAATTAAGTCAATGGGGGCGAAAGGAACACACTATAAGTTGTGATGTCACTGTTTCTAGTATATAGAGGGATGGGTAGACTAAATATTGGTCTGCCCTGAAGAATTTTGGGTTAATTTATGGACCTCCACAAAAGTTACAAAATTGTATATTCTCGCCCTCCTCCGACGAAACCGAAGTAATGATCAGCATGCGACGTCATGCATGAAGTAAGCATTTGTTATAGGACAGTGTTCACTCTAGGCTTTTTTTTGAAGGGCGGTCCGCCCTGCCCGCCCTTTTTTCATCTTAATAGCGCCCTTATGCCCCTTTTTCAAAAATGCCGCCCTCGTTTGAAAAAATTCCGCCCCTCTTGCTCTTTTCAGTTAAGCACAAGTCCTTACTTCCCTAACTGTCTTTAAAGAAGACATCGATTAAACTTTTTTTGTGTGTAAATTGGGATTAAGTGAATTATGAAAGTAGAAAAACAAACTCTTTTTTAACTACGCGTGTTGTGCAATCGCGATGATTCCGATATTTCGAGCACAGGGCATTCTACGAATCCTATTGGTTGCATGTGCCCACATATGAAATGCTAAGTTTTTTTTCTGTGTTTTTTTAAAGAGAAGATGGTTTGGGACGTATTTGCAAGATTATGCATTTTTTTAAACCAAATTTTGGATTTAAGTAGCCTTTTCATCAGTTTTGTAATGAGTCTGATTACAGATTTGGTTTTTAGGGAAAACATTAATTTTTAAATGTAAAATTCGAGATAGGCCTCGAACCGTCAACACTAGCCCAATATGCAGCTCTAGCGCAATGTCAACCAACAAATCGGAACTTTTGTTATTTGGTCACCGGCCCACACCAAACTTTTTTTTGAAAGTGCCCTTTTAAAAACAAGAAGTGCCTTTTCAAAAACGGGGTGCCCTTTTACTACCAACAGCGCCCTGCCCCTTTTTATTTCTAGAGTGAACACTGTATAGGATATTATAAGATGTAGTGATGAAAATATTCCTAGAATCCGTAGTTTTCTCAATTTTTTAACAATTTAAATAATCCCACTTAATAAAAATCTGTGAAACCGAGGATTTTTGTCCTTTTTTTTGCAACTGATGTGCAACAACACTTTTGCTTGGTTTTATCTTTGTATAGAGCACTATTTAATAGAAAATTTAACTTCCTCGTCTGTTTATTTGTATTATTTTATTTGTGCAAATTTGCTTTAATATATTTTATTTAGATGTGTGTGTTTAATAATTTCTTATTTTTTTAAATTAAACTGTCCTATTCTTTTTTTTAAATATGTGGCAATTGGAAAAGTTTTTAAAACAATGTTTTACTTTTATATAAGATTTTCACAATATTTAAAAATTGAAATTTTTTTGCAGAATTTAAAAATCTAAATAAAAGTATGAAATTTAATTCATTAAACATAATTGATGTTTTTTTTTAATTGGAACATATACTTGTATTTATGCAGGAGATGTATGCTTTGTTATGATTATTCAAAAACATCTTAAAAAAATTTTTAGACTTAAAAATGTGTTAAAAGGCGTTTTGTAAGTTATTTGTCGATTTTGAAAAAAAAATTAAGATGTACTTTCAAATAATAATTTTAACTGAATTATTTACCGAAAATAATATACTCTGATATACATGTTTCAATAAAATGTAAGAAGACGGTAAATGTTTTTTTTAGATAAAAAGTATAATTTTTAAATTCTTTAAAGTTTTCTTATTTAAGCTTATCAACAAATTATGGTTAATTCCTAGTGTCCGGTGCCCTCGCCAAATGGGATTTGGCGACAAATGATTGGGCAATAAAGTTTATATTTTGGCAACCCTACTTGATGATTGCAAAAATATCATGTTATATGGCAACCCTAAATTTTTTACCTCTAGCTTGGTTCCACGTAGCTGCGCCATTTTTGAATCGACATTTGGCTTGCGTGCTTGTGCTTTTTCTTAGCTATGGATGTTTATGCGAACGACGTTTATTTGAATAGCAGGTATTTTTGGGAATTGGAGATGAAAGGAAAACTTGCTGTGATTGAGTGGTGCATGGATGCCGGATTGTTATGCAGCAAATGCGCCAAGCGAAACAGACAGTCACTGACTGGACGATGTTCTGCCGGGAGGTATGTACGGAGTGGTTCATTCATAATCCTGTTCCTATCGGTGGAGAGCATGTCGTCGTTGAGATTGACGAGACGAAGTTTGGCAAACGCAAGCACAACCGGGGCAAGCGTGTGGAAGGCCAGTGGGTGTTTGGAGGGATTGAATTCAGTACCAACAAGTGCTTCATGGTTGCCGTGGACGACCGGAAATCGGAAACTTTACTCAGCAGTTCGTTTTGACTGGATCCGTTATTGCTTCCAATTTTCATATAAAATGTTGATTTAACGATCAACGACTGCCCAAAGGATTGCCTGTAAGCACAATGATCAACTGCCCGGAGGGGGTCATGGATGTAATAATGAGTAGTCAGAGGCCGAAGGCCAGAGACCACAAAATCGACGGCAGGAGTCTGTGACTTTAAGAATGCGGTACGCATGTGCCTTCAAAATGCCCCAAACGACTGCCCCCGACCAATAGCCCACTGTGTAGCTTGCTATAGCTACTAGTGCGTCACTGTGTAGCACTAGTGCGCTAATAGCCCACTGTACAGCTCTAGTGCGACGTTAATTAACCAAACCGACATTTTGATTTGGCAACAAAAAAAAAACATCATTTTTGCCTTGGCGCCAATTTTTGGACTTGGCGACAACGGGGCACCGCACACTAGGAATTTACCCAAATTATAATTCACGTGTTATCAATAAATAAAATTCGGCTCTGGAATCCAAAAACACTGGTGCAAATGAAAGTCCGGGATAAGGGATGATCAAAAACATGGCATAGGGTTTCAAAAATCTTAATTGCGGCACTGAGGGGATAGATGATGGTACAGTCCGGTTCTTCTCAACCCGCAATCGTGTCCATTTCAAAACCTGTAGAAACACGACGGCACAAAGAGTCCAAAGCGGTTGATGATGGAAAATTTATTTGCCACGAGTGAGGCGAGATTCTTGTTTGTTGACGTCTACAAACATCATGAGTTGCTTTTACCCACTCTTGATCTTGTTTTGTAAAGAAATTATTTTTTAATAAAAAAGGATTTGGTTTGTATACAATTCCTATAATATTTCCAATCGGTGGCACCTTTCAACAAAAATTAGAGCGGTGCACCGGGAAATCTAATGCACTTCCTTATGGCCAGTCAGACTCTGACATCAACAGATCATTCATAGAAAATTCTCCGCAATTTTAGGTAATTTTCCATTACAATTACAGGGCAACTCTGAGGGGCGATTATGGTTGATGGGGTTGCGCCAAATGATTTTGTTGCCAAGCGTCCAAGATGGCGGTGTAAAGAAATCTTCTTAGCCAAGATGGCGGACGAAAAACACTCGGAGCAAAGCATTCGCTCATGAAAAAAAACACGGAGCATAACGTTCGTTCATGAGCAAAACACTTGCATTTGAACTTCCAGAAAAAAAATAAGTTAAATTTACCACTTAGACATCTGGTCGACGATTTTTACCTCGAGTAACTTGACTGAAATTCAACAGTTTTAGAAATACAAAATCCTAATTACTTTGCATTTTTTTAAAATCCATTTTAAAACTAGGATTCTTTCGCAAATTTAATAATTATGCCAAAAAAATTACTTAAAAAAATATAATTTTTTAATAAAAAAAAATATAATTTTTTAATAAAAAAAAGTTTTTAATAATTTTTATTTTAATATAGCACACAAATTATTATGTATGATGAAATAGTCATTATATGCATAATTTTAATTTGGTTTTTCTTTTGATAAATTTAAAAAAAAAAACGATTTATTTTCCAAAACACAAACTTTTTATTTTTAAGTAAATATTGATTACTTATGGAAAACAAATTTGTGATATAAAATAGTAAATGTAATTTTTTTTAAAAATATGTTTTCAACGATTTTGCTACCTAATTTCAAATAACATAAACCAATTGTATAATGGCACTGTTTTTTTTTTTTTTAGTTTAAAAAAAAATCGTTTCCGAATTTAATAAATACAAAATAAAATTTTAGTCATAAATAAATTTTTAATAATAAAAAAACCTTAATATATGGTGTATAATTTATTAAAAGCGTTCCTGATATCTGTTATTTTAATTTTGTTTACTTTTGATAAATTAAAAATATAATTATTTTCCAACTCAAACTTTTAATTTTTAAAGGAAATATTGATTTCTTATGAAAAACAAATTTGTGGTATAAAATAGTAAAAGTGATTTTTTTTTTAAATATGTTTTCAACGATTGGGACTTTACATTAAAATTTACATTAAACGTTTAGGCTATTTTATATGAGAATTTTTATAAGTTTTAAATTGCATTGTTTCTGTATTGAAAAATTTAGCTATTGCATATGTGTTAAGTAGTAATGCTATTAAAAAAAAGAACTATTCTCAGCAATAGAAGATATATATACAAATTTGATGGGTCAAGTGTACAATAAATTATTTATCGTCCTATTAGTTACCACTAAAAAATGTTTTAGAGGAGTTGCTTTTGTTATATCTTACTAAACAAATCATAAATTGTTTTCTAATAGTACTAAACAAAATTAGAACAGAAGTACATACTTTTTCAGAAATCCTTGAACAGTCCGAGTCATTGCTTTTGTCATTTCACGTTGCAATTTGCTTTCAGGATTTACTTGCATTTCTTCAAAACGATGCAAAGCACTTGTTTCGATACTTGACATAGTGAAAGGTTTTTTTTTTAATTCAATTATTTAAAAAAATATTAAGGCGCATTGGTCTCAAACAAACAACATAAATAACGCGGGAATGTTTTCATTGCCAGATTTTTAAACTCGTCTGAAGTTTAAACTTTAATAACTGGTTTCGAGATTAACTGTATTTTGAAATCCTGCACACAATCTAGTTCGGCCTTGCCATGGCCGTGCTCGGTATAAAGACTTTTACAGATGTAACGTGCACCAGTCTTCTATACACAGCTAATGCATTGTGAAAAACAAGAAACGAATCTGGGTACCTTCCAATCACAATCTCGCTCTACTCCCAAAAACGAGATTCCAACAACAACCCTCCCGTAATGAGTGTCAAATAATCTAACTGTTCGTGCCATCCGCTCATCCCTATGAACCATGTCTAAGGACTGGTGCACTGAACTGGTGCACATTAAATCTGATCATGGTTCAATGTTATGATACCAATTCACTCACGAGACAATGTGCCCGCGAGTTTCCTTCGAGAAAGTCCTCGAACCGTTGCCAGTAGTCCATTATGACTTTAGTGCGAAGTTAATTAACCAACCAAACCAAATCTTCTTTTGTAAAATCTCCTCAACTCAACTTTATTTTAATGACAAATGTTTGTTTACGTTTACACTCGTCAGCTGAGCTGAGACTGTGAAAGATGCATTCTTTATTGTGGACATATGTTATTAAGGAATAATGTTTACACTTTATTTTTAGAAAAATTATACGACGACAATTTATGTAGTAAAGTATTTTCTTTTATTATTTTCTTTTTCGCGTTTAAAAAATGTATTTTTCTTTTATCGTAGATAGAAAGCTTTTGGCCATTCGCTTTATTTATGTAGTAAATATTTAATTATATAGAACAACTTCACACATTAAACTGCTATGTGTAAATTATTCATATCTAAAATTTGTAGAATTATATTTTGTCTAATATGAGTAAAAAGTTGGTAGTTACGTGAATTAATGAAAGAATTAAATGTTAAAGCTACATACAATTATTTTTGGCTGAAATGAATTAAAATCTTTCTAGAAACTCTTAAGAAACAGAAGTAGTATAATGACTTTTTCATGCCAAATATGTTGGCAGCCAAAAGTAGCAAATGTTTAAATATTGGTTGAAAAAGAATTTCACATGACCTTAAGAAAAAACGTGATTTAATCAACACATAAATGCACACTGGTCAAAATCAAAGTTAAAAAAATCGAGTGGCATCTCGCCAACAGTTTTAAGCGTATGCACATACCATGCTCTAATGTCAGGTCGTAACCTTGATTTATGGCTTCGAGCAATTGTGGCCTACGGTTTCTGACTACTACAACTTGTACCCCCTTCAAGTAGACGATAATGGTGCTTACATGCAAACCTTCAAGCAATTGATTATGGCACCTCATTGTGTTAACACAGAAACATATGAAATACATGTTAATTCTTTCATGTTTTTTTCTTAAATGCGAAAGTTGGCAAACATGCCAACTAGGTTTGTGATTTTGGCAAGTCAACAGCAATTTACCAACATCTAGGCATGAAAAATGTTGGGGAAATTATTGTCAAATATTGCAATATTTTAGTAAATTTTACATAAATTTCTCATTTAATTGGCAAAACTTGTGAAACATTTGGCTTTTTTTTAAATGAAACTAAGTAGTTTTACTTTTAAAAATAAAAGGCAAATGTTTCACAAGTTTGCCAACTAGATTTGTGATTTTTCCAAGTCTACAGGAATTTACCAACATTCTTCGTAGGCAGGAAAAATGTTGGGTTCATTGTAAAAAACTGTAAAATTTTAATAAATTTTACTTCTTGTCGTGTTGGCAATTTCCCATCTAAAAAAACTAATTTTTCCCATCCAAGTGTAAAAAAACAGGTAAATTACCAGACTCTAAAAAAAGTTGATAAAATCCCATATTTGATAAAAGCCCTAGGGATGACCCTGCCTGAACCATTGCCAATACCTCATTGTGTAGCTCTGGTGCGATGTTTATTCAAACAACCAACTATTATTAAATGTTGACTTGTGCAAAATTTTATTCAAACGGGAATTGTGACATATAATTTTCGCCGTACGAAGTTTAATTTCATGTTAATACCAATGTATTATAAATTACTTAATGATAAAGATGTATAATCTATCTTTTCCCCTTAGATAATGTAAATCCCCAAGAATAGTTCAACATTTTCATGATGCCTGTAGAGTGGCCCTTTGATGCATCCTTATTCATGGAAACTTTAAATACTACTAACATAGTTACTTGGATATGTGCAAGTGCAATGATGTTTGGGGGAGTAGTACCCTACCTACCACAGTACAGAGAGATTAGAAAAACAACCAATGCTGATGGTTTTTCCACTTATGTTTGTTTAGTGTTACTGATAGCTAACACTCTAAGAATTATATTTTGGTAAGTGTAGAGATTATTTCCTTTATTACATGCTTTTCTCTCATTTTCTATTTAAACAATATTGCACTCCAAGCATTCTTTTCCGTTTGGAGTTTATGTATTCAATTTTATTTTAGAGTGGCTCCGACTCGGCACCGACAGGCCACTGGTTTGAATCACGGAATGTGTGTAGCATTCTGGAAATTGGAGGGTTGTCAGATTTGTTCCTTTAACGCACATAAAATAATACACCATGTAGAAGGGATTGGTGCAGGTTAAACCCATCATGATCCAGTCTTTCAGCCTATGTCAGATTGCATGGGGATACCAATTTAGGTGTTATCGTCATCTGACCATGATTAAAAATTATCAGGCAGTATTCTCACGTCTTTCCACTACGGTAGAACCCCGGATCCAATAGCCCACTGTCAGCTCTAGTGCAATGTTAATGCAAGTAATCAACAAACCAACTTTTTCTCCTTCAGACCGGAAAAGGGTATTTAAGATTTGTACTAAGTTTTTAATTTTTGTTTAGGTTTGGTCATCCATTTGAATTGCCACTGCTGCTGCAAAGCATCATAATGAATGTTGCAATGCTGGCAATGGTTAACTTATGTGTTCGAGTTAGAAATAAAACAATAATTGTTCCTGCAAAGTCCAAGCTCTTTTCAGGTATGTTCATATTATTAGTTTGTTGTTTCTGTATTAACAAATTAATTTAAAATACACAATAGTTTTTTTAAAAAAAACTGAATTACATTACTTTCCTTCTCAACTGTAATTCTTTAAGTTATTTCCCTAAATTTCTTGTGAATAATTTGTAGTACATATTTCTCTAAATTAAATTATAATTCATATAAATCGTTCTAATATAATGTTTATGCTATATTAGTTGTTTAAAATTTTAATAAGAGTTATGGTGATTTTTTTTTATTTCATACCTTTTATTAAAACTTTATTTAATTTACATAATTTATATAAGTTTAACTTATAATTTTTTTTTAATGCATAATCAACTTTTGGAGATGTCTTAGAGATGTAATTTTTAAACATACCTTTTAAGCATATTGCAAATAGAGATCTTTTGAATTAGGTAAATAAAATTCATGTTGAATGTAATATATATTCAGTGATGTCCCTAGAAAATTTTCTAGAGATATCTCTTAGTTGCACCTTCACACCATAAATTTCAGAACACTTTCCATTCAGTCGGTTCAGGGCTGTGTTTAGTGGTATGGCGCGCGTGCTACCACACATGGCCCTGCTCTTTTGGAGGAACCCCATGCCCAGTTAAAAAAAAACAATAAAAGTATTTTAGAGAAAAATGAATTCCTATTTTTTTTTAAACTCCGTCACTATATTTTTAATTTGTGGTTCTTAAATATCTATATATCCAGGACATATATGTTTACTTATCATTTGTGCTGTAGAAAAAAATGCACTACACTACAAAATAGGAATCAATTAGGATTTTTTTTTTTTAGGGGAAATAGTAAGGGGGGTAATTCGACACTTTAAACTACAGAACCCTGTGATTAGTTTCGCACAGGGGCCCGCAGCAGCTAAGGTTGACCCTCAATCAATTAAACGATTACCGTATATACTCGCGTATAAGCCGATCCGCGTATAAGCCGACCCCCTAATTTTAGGCCAATTTTTTGTCCAAAATCGGAAACTCGCGTATAAGCCGAGTTGTATTTTTGGACATGAAAAATTCCGATTGAAATCGGCAAATCCTCGACAAAAGAGTGAAATTTTAATTAGAAAAATAAATATTTAAGCCCAGAAATTAAAAGTTTAAAGAAAGTGTCTTGAGAAACGGCCTTCATCGAAGTTCGTGACGATTAATCGGGATTAAAAGTATATACCACTCGCGATGTTCTGGTGTCTTTCAAACCTCCATCGGACTTCTTAAATTAAATCACCCTTATTATCAAATAAAATATTTTAAGCCACAAACTTAAATACCAAAATGTGCAATTTCTAATCCTTAACATCGTTTTGTGAAGATTTAAAAACTTAGAAAACATCAACTATTTTCTGTCAACATCGTTGACTACTGTCGCTATTAAATACGGATGAGAATTTTTTTTTTATCCATCTCGGAAGGAAATACTACTGCTTTATGGATGAATATATACTTCTTATTAAAATATTTAGTTTTTAATTACGAGATAAATGACTTGAAAGTAGAACTTGAATTCGCCGATGAGCAACCCCGATTTTACCGCTTTAAAGCCAATTCCATCCAAAATACTAATGAAACAACTATTAATATCTGTACATAATATTATCAAGGAATAAAATCTGCATTGGGGAAATAAATTTTGTTTAATTATTGCAATCGAGCAAGAAAGACATCGACTTTAAAGTGGTGTCATTCGCTACGCACGATGTCAACTTCTTAGTCTTCCATCCAAAAATCTACTAAAGTAGCGTTTACTAACTTTATAAATTCTACAAACCAATTAAATATTTATCGAAATATATATATATTTTTAAAGTTAAACTGATTATTTATGTGAGTAGTTAAATTTTGCGTTACGATTACGCCGCGATGCGCAGAACGGTCTTCAGTCAGTACGTGACGCACATTCTCGATCTCGGAAATGTGCCGGCGCGATTTCAGAAGAATCCGCAAATTTCAACTTCTCTCCTTTTCCCATTTTATGCAAATTTTAATGACCCGCGTATAAGCCGACCCCCCTACTTTTTGATGAAAATTTTGACTTAAATTTCTCGGCTTATACGCGAGTATATACGGTAATTAAGCGACATAGTTACATTTTGTTTATTAGTAGGAATTATGATAATTGTTTTGGTTAAAAAACCTTTATTCAATAAGTAGGTTTTTATTAAACAGTATATCACAATTACATAAAAGAAATCCAACATACTATATGAGCTTCTATCTTAATTTAGCTCTGGTAAATTCCTTTATTAGGTCTGAATAATTTATAATATGTGCAATATTGTTTTCAATAGATATAATTGCAAACTTCGAAAGCCTTCCTAGCACATAGCCAAACGTAAATAAGTTTTGGTGAATTTTAATTTACTAAACCTGTATTCACTTTAACACATTCATTGAATTTTGTTACCAGACTGACTGAACTGGCAGAAGGAAAACTGGGATAACAGAGGCGGGAATGACACCAAGTGTTAAAATATTTTTTTATAGTTATACAGCTATGGTTTTCTCCATGCAGTATTTGATTTTGGCGCCCCCAAAAGACAGCGACTGGTGTGGTCACCACTGTATATATTGCATATTAAAGAGCAAACATTTAAAGTGTGTTTTGCCCCAAATTTCTAAATGTTAGAATATTACATCACTGAATTTGTCTTTATTTTTTTTATGAAACTAACCTATTTTATTCGTCCAAGACATTTTGTACCATATAAATCATCTTACCCAGATTGGAAGTCAATGCATTTAGATAAAGTTATTCGCATTTTTACACGAATCCCCTGAATGTGACAAAACCGCTTTGAATGTTTGCTCTACCACTGTAAAATTGATTATATTAATTTCAGAAAATTTCATATGAGACATCTTTTTAGCAGCTCTAATTATTGTGTTGAATTCCACATAAAATAAAACAATATCATCTGACCACTTAAATGTCTTTCTTTAATAAAAACTATTTTCAAACCTAATACTATTTATTAATCCTTAAGTTCCAAATACGACAGCCATATTTCTATATATACTACCACCACTTCACTCATTTTTCTTTTATTGCATAGCACTTGTTGATGAAGGAAAAACCGACACCAAACCTTTACACTCTTCTCCCATACCTCGTTCCTATTGGGGTAGGTCTGTCTTTAACCACATTTCTTTTCATCCTACTTTTCACCTAAGGGGTTTATTTACGCCCTTATCTCACCTTTTAATACCAACAACAATTTTATCTATTACCTTCTTAAAATAAATGTATCCTGACAATAAGCTTTGGAAGACGGCCAGAATCCATGAGAGTAACTCAAATATAAATAATGACAACCAACTACAGGCTCTACAGCAAAGTTGGTTTCGTTTAACGCATCCTAACTATCCTTGAATGGTGATCTAGTTGTCTTTTAAAACCACCTGCTCCTGAAGAAATAACTACCTCACCAGGCAAAAATTACTCATTTTTATCTTTTTTATAAAAGTAATGCTTTCTAATTTCCCAATTAAGTTGTGATTTGTATACTTTGTACACATCATTGTTGTAAAATTGTATTCTTAAAATATCTTATGTTACAAATATTTCGAGCGTGTTGCTCACACTCACTAAGTGCTGGATATTTACGAGTACAAAATGTATATGGGGAAAATTACTTTGAAGTCACAACATGTTGCCCGAATATCCTTAGGGACAGGACGGGCCAATAAAATACAATATACCTTGTACCCATGATCTCTAGTCCCGATGGCTGTATTAAATTTTATGCCTTCAACATCACCTGATTTGATAAGTTTAAAGAGTTCAATAAGGTCCCCTCTAGTCGTCCTCTCCTCGAGGGCATGCATGGTTAAAGCTCTAAGTTTGCCCTTTATTCAATTCCGAAGTTCCCTGAACCAATTTTGTAGCCCTGTGTGGAACCCGCTTTACCTTTTTTTAAGATAAGGTGACCAAAATTATACTGCATATTCAAGACGAGGCCTAAACCAACCTTCCATACAATGGTAATTTTACATCTTTAGAATTAGATTAAATATTCCTTTTAATAATGCCAACATTCTAGTATTTGCTATCCCACAATGATCTTCCATTTTCAAAGCCTCACTAACGAACATACCCAGATCCCTAACAATATCAATAGCATTAAATTCAGCACTTTGTAAATAATAAGTAGATTTTCTACTAAACTGTCTATTGTTTTATTATACTGTTAGTGATCTATGTGTATTAGAATGAATAAAGATTTTAAAATAGGTCATTGATGTGCAGTATTAGCAAAAAAAAAAGCAAATAGAATGTTGGGGTACATCAGTAAAACTTTTCCAGCAAAATCTAAGGATGTAATTTTGCCATTGTATAGAGGTTTGGTAAGTCTTCATCTTAACTATGTTGTACAGTTTTGATCACCATATTAAAAAAACACACATTGATTTGCTTAAGAATGTTCAGCAAAGGGCCAGTAAAATGGTTTAAGGTATTTCAAACACAGATTATGAAGATAGTTTAATAAATGAATATTTTGGCAGAGAGAAGTGATAGAAAAG
Source organism: Troglohyphantes excavatus (assembly GCA_963932185.1). Classification (NCBI taxonomy): domain Eukaryota; kingdom Metazoa; phylum Arthropoda; class Arachnida; order Araneae; family Linyphiidae; genus Troglohyphantes; species Troglohyphantes excavatus. The sequence goes on from OZ010673.1 coordinate 15,836,689, forward strand.
ATTTAATTCGTGTGGAAATTTGCTTGACAAGCAGGGTTTGATTTTTAATATGAGAGTGATAAAACAAGAAGTCGTGAGTTAAAATTATATAAATCTTACTTTGATCGTGAAGGAAGAAAGCACTATTTTTGTAATAAGATAATTGAAAAAGAAAAACAACTTTCAAGAGAATATTGCTTATTCTGCAGAAGTAAAAACAATTAAGAAAAATATTTGCATTTGTATAATGTTCTGTTTTAGAATGATTAATATATAAAAATCATTAACATAACACACAAGAGCACAATGCAGAGAGGCCCATCGTAGCAAGGAATTGATTACAAAGGTCTGCAATGAAAAAATTATCTTAAAAATAATTAGTGTTTTTTGGATGCTGATTACTGGAAAAATAATTTTTAAATTCCATCACGTACAGTTTTATCACCAATCACAGGTCTAATATGTACGAATTTTGTATATTTAAGAGCGAAGTAATGTTATTTGTTTGAACTTATTAAACATATTTATAGGTTTTAATTAATAATTTACTTTAATTAACAAATTGCAGTAAAGAAAATTACAAAAAAAAAAAAACATTTTAGATTTTGAAAAAAAGTGTACTTTGCTTATCTTGGCATAAAATTGGGGTATCAATACAAGCCTTGGGCCCCATACAAAGTTTTTTCGGTTTAATAGAAGAATTAAGGTAAAAGGAATCACGATAAAAAAGTTCAGTTTGATATAACAATAATTTCTGTACCTGTTGGGCATTCAGTTCATTTAAAAGAGTGCTATAAAAATTTATACTTAATAATATTTTGTATTCAGAACACATATGGGCAGTTTGCAATGATATCTATATTGCCTGGTCAAATTGTGAATGGGACAGCAGTGACAGAAAAGAACGTTATACAAAGAAAGAATGGCAAAAATATTAAGACATTGAAACCTGGAGTCAAATATATTTAAAAAGAAAGTTTGATTAATCTAAAAGAGGTTTTACTTCTACCGCTTCATATAAAATTAGACCTTATAAAACAATTTGTTAAGGCATTTACCAAAAGAAGGAGAATGTTTCAAATATATTAGTGAACAGTTCATAAAATTATCCGAATCAAAGCTGAAGAAGGTATTTGTAGGATCAGATATCAGAAAAGAATGAAAATTTTGAACTCAAAATGGAAATAAATTAAAGAAAAACCTTATAATCTTTAAAAATATTAATAAATAGCTGTTTTGGATAAAAAAAAGTTACCTAAACAACAAATCTATTTTAGAATAGATATTAGCAAATTTCAATGTATTAGGGTGTAATATGAATTTAAAAGTTCATTTTCGACATTTGCACCTGGACTATTTTCCTGAAAATTTAGGTGCAGCGAGGAGCCAAGTGCAAGATTTCACCAAGACATAAAGGAAATGGAAGCGAACGTGAAATATCAGCATGATAGCCGACTACTGCTGGATGTTGAAAAAAGAGGATCCCCAGCAAGTTCACAAGTAGAAAAACATAATAAGAAGTCTTGAGAAACAGAGTTAATGTCACTATAAGGATTTGTAACCTTTATCCTAAAACTCATCATTTAAAAATCCTGTCAGAGCTAGGATACAAATGTAAAGTAAGCATTAGGTGATAAATTAAAAATAGAAATGTTAAAATAGTATAATTTAAGTTATTTCCCCAAAAATATGAAATCGGTTTGTGAAAAAACCTTACGTGATGGAAAAAAATGGATTTCATTTTTGAAATCAACACTGAAAATAATATAAAAATCAGTTAATAAAACTAAAGCTATTTTCAAAAAGTATTTTTTCGTAGACCTGTGTTATTAGTTTTGTGTCTGGTATAAAAAAAGTATCCAAACCAAAAAAAATAACTTTTTTTAATGTTATAAGTTGAATGAATTATCGCCTTCAATATCATTACCCTTTCTTAAAAGTTTTATTTGAAGTACACTTAAGTGTGTAAAGCCAAAGCAATTGAATGCTTACATCTTGGACGATTTTACCTTGAAATAGCTCTCTGAATGCCAAAAATGGTGGGTTTGAACGTTATCTAAGCTGATTCAAATTTAGTTTTTGAATCAAAGTTATACCAATTCAGTCTTTATTGTTAGATAAACAATGTATTCTAGTCATCTTTTATTTGAAAAAAAAAATAATATGTGTGGGTATTGAATTAACCTACAATATTTAACTATGCCTATTTAATGTTTAATTACATCTTTTATTATTAAAATATAATTTAATCATGATTATTTTTGTTATATATGTTTGAATACCCAATTGCACTTAATAAAATTTCTCCCTTTCAGATTTTGATGCCAAATATTTTTGGGAATGGACAGACTTTTTAAGCTACCTTGAATTTCTAGCGACCTTTACTGCTGTTATGGGAATTTTCATGTATTTTTGTATAGACACTGTCTTTGTGGTTGAAGCTCTAGGGTTTATAGCAGTGTTTACAGAAGCTATGTTAGGCACACCACAGTTTTATAGAAATTGGAAGAAAAAATCAACCTTAGGAATGAGGTCAGTTAAAAAAAAACTTTTTTTTTAATACAAATAGTTTGTATAGTTTTTAGAAGTATATGCACTTTTAATTTTTGTTTTCTAATATTTTTAAATTCATTTTAAAGCAATGTGATTATAAGAAATATAGTTTTTTTTTTTTTTTTAAGAAACAGGAATCATTTTTTCACACAGAATTCGGGGCAATAAAATCTCCTAAAATTTATATGTTTTTGTCAATCACTCAAAACATGTAATTTTACCATTTAAGCTCTGAAAGGTACTAGACTAACATTAAGAGTTAATTTGACTTCAGACAATTAATTCCAAGGTTATGAAATATAATAATGTGTGTCATTAAAAGCTGGACAAAATCATTATTTTCCCATAATTATTGCTGAAAACTAGACTATAGAAGTTACTGTGACTATTAAATTGATTTATTTTCCTGCACAGCAAGAAAATGGTGTGCCTCTGGACCCTTGGAGACGTGTTCAAGACTGCCTATTTTATTGTGCGCGAAGCCCCTACCCAGTTCTGGCTTTGCGGTATTCTCCAAATTGCCATTGATTTATCTATATTACTACAAGTGCTTCTTTATAAAGTAACTCCTAGTCCAGTCAAATTGTTACTAAAAGGGCAAAGCCACACTAGCTAAAATTTTAATATCTTCCCTGGTGCTATCACCAAAAATAACATGCCTCATATGTGATATATAATATAGAATGTCATTTTAGTTTATATCAAAATATTAAGGGGAGATTTATTTTCCTTATTGTAATATTCGTTTTTGTTTGGGCCGAAAATATCACTTCATTTTATTATTTCATTTACAATAATTCGCTTTAAGAAAGGTTAATTACCTAAAAAAACATTTATATCTATACTGTTTAATTATGACTATTTTATACACAAATAACATTTATTTTTATCTCATACTTTGCTAAAGGTGAATATACAAATTTCAACTCTGCCTTTTAAAAAAATAATAATAATAAGGAGGTATCAGCTTTTTACTAAAAGTATAGAGAAAAAGTATTTATTTATAAAGGTAAATGTGTTTATGGTATCAGATGTAATTGATGTTTCTTAATAGAATTCAAGACAAATTCATATAATTTACTTTTTTAAACATATTCTTCTGAGTTTTAAACCTTACAAATTAATATTCTTATTTTTTAATACTAATTATTATACCTGATTAATAAACTTAAGCTTTCCCATATATTGACATATTAATGTGTCTTTTGATAACATAAAATTTTAGTACTAATATATAAAAATTCTTGTGTGATTTTATGTGGCCTTTTAAAGTAAATCAATATTGTAGATCTAGAAAATAGTTTCTGAACTGACATACAAAAATATTTTATAATATCAAAAAAGTTTTATATTGAAGGACTAAAGCATATCAAGTTTCAATGTGCTTAATTTTAGTTATTTATAAAGTAATTAAAATTTTATTTACTTAAGATTGCCATATAGGTTTAAAAGTTTTTAAAAAAATACATGTACTTATTGTAAATTAACTTCTTTTTAATTTCCCAAGCTTTGTTGTATTTTTTATACTAGATATCCTATTTATAAACGTTACATAACAATGCTATTTTAATGCGTTTTTAGGTTTTGTAATATATGTGTAAGATGATATAAATATATTGACCATAATAAATGATGCAATATTTATCATAAAATTATTTTCATTAAAACGATACACTTGTCTTCTGAGGAATAATCAGAAAATGTGCATCCACATTTTGCTAAAAAAAAAGATCATAATTTTGTATTATGGAAATAATTTAACTAGTTATTTAATTCGAATAATTTTCTTACTACAATCTTATCTATAAGTTAGTTTTATATAACATATTTTCAAAGAAAAAAAAGCTATTAAAGTATATTTAATTAGTATCTTCATTAAAGTGTAATTATCACTGCAATAACAAAAATAAATAAAGTGTTACAATATAAAACATGTAATTAAAAAAAAACATTAAAATACATATTTAACCTTTATCATCCCTGCCACCATTTAAAAATCAAATCAGTATTAAAAAAACTTAAAACAAAATTTAGTAATTTAATTGCAGATAAATATTTTAAAAATAACCATTTTCTAGCTCATTTTCATCCTTTAGTTTCTCTATATATACAAATTCTAAATATATGTACACAGTATTAATAAGTACTAGTTGACAGATAGACCTTTTTTAACATGCAAAAATATAGATGACATATAATTATGAAACAATTAATCTAACTCTATATTCTATATAATTAGTACAAACGGATAACATATCTCTAGCTTAGTTCCTATATCCCATTTGTACTAATTCTTCCAAATTGTATGTTACATATATGTAAAACTATATATACAGAATGTTTTTTAGAAAAGTACTTTTTTATACAAATATATGTGCTAATTATATGTATATATATATATATTGCTTTGGACATATAAAGAGCAAAATCAAAACCAATTAAGGTTTCAATTAGCCCAAGCTTAATTGAATAAGAAGTATAGTTATTTCAAAGACAATTTTTCATTTTTTATAAAATAAAAATAAAATTTTTCGTTGTATGGTATTTTTATAATTTTAATAACGGAATTTTTGTATATTTTTTCTAAAATTTTAGTACTTAACGCATGACATCAATAGAAAAGAGTTTTTAGTACATCTTTAATAAAAAACTATAATATAAGATCATTAATTTTTAAATACTTAATTGTTTTTGAATGTTTGCTCTTTTTTTTCTACTTTGCTCCTTTTGTAATTATAAAAAGCAAAAAATACTATTTATTAATTGTAAATTATGTGCCTCAAATAAGTGTCTTATTATATGCCTACCCTTTATATGGTAGTTACAATCATATATAAAACCTGTTATAGAATTAAAATGAAAATAAAATGCTTAGTCTAACATGTTTTTATAGTTTTATTTTATTGATTTGCTTAACCCTGCCAGTAATGCTATTTTTTAAGAATCTATTAAATTAAATATCTGCATACGATCCAAACAGAGCGACTGACCTTTTGAGGAATAAAAGTGTAGTTGAGCCGAAATATTAAGGAGGCTAGCTGTTAAAGCTTGTGGGCCCCAGAGGCCTACTCTCAAAGTTAAACCACTAAAAGCTTAAGTATTTTTTTAAAGTTAAATTACAATGCAATATTGACCAAATCCAATGATGATAACATTTTATTTTAGCATTATTAGATACAGACTTCTAACATCTATAAAATTTCAATACAAGCTATAATTAATGAAATCTAACAAAGTTAAGCAATGTAAAATAAATTATTTCAGTGACTAACGTGAATTAAAAGACACATTGTTTAAAAACAAATGCATTCAGTGCCTGACTTATAAAATTGAGTACTAGAAATACAGAATTACTAATGGGACCTCTATCATAAAAAAAATTTTAAACTAAAAACATCTACAATTTAATATTTTTTAAATAATGTTAAAATGCTATAGCCAGTTTTAAAAAAATACATAGAAAACTATAGTTCTATGTTATTTTTTAGAATGCATTTACAATTGAATATTTTGCTTCCCTAAACCCCATGTTTATAATACCCCCGTTTTTATATTTTTGCCCATTGATCTAAAGTTTTCGTATTAATGAATATAATTTTCAAATTCTTAAAAAAGCTCAATCATGCAATATTTTTCAAATCTAATACATTTTAAGCATATTTTTATAGATATTTATTCATTGGTAATATAAGTTAATCTCTTTTGCAGTGAACAAAACTACAATTTTAATTAATTTTTTTTCCTGTTCAGAAGTTCAAAAATTATTATTATTCGGGCGAGCTGGCTGCCAATTAGTATAAGCGAAAAAAAATCCAAAAATAAACTAACACATTTTTTTATTACTAGACAGCTAGATCTATTATTCAACCAAATGGTATGGCTCCAAGTTCAATTTGTTGCACAATAATGAGTTAAATGCCATTCCACTTAACATTATAACCAAGGCAGAAGAATTGCAAACTTTTAACACTCTTATATCGAAACTCTGTTTTTGGAATTATACCAATTAGCAGCCTAATTGTATTCTGTGAAGAAGAAAAATGTTACCATTTGCAAAAGGTTACATGAAAATACCTTTAACCAGAATATAATAATCATGAAATAAGTAAAGAATGACAAATGACCAAAACATAGACCACTAAATTTAATTTTTTGGTTGAATGGGAAATATACAGATGATATTTCATTAACATAAAATTGAAAATACTCCTTTATATACGAGATAACTGTGATTTAATATTGAATTGACTATTAACCAACATCTATTCTTTTGAACAGTAGCTAAAAAAGAAATGTCTCACACAGCTGCTTCTGTCTTTTGTTCAGAAAGTTCACTTCCTTTAATCTGTTGCTGCTCGATGTAGGTTTGCAAAGCAAGTTCTAAATTACCCTTTTCAGTTGAATGGTTTTCAATATAATCCTAAAGAGAAAAATAAATTTTAAGAAATTAACAAAATCAACACGTTTTTTATCATTTATCAAATTAATTTAAAAAGTGGTACAGAACAGTATAAAAAGACTAATAACTAATTAATGGTTGACTAGTAATTTATTATCTTTAAGGTTGTATTATGTTGAATACTGATTTTAAACAGAAAACTTAGGCGAAAGTTGTGCTACGAAATATAAACATATCGGCAAGTGCACAGACATAATTGAAGTCTTGGGTGCCGGATAGCTTCGCTTTTATTCTGATTTACATTTATAAAGAAAAAGATCCTGTATTGATTGGTGCACAAACCAGACAGCTCAAAGCAAGAGATATAAAGGAAAATGTGTTTTTGTATCATCCATGCAAGAAACGTATAGTGTTTTTTCGTCCATCCTGGGCAATTTTGAAAACTAGAGCTGTCTGGTTCTTACACCAGCATCTTCAATTGCAATAAAATAAGTGTATGAACATTTTAATATATAATATTTGAAACATTAAAAGACATAATTAAACTTATTAGAAATGTAAAAATGCACTATTTTTTTCAATTGCAAAAAATAACCATATATTCTTAACCAGTAGTAATGTGATATGCTAGTTTTCATAAATTAAAGATTTTTTTACAAGTATATTATTACACTGAAATGTGGCCTTGGTGTTAACTACAGTAATGTCACACACAGTGATTAAGCAGCTTAATGGTTAAAAATTAAACAGATACCTAAATAATTAAAGCAATTATAAAGAAGACATGCATGTGTAAAATTCTTGTTGTAACTAACTACAATTACGAATTCATAAAATAACTTTTTAATATATGCAATATAAAATGATCAATGAAAAAATTACATAGCACACATTTAAAAAATGGGGAGTATTTGCTGACAAAAAAAATTAATATAAAAACACACCACGACAAATTATGAATTTGGTTAATCAAAAAAGTTCAAATATGAGTGAACAAACAGAGGAAAGTACATATTGTAGATTAAAACAATAAGACTTGTGTTTAACTATAACACTTAAAAGAAATTAAATTAGTAATTAACAAAATTCATAAGATATTTCCACAGTCACATTAAGCAAAAAAAAAAAAAAAAAACAGCAAAACATATTTTTTCTGAAAAGTTAGTTAATAAATGAATTGCTTTAAATGTTTTAATTTAATTTGCTTTTAAATGTGCTTACATAAGGTTTAATTATTATAATCTAAAAGTTAACATTGTAAGGTAAAACACAAAACTTCTCTTAAAGTAGTTACCTGAACCATTTCAACTTCAGTTTTTTTAATGTTGCTTGAAGCTTTTAGGTCTGGATTCAAAATATAAAGTAACTTTACAGTATCTGATGCATCACTGATTCTATTAAATGAAAAATATATATATATACAATTTAATATATAACTATTTGTTCAGTATGGTAAAGAATTTTCCTTGTATGGAATTTATTTAAATTTAATAACTGAATTTTTGTATATTTTTTCTAAAATTTTAGCCTTTAGCACATTACATCAGTTGAAAAGAGTTTTTAGTTTATTTAAAGCAGCTAAAATATTATATTAAATAGTGATACTTACAACTTTTAAAAGTTAAATTTATAAATTTAAAAACAAGTGTGTTACTTGGGTGTAAACAAACATAATTTTGTGTGAAAATACTATTCAATACTACAATAATGCCACACCCAGTGATTCAGCAGCTTAATGGATAAAAGTACTATTCTAATAATTAAAATGTTGAGGCTTCAATCCCCTAACTAGCTAACTTTACCTTTTGTAATTCAACTTAAAAGTTTGACATTATTCAGGGTGGCAACAACATTCTGGAAAAAAAGTTCCTTGATATTTCCATGATGGTTCACAAAAATTTCGCTGATTTTACAATAACATAAAGAAATGTGGCAATACATGCTTTTTGTATCCAAACAACAAGAAACAAAGTATCCACGCTACAATGATCCAATAACTATATTGCATTATAAATGAAAAATAAGAAATACTTATTGACAGTTAAAATAATAATTTATGGATACAACACACATTATGCAATTGCGATAGGCATTTTTTTAAATTATTTCTTTTTTGTAGATAATTTTAAATGTTTTATATTTCCTATTATAATAATCACATATTCATTAGCCCCTCACATGTTGCTTACAATTCAAGGTCCAAAGCACTTTGCTTCTCCCTTGAGCAGTGGTTCACGTTTTTACAAAAATAAAACTGAAAATATGAAAATGCTCATAACTATGCTTTTTTTTTCAAATCTTTTTCAGAAATAAAAGGAACTATTGACAATTAAATTACACAGAATAGAGGGCATAATAGACGATAATTGCCGTTTTAATGTTCCAAATAAAAAAAAAATCCTGATTTTTATGAACTTTTGAAAATTTTCCTGTTATTTCCAGAATTAAAAATCTCCATAATAATTCCCCGATTTTCCAGATTATGTTGCCCCCCTGTTATTAATCGGCAAAGAATATTCAAATTAAGTGGATATTATATCATTATTGAGATTGGAAAAGAATGCCACTATAAAGTCAATAAGAAATTAGGAAGCAATTAAAAGTAGTTATTAGATTTGACAATATATTAACTTTGGAATTACATAAAACCATATAAAAATAAGCGATTTTTTTTAATACGACCTATGATGAATTCAAATATATATGTATGTATATATATATTTAGCTTTCACCAACAAGGTTTAAAGACAATTAATATAGTTTTATAAACCCACAAGCTTCAGAAAAAAAAATATGGACATACATTTATAACAAATCAGTACCAATCAATAGAATATCTTAATTAAACAAAACAAAGTACTTACAAGTTACAGTTAATCATGTCTACTAACAAGTAATCAATATTCTTCTGCAAAGCAAAATAAAAAGCCATTGGACCAAAATGCCTTGTTGACCGAAGAATGTCAAATTTTTCTGATTTCCTTATATGCTCGTATGTGGCATCAGTCACCTGTTTAAGAAATTGCAGATCTTTTTTCAATGACAAGTGAAACAATGCAATAATCATTTACTACAATAATTTTATTTGAATATAAATTCTTACTCTGTGGTAATCAGGCGAATCAGGTTCAAATTGAACGCAGGCAGAATCCAAAACGAACATATATTCATGTGCATCGAGCAAGCGCTAAAATATAATATTATAATCAATAATTTTTTTTAGAAATTCAGATACTTAACAACAGTAATATTATACACACAGATATATGCATATGAACAATATTAAAAAGAAAAAAAAAGAAATATATATATATATATACAAGGCTTGATTTGAGACAGAACGCACCAGAGCAGCGTTTTTGTACGTCTATTTAGGAGGAAAAAAAATTACGATTCTAGACTGGGGTTTGATAGCTGATGCATTGCACTCCTACACCCCACAGAAGGTTACCGTTCCGGCACCTCTATTTCAGGAAATCGAGCACTATATATATATATAAACACATTGATCGGTGTAAGGATAACTTTTGACTGACAAACCAGGGTAATCTTTAAACTATGATTCAATTTTGATTGAGTTTCTGTTTATTGTACTAAGTAAAGTGAACGGGTGGCTCTTCCATATATTTCTACAAATTGGGCTGAGAATATTATTTGAAATTAACAATATATACTCGATTGATTAAAGAATGTGGAGAGGGGCACTAGTGACCACACATTGAATAATCTGTTTAAAGTTTGTTAAAAAATAAAAAGTGACTTATTTTTTAATGAGCTTTACTGATGTCCTTTTTAACTAAATCTTTCGCCTAATTGAAAATTTATTTGTTACACATCCACAGCCAAACATGTTGTTCGATTTTCTTCAAATTTGGCATGAATGTTCCTTGAAGTAATTAAAAATGACTTTTTTTTCTTTTTTTGGTCCCAATGTCTACTGTTCTAAGAACTACTAGTTATATATCCTACACACAAAACCTAAAAAGCAAATATAATTTTCTAATCATTTTACATAAACTCTATGGTTATCAGTACACTTACTTCAAAGTTTGGACTTTCAAATAACTTAGGCATTTCTAAATTTCGACCTGCTATGGGAAAATATATTTGATTCATACGTTCCCTCTCCTCCCATGTAGCTTTTCTCAGGGTTCCATCTACCTCTCGAACTGTGATAACGCGATCCTAAAATAAAAAGCAGAAGAGTTTCACATGTATTTATTTAACAACATTAACATTTTGGTTAAAAAGAAAGCTTACAATTTTGTAAGTATCATTGATTTTTTAACAATGTGTTGGTTAAAAGGAGGTGCAGAAAACAGTAATACTAAAAACTTGTCACTATGTTTATAATTAAAGAGCACACATCTAAAATGTATTTTGTCACATTCAGATGACCCACGGCAGGTGACTAAGCAAAGAACTTTTCCTAAATGACTTGTGTAAAGATTCCAATCTTTGTAAGTAAATTCCAATGAAACAAAATGAGTGGTGGGCAAATTAAACATTTTAGTTTGCTATAGAACATTTTGAAGTGGATTCAGTGATATAATCAATTTTCAGACAAAACATGTTTTAAATGTTAATTCCTCAAATATGGCAATCTCTAATGTGGTCTATATTTACAAGCTTTTGCTTACTTCCCTCAATATACTGTCGGACATTGTGGTTACAATTTCAAATATTGTAAATCTATTTTAGCGCCCTTTAAAAAAGACATATTGTCTTGCAACACTTACATAATCTCAATAACAATACAATATTTAATACTCAGTCATATGAGTAAAAAATACAAGTAATAAAACAATGAGCAATTAATACAATACTCTCACAACAGGTGTAATAGAAAAGTGTAATGCATGAGGAATTCATGAGACGCTAATTTATTTGTTAATGTATAACCCAAATGAGTTACAAATCGAATATTTGGTGTTACTGAATAATCTTTTACTAGTAACATAATACTGAAAATTTAAATGTTTAGAAATTTAGTAATCAAAGTACTTTTAGTCAATAAATCATAGTGATTCAAAAATTACATGTTTTGGTAGTGTTTCTGCCATATAAAAAAAGACAACAAAGAAATGACTGATTCAATAAATAACTTGCAATGATAATTGACAATAGTTTCATGCAAAGTAAAAAATTAAGTAAGTTGTTTAGTCATTACTTTTAATATGGAAATAGATATATGCAGAAATAATACAAAAAGAACAAATAAGATTATCAGATCAGGAAATACCAAACTATTAGAAATTTTGTATAGAAAATTCCACAATTCAGTTTTACCATTGAATTTGACTAATTATCGCTCTAATTAGTTCTACAAGAATTCTATGAAAGAAAAAATAAAGTAATACAATTTTAGCACATAAATAATTTTTTTAATTCAACAAGAAATAACTTTTCCTTGTAAGAATAGGCTTACTCTGTTTGTTGCACTTGGAGATATATCGGTAAATATAGTTTTATCTTTTAAGTAGCCCTGAAGCTCAGGGTCCTTAGATAAAATTTCATCAATAGGTTCTCGAACTTCCATTACAGGAGGCATTTGAAGTTTTTTGTATGCTTTAACTCTTGCAATTTCTTGAAGCTGTAAATGAAAAACTGAATGAAAAGCAAGAAAATAAGTAAAAATAACTGAGCAGCAAAAGGGCAGATCGGTTAATATGGATTAAAAAATGTAACCTTTCTATAAACATAGGGAGCGTTAATTTATAATGTTGCACTATTTTGATTCTTTAACATGTCATATTTGCACAAATATAATTTATAACAATAAGGACTACAATTTCATATATATCATAATTGTCTTCCTATGCTGTGTCATCGTTTTAATTAACTGAAGATTTTTCAATTAAACTCTTTTGGATAAAAGGACTAACATTTCATTTTTTATTTTGAAAACATTAATTTTATATCAACTTTAAAAAATATATTATGATTACTTTTATACCATTCATTTACTTTCAATGTAATAAAGTGCATGAGTATTTTAGTACACTCAATATTTGGAATATGATTCTATTTAAAGTGTGTAAGAGATTATGTTTTTACATCTTAGTGTTTAACAAAACCTTTCAATAATGCCTATTAAATAAAAGATCCTAATTTTAATTTTTTTTAATTTAAATCAAAGTTTGTTCTAATTTTGGTAATGATGTCTAGATTCCTCTCTCCTTTACCCCAATGGTATGTGGTATAATACATCAGTGGCCCCTCATAACAATAAATAAAACAGTATTAGGATGCTGAATTATAAATATTGATGTAATATTACAAAAAACTAACTTCTTTTAAACGCTTTTCTGTCACAAATTCATATGTGTGAGGAACCAATTTACTGTTCTTTGGAGCAAAGACCTTTTCATAATTTAATCCGGTAATGTTCATCAGAATCTTTTGTACTTCTTGATTTATAAAAAGAGTCTCAATCCTTCTTCTGCTGTTACTTATACCTGAAAAAAATATTTAAAATATACAGAAATTGCTTTTGTAACAAAAGCTGGTAACCTTTGAGCAAGTTTTGTCCTGCACATTATGAATGAGAGTATACTTATAACATAAAGCTACTACTAAAATTTTTTTTTTATAAAATCATAAATTTAATTAAGAAACTTCTATGGATCTGGCTTAGAGGAAATATAAAAAACTATTCTTAACAAATTTCGATGTATTCACCAAGTGGAGATAATTTTACGAAAATGGCACTTGCACTCTTGATGGTAGTAATGTATGCTGTACATACTAAGCATGCAGTTGTACAGATAATTCAATCTTTCCAGTGTAACTCTGTGTTTGTGAGGTCACGTATGCTGCTGAGCAGTCACGATATTGAGGCCAATTCTACGTGAACGTGCACAAGCTTTTGCAGATGGCTCTGTGATTGATGGATACAAACCACATAGTTTGTATGCTCCAATCACAGAGCCATCTGCAAAAGCTCATACACATTTATCTCGTCCATGATAAATAGGCCTTAGAAGGGAGGAAATCTTAATTGCACTCCACTCTTGTCTGATGTTAATTAAAGTTATATTCAATGTTTTTTAAGTTACAGAATTGCATATTGTATTTCTGGAATAAGTGATTTGTTCTCAAAGTTGTATGTCGCTATTTATTTGCAAAGTTGTTTATTGGTATTTATAAACAAATACTGGGATTGCTTGTATCAGGAAATAAAGTAAAGGTTTATTCCTAGTGTCCGGTGCCCTCGCCAAATGGGATTTGGCAACAAATGATTGGTCGATAAAGTTTATATTTTGGAAACCCTACTTGATGACATGCGAAAATATCATGTTGTATGGCAACCCTAAATTTTTCCCCTCTCGCGTGCTTACACGTTGTTATGCCATTTTTGAATCGACGTATGGCTCGTGTTGTTGTGATTTTGATTTTCCTGAGCTATGGATGTATACTTTTTATATACGACGTATATGACTTTTATTTGAATAGTAGGTATTTTTGGGAGTTGGAAATGAAAGGCTAATGTGCCGTGATTGATTGGTGCATGGATGCCGGATTGTTGTCTAACAAGCGAACGTGCATGGAGCAGTCCTCGCTGCAATTCACTGTGGAATGGGTCGAAACATGGATACATTATGCAGCAAATGATCGACTTCCCGGTGGGTGTCATGGATGTGATCCTGAGTAGTCGGAGACCACAAAATCGACTTCAACAGTCTGTGATTTTAGCGCGCGGTACGCATGTGCGATTAAGAGTACTGTCGAAATGCCCCAAACGACTGAACAAAGGATTGCCTGTACGCACCATGATCGACTGCCCGGATGGTGTCATGGATGTGATCCTGAGTAGTCGGAGGCCGAAGACCACAAAATCGACGTCAGGAGTCTGTGACTTTATCGCGCGGTACGCACGTGCGCTTCAGAGCGCTGTCGAAGTGCCCCAAATGACTGCCCGAAGGATTGCCTGTAAGCACCATGATCGACTGCCGGAGGGACATTGTTACCTTCGGAATAGGCGCCGAACTGCCGCCAACAGCCCAATATAAACTCTAAGCTATGTTAATTAACCGAAGCAAAGCTTCGGAATCAATTCTAAACCGTCGTCATTAGCCCATTATGGAGCTCAAGCGCGACCAACGCAATGTCTGCCATTTAGATTTGGCAACAAAAAAAACTGTCATTTTTGGCCTTGGCGCCAATTTTTGGACTTGGCGACAACGGGGCACCATACACTAGGAATTTACCAAAGTAAACATTATATTTTGTGAATGAAAAGTAAGTTCATCTTCAACTATTTGTAAATTCTACATGCTTCTGCATACGAGGTAAGATGTTATTATTTGGAATTTTGGTTAAAGTAACACCTCTATACAATGAGCTAATATTCAAAATTGGAGATTTATTTCAGAATAAATATAAAGGTAATGCACATGTTGGTGTGTTGACAAAATCAACTACCACAGGGGGATGATACCCTTAACTACCCCAAGTTGGCGAGAGATATTTACGAACAGAGCAGTCGCATACAACTTGCCCAGAACTGTTTAACTATGTTTTGCCTATTGCGCATTCGCGTGTTTACATTTATGAATTTACAATGAAAAGGTAAATTCCTAGTGTACGGTGCCCCGTTGTCGCCAAGTCCAACATTGGCGCCAAGGCAAAAATGATGGGTTTTTTTTTCCGCCAAATCAAAGTGGCGGTTTGGTATGGTTAAATAATGTTGCACTAGAGCTGCACAGTGGGCTATTGGCGACAGTTCGGGGCCTATCTCGAAGGAAAAACCCGGGAACGATGCCTCGTATTTTTTAACCATGGTCAGATGACGCAAAATGGCAGACATTGCGTTGGTCCGATCATAGTGCTTACAGGCGATCCTCCGCGCAGTCGTTGATTGTTATATCAACATTTTATATGAAAATCGGAAACAATAACGGATCCAGGCAAAACGAACTGCTGCAAAACGTTGAGTAAAGTTTTCGATTTCCGGTCGTCCTCGGCAACCATGAAGCACTTGTTGGTACCGGATTCAATCCCTCCAAACACCCACTGGCCTTCCACATGCTTGCCTCGGTTGTACTTGCGTTTGCCGAACTTCGACTCATCAATCTCAACAATGACATGCTCTCCACCGATAGGAACAGGATTATGAATGAACCATTCCGTATATACCTCCCAGCAGAACATAATCCAGTCAGTGACTGTCTGTTTCGCTTGGCGCATTTGCTGCATAACAATCCGGTATCCATGCACCACTCAATCATGGTACGTTTGCCTTTCATCTCCAATTCCCAAAAATACCTGCTATTCAAATAAACTACGTCCGCGTAAACATCCATAGCTAAGAAAAATCAAAAGCATGCGAGCCAAACGTCGATTCGAAAATGTCGCAGCTACGTGGAACCAAGCCAGAGGTAAAAAATTTAGGGTTGCCATATAGCATGATATTTTCGCACGCATCAAGTCCCATTTGGCAAGGGCACAGGACACTAGGAATTAACCCAATGAAAAAAATAAAATTGATTATTTTGTTTCTTTTATCAAATATTAACGCGATTCAGACCCATGTGGTGACCGATATGCACATTACTTACATGAAGTCAATCATTCAATGAAATAAAATTCGAGGAAATATTACATGCTTGATAAATTGTAACATAATGATAAGTAAGTATTTGGGGTAAAGGTTTACTGTACGGTCACCCTTGGCGACTTTTTCAAAATCTCGCCAAAAGTCGCCATTTTGGCGACTTTTGTCCAATAAGGTTGCTGCAATTCCTTGTCGTTTCGGAGGGGAGTTGCCATTTAAAAAAAAATATCGCCAAATGCGGAAAAATCGCGCCAAGGGTGACCGTACAGTAAACCTGACCCAGTATTTGTATATAATCAATGCAAAAAGAAACTGAAGGTACATTATATATATATAACTTTTAAAAGAAATTCTATGATAACTTACTATCGGTACTATAGTTACTTAAGTTTGTATAAAGACATCTGTTACTGTAGATATATCTTTTCACAATTGTATTAAAAATTGATATAGATTTCATTGTAATTGTTTTAATATTTTGTTTCAAAAATCTTTGTTCTTTGTTTACAAAAATACGAGCATGACCCGCAGTTACAATTACAAACAAATTCAATATAAATCAATCTTGTAACAGTTATGGTCAGCTATGTAGCATTTCACTTTTTTTTAAATAAAAGTATTACATCGATTATTTTTATAATAAAACTCTCAAAAAGAATTAAATATTAATATCAACTGCATTATTTCTATAATAATAAAAGAAAAACAAGAAAAATAGTTTTATATTCTGTTTCATATTTGGCAACTTATAATTTTAACACTTTTGCTCCGCTCACTCCGCTCTAGCACACTTTTCTGCTCAACAGCTCCCTGTTCTTTTTCTTAATCACGATTTTTATTTATATAAATTTATTTGAAAGGAGATTGAATTATATACTTTTTAATTACTATGGATTTTTTTACAGCCAAAACTTCGCTTTGTAGAATACTCGATTCTTTAACAGACGATGCCCGTTCCAAGTTTCACGAATTTTGCAAAGTGTATTTTTCATATGGTAAGATTATTTACTATGCTCGTTATATATTTAATATAAATATATTTTAAACGTAGAAAAATACATTATATTTAATAGTTTTATTTTATTGCTGTCATTGTTTTTACAAATGACAGACATTTCAATGAGAATTTTGGCATTAATAATTTTAACTTGCATATTTTATATTACACAATAGATAAGTAAGGTTAATCTGTCTTATACGGTCGCCCTTGGCGACAAAAACCGGTTTGGTTGCCAATCAAAGAATTCCTCCATTTTCTCCCTGTATCACTTGCAGGGAGGACAGAGGGGGAAAAGAGAGGCCTTTCCTTAAGCCAGAAAATGAAGTATTGCTGACAGGTTTTCAAAGTTCTGCGCATAACACCACGCTAGGCATTCTGGGATGGAGATAAAACGAATAACACCACAGAGAACGACGTCCAATGAGAGTGAGCCGTCTGAACGCGCAAACTGGTTGTATTTGCAGACGGCTTTTCACTCTCCTCTATCTGCAAACCTGTTATCACCGAAAACGAAACTTTTATCTGCTTCCCGACATGCATTGCGCCGAATACCTTATTTGTGCTCTACTGCGCATGTACATTGCCCTGTCTTCTCTCCTCCATTATCTTTGATCGCGTGTCGCGCCAGGTTCTAGATTTGGCAAAAAATCAGGCGACCGTGAAAGACAAGTTAACCATAAGTAAATTAATTAAATCAAAAAAATATAATTAAATTATTCTTAATAGACATGT
This sequence comes from Troglohyphantes excavatus, assembly GCA_963932185.1. NCBI lineage: Eukaryota > Metazoa > Arthropoda > Arachnida > Araneae > Linyphiidae > Troglohyphantes > Troglohyphantes excavatus. The sequence continues at coordinate 15,854,908 of OZ010673.1, forward strand.
TCTAATTTTCTGTAAGTTGCATTTTAAAAACTAATATAATTTTTGAATGTTTAATATAATTTTTGTAGTTTCTATTACATTTTCAAATACAAATAAATGCTAATTAACTGCGTTTAAATGTAAAAATTTGAAACATTTCCAAAATTAGTGAATGACTTTTGTATAGCTACATTATAGTTGATGGGGTTGCGCCAAATGATTTTGTCACCAAGCGCGCCATTCAAAATGGCGGCGTAAACAAATCGTCTTAGCCAAGATGGCTGACGAAACACACTCGAAGCAAAGCATTTGCTCATGAAAAAAAACACTCGGAGCAGAGCAACAGAGTTCATGAACAAAACACTCGCATTTGGACTACTGAAATTCAGCAGTTTTGTAAACACAAAATCATAATTGCCTTTTTTTTTTTAAATCCAATTTAATACTAGGATTCTTTTGCAAATTTAATAATCATGCCAAAAATTGTGTTTTAAATTTCTTTTAATAAGAAAAATGTAATTTAAAAAAAAAAGTTTTTAATAATATTTTTTTTAAATATAGCACACAAATTATTATGGATGATGAAATAGTCATGATATGCATAATTTTAATTTGCTGTATCTTTTGATAAATTAAAATAACAATTATTTTCTAAAACTCAAACTTTTTGTTTTTAAGGAAATATTGATTACTCATGGAAAACAAATTTATGATATAAAATAGTAAATGTGAATTTTTTTTAAAAAATGTTTTCAATGATTTTGCTACCTAATTTCAAATAACATAAACCAATTGTATAATAATAATTTTTTTTTTTTTTTTAAGTTTAAAAAAAAATCGTTTCCGAATTTAATAAATACAAAATAAAATTTGAGTCAAATAAATTTTTAATAATAAAAAAAACCTTTATATATGGCATATAATTTATTAAAAGCATTCATGATATCCGTTATTTTAATTTAGTTTTCTTTTTGGTAAATTAAAAAAGTCTTAATTTTTTTTAAAATAAGTATTAAGTGGTTATTTTAAAAACATTAAATACTTAAAAAAAAGATTTTCAAGGAGGGAGTAAAAAACTTGCTTGAATAAAAAATACATCGAAAGTGTACAAGTGATGCATATTCTTTTTGAGTGTAACTAATTATACTTAATTAACAATAGTTATTTTAAATAGTATTTTTTAATGGGGGTAGGGTGGAAAAAAAAGAGATAAATTTTGATATTTTAAAATTCAAACGTTAAATAGAAAAAAGGGACAAATTAATCCTTGCCTACATGAAAAATTTTGAACTATGTTTTTGCAAGTTTAAAAATTTTAATTAAAAATAGTTTCATGAAATATCATTCAATAATCGAAGATAAATATCGGTTAAATATAAAAATGTAAACAATTCACATTGGAAATGAATTTTTTTCAAAGATTAAGTCAGATTATCTTTTTAAATGTTTTGGACCGGTAATTAATGGACTGCATAAAAAGACACACAAAAAAATATATGAATATTTTATCCTTTTGAAGATATTAATTCCATTTTAATGCGATAGCTGTATAGTGACTTACACAGCTATGAAAGTTAAATGCACAATTAAAAGAGTAACACAAAATAAACTAAATATAGAAAATAATAATTTTATTTTGAAAAAATCTTTTTACTTCCAAAGCTTTCTTCTTTTTTTTAATACAATTTCTTCTTTAAAATTAGCTATTTGGGAATAAAAATATTGTCTAAACAAAACAACTAATTTAGATAAATATGTGTAGTGATTGTGTGTTATTGTTTAGAACATAATAATAATAACTAGGAGGCTCCGCCCCCTGTTCCCCCAACCAAAATTTTATCTTATTAAACGTCTATAAATTGAAAGATTGATTAATTTTAAAATGTATCGAGAAAAATCTGGAAAAATTATGTAATTTAAAAAAAAAATCTTATTTAATTGACTGATTTATTACGTTTTAGATATATTATATAAATAATGTCTGGAAAATTAAATGCAAAAATATAACGTTTTTAATCTTATTCAAATTTTTATTAAGTTACAGATTACTTTTTAGATGTATAATAATAATAAAAAAAAGCTGAAATGATAAAATGTAAATTCTTAATTTTATTCAATTACCATAAATAATTGGTTTTTAGATGTATAATAAAAAACCATCTTGAAAAATAAATGTAAAAAATAACATTCTAATCTTATTCAACTGATATATTAAATAAGGATGGATTAAATTTTGAGCATTTGCTAAAATAAGTGCGTCTAATACTCACTGAAAATGTCCGCTCATCCATATCTGAACGCTATCGTTATCCTAACGGCTTTACCGCCTGCCATCCGACCCGAGCGTCAAAAGCAGGGAGGAGACCAGTGGCGGCTCGCCCACTACAGCAAGTACAGCCGGGCTGCACCTAAATTCATTAGTGTATTTTAAAACTAAAATCAGATATTTTACTAATTTTCTTAAATGAAGATTAGCATTGAAAATGAAATTTCTACGGTACTAAACAAAATCTCCGATAAATAGCACGCATGTTACCGTAATGCACAATTCAGGAGGGGGGAAAACTCCATTCAATCAAACTGCAGCCAAAAAGCGAAATTCGAAATCGGCTGCATCGTTGCCATGACAACCGCTACGTAGTATGGAGATTCCCCCCATGCTAATGCACTGCCATTTGTGAGAAGGTACAGCCGAAATGAGTTTTCTTGTTTTAGCTGCACTTGAGGTTCGATATGCTGATTGGCTAATGGGTGAAACGAGAACTTACGAGATTATATCCAAACGGAAATGGTTTTCGTGATACATTTACTGTGTGCTGTTGTTTCAGGACATAGTCCTGCTGTTGTTTCGTTATGTAAGTTAATATTAAAATTGACCGATTCTCATGTTTAAAAGAAAGCAGGGTTGTTTTAATTTTCAAAACATAAGTAAGCGTTTTCTATTTTTTTCGCATGTTATCATTTCTTAAAAATTGAAAGGAAACTTGATTTGAGTAGTGAATAATAAAGAATTTCCGTTCATGTAAGGTTTTTGGAAAATAGGGGGGGGGGGGGGGGAATTCACATGATTTCAGCTGCACTAACATTTAAGACCACGGGCCGCCACTGGAGGAGACCCAGCATTATGGTTATTGGGTTTACGGACAAACCTAATCTCCCATGCCGAGCGCTATTGATGTCCGATCGGTCTCACACCCAGAAACCCAGCCATCGAAAGAAGGGAGCAAGCGAGCATTATGGTTACTAGGGTTGCGATCGAACCTAATATCCTAAGCCAAGCGCTAAGCATACTCGATCAGCTTCATCCCTGGCCGCCCGACCGTCGAAAGCAGAGAGGAGGGTGAACCTAAGAATTCTAATTCTCATCAAACGATCTTTTTTGGTCGGGATATCTCTGCTTCGTCCAATCAGGCAGCGCTAAAACCTGTCGAACAGCTTTGGGAGAAAGGGTAAGGTAAGAATGAAACCAGTTCTTCGCGAAGCGTTTGGCAAAGAGAATTTGGCACAACCCCAGTAACCATAATCCCCCCTATAAATTTATAATCTAGTACATTATAATAATTTCTTACCTGGTTTCTTTCATTTTTTTAGAAATTGAAAATGTCCTTTCCCAGTAGCAGAAAACTTGTAAATAGTTCGCCAAATAATTTGGGAAAGTAAAAATTGTCTACAATGAATTTTTATATAGATATTGGTAGTTATCTCTTAAACATTTCTGCTACAGAGAGCGCTTTAAATAAACTTTCAATTGTTGAAAATTGTCTGAATGTTATTAAATTTAATTTGTCAATCTAATTAAATCAAATTAATGAATTGTGCAAAATCAGAAATCTCGAACATCAACAATTTAGATTGTCAATATTTATTACAGACCTGCGATTGAAAATTCCCGCTAATGTACAGCTTAGCTGTTTTTAACAAACTGTGTTGTAACTAAAACTACTCTTATTAGCTCTAGGGTCATTCCGTGTCAAATCAACACACTTTTAGGAAAAATTTCACCTCACTAACTCGAATTCTGATCAAATTTAGCACATGGGTAGCCTCCATGTAAACTAATAAAAATACAAAATGTTATTCAAATATATCAACCTGTTTGGAAAATACGGCTGTAGGAAGTTAAAAAAAAACCACCAAAAATCGCAAGACCAACATATGGTTAACTTGCCATAGCAGCTCTTCTAATTATGCTAGAAAGGTGGGTGAGGTGTCATTTTTCAGCATTTTTTTATAATCTTTCTTATGATACGCAACACAATAGTGGTTTGAAGAGAGAAAAGTATTAAAATTTTTAAATAAAATTTTGAAAAAAGCATATTTTTAAATATTTTCAAAAAAATTTAGAAAATGGTTTATACTAATGTTAAATGATATGCATAAAAGATTCATAGGTAAAATAATTGAAAACCAAAGCAGTTTTTCATCAAACTTGTGACCATATAATAAATAAATAGCAACAAAATTGAAATAAGGAAAATAACTTGGACATACTTATTATTGTATTGTTCAATTGTAGTTGATTAATGCTTCATTTGTTTTCAAAGTATAATTTTCAGGTAACACATAAATGTTTCCAGTTTATAGGCAGTGTTCACTCTAGACGTTTTTTTAAGGGCGGTCCGCCCTGCCCGCCCTTTTTTCATCTCAATAGCGCCCTCATGCCCCTTTTTTCCAAAATGCAGCCCTCTTTAGAAAAAATTCCGTTTTTCTTGCCCTTTTCAGTCAAGCACAAGCATCATTCTTCCCTAGTTGTCTCTAAAAAAAGGCATCGATTAAAAAAGATTTGTGTGTAAATTGAAATTAAGTGAATTATGACAGTAGAAAAACAAACTCCTTTATAACTACGTGTGTTGTGAAATCGCAATGATTCCACGGTAATTTCGAGTACGGGGCATTCTACAAATCATATTGGTTGCCTGTGCCTGCATATGAAATTCTAAGTTTTTTTCTGTTTTTTTTTTAAAGAGAAGTTGGTTTGGGACTAGGTTGGGATTGGTTTGCAAGACTAAGCATCTTATTACCAAATTTTGGATTTAATAGCCTTTTTATCAGTTTTTCAAGGGGTCTGATTCCTACTTAGAAATTTGGTTTTTAGGGAAAACAATTTTAGAATGTCAAATTTTAAATAATATTTTTATAAAGATACACCAATTTTGTACGGGTCTTTCCTTCGAGTTAGGCCAAGAACCGTTAACAATAGCCCAATATTTAGCTCTAGCGGGTCCAATGTGTCAATGTGTGGCCACGTCCACACCAATTTTTTTTTTTAAAGTGCCCTTTTAAAAACAAGACGTGCTTTTTCAAAAATGGGGTACCCTTTTACTGCCAACAGCGCCCTGCCCCTTTTTATTTCTAAAGTGAACACTGTTATAGGATTCACTATACATAATCTGTGAGAAGCATCCAACACACATTTGGCTTCCATGGATATAAAATGATTGGAATGGTCCAGCTGGATGAAGAAATTTTACTTTTAGTTCATCAAGTTCTTCATTTCTCTCAAGAACATAAGCTCCCGGTAGCAGAAAAATTCTTAACAGTCTGCGACAAGATTTTAGTGAATAAGATTTGTCTGCAATTTAATTTATTATCTATAACTATTGGTATACTTTTCGATTAAAGAAATAATCTCAGCAATAGTATTACTTTGTTATTCACGTTTTTTTTTCTCTTCATGCGCTGTTTAATCATTACTAAATTATAAGTATTCATCACTTAAATAATAAAAGTACGAATTATTCAAATATTTAACATTTTTATGAACAAACACATACTCATTTATTAAATAGTTTCAGCATTTAAAACAAAAACTCCTTATAACAATAATATCAATATTTTCTATGGAAAGGACAATACAAATTTAAAAACAATTTTAATTGTTAAAATTTATAAATGAAACAAAAGAAAGATTATTTTCCGAATTTCCTTGGTAAATAAAAATTGGAATTATAACTTTAAAGTATGGTAACTTAATTAAATTGCAGAGTTCATACTGGAAATAAAAAAGGGAAGAATTCAAAAAGAAAGCATTTCTTTTTTATCTGCTAGTACTTTAATTCGTACAAGCAAATGGCAAATATTAACTTCTAAAGCAATTTAAATTATTATTTATATGGCTTCAGACATTTACTATAAGTTTCATAGCATGCAAGTCTGATAAATTATGCTTTCCTTTTCATCGAAAAATAGACATAGTGAATGAAATTGAATGCAAACTAACTGTAAACTAATGTTCAAACTGTAATTTTACATGCAAAATAATCATGACATTAAATCAAATATTTTGAGTATAAGTTTATTTTAAAATGCTAGAATTCACACAATATCCTCAGAAATCTTTAAATATTCCAATTTATAATAATGGAAGAATTAGCGGAAGTCCGATTTTTGACAAACTTGGCATAACTAGATGATTCGCAATAGTAAAAAAAAATATCAAAAATAAATTAAAACTAAAGAAATACCTTTCAAAACGAGAAAACTGGCTTTAAACATGTAGTAAAACAAGTTTTCTGTCTTGAAAATCGGAAAAATCACCCGGCTAAAATGCCGATTTTGGATAAAATCGGCAACTGTAGTTAGCTGATAATAATAAAATTCCTAACAAACTCAATAAAAAATTAAGAAAACCATGTTAAAGATAGACAAAATTAATAAATATGCAAAAGAAATTTATTTTTAGTCACCAAAATCGGAGTAATCGCGGCGTCAAATTGCCGATTTTTGACAAACTTGTATCATTGTTTACCTATTGACTATCAAATAGATGAGATAAAGAATGATTAAAAAAAAAGGAAAATATGAGCTATTAAAGTAAAAAATTGAGCTCTAAATCCAAAAGAGAAAAAAATGTTCGCCAAAGTCGCAAATCTGACGTGGAAGCTGTAGAAAATAACGTTTTCGTTTAGCACTAATTCCCTTCTCAGAGAAGGTTCTGTTAATTATTTTCTAGTAATGTATCTTCTCAAAGAACAGGTACTGAAATGTACTATAGAGTTGACTAAAGAGAATCGACAACAAAGAAACGTCTGCGGAGATTTGTTCAAACACGTGTAACTTATCGCAGTGGCGTAGCCAGGATTGTCCGAAGGGGGGGGGGGGGGGGTTCATAAATTATTTTTGGTCCGACCAAAACCAAATAATTTTTTTTATTATAAATTGATTTGAACAATTTGTAACTAATAATTTTAATTAAATTTAATTAATAATTTTAAATTAGCAAATTTCATTAATAATTTTAAATTAGCAATTTTCATTAATAATTTTAAATTAGCAATTTTCATTAATAATTTTAAATTAGCAATTTTCATTAATAATTTTAAATTAGCAATTTTCATTAATAATTTTAAATTAGCAATTTTCATTAATAATTTTAAATTAGCAATTTTTATTAATAATTTTAAATTAGTAATTTTAAATAATCATAATAATTTTTAAGTAGTAATTTTAAATTAGTAAATTTAATTTATGATATTTTTTAATTTAAGCAGTAGTTTTAAATTAAAATTCTAATTAATAATTTTAATTAATTAAATATATATAACAATTATAAATAAGATGTAAATTAAAAGCTTAATTTTCAAAGGTTAATCTTTAAGTCATTTCCTAATTTAAATTACTAACAAACCTGGTTGACATTTTACTGGGATTTAAGTCTGTAGCTAAATATTGATGGGGGGTAATAATAATAATTTTTAAGTAGTAATTTTAAATTTGTAAATAATTCTTTATTATATAATTAAAATCATCATGCATGACTATGGCGTGATATGGGGGAGAAGGTTTCATTGGTTGCTTGACGCAGCAAAACGGCGCATTGTGGCAAAATCATAACGGAAATTGACGTTGCTTGTAAAAAAATCAAATAAGTGAATAAAAAATATATTATTATAAAAAAAAACATTGATTTGTAGAATCTGTGAAGCTAGACAAAAAATTGAAAAATGCTTGTCTAATCACCAGCACAAGACGCAGCGCCGTATTTACGCGTGTTAGATACAGATGGCTCTACGAGTGTATATGTAAACCACATAGTTTGTATTTCCCAATCACAGGGCCATCTACAAAAGCTAATGTGCTTTAATAATGTCCCCAATCTACACGGACGTTATTTGTGCACGTTAGCTTTTGCAGATAACTCTGCGATTGGTCCACCACATGGTTTGAATGCACCAATCAGAGACTTTTGCAAAATGCAACGCGGCGTAAATAGCGTCCGTGTAGAATGGGCCTTGGAATATCTATTTTTTACTGGTTAAGTATACTTTCTCTTACCTAATGGTATAAATAAAACTGTCATATATAAAACACAGCTACATAATTTGGTCAAACAGAAATATTTATGAAACAGTGGGAAAATACATGTCTAACGGTTAGAGATGTCAACATGAACTAAAGTACAGATTATAAATAATGAATAAACTTGTAAAAGTTTTATTTAAAAAAAAAAAAACATTTATTAAACCCCAACAAAATAGACAGGTAAACATAAAGATAGAAAAAAAAATTATCGACGAAATTCATGCAAAATACTGAACGTTATTGGTTTCGTTTAAATTCGCTCGTGACCGTCTACTCTTACGTTTGGCTATTTTAAATATGACTATCAAATGCAAAAACTTTATTTTATCGAATTTTAAGAAATCTTTTAAAATTAAACTTTAATTAAAAAATGCCGTATCATATTTATCCACTTACCAGTGCAGTTTATCAAACTCAGAAAATACCGTTCATTTAGGTTTTTTTTTTACAATTTAAATATTCGCAGCTTTGCTCCACATTTAAACTGCATGTTCACAAAAACCATTCGTCCTTGCTGACTAAAATATAATATTAGTTCTTTCATTGTAACACCATTGAAATTATTTAAACTGATTCGAACCCAAATATAATAAAACCACCTACACTCGCAGCGATTGGGTTCTAAAAGTTCAGTTGGCTCTCATAATATTTAACGTAGATAAATATCGGCGCCAATATATTTCCCGCTCATTTCCATTTTTTTTTTTTTTTTTTTGAACGATGAGTATTTTGTAATGACAGAAGTGGCTCCCAAATGTCTGTGTGCTGGCAGAAGAAACAAGATAATACGAGAAAATAAAATTGATTGTAAATGTAATAGAAGCACCAGAAAAAATTAGGAGGTGGGTTGGGGAACGAAATTTTTCTTTAGTTCGTCAATTCTTTCTAAAATGGCATTTAGTATTAACAAAATAAAGACTTTCATTTTCAAGCAAGAGAATTTTTTTACCCCCCACAGAAAGTCAGGAGATATATGTGGGTTAGACCAGGAAATGCGACGCGTGTTTTCTCTATAAAAATCGGAGAAAAAGAAGATTTTTTTTTTCTTTTGGCACTTGTGATTTTAAAAAAAAAAAAAATTGATCTGGCTATGGGGGGGGGGGGGGGGGGGGTTCTAACCCAAAGTAACCCAATGCTGGCTACGCCACTGACTTATCGCGATTGCGACTTTCTATTATCGGGACTTCTCCCCACCCCTCGATTTTCTGAAATATGAGAAAAGTAATTATCTAACCTAAAAAGAATCTGCAGTAAATGTTCTAAAGTAACGCAGACATAAAAAAAAAATCGTATTGTAGACTTCTGCAAAAATTTGTCTGCAGACCTTTGAAAAAAATCTGCGTCGTACGACGCACGTCGCCGCGATTCTGCTTCCGGGCATAAGCTAAACACCAGTTCTTGTCATATCTAACAGTGATATAGCTATTAATGTCTGTTAATTTAAGTTTCTATGGTGATCTTACTTGTGATGATTGCATAGCTTCAGAAAATGTTTTCACAGTTAATTTCGATATGTTCAAGTCAATAGGTATAAAGGCATGATATTGTTAAGTCCCTTGGATGGTTCACCAATAGTATATAAATATTTTCTACTGCTCATTCATAAAGCTGGAGAGTGCTTAAGATTTGGTTTTCGTGGATCACTGCAAGCTAGCTGTAGCTGCTAATTTCTTAACTTCCAACTCCATCACAAGGTCCTTTTCCATGTGATGTTGCTGAAAAATGCCAATCAGCCTCAATATTGAAGACTTGCTTGTGAAAACACAAGTTGGTAAAATTTTTATATTGTGCAGCACACCCATCAGAAAAGTAAAAGATCTCATGGAGAATTTTTTCAAACTTTGCAGTCAAAATGGAAATAAGTTTTCTTTGAAAGGTGTAAACTACAACTGTGTTGTGTTCTAGGCAATCAGAAATTGCAACGTAACTTAAATGTTCAACTTTTGTTTTTTCTTTATAATATATCACAAAAGGGTGAATTGTGGCTTGTCCACCATCCCAGAGGTAACACTGGGATTCATCTTGAACAACCGTACCATAGTTTTCTGAAAAGTCAAGGTTCACTGCAAATTCAGATTCTTTTAAATTTTCCTTTATGTGGTTCATGAAAGATGTCTGTTGATTTGAAATTAAGTCATGCCTAACTAAAAGTATAAGTTTGTTGCAAAGTAAATCTATAAAATCTTCTGATGATTTCTGCACAGTCTCTAAATTGCAAAAGTCGACTGAAATCCACTGCCGAAATGTTATCTTTTGTATTATGCTTTCTTCAAATGACATTTCAAGGACGGTCCGTATTGCAGTATCACCTGGACAAAATGTGCAATTACCCATACTGCAATCTATTATTGACTGATTGCATATCATATTTGATAGGCAATGTTTATAGATTTTTAATTCACCATTTGTAAGTCCCCCATTTTCAATCATCAGTTTTACATTTAGATGTAGTGTACATACATACACACACTGTGTATACCACTTGATCCTGCTAAAATACAATGCTAGTCTTATATTTGGAAAAGCTAATTTTAAAATCTAAATTTAGAAATTTATCCTTGAATAATAAGTATGCTTCTTTCAGGTTGCACAAAATAAGTTTTTTTGAAATTTTTAATTTGTTTCCATTTGATTCAATAACTTTTAAGCAATCTTTAGCGCCTGGCATCGCTCTACTAACTTTTTCATTTTTGTAAAACAAATTAACTGTTTCAACTACTTCTTCCAAGAGACTTTTGTCCGGTTTTGGGTTGGGACTTTCCGAAATTCCTCTTCTTCTAAGTTACCATGTAGTTTGTAACTTTAAACTCGCACATGATTTTTATTATTCCTCAGTTTTCTGGTAAGCAGGATAAAGTCATTCATAAGGTAAAAGTAACATTTCTTCATCCAGCTGGACCATTCCAATAATTTTCATATCCACGGAAGCCAAATGTGTTTTGGATGCCTCTCACAGATTATGTATAGTAAATCCTGTAAACTGGAAGAATGTATGTGTTATCTGAAAATTATACTTCGAAAACAAATCAAGCATTAATCAACTACAATTGAACAATACAATATCAAGTATGTCCGAGTTATTTTCCTTATTTCAATTTTTTTTTTTTAATTAATGTATTATGCTTTTTGTTGCTATTTATTTAAATGGTCAGAATTTTGATGAAAACCTGCTTTGGTTTTCAATTATTTTACCTATGAACCCTTTCTATGCCCACTCTGAAACTTTACATAGCATTTAACATTAGTTTAAACCATTTTCTAAAAAAATTTGAAAATATTTAAAAATACACTTTTTTTTAAATTTAAATTTTCATTTAAAAATTTTAATATTCTCTTCAAACCACTATTGTGTTGCATATCATAAGAAAGACCATAAAAGTGCTGAAAAATGATACCTCACCCACCTTTCTAGCATAATTAGGAGAGCTGCTGTGACGAGTTAACTTATGTTGGTCTTCCAGTTTTTGGTGTTTTTTTCAACTTTGCGCAGCCGTATTTTCCAAACAGGTTAATATATTTGAATAAAATTTTGTATTTTACTTAGTCTACACGGAGGCTACCCATGTGCCAAATTTGATCAAAATCCGAATTGGTGAGGTCAAATGGGTGTGTTGGTTTGACATGGAATGACCCTATACAACAAATGATATTCAATTATTCAAACTAAACCTTACTTTTTTACATAAATTACATTGTGTGTTTAATTTTATTTATAGATTCATCAATTAGTAAAACTTATTTTGACTTGCGAACAATAGCAGAAGATATCAAAACCTTAATGCCAATTGAAGCAATACTTCCAACAGAGCAAGTTAATCATTCAAAGATGGACGATGTAACTTATTTTATTATTATTATTTAAATTTTATTTCTTTGATGTGCCTAGTGTTCTAGAAATTAAAAAAAGATGGGTTCAACTAGTTTCATAAAAAATGCTAATTAATAATTATCCATTAATTAGCTATTATTTGTTAATTATCAATAATTTGTTGATCACTTAGTTAATTGCATAAATTTTGTAAGAGATTAACAATTCAGGGGTTGGCGGGAGCAGGGGGCAGAGCCTCCTAGTATATAATAATTATAAAGTTGTAGTAATTTAATAAATGTATTACTCAACTTATAGTTCTTAAAAGTTATATATATATATATATATATATATACATACAGGGCTCGTTTTCTAGAAATGGAGGTACCGGAACTGTAACCTTCCGTGGGGTGTCGGAATGCAAAGCATCCACGGAGTAAAGAAAAAGGTGGAGGTGCGATCAAGTCAAAGACCGGTTTGCAATGCAAAGTAAGCAATCACTTAAAAAGTAGGAACTGGCGAAGTATTTGGCGCTATTCCAAAGTACTACTTTGTACCAGTCCTTGGCGATAATTTAATTAACCAATGAAGTGTAAATAATAGCATCCTTTATCGATTTGGAACTTGTACTTCATTCCACAACTGCACAAATAGTAATTTTTTAAGTTTTAGCATGCATTTTCTTAGCTGCATCCCTCGTAGAAAATCACTGCAAACTAGGTTTGTTTGTGCCTAGTTTGGGGTTGCTAACTTACGTCTCATGAAATTTCGCCATATCATCTCCACCTTTTTCTTTACTCTGTCAGCATCAGCCATCAAACCTCATGGCTCTGGAATCGTAATTTATTTTTCCTAAATAGAGGCACTGGAACGTGTTTCGGTGCGGTGCGTTATATAATAACATTATATAGTTTATATGTAATAACATCCATCATTAAAAAAAAAAGAAACACAGAATAAATCTCTTTATTGATTTAAAATATATATTTATTTATATATGTGTATATATATATATATATATATATTTGGCGTTTATATAGCAAGTATTTTAACTGCCCTTTAATATTTATTTATCAATATATAATTCCTTCCTTTTATTACATTGTTTAACTTTAGCAAACTAATGAGAATTTTTATTCCTGTTAGAATTTAGCTTCTGTTAATTTTCATTTAAATTTAAAGTAAAGATAAATGAAATATTACATGGATATTTAATATGTTATTTACATATTTTGTTTAAAATAATTGCACAAAATGTTAAAGATAAAATACTTCTAATCCTTTACTGATTAATTTATGTTTTATACTTTTTTTATTTCCTAGCAAGCACCAGTCATTCATGTAGATAGCTTTCTCTATGAAGATGATCATATTGATGAACTCGCTGAAGAAGGAAAATTAAATAGAAATTATTGTAAAGCATGTGGCTCTGTAGATGTTGCACCAATAAGTTAGTTTTATTTTAACTGTTTAACATTCATATAAATTAATTATTCTATTTATTTTTTAAATGTCAGCATGCACTTATTTCATTCAAACAGATAATAAAAAAAAAACCTCTCCCCATTTTTATATGCCAATTAATTTAATTGGCAACAATTTTTTCTTTAAATGGGCTAACTTACTAAAATATGTTTTCAGTCACAAATACAGCGGTATTTTTCTGAGCCTAAAAATCTTATGACCATTCTAATCGATGAATCAATACAGTTTGAATATGCACATGAAATAACTATGGCCTTAAAGATATTTATAAATATTTCCCAAACCACTTTTTGAAGCTCCCACTACCCATAACTAATCTGCAAACCACAATTTAAAAACAACTGATATAAATGAATAATATTGCACCTGAATATGTAAGAGGTTTTGTAAATCTGCTTGGCTTTATATTTGTTAAATAGCTTGCATTATGATGATGAATTTCTTGATTAAATTACACATATTGTTATTACATTAATTGAACTTTTAACAAAACCGTAATAATATTTTCTCATAAACATTATAAATAGGCATGATGAAAATACACATATTTAATGATAAGGAGCTCGTTTTTAAAACTGTAAATTTTTTTACTATGTGTATATTGTAATGAAATTTTTTTGTTTTGGATTTATTAAATTATAAGGATTCTGCTTAAAACTTTTATGGTTAATTTCTCTTTATGTGGAATCTCTGTGTACAAGTTCAAAATACAACATACTTTTTTTCAGACCTGCTGATTTTTAAGTTTTGGTGCTAGTTTTTTTAGAATTTATTGAAATCAGAATAAATACTGAACTTGTTTTTAAGTAAATTCATCAAACAAGAGAGTTAAATTTTATTTGGATTAACTTGAAGGAAATTTTGAATAAAGAGTAATTAACTTATTATACATCATAGATAGTTAGTAAGATCATTTTCACAGAGCAAATTCAGCTGCTACCTCTACATAGATAATAAAATATTTAAATGATTATTTATATAAGTTATTTTATTAGTATTGGTTTCTTAAAGGAATATTAGTATAATTATAATTCCAAGTTAAATAATCAGTTTTGTCAACTTCATTTTTATTTTCTATATAAAATATAATCTGAATTTTTTATGTTAAATAACAAAACTTTTATATTTCTAGCATTTATCTCGCATTCAACTTCTGTGAAAAGGCTAGATTACATTTTTAAATATATTCTGCCTGATTTAAGTAATAAAGTACTTCTAGATGTTGGATCAAGATTAGGAGCTGTTCTTTATGGGGTAATGTTTAAGTATAAACTTAAAGTAAATAATGTATGATTATTTTCACTTTAAGTTAATTGCTATGCTTATGACTACTATTTATCTGCTATATTATTGCTACTGTTATTTTACTTCAATACGTTCAATAATTTTTAAAAAAGCACATTTTTATCTATGTTTTTGTTTTATTTGTGTCAGTGGCGTAGGATTAGTAAATTCAACTCAGAACACATGGTTGTCATGTGCCTTGTAATCAGAAAACCTGGCATTGTTAATGACAATAAAAATTACCTAAGCAATTTCGAAATTAAACTGTCTTAAGTTTTCTGGAAAAGTTGGAAAATATTCTAAATTTGCATGTAGATGTTATCCATTACCTTTAAATGATCTTTCAAATAAATAACATGTATAAAAAAAAATTCAAAACAGAATAATTAATCATGCTAAAGAAAGAGCAAATCTTCAAAGAACAGATTTTGTTATTGACATATGAGATTGCATGTTATTTAATAACTATAATTTGCAGTTCCGTTACACAAAAAATAATTTGGGGGGGTTGAAACAAGAAATTTCCCAACTTAACGATTCGAAATTCCCAACTCAACAGTGCTGAAAATTCCTAGTTCCAATTTACCAACATTTTTCATCTTTTATATATATTTTAGGTACAGTAGACTCTCGAACTTCGATAAATCAAATTTTTCAAAACTCGAAAAAAATCGATTTCCCTGCACCTTCATCACTTTTATAATGTAATTTTATCTCGTTAATTCAAAGTTTTTCTTCCTTATTTTCGATAACTCGAAGTTTCCACACAACTCAAAATTTGGTTTTTCTCTCAAAACTACAGATTTTGAAGAAATTTTAGCAAATATGCAATTGTCGTGGTGTTGATTTGTCGCTGCGAATAATGGCGACAAAACAAAAATGTAATACACTCTCTATAGCAGCTTTTAATGAGAGATCGCTCTCGGAAAAAGAATACGAACCTCCTCTAAAGATAACTTTGAAAGAGGCTCTATCTTCTATAAAAACTATGCGTACATTCAGTGAATCGTGGCCGGAAATAAAAACAGTGACACTTCAAGCAATCATGCATTTGGAAAATATAATTTATTCCGAAATAAATAGAAATACTCACCAAAAAATTTTGGATAGATATTTTAAATAAAGTAAGGTAAGTATACTTGTATTTATTTTTACCAAAACAGCTTTTTTATAGGATTTTCGATAACTCGAATTTTCGATATCTCGAATTTTTATACACTTCCCTTCGAGTTCGAGATAGCGAGAGTTGCCTGTATTATTGTGTTAGGTAATATTATATTGGTAATATTAAACAGTTATCTCACAAGCATTGATTTGTTGTACCCATATTCCAACACAGTGTCCTTTCTGAGGTCTAATTTAAATATAATCCTACAAGTTGGGCAATTTTTAATCTTCCCTCGCTTTCATTTGTTAATAATATTAATTTTCTCAACTCAGGGGTTTTAGAAGTTGAAATTAAGAATTATTGAATATTATTTTAATTATATTATTTTAGAACCTCTGAATCTCCAAAGCACCATAAGTTGTTTTTCTGTCAAAAGCATTAAATACATATTTGAAAAATAATGTAACAGTTTTAGTTATTTTTATAGAAACTTCTTAACTTTTAATATATATTTTTTATGAAATCAAAAGTTATCTTTATTGCTGTGAAACTGATAATCGACAGGCAGGAAAGATATGGTTCAAGTACTCAGAAAATTAACGATGTAAACAATAAAAATCTTTTAACACCCTAATTCAGCTACTGATTTTTTGAAAAAATATTTTATTCAAAGGATTAGGTCTACCTATAATTAAAAGAAAGTTTAATAAAAAATTTGTTATTAAAAAAATATATAGTTTTGAAGTTTGATCCCTTCCTTTTAAAACCTATTAAACTTTTAACTATTTTGAAAAGTTATTGAGTAATATATAGATGTAGGTATGTTGAAAGTTATATATTTGCAGTCTCAAAAATAACTAATATGTTTAATAAAGCGATTACATTATCAATGTATTGATTTCATATGTTTTTTTTATTTTTAGGCATATTACTGCAGCGCAGCAAGTAAGATCATTGGTGTAGAGTTTAACTTGGATTTGTGCAAGCTACAAAACCATATAATTGATAAATATGGACTAAATGATAGAATTCAGGTTTGGAATTCTTTATTTTTAAATATGTTTTATATTACTGGACTTACCTACACTAGTATACTAGTTTTAAAACAGTATCTTCATTATTGACAACTTTTTTTGTGTTTTACAATGAGTTTAGTCTATACTATGTACATATATAATACCTTACAAAAAGAAAATGTTGTAAAAAAAACCTCTCGATAATTCACTTTGTCTGTACTTCTCTTGGTTGTTCTTTAATCTTATTTACTTAAAAATTATTTTCGCGTTATAAAAAGAATAACAATATCTTATCCGATTTAACCAATTTCCTTTATGCAAATTAGTATTGCAAATCCTTACAGGATATTTGTTGTATTGATAGTTGCTATTTTTTAAAAAATAGTAACTTTATCATGATTTTCAAAAGTGAGTGAGCGAAAAGATTGCATCTGAAATACTGTTCATGTCTAACTATAAGAGTTTAGTTTTAGCCTTGTTTGCGCAGATACAAGGGAAAACTTTTTATATAACTTTTGAAAAGTTCTATAGCTTAATATTTAAGAATAAAATTATTTTATTTATGATTAATAATGTTATGACTGATAATGTATATCTAATTAGATTTCATGATTAAATTTCAACTTTACAGCATATTATTTTAAAATTAACTATGTACAAAACTCAAATTCAAAAACATAGGGACAAGCAATCCTAGATACAACATAGGGACAAACAAAACTAATACAGTTTAAAATATAAAAAAAAATCTTAACAGTATGATCCCAATTATTTTTCTTTTATTATAACTCTTGATTTTTAACATACAGGCTTATTTAACTTATGTGATTGATTTAGCTAGGCTAATCCTTCGGCGGAAGCGATAATTTAAAATCAGGCGGACAAAGTTAAAATCGATAGCAAAATTTATTTTAAAAGAAACTAATTAAAACTGAAAAATTAAGACATTAGAAAATTAGACACATGAGGGGGACATTACTGCACTCACCTCTCCCATACTGAACAGCAGTCTCGTATTGAAAAATAAAATTAACATAAATCAAAAGAATAAGGCGAACGGTATAACTGGGCTGCCGCAAATGGCGCGCCGCTCACAAAGGGCAATGCGTGATGTGCATTTATGGGGGTCATAGCGCTATGAATGACTGCAACACATAAGGAAATTAAGTACTGTCCGCATTAGGTTCGAACATACCGCCCACCTTGAAATCGCTGAATTTCAAATTATGTATGAACAAAACAATAGAAATGTAATAGTAAAATTACATAAACTTCACAACAACTCATTGCAAGATTAGTCCTGCACAGGTAGTAGACACAGTTTATTAACATGCCGTTTGAAAAGTCCGGCTGTTTTGATGGACTGTTTTGATGGAGACTACACGGATCAAGCCGTCGGCACCTGGAAACAGGTTGATGATTCGACCCATTTTCCACTTTAATGGTGGAAGCCTTTCTTCTTTAAGGAGGAACAAGTCACCCAGCTGTAGGGTTATAAGGGGTTTTCTGCCACTTCAGCCTCTGTTGTAGGCTTGATAGATATTCTTTGTTCCATCGATCCCAAAAGTGCTGCACTAGACGTTGTGTGAGTTGTCATCTAGGCAGCCTGTTCACTGGAATTGTAGTCCAGTCGGGATCAGGTAGTCAAAGGTGCAGTGGCAAGAAAGTGACCTGGAGTGAGCACTGAAAAGTCATTAGGATCATTAGACATTGGGCATAAAGGTTGCATGTTCAAAAACGCCTCGATCTGAACTAGTTTAGATGAATCTGAATCGGTTTAGATGAAACTTAACGGATTTTATGGCTGATTCCCAAAGTTCTTCCATGTATGCTGCAGATGTTGGTTTGAAGACCCAGTTGATCCCCTTGTTAGCTAAGTACTGTCCTATAAGTTGGTTTTTGAGAATGTCTTTTAGAAGATTATCAGACCCCACAAAATGTGTGCCGCAGTTGCTTCGCATTGAATTAGGTTTTTCCTCTCTGAGCAATGAAGTGTTTAAGGGCAGCAATGAATGTTACTTTAGAAAGGTCACTGGCTATTTCGCAGTGAAACGCCTTTGTAGCGAAACAAACAAAAAGTGCTAGGTATGAATTACAGGTCTGCTCGCAAAGCTGTAGCCTGCGAAATCAACTCCACTTGCCGAGAAAGGTCGAGACATATTTACCCTGGTAGGCGGCAAATCACCCATTTATTGTTGTACACATTGTCCATGTTGACGTGTGCAGGTGACGCACTTACGAAGTAGCTGACGAATAGTGTTACAGACCGCCACAGTCCAAAATTGCTGTAAAATGGAGGCTTATAGTAGCTGTGGACCTGCATGGAGAAGAGATGCATGGAAATGATTCACAATTGAGTTTAGTTAAAACATGATCCTTAGGTAGCAAAATAGGATGTTTTTGATCGGCATAGATGTTTGAATAATGTAATCTGCTGATCACCCTGAGGAATCCTTCCGCGGACAAGAAAAGTTGCAGTGTTAATAATTTACTTTTTGTAGATATACGAAGTGACTTCTTTAGAGAAGAAATTTCAGAACCAAATTCTTCATTTTGCCCCGTATGATCCAAAAATTTAGAGTATCCTTTAGTTCCTGGGTAGATATTAAATTAAGGTTACGCTTCTCTGGTATAGCTTACAATTTTTGAAGAAATGGAAAATATATGTTGGGACACGTTTTAGTCTGGTAAGTGTCAAGAATTTGTTTAGCATTTCAGCACAAAATGAATTCTTCTCAGAAATAAGACGTGTAAAAATTGGTCTTGCCTTCCTTTCTTATAATAGAGTGCATGATCAATGTGCACCTGTTGTTCTGGAATTTGGCTAGCAGATAATAAGAATGAAGGGCCAGTCCACCATAAATCAAACTATGTTAATGCAATAAATCAAAAGAATAAAGCGAACGTATATCCGGGCTGCACCAGATGGCACAAAGGGCAATGCGTGATGTGCATTCATGGAGGTAGTAGTGTTATGAATGGCTGCAACACATTTGGAAAGTAACTGATGTCCGGATTAGGCCCGAACAGTGATCAGAATTTAGCTATATCTTTGTAATTTAACTTTTAAGAAAAGATTGTAAATATATTTTTTTAATTTTCTGAAAATCAATATGAATGTTCTATTGCCATTTTATGATTGCTTAATAATATTGGGATAACTTTTATAAACATTTTCACAGGTGATCTGCAACGACATATGTGCTGTGCCCGAGGTCATTCAAGCAGCAGATGTCATTTTATGCAACAATGTGTTTGAGTGCTTCATGACAAAAGAAACACAAGAGAACACATGGAAATGGTTACGGAATCACATCACAAAGCCTGGTACCATATTGGTGACTGTTCCAAGCATAGAAACAACATTAGCCAACTTAGAGGTAATGCTATAAACCCCTTTAGATTTTGATATTTTTAACTTTTTTGTAGATACACCAGGGAAATGAATGCTGACATTTGCCATTTTGAATCATCATGTTTGCTGCAAAGTCAGGTTTTAATGTTCACTTCCTAATTTCCGAAACATGCTGCAATATATGAACTTAAACTAGTTCAGGAAATGGATATATCTTGTTTAATTATAATACATAGTTTAGTGTTTACTTATTTTCTATTTGTAACTCGTGTTATTTACTGAAAACTAGCAACAAATTCAACATATTTATTTTCCCCTAAAAGTAATTTTTTTATGAAGCATATGTTTATAATTGCCTAAAAATACATAAATATAAACTTGTTGAGTATTTTTTTTTTTCAAAGAAAATAGCTCATTTTTATTATTACTGTTTTATGAAACTCAATTTTGTATATTTTAATCTTGAAATTCAATTTCACTCTTTCTGATTGTTATATTGACTTGAAACTTAGTATACTTACAAAATCCCAATGACAATATTATTTTCATAAAAAAAATCATAAACGTATACGAATTGCATTGAAAAATTGAATAGCCTTTAACAAATATCAAACACAAATCAAGGGAAATATTTTTTTTTTTAAAAAAGGAGTCTTAAAATAAATCTATATTTATCTACTTATTTAATGTAAATTTAATTTAGTTTAATGTATGGTGTTTTTTTAATAAATTTTTTCTATTGATTTTATTACTTTTTTGACCAAATTACACTGATGTTGGGAACTTGATCACATTACTATAATGTAATGTCTTGAAAAAAACCATTTGCATGCATTAAATAAATTTAGCCCTATTTACCATGCTTCCTATTTTGAACTCATTAATACTTTTTAATTTCTAGACTGGTATTGATGTTCCTACTTGGTTAAGAAAAGTGTCTGGTGAAGATTCTGAAAATGTTTTAATGGACGATGAGGACTTAACATTTGGGATTTTTTCTTATATTGTTATTTGAAAGAAAATAAATGTTTCATTCATATACCTGTTTATATCTTTTTAAATAGACAGAAGGCTATAACATAAGTTTGTGTTTGTCATGCTTTGTCAACAGTACAAATTGTATAAAAGAATATTAACATGTGTTAAAATTCAAAATGGCATCAATACTTTTTTTGTCATGACATGTGCAAACAAGATATAAATAGACATGCAGGAAAAGAAACTTAAGAATACAGGGTATTCTGCCAAGATGTCTAAATCGATGTTGCTAAATCCATGTTTGTATAACAGCACATAAATTACAAAAAAAAAATGGCATACTTTCCCATTATGATAGCATTTTGAAAACTTTCCGTGCAGACACAGAAGAATTTTTCTCCTTTTCTCAAAAGTAGCTCCCTCAAAAATAGCAAACTTCAGTCATGCACCCGAAATTAAGTTCTTTAACTTCAACAAAGGGATCATTGTTTCTGATAAATGCTTATATTATATCGTTACTATGCTTCCTTCGATCTTAGAAGATGCATTCCTGCTTGAAAACTGCAGTAGCCGTCTTAAAATCATTCTGTGAATACAAACATGAACATGTAAAATGGCTTATACAATCGTGAAATTCAAATGGCAATAGAATGTTTGTAAACAAAGATTCCTTTTACCAATCCATGAAAAGAAAATATTGAATTTTTCTATCACCATGTCAGAGAATTATATAGATATTTGGTTGCTGATCTCTACCTTCAAATATTATCAATTTTTTCATTCAAAAAATCGGTAATAATATGTAAAAAATATATAGCTTTGAGATGTAAAACAAAAGCTCTCCATAAAAAATTGATTAAAGAAGCATGTATAAGAAACGTTACAATAAAATCTCGACATTTCATTTGGTCAGAAAATAATATTAAATCTCAATGAATTAGACTTTTCCTAAAAAAGCCTGCAAAACTTAAGGTTTCATTTTCCTAAACGTATTCTTGTTAAAATGAATACAAAAAAAAATTAATAAACAATATAAGGAATGAGGAAAAAGCATGAATTGTTTTTTCATATAAAAGAATGAGTCATATGGAACGCTTATTTATTATATTCTCATAATAAAGAACCATGTACATCATTTTATTTTATAAAACAAAATTGTTCAAATTTGAAATAAGAGTTGATTATAAATTCATTAACAAGAAAATACATTTCTTACTAAGTACTGTATCAACCTTTACAATCTGCTTATGATTAATGATCAGAAAAAATAGAATATCATTCAACAAAAAATAAAATTAACTGATATGCAAAAAAGCAGGTGATCTGCTCATTTTAATACTTATTTAATGATTAAAAAATGCAACAAAAATTCATTTGTCAAGGTTCTTGTATAGTATATTAATTCTACAAATTGTCTTAAACATCCTATATTTACAAATTTATATACATTGGTAATTCAATTCAAAATTTTATTCTGCAACAAGTTTGTACTAGATTTCAGTAATTACCAATTTTATATTTTTAAATAGAATTTCTCTTATATAATTTTAAATAGTACACAATTCTTAAATTGACAAATTAGTCTATAAAAAAAAAGTCTGATATAAACCTTCACACCTATCATACTGTCTTGATTACTTAAGTAAATAAACTAAATATATTTCATGTATTGTAATTATACATGCTTTATATAAAATGAAATTAGTTTTAATACCAAAAATAACAATTATATAGAAAATAAACATAAACTTGTAATTTTGATTATATGTAATCAACATTTATGTTAATTTAAATTTAAAAAGGTTTTTTTAATTAACAAAAACATCATATTCTATTAGAAACATTCCATTCCAATAAGAACAACTAACCATTTTAACATCTCAAAATTGCAATTACATTTACCTAATTATAACACATCTACATTAAATGCAGACAAAGATTGATACCTTTCAAAAGACACTACACTACAATTGGGATAATCTATAAATATTATTTCTTTTTAGGCTCGAGCCTTATTAACCTTTCATCTGCCGCATGGTACATCCTAGTTAAATGTAAAAGCTCAGCATTTTGTTTATCAACTACAAACTTCAAGTCTTCAATGTCAATTTCTAAAGTTCTAAACCGGTCTTCAGTCGCAGCAAGTTTGGCTTTCTCGTTGCGGGAATTTCTAATGTATTCTCCAGTCAAGGTTAAAACTGCGATCATGAAAATTGTGGCTTCCCCGAGAAGATCAGCGCCCAGTTCGATGGCCATTGTTTCATTCAGCTTCGGTACTTCGGAGGGTTTTCCGAGGTTCAGCATTCGCATTTTAACATTCACTTCTACCCAGTGGTAAACTGAAAAAGAAACACATATATGTATAGTGGTATATGACAAAGGTACATAAATTGTTTTACTATTATAGTAACACAACTAGGGAAGTTTATATTAAAATATCCGATTTAAAAAAAAAAAAAATCTTTGTAATGGCCCTTTCAAATACTACATATTCTCTGGCTCGAGCAGCAATTGTTTTAGCTCAACAAAAGTAACACTATTTGAGTTAAAGATAAATTAATTAAATTGCTATCACTGAACAAGATTTTATGCCGACTTTTACAGTTTTGTCTTTTAATGAGAAATGCTTAAGCAGTGATTTAGTACAGTGGCAAATTTAGAAATCGTTAAAAAATAGACAATTTTTACAAAATTAACATTTTTGTTTAGAAGTTTAATTTTGTATTTAACTAATAATTTCTATTGCTAAAAATTTAACATTATTTCACATAAAAACAACTATTTAAATCTCATTATCTGGAAAACTTTCAAGTTTAGTAATTTTTTCTAGTTACTAACTTAAAACACCTTTTATTAATGAAAATCTATTACTACTCTTTACGTTTTTTTTAATATCTTACAAACTTTAATTTTTTTTAAAGCCATTTTATAAAGAATCAAATGTCAGATTTTTCCATGGAATTAAAATAATTAAAAAAAAAAAAAATTACAAGTTTATCCAATTTTAAAATAAAGCTGTGGTTTTTATCTGGTGCAAAATTATACCTAAAGGGAGAGGTTATAGCATGTCAACCCATATGTAAATCTGCCCTTACTTCATTACCTATATAGCACAGGCAAAAGTTTGAATTGAGTAATACTACAAAGAAACCTCTCTAGATAACCATTCTTATTACAAGATCGCTTACCCGATGGACCGGTATATATATATATTTCCATTTTACCAATAGACATAATATTAATTGCATCCTTACTTAAAAACTATATTTCAAGTTTCTCCTTCCATAGACTTGTTTTTAAACAAAAAGGTCCAATTTAATTTTTTCTAGGGATGAAACGGATAACTATCCAGTATCCGGCTAAGTTTTAACTATCCGGAAGCAAAGTGTCGGATATACGGATGAATAAAACACAGCAGATATTTTTTTTGTGGCGATCAATTACCCTCAATCACACACACCAAAGATTTTTTTTCTGAAAATACTGCCAATGTTGTCTGCAGATTCTCAATTTAAATTTTCTCGTTATTCAGGTGGGTAAGTGTTGAAGCAATAACTTTCTCATTGAAACCTGACCGTGTGCATTTCAGACACTGTGGGTCGCAGAGAGTAGATGGTAAGGAATATATGCTGAAGACATTCAGAACCAGCCACTAACTATGTTGGAGTATTTTCGAGTTTGAACAATCCGTGTAGGTAGTTATGTGTAAAGTGCATAGCTACATCTCTGTTCATTATATATTGGAAATTGTTTTATTCTCCAGTCTAGTAAGAGCTAGTTTTAGCATTTAAATATAGCTCAATTTAGATCGGCAATTTGGAAATATTTTAAAAATGACAGTTTCAAACGAATCGCACAGTACAGCTCTGGTTGTTTCAAAATCAGTATGAATATGAACAGTTTATTAAAGAAGGAATTGTTAAGAGAAGATCATATTGTTAAAAAAAAAATGCTGAATATCCGGATATCTGGAAAAATCCAGTTCAGATATCCGGCAAAACCACTTTACGGTTCATCCCTAATGGCCAGTATCTATTTTAAACAGTAATTATAAAGGGAGTAGTGTTAACTAAATAAACATAAGGAATAATAAAATAAGAAGTCAAATTTTTGTGTACAGTTGACTCAAAACAATTTTTTTTAAATTGCTCCTGCCTGTTGGAGAGATGGTAAATCAAGTCTATATTTTCATGACAGCAGACCTGTGGTTTATAAAAAAAAAAAATTGTTTGGGTTCTAGTAACTTCAAGGTACGGTACTTACGTATTATTGCAACCACCTTGTTGGAAGGCACCAAAATTAAGGAGTGTGTCAAATTCTGATGAACCAACCAGTGCTTCATGGCAATTACGTGAAGCACTAGCAACTACAAAATTACTTCAAGAGGGCAACCAAACAACTACTTTAAGAATATAATAATTTTGCCTTAGACAAAGTGGTTCTAGTACTATGTAAGTACTAATGTTAAGTTTTATTACAACAGGGGACTTGACCTTAACATTCCCTTCCTCACTTGGGATAAAATTTTAAAAGAAATATTTGCTGATGGTAAACAGTATTTTTATATTACGGCCAAGACACATAACTAGATTTTCTATATTCCTCCAGTAGTCAGAGGATTACGAGTTCGAACCCAAATGAGCAGACTTGACAAAAAGTAAAAATGTAGTGGTCTTGCAATTGGAGAGTTGGAGTTGCTAGATTCTCTTTTAAAATATTAAAATGTCATCTAAAATATCCAATAATATATATACCAATGTGTATACAGAACTGGTGCATATTAAATTTGAGCAGGGTCCAATGCCCTTACATCTATTGAGTTTGCATTGGGTGCCAATTCAGGTGTTACCTTGTCATAGATAACAGAGGGAGGAAGATAGGACAAAGTACATATGCACAGTAGCGCATAAAAAAGGCAATCTGAGCAATGCATCTTGGGATACAGATAATTAGTTGCAGACAGCTGAGAGTAATCAAGAGTTATTCCGAAAAGGAAGAAGCATAGAACCAGTTGCCACGTACAGACGGTTCACTCTCATTGGATGCCGTGTTAGCACTGTCCCACAATGCTTTGCATTTTGTTATGCTTTGTTTTTTAACTTTGAAAACTAGCCGGCAATACTTCATATTCCATCAGGGAGGAAAAGGCATTTCCATCTCCTATATGGTTCGTCTGATAATATAAGAATATATGAATCACAGAGATAAAGGAATCGGAATCAGGAGAGCAAAGATATCTTAACTCTCAATCAAATAAAAAGCTATACGATTCGAATCCCATTTTGGAATTTGACTGTGATTACCAAACAATTCCGTACAATTTAGTCAAAATGGCATATTTCTTGCTTCTTAGTCACCTTTATCTAGATACAGAATGAACGTTGTTGTATTGTATTAAAATCTACATTAATTTCTAAAAATTATATACGGGAAAACTTATGCATTGTAAATACTTACTTTGTGCAGGAGGCATGCAAATGTATGTTCTAAAAAAGTGGCTACTTTTCGCTTTTGTTTTTAGTCGGTTGGCCAGTGGTTTACTTATCTGTCGAACAGCTAAAGCTGCTAATTTTACTAACGGAAATGCAACCATTATGTTTACAGTTTCATCTCCCACTGACAAAATTGTTTAAAATAATTCTTAGGTAGTTAGTAACTAATAGCTCAAAAAAGCGAAAAGCTATTCAAAGTTTCAATCTTTTTTACAATACTATTTACTAAACAAATCGGTCTGCTATTATTTTAGTACTAATTTAACTTGTTGCCACTCAATAAAGGAACAATACTTATTTAAAAAATTTCATAAATAATCTGATTTTATAATTAAAAACAAAAAAAAAAATTCAAAAAGTTAATTTAAAAAAAAATGTAGGAACATGTATTTTCTTTTATATTTTAGACAGTATAATAAAACATTAAATAGTTCAAAATCCATTTTCAGTTTTTGTTAAAAGTTGGCAACACTATTGTTAAGCACAGTAAGCATAAGAAGTAAATATATAAATATGGTAAATGTTATGGCGCGCTATTAAAACTTTGCTAAATGAATTCAAAGAATAGTAAATTAATTTTATTATTTATTTAAAAAAATCAGGACAGTATTTTATGTTATGGAGCTGTTTGATCAAATAATGCCTCTGAATTCTTCTGGGAATGAAGTTGGAGGCTACCTTACTGCTATGGTAAGAAGAAATAAATTAAAATTACAATATTTAAGTATGTATAAATTCACTAATTTACTAATTTCTCTGCACATTTAAGTAAAATAATTTCTTTTTAATTGAAAATATTTATCTTTTACTTAATTGTTTAAACTTACGTACACATAAGTAAACTAAAATGTTGAACATTAAAAATGATGCTTAGTTTGACTTTAATATGCATCTTTTCGATTGGTTTTTTTTATAGATGTAAAAAGGGGGAAAAAGATGTTCAAATTTTTTTTATTTAGGATTTTATTTCTGAGCTTCCTAAGAAATCGAACAACTTTACAATTTCAAAAATCGTGCGAGATTCAAAGGGTGAATCAGTAATCAGCTGCCATAAATAAAATTTATAATTCTGAATGAAATTTACTTCAAGCGAAAATATTTAAATATATGCAAATATTTTGGTTTGGTTTAATGTTGAAATGTAGCATGGCAAAATGTACAGGCTCGTGTTTTGTTTACATTTGATATAAGCAATGGTTAATAAGCCTTGGTATATTCATTGGTTAATAACCAATCAATGCATTCTTGGTTACCAGTTTTGTTTGCCAAAATACAAAATAAAAACTAGTTGCTCTCATATCAGTGGCGACGCGTGGTCAAAAATGTTAGTGCAGCCGAAAACATGTAACTCCCCCCCTCACTTTTTTCCACAACCATACATGAACGGACATTCTTTAAAATTTATTACTCAAACTCAAAAATCAAAGTTTCCTTTCAACTTTTATGAAAGATAACATGTAAAAATAATAGAAAACACTTACTTATTTTTTGAAAGTTAAATCAATCCTTCTATCAAACTTGCGAATCGATCAATTTTAATATTAATTTAAGTAAAGAAACAACAACACATGTGCAAACATATCGAAAACTATTTCCGTTTGGAGAGATTCTTCGAAATTCAGGAACGAACCAATCATTTAATAGTTTTTCTAGTACAGCTAATTTGAAAAAATCCTTTTTGCTACGTTTGTGTCGTCACACCCTCCATTTTAGCTTCTTGGGGAAGTCATACTATGCAAGGTTGCCATGGCAACGATGCAGCCTATTTAGAATTTCGCTTTTTGGCTGCAATTTTGATTGAATTGAGTTTTTTCCTCTCCTGAATTTGTGCATTACAGAAACACGTTTGCTATTTATCGGAAATTTTTTTTACTTAGAGTTGAAATTTCATCTTCATTTCCAATTCTAAATTCTAATCTTCATTTAAGAAAATTAGTAAAATATATAATTTTAGTTTTAAAATACATTAAAAAAATTAGGTGCAGCCCGGCTGTATTTGCTGTAGTGCACTAGCCGCCACTGTCTCATATAGAAAACTTTTCAAACAAACTCTTATTGGTTTTTCTCTGTCATTTATGTAAAAATAAAAATTAATTATTAATAAAACTTGAACAAAGGTCCATTGTGCCCCACATAAAAGTATAATAAATTAGACTAAGACCCTTATTACGATCATATGAAAAAATTATTTAAAAATAACAACTTTTTAAAGCAATTGTCCAATCCTGTTTTCCTCCTTATTTTTTATTAAACCATAAATTTATAGCCTAAAGATTTTATTTTAAGTGGCAGCTTAAAAGAAAAAAAAATGGCTTAAAATGACTGCTTTTACTTTTATCTTCAGTTCTATATCATATACATCATGTTTACTAACGTTTTCTATTGTCTTTTAAAGGAACCTTTAAGAATAGTAAATTAATTAAAACCTAGCATTTTTCTGTTCCCATAGAAAAAAACAAACTTTTTTCCTATTTTTTCTACATTATACTCCAGTCTACCCTACTTATTAGTTTCTCGGAGCGATTACCTAATAATATTTATTTGTTTATAAAAGTGAGACCCTATTAATATTTTTTTGCACTCTGTTAATTACTATGCACTTATATAAGTTTATTAAAATAACAATTTAACCTTTTTTTTTTGTTACAATATTTCTAGAATGAAGAATTCTATATTCATTTAGCTGTTCAAGATAAACCCCTCTCCAGAAAAGTATCCCTTAGAGGTTGTGAGAAAATGCACCAAACGTTGGAGTCAGTGCTTGGAACTCTTGAACAGGTTACATTTTTATGAGAAAAATTTCATTTAAATTATATTAAATTATCTGATAATATAAAAAATTTGCATTAATGGATCACCTAACTAAAGTATATTTCAGCAATTTAAAATGACTAGATCTTTAATATTTTAAAATTTATTTTTAGCAATTTTTGCAATAAAATGTATGTTTTGTTACTTTGAAATGTTTTAAATCGTTTCTATTTTGTTAACATTTTGTGTTTCACTCTTTCAGCATTTAAATCAATGCATCACAATAACGGACATGATTTCTGAAATACAGAGTACCTTGGTAAGTTCTTTCTTCTTGACACCAATTTCTCCATTGTATTTTTTTCAAAATATCTGTTAAAAAACAACTAAAAATGTGTTGAGTGTATGTATCATGTATGAATTATAACAATTACTGTATAAATAATGCAATTTTTAAAGAAACCTTTAACAAAAGTGTTCTTTTTGACCACTTGCATAATTTCAAGGACCATGCAAAGAAACTAATTATTTTGCTTAGCTGTTAAATTGTTTTAACTAAATTTTTGTGTGTTTTTACTGGAAGTCCTTAATTTAAACCTTTTTTCTTCTAAAATACCATGTCTGTTTTAAAGCAATTAATACTAAAAATTGGAAGTACAAATTAAACAACTTTAGTAATCAAACAATCACAAATTTTTTTAGTTAAACAATTATTTTTTTATATTTCACATCAATTGAATTATAATATTACATAACGTTTGCCCAACTTTTATTGCATATTTACTGTTAAAAACAACACAAGAATTTGATTTTTAAAATATTGACATGTATGCAAAGTTTATTTTCTTGTCAAGTTAATGAAATTCTAGAAAAGTTGGTTTTATTATGACACTGGGTTAGTGTTCTACACTATACCCTACTAACATGTGTTTTCTCTAACTTTAAATAAATCATGTTAAATGACATATGGACAAACATCGATGTGGCGAGATATTCTTAATGTCTTAGTACTGTGGTTCCCAATCTTTAGATAGCCACAAACCACCAAAGTAAAGGTTAAATAAAGGGTGGACCACCTTGAAATACTAAATAATATACATGTGTACAATAGTCGTACTAAATATATAACTTGGTATTAAATATAATATTTTTTGCAAATAAATTTATTAATGTAAAAATTCTATTGTGTTTCAGTTAAATTATTTTATTTAGTACTTAAAGTAACAGAATAAATATGTCCTCAAATTACAGAAGCTGTATTCAAATTTCATTTGTGTCAACAACATGAATATCTTTTAATACCACTTTTAAACACCTACAAATAAAATTATTCCTTATTTTTTTTTTAAATGAATACTTTGTCAACAAAATACCAGTAACTTATTTTCATATATTCGCTGGAAAAATCAACACAAATGTGAAAGTTGAATAGTGGATTTGTAATGCATACAATTTTATTTCTTTTATAACAAATAAATTGTCATTTCTTATTTAGTTTTTTTTTTTTTTAAAGAAAGGTACAATGAACATTTAAAACAATGTCTGATTTTTTTATTTGGAACCACTGCTTTGGCATTTAAAATTGTTTTTGTGTTGTATTATGCAAAGCTCAAAACCACAATTTACATTATTAATTTATTTGTCTTGTAGGAGCAACAGATCCGTTTCAGTGGTGTACATAGGTCCTCTCACAGGCATTCAGAGTATACTGCATTATTTGAGCAATTGCAAGTTTGTGGATGGGAAAAGTAAGATATTTCTCAATTTTTTTCATATCTTAATTTAAATAGTTTTGATAATTAAACTATAATTATATAAATCAGTTTAGTTTTCAAAAATGGTGATTTTTTTTTTAAAGTGTACAGTATATCAGCTCCAATTTTGAAGAACTGCATTTGAAAGCAGTGGATGAAGCTGACAGAGAACATGTTTTAAAAGTCTGGATACCTGAAAAGGTAATTAATATAAATAATTAGTGTAATTAAAATTAATATTCACACCAGAAATTAAAATTAACTTTTTCTTTTTAATAATGTGAACATAAGTACACCTAATGCATGAGATTTAGACAATCCCTAAAATTTAAGTGCGTCAATAATTTGCAGAATACAAAAAATACTATAAAGTACAAAGCAACAATGTTTATCCTGTAATATTAAAATGATTTTTTTACTGTTTCGTACATAAATGCATTGTTGCAGTCAGTTAAGGAAACTGTATATCTATTTGTGAACAATGTAATTTTTTAACAATAGATAATATTGATAAAAACAACAATGACTATTTTTAAATTGTTAAGTCAGAAGTCATTAAGTTTTTCTGCAATAAGTTGCTTGCATTTTTCATCGCACGTAAAACATCGGCTTTTTCCAGAATTCTTTCGAGAAATATTCTTTTTTTGCGATGGCTGCCATTGTACAACTGACGATGTGCATTTTGTAAGTATAAAAAACTTCATATTGAATTAAGTTTAGGCTATCTGCGCTTGGCAACTATCGAACATGCGAATAAACTATTCAGTTGAATACAACTGGGAATAACACAAATTGAATCAATGAAGTGAAATTTTTGCTTGTACGCGACTACACTGTTTAAAATATGTAATAAAAAAAAAGTAAAATGCACTAATTTTTGATTACGTTCGATGCTTATCATGGCTCTGAATACATAAGTTTCAAATTTGAAAAAGACTTGTTCTCAAAAATAAACACAATGAATAAAAAGAGCAGATGCTAGCCTACATAGGCTGCCTTATCAATCACTTTCAATAAATATCAACAATTCCAACTAAGACTTACTTCCATTGTACTACCAGGACAACGTGAAGAAGTTATAAACAGAAGACTTGTTTAAAAGTTTTGCCAAAAGAATGGAAAGTAAGATAATTGAGTTGCATTAACTCAGTTTCAATTTAAGCAATCGACATCAAGTAATGTGGAAAACCGCCTTCTGAACAACTATTTTACGTTTGTCAGGTCGCTTTGTTAAGACAGGCTTGAACAGAAGCTGAGATTAGCAATGTTAAATCACACTGTTCATTTTTGAGAAAGTATGATTACTTAAATTTGAGTATATCATTGCTCATTTACAATGCAATTGTACTCAAAGAAAAACAAGTATGTTCAGGTACTCATTTTTAAGTATCTTTGTTTTACATTGCATAGAATATTTGTTAATTTGTTAGATAGCTATAATGTTGTTGTGTAAAATGTCAGCATTTTTTTTTTGTAGTTATAATCTAAATTTACTGTCACATGAGACAAATTTATGTCAGTCACGCTATTTGTCATGGAGTTATAATGTCGGATTGGACCTCCCTAAAAGAGTAACTTGATGTTCCTATCCTGATACCTGATTATCCTGATACTTGATATCCTGATCCTGATTGTTAAGTCAGAAGTCATTAAGTTAAATTTGCTGGCTTTAAAGACGTTTTACGTTAAAATTAAAGACAAGGAACTCATTGTATCTGTACACTGTAAAAAAAAATGTTTTTAAAAATGAGCATTTGGACCTACTTGTTTTTCTTTGAGTACAATTGCATCGTAAATGAGCGACAACGTACTCAATTTTCAGCAACCTTTCTGAACTTTCCGAAAATGGAGCAGTGTGATTTAATATTGCTTATCTCAGCTTCTGTTCAAGCCATCTTAACAAAGTGACCTGACAAGCATCTGACGTCATGTAAGAAAGATGCTTTTTTCTTCAAAAAGTATTATTCATAATAGCAGTTTTGGTAAACTTTAGATCTCTGTCTACCTGTTTATGTTTCCTATGCCGCAATTAAACTTTTGTAAACTTTGAGATATTTTGGCTTCATAATAAAATCTTTGACAAAACGCCACTTTCAACTCCACACAATTTTTACAAAATAGGCGTAAACTACCAAATATAGAAATAAAATTGTAGAAATAGTCTGTACATTAGTTTGTATTGATGTAAAGTTAAATTCCTTAGATTGTATGAAATGAAAAATTATCCTAATATAGGTAAGTTTTCTATGTAGATTGTCGAGAAAGCTTTTCATAGAACTACGTTAGAAATGCTTATGAATTTCTTCTATTTTCTTTAAAACCAAATTTATTATTTTTTCATTTCTTCCCGATTTTGTGTCCAAACACATAGTAGAAAGGTCTCATTAAATAGTTTAAATACAAGTGAGTGTTTGAAAAAGTTAAGTAGTTAGTAGCCTCTCAGCCGTTGTGCGAGAAGAAGCACACCGTTGACCGGGGTACACCGCGAGGAGGTGGGCTACTGTGGTACCCCAAGAGGGTTTCTTGTCCACTTTTCACTGTCCCCCTCTATTCCCTTATCCGGATCTTACCATTCTCCAGTGGACAAGTGACCCTCCCGAAGAGCCTGTTGTTCTGGCTCCTCTCATCCCCCAATTTCTGGGAGGAAAGCGTTTCGATTAATTAATTGATTGACGAATTGATTTATTCATTGATTAAACAATATTTATTTAATTACTTGATTTATTCATTGATTAAACAACATTTATTTAATTACTTGATTTATTCATTGATTAAAAAAATGTATTGATTAATTGATTTATTCATTGGTTAAATAATTTAATAAATAATCGATTTATTTATTGAATAAATAATTTATTACAAAATTGATCATTTCGTTAAATAATTTATTAAATATTTGATAATTTCAATGATTTGTTGGTTTATTTTTGCCAGGGTTGTAGCTATGGAGAGGGATGTTGGTCTATTGAAAAGGTTTTTGCACGTTAGGAATGGAATTAGGAAGAAGGCGTCAGCTAAAATCTTAAACAAGTACACAGTACACAAAGAGCCCCATGAATACTTAAAAACTATAATGATACATCAAAACAACACAATTTAGAAAGAGGTCCGAAACATCACCTAAGAACACTAATCATACATTAAAAAATCATTTCAAAATAACACAATTTAGAAAGAGATCCAAACCATAAGATTTCTAATGATACAAAATCATCCTTTCAAAACAACACAATTTAGAAAGAGGTCCGAAATATTACTAAAGAAGACTAATGATACATTTGAATTTAATTTTCAACACAAAATTTAGAATAATAACCAAATCAGGACTAAGAACACCAATCGTACATCAGGATTTATTTTCATGCTAATAACTTTCTACTGATAGTTGCATTTTAAGCAACTGAACTTTTTGCCAAAGTACCGAAAGAGTCTTTCACCAATAGTCTTCTTATAGAATTTGCCATCAGTATGGTTTGGTTCGTCTTCCTCCTCTTCATTCAATTCGGGAATAGTCTCCAGATTGGAATGAAACTGTAGTTGGCGTTTATATTCCCATATATTAAGGAAGGTTTCCCTTTCAAGTTCATGAGATAAGTTTGGGAATCGCTTTTGACCAAATTCAATACGATCAAAAGTTTGCTCAATAGTACTAACAAGAGGTTTTACTTCAAACTTTGTCGCCAACATATTTGAATCGACTTCAACGTAGTCAGTCGGCGACTCCAACATGCTGCTTTCAGCAGAAAATGGTTTGGAAGACAAGTTACTACAAAACAGGGATGTTGCGCTCATGTCATGATACTCGAAGGGATTCCTCGGAAGAAGTTTAGAATCCAATGCAGACAAATCAGCCAAAGAGGGCATTTTTCGCAAGTTTGTTTTAGCCTTGTCGGCAGAAAATTGCATCGAAAACATGATACAAATCGTAAGAACACTGACTTAAGAATACTCACTTGAAAATACTTACTTCACAATACTTACTGCAGAATACTTACTTCAGAAAACTCACTTGAGAATATTCACTTGCACACTTCAGCCGTGAGAGCTTTAGCAGTAATGAACAAATGTTCATGGAATTCCATTTATATAAGATGTAAAACCTTTGTTGTAATGTTAGCTTTGTTTAAAAAATTATTGTTTAAGTCTTTGTTGCAATTTTAGCTTTGTTAAAAAAATCATTGTTAGAGTCTTTGTTGTAATGTTAGCTTTGTTTAAAAAATCATTGTTTAAATCTTTGTTAAAAATATCATTGTTTAAAGTAGCTTTGTTTTGTAAACAATGAAAATGTGAAGCATTTTTTCAATTAGAATTACTAGATTTTAGAATTAGAAATACATTTCAGTTTACTTTATATATAGTGATTGGAAAATATTGGAATTTATATAGTACCTTGAATCTACTCGCACTTGTCGTATGTTTACACTTCTTGGTATCATTTTGTTCGTCTTGAACTGATCTTTCAACCTATTTAAGTTACCAATGACGCAATTGAACTTTAGAATGATAATTTGGCTTCTTAGTGAAATCTTCTAAAAAACATCTCTCTCACTTTATACTTTACACAATTTTCTTACAAAAACTTTAAAACATCAAATAGTAAAATAAAATTATAGGAACTGGTCGTTCTTTTCAATTTAAGCCCACACTCACTACGATTAGTGGATTACAACCGAAGCGGCTTATGTCAGAAACATGACTCGTTTCTCTCCTCACGTGATACAAAGGTCAGATAGGAAATGGGGTAGTAACCAGACTGTTTGACGCGGCTTATTTTCTTCAACGCGATAATAGGTTGCTTATCTCTTTAGGCTCATTCTCCCTAAAATTATGAGCATTTGAAATATCAACATTTTATATCGATGATGTTTCTTCCTCGACCACACAGCACTAATTCATACCCTATGGGTAAGTTCGTAGGGCCTGGGTTTTCCGTGGCTATTTACTCAAAAAAAAAGAAATACCAAAAAGAGTTTGTTGAATTTTTGACCAGAAATCAAAATTTCATTACTCTCTATATATAGTACAGAATATTAAAAATATTGTGTTCAGGGTCGTTTGGCACTCGTTACCATCTACTTGGTCAAGCTCTCAAATAAATTGCTTAAATTGTTCATGTTGAAATTGTTTGACGTGAATCGTCTTTAAAATCAACTACATCAGGGTAGAAACTATATGTTATGCTTTTAGGAAGATCCATTCCGACACGATAATTTTGTGACAAGTAGCACCATTTATATATTCGTCTCATTCGACAAGAGATTAGACAATCTGCGTTAATCTTGAAATAACCATAGGTATGTGCGATGCGTGGATGAGGGTCCACAGACGTTACGCATTGTGTATATTCCTTCTGTGGCTGAGGTTTTGGCGAACAATTCATATTTCTATTATCTGGTTACTATAAAATCTGCTGTTAACATTTACAAATCATTATTTTAATCTTTGTCAAAAAATATCATTGAAAGATTAGCTTTGTTATGTAAACAAGGAAAATGTTAAACATTTTTTTTCAATTAGAAATACTAGATTTTTGAATTAGATATACGTTTCAGTTTACTTTATATGTAGTGATTAGAAATTATTGGAATTGGTATATTACCTTGAATCTACTCGCACTTGTCATAAGTTTAGACTTATTGATATCATTTTGTTCGTCACGAACTGTTCTTTCAATCTATTTAAGTTTCCTATGCCGCAATTGAACGTTAGAATGATATTTCGACCTCTTAGTGAAATCTTCTACAAATCGTCACTTTCAACTTCACATATTTTTTTGAAAACCATCAAACGGTACGGTAAATTAGAATTGTAGGAACTGGTCGTTCTCTTCAATTTAAGCTAGCACTACTACGATTAATCGATTATAACCGAAATTACAGCTTGTAAAAAGTCTAGTTTATACTTAGGCTAGTTTATATTTTGTTTCTTTAGACTAATTCTACCTAAAGTTGTGGGTCTTTGAAATATCATCATTGACGTTTCTGCTGCATTATCTACTTCAGCCACACGGCACTTCCAGCAAACATTGGAGTTATGGCAAGCTGTTGAACCAATGCTGTGCCAGTAGTGACCATCGGTACACAACTTGTGTGATTTCAAGCAACAACTTGTCTGACATCCGCCAGCTTAGCATTTATTGCATCATAAGCGATTTGAGTAATGGTTGATGGCAAACGCTTTACATTACAAAAAGTCTGCAGTGAAGTCAGTCTTTGGCCAATATACGCCAACACAGAACGCCTATTAACTTCAGAAATATTTTTCTTAGGACCTGTCATTGCAGAAAACTTCAATGAATTTACATTATCACATTGTAGAAACACAACACAAAAAGTAGATGAAAGTCCAACTGTATATTTTTTGTTATTTTAAGAATTTCATAACATTTAGGGCAATGAATTTTTGTAAATCGTCAAAAAATATGAAGGCATCAATAAGTCTGTATCCCTGAAAATCTGGGAAACGGAATCGTTATGCACGTTCGAAACTGAGTGTGCAAAAGGCAGTTTTTTTGACGATGATCTTTTCTTTGCAGGCACTTTTATTAAAAAAAGTGTATTATATCTGATATTGATTTTCTTCAACATTAGTTTCCTTCAAACTTCTTTTTCTTCGTAGTCTGACGTGACAAACGTTTTTTTTTATTTTTTGCAAAATTCATCTCTGATTATTGAAAATTAAAACAATAAGTGTCGAATTTTTAAAATGTACTTTTGATAAATTTATCACAGCAAAAGAAACAAACTTGTTATGGAAATATTGTAAAGTTAAGTTGTATATCTCCTGCAAAACTTTCCAGTTATTAAAATATTATTGTTAAAGGATTTGTACCAAGCTTAAGAGAAACAAATTTGTTAAACGAAAAATGTCGTCTGCTATTTAGAACAGCAGACGCATTTTTCCGCAACGATGCTATTTCTCAAACTTTTTCCAATTTTAGTTGAACATCCGCTTTTCAGCGCCAAGATAATGTTGGCGAGGTAGTAGTTGTTCGGTGAATTAAATTAAGGTTTCTGTAGAGATACATAATGGGTTTGGTAATGTTCTGTAAGTACCCTGAGGGAAGGCATCAGTAATGATTGGTTGAAAAGCGTTACACTGGAGCTGCTCATTAAGCTATTGGGGTCGGTTTGGGAAATATTTCGGAAGAAAAGATCTAAGAACACTCCCTCATAATTTTGAACTATAGTCATGTAAAATTTTGATAGGTTTGGTATTGGTTAATTAACGTCGCACTAGAGCTGCATAGTGGGCTGTTGGCGACGGTTCGTAGCCTATCTCGAATGAAAGACCCGGGAACGATGCCTCGTATTGTGGAACATCGAACGAGCATAAATTTTCTTGCACTCTAACTTGTGTTTTAAAAGCCAGCCTTGTACTTCGGCCCAAATTTATGGTTCTTATAAGATTGGTATCCTTTGCAGTGTGACGACATTATTTCCACATTAATAACTTTTCCCAATTTACTGCCAATCATGGTACATGTACCAACAAATAACGAGCAACCTCTAGCAACACCTCCTTCAACTAGAAGGTGCTGGTCGGTCACAATTCCAGTACGAACAGCTGTTTTGAACACATCGCTTATTCAATCGAGGAAGAACTAACCTGAGTCCATATCACGTGAGCTGTGTTGTCCTATCAAAGGCTTTCTCTTCTGCTTCTTCTTTTTTCGAATAGCACAGGTACAATGTTAAATATTTTACAGGTCGATAATTCATTAACAAAATGCTGAAATCAAGTAAAAGTTACATGACATCGCTATTGTCGTGGTCTTTAAGATGGTATATGTTTTGTTGCATATTGAGAAAAATTTACCGAGCATAAAAACGTTTCATGTTTGACTTCAGGATCATGTTTGATTTCCGTGTCGAAGTCATTCAGATTCACTAGCCTCGCTAAAGAAGTTGTACTTGAAAAATTAAAAAGTCCTTATCTTTTCAAACGCTTCTAATATTTAGTAAAGCAAAGACCTATTAAAGTTACATGAAGAACACATGATGTGTTTTTGGAGCTCCTGATACGCTCCGCAAAGAATTTGGATGCTCGGCAAATGATGTCTCTGCAATCTGAACTCAATTCCTCCAACAAAAACTGTGGCGTCAGGATTGACGACCGACATTCCAGTCGTCTGTGCCATCCCAATTCCTCGACATCTGAAACTCGTTTATGACGTTCGTCATTTCGTATTTGGGGTTGAACGAGACGAAATCTTTGGAACTTGGTGGTTGTT
Source organism: Troglohyphantes excavatus (assembly GCA_963932185.1). NCBI lineage: Eukaryota > Metazoa > Arthropoda > Arachnida > Araneae > Linyphiidae > Troglohyphantes > Troglohyphantes excavatus. The sequence continues at coordinate 15,894,452 of OZ010673.1, forward strand.
CTCTTAGAGCAGTGGTCGGCAAACTCAGTAGTCAACAGAGCCAAATAACAACAGTACAACGGTTGAAATTTCTTTTGAGAGCAAAACCAAATTTTTTAAATTTAAACTTTATAGGTAGATTAGGATACTTTTAAGTTGGCCTTTGCTAAAAACATCCTCAATCTAATTAAGGTGAGTTCGCCGAGGTCGACCCTTTCCAACTCTCCCATCCACACTCTATTGTATACTTGTTTCGTTTATCCATATCTACCATCCATTTCATCCCCATCTATTATCGTTCATCCTCTCTATATGTCAAGCCATCTCAAGATACCTTTCTCAATCCTCGACACTTATCTTAAAGTTTTAAGTCTTAATTAAACTATAGGTACGTTGAATAAAACTTGATATCATACTTAATAACGATATTATTTAGTGATAAAATTACATTGTAAGGTGTCCATAAAATTAAATCATAACAATGACTGACAAACACTAATGTGAATAATGGCCTTGCAGTCCTTGGAAAGTTTGGGTAAGCCAAGTTTGTATGTTATTACTTTTAATTTTGGGCCACGAAGTTTCATTCACACCGTACGAGCGAGCCCGCACGTGGTATTTTGTGGAAGAAGATGCACACTCAAGAGGCCAAAGAGCCGCATGTGGCTCGCGAGCCGCGGTTTGCCGACCACTGTCTTCAGCGCTCTTGCCATGTTTCGAAGAATCACCGTTTGGATGGAAAACGGGATTAATGAAAGTCGGAATGATATCAGACAACTGAAGTTTTCCGTGCACAGCCGTATTGGTGGCTATGTGGATATCTGGAGTAGAATCTGGAAGTTTTTCCACAGTCTCTGTTGCTGGAGAGACTCCAGATACAGACTCTGCGATTCTTTTTCTGATGTTTTGGATTTTTCGGCCGTGCGATTCTCCCCAATCTGTTGAGAAAAGATAAATAATAGTCAAAGCCAAACACTAGTGAGTTTAGTTTGCTGTGATAATTCAGAAATAATATTTCATGTGGTTAAATTCTACAAAATTCAACACTTGTTTTGTTTTTTTAACGAGAAGTGGAAATATTTGTGTTTAAAATTAACCAAAAAGTGTGTAAGTGTGAACAAATAACGAAACAGTAACTTGTTTTCTAACGAGGAGTTATGGGTGTGGAATCGTATACTGCAGATGCGGACTACTCCCCTCTATTCCCTTCCCAATGGTACAAATGTCAGAAGGGGAGGGGGTTGCGTTATCGTCTGTAGTAGTGAGAAGGAAAGAGTTGGGGTTATGTTATATTTTAAAGATTGCAATTTTAAAAAAAGCCATAGGACAACATCCAAAAAAGTGCGACCCTCCCCCTACCCCCTAATCGCCGTCACTGTGGGCGAAGGGAGGATTCAGTCTTAATGAAACGAGCAAATGAAATACTAGAACGACTCACCACTTTGTCTTTGCCAGTTGTTTTCTTTTTACAAATCAAACTAGTCCTAAGGAAGAAAAAATCGGATTAGGAATATGCTTAAAAACTGCACTTCTGCTCAGAAGAAACAACAAACAAAATTTTCATCATTCTTTGTCATTGATACTTACACTAATTTCAGAATTAAACAAAAATCCCGAAACGAAAATCCCTAACGTATGGAATTGCAATTAAATGTAAATGTATAAGAAATATAAGTATCTGATGCAGAACATACTGTGAAGTCACATTCATGTAATTACAGAATGACATACACTGATTGTATAATTGCTTTACATAATTTAACTAAATGAAGTATGCGTATAATTTTCATTGAGCACTAGCGCAACTAATAACGAAGGAATAGTTTAATTTAATTCTTGTTTTGTTTCAAGAATGTTACAAGTTTGTTGTGCTTTCATTGAAAAAATTCGTACTTAACTTAAAAATATTTTTAAGACATCAAAATTGACATTGTTAACAGATACGTTGCTTATCTAAATTTCATAAACTCTTGCAGGCTTACTGTTTCTTGTATCTTTCCAAATCCTAAAATGTATTTCAATTAAAATATTATTCCATTGAACAAGCAGTGATCACAAAAGTTCACCAACACCTCAACTGTCTGTAATTCGGGATATTTTCTTCGGTTTGGATTATATTTTTCAATTGTTATTGAGTAAAGATTTCCACCAGATGCAAAAAATAGAAATTTAGCCTTCTTTAGAAGGTGAATGTTCGATTGGATGGTGCTATTTCACCTTACTCGTACCTGCCGATTACGAGCTGTTCTTTCGATCGGACTAATGCGAGAATTTTCAATTTTTATGCTAACCCAGCAATGTCATGAGCATCGCAAACTTTATACCAAATAATGGTTGTCGTTGCATTAGATATTTTGAAACAAAACTCATTAATTTTTTATTGATGCATTGGACTTTACAAATAACATTTAAATATTGACCTGAAAAGGATGCTTTCTTTTCTTAGACTAGCCGCGTATACGAATAAAAACTTCACTTCATTGATTCAATTTGAGTTATTCCCAGTTGCATTCAACTGAATAGTTTATTTACATGTCTGATATTTGTCAGGCGCCGCTAGCCTACATTTTATTGAATATGAAGTTTTTTATTCTTACAAAGTACACATCATCAGTTGCACAATGGCAGCCATCGCGAAAAAAGAATATTTCTCGAAAGAACTCTGGAGAAAGCCAACGTTGTACGATGAAAAATACGAGCAACTTATTGCAGAAAAACAGACTTCTGACTGAGGAAATTAAAAATATTCATTGTTGTTCTTATTAATATTATCTATTGTTAGAAAATTACATTGTTCATAAATAGATACGCGGTTTCCGTAGCTCACTTTGCAACAATGTATTTATGTAGCGAAACAGTAAAAAAAATCATTCTAATATCACAGGATAAACATTGTTGCTTTTTACTTTATAGTATTTTTGATTTTGGTTTTAAGTCCTCTGATCGTCATATTTGACAATCGTTCTGTCATTGAATCGCTTAAGTTTGAACGGAACAAGAATCTTCACATTTTAAACGCAAGAAGTTATCCTTTCCGGTGGTTTTGGTTCTTATACTTATATTGCAGCCATTCAAACGAACTTTTTTTGGTCGAGTGGATAGGGCGCCAGTCTTTGGGCCAAGTGATTATTGGTTCGACTCGGCCGCGGATTTTTATTTGCAGTTATTCTCATTTTTAACAGATAAGTTTCGTGAGAAAAACGACAAAATGAATTTCCTCTGTTTGACGAAATATTTAATCGGAGCATTTAGTAAGAAGTCATTTCTGCTGTAAAAGGTGGGAAAGGAGGATGGTTGTGGTATTTCAAAATCTCATGTAGACAGTGACCTTTCTTTTGAGGATCAATGTGCAAAATGTCACCAACTGTAGATTTGTATAAAAAACAAACCCATTTACACTTATCTTTATGTCTAAAGATATTTCAAAGCCAAAAAGTAATAGTAATTAATGACCAACCTGTCTAACGATGCCTATTTTCCTCACACGGTGATAGGTCATTTATTTCCATAGGCTGATTCCCCCTGAAATTATAGGATCCGATGACCGCTGTACCCGGACCAATTTCAATGGTCAAAACTGATGAAGGCATTTAAACAATTTGCCGATACAATTCCAATAATGTATATTTGATCTTTCTACGAGATTTGTGTATGGAGTGCTAGAACAGTGTTTTAGAGAAAATATCTTGGCTATTTCTAACAAGCGCTAATTCGCCCGAGCCTGTATCAAAAGCTCGAGGACATGTTCCCCAGCATTTGACGAGTTGGCGTAATTCGGCTATTAGAGTCTTGGAATCATGGAAGTGATTTGCTCCATGTCTGTAGACAATTGGATGTAGGATGAATTTAACTAGCTATTGGTGTTTTACCTGCTAGTGTAACATTTTGCTTATCAAATATATTATTTAATATTTAACTAATTAAAATTCATTCACCTGTAAACCTTTGAGATGCTTTATACGATTCGTGATGAAAGCTTTTTTAACTTGGCGCATTGTCACTCGTTGCGTATGATTTACCTTTGGCGTCCGTTTCGTTACTTAAAAGAGTTACAGAATTTTTCGCTTATTATGGTAGTCGTTTTCCATATACATCCTTAATTTTATACTAGATTCGGTTGACATAGCTTTATTCGTTCGTGGGGTACTTTGTTATTCAAAGACGCACGAACGACCATTTTTTGAGCTCATTAGACATGTAGAAATCCTAAAAATGTGATGGAAGTTGTGACTCGGAAACAGTACGTTCACTGCTCTAAAATTCGTAAATGGAACAGATTAAGAAATTGTTTACTTACATGAGGCTCATCATACATTTCACTATCACAGCCATTGCTGAGCAAATCGCTTTTTCACACAACTCGGGAGTAAGCCGATTTTACATAATCCGAAATTATATGCACAACTTAGATCTGAATGTTATATGGCTTCTGAATAAAAAACTTTAAATCTTTATCGTACTTAATAATATTTCCTATTGTTAGACGTACTTAATAATATTTCCTATTGTTAGAAAATACATTGTTATGAAATAGAGTGGATTTTGTAATTCTCTTCACAACAATGTATTCATTTATTGAAATGATAATATATTCATTTTAATATTTCGGGACAGATTCATTTTAATTTTAATACTTCATTCCGTCTTGCGTTTTCGGTAACCACCAGATGTCTCCGCACTTGTCATATAAGTTTAGACTTCTTAGTATCATTTTGTTCGTCCTGAACTGGTCTTTCAACCTGTTTAAGTTTCATATACCGCAATTGAACTTCAGAATGATATTTTGGCTTCATAGTGAAATCTTTGACCAATAATCACTTTTCATTCCGCGCAATTTTCGCAAACATCTCTTAAACTATCAACTAGTTGAATATAGAATTATAGACCTTGTTTTTATCTTCAATTTAAGCAGACATTCGTTACGTTCGGTCTATTAGAACTCAAGTTACGGTTAAACAGGCCAATTTTTCTACCACAGAAAAACGTTTATTATAATAGAATAGAAAGTGCACAGATGTAATTAATTTGACTTTTTTTACCTAACGTTCAAAACTCGTGATGAATTGTATAAATGTTGATTTTATGATAAAAATTTAATTAATTTTTAAATGGAGATTGATAATTGAAGAAACCCACTCTTCCAAGTTCAGTATCTTTACATCACTGTTTTTTGATAAAGTTGAGCAAAATTAACGCATCCCCATAGGATTTACACTTCTAATCGCAGAACGTTCGAAAATCCTTCTTCTGACGAAGAAGACTTCTGAGAAAGATATAATTACATACATTTTCAGAAAAATATTTATGTTTCTCTCTCTGTCTACAGTTGTAAAGCTGGTATCATTTTAAGATGAAGAATATCTGTGGAAGGTTAAGTCACACTCAGCAGTGGCGGCGTTTAGCTTCTAAAAGTGCATTTATAGCAGATAAAAGTAGATCTATAGCAAGATCAAAAGGGGGAGGGGAGGGGGAATTTTTACTAGAAGAATTTTTTGTTTCCTAAATTTTTCTCTGCGTAATTTCATTTTCAAACTGTACCCAGTATCCTCAGAAATTGTACTACATTGTCGGAAGGAAATTCAGTATACATAGGGGGATTTTGGTATGCCATTTAAGGTCTTATCACGAAATTATTTGCTGCTCATTATATAAAAAAAAAACTTTATAAAAAAAATAGCTACAAAAACTGATGAGAAACAATGGTGCAAAAAAACTTTCCTAATTAGAAAATTTAACACTTCTTTTGTTGTTTTATTCTATGTCATGGACTTGGACAGACACTAAATAACTTGTATAACCAATTTAGAATTTAGTCTTTCTTGAGATATTTTGTTCAAAGAAACACAAGCAGATAAACAAAACCAATTAAAATTATTGTTACATAAATTGGACTCGGGAGACGTCTTGAAATATTTTTTAACATCGAAAATCAGAATTTTGACGTAATTAATAGGGAAAATTTTAATTACGTTTCATTTCTTATACTAGAAAATTATAACAATTTTTATAACACGAGCATTAATCTCGAGACCGAACTCTTCATTTACTTCAATATAATAAATCGTATAGGTGAAAAATTAATAAATATATGTATATATACAAAACGTTTTCAAAATAGGCTAAAAAAATCATAGTTTTACTTTCAGCAGCTATTTAAACTCCAGTTATAGGAACTTGCTGGGCACTTCAAATGATGACCCAACTTCGTTTCACTCTACTTGCCAATGGCGCATTTACTTGTTCAGTAAATGCATTATCGTCTGTATTAGTGTGTTGGGGATTGGTGTACGAAATGCTTCCTTGTCTTATCAATGCAGTAAAACAATTTACTTACATTTTATTTTTAAAGAGTGCTATATTTAAAATGTGAGTGGCAACATCCGAAAAACGTGCGGCCCTCTCTTAACCACCGAATCGACGCCACTGATCAGAAATAGGAGTCTAATTTATTTTAAAAATCAAAATTGCATAGTACTATGGTGTACCCAAATTAAAAAAAAATTATAACCGTATGCACAGTGCCTTTTGAAACTACTGGTTTGTTTTAAAAGGCAAAAAACAACTGGTTTCTTTTGAAACAACTGGTTTTAAACCCTAATTCGCATTGAATTAAATTTTTGATTTAAGAATTAGATATTAAATTAACTTGTAATGAAGTAAGAAGGAAACCAAGTCTTTAAAGTTTTTTTTAAAAATATATTTTTGTTATTTCACTTATAAACTTGGTAAAACCTAGTTATCTTTTGTAAATGAAATGACCTAAAAACATATTTGTTAAAATGGGAGCTAAATGCATTTTATCATATTGCTTTTCTACAAAAATATAAAAATGATAAGTTTATTGTTACTTAGATAAGTTTATATTTGCAGGTACTTCTTTTTAAGAGGTTGTAATGTCAAAAGTGTAAAAATATAATTAATAAATACATACTAAAATATCATTTTTAAATTTCTTTAGTTTATTTAATTACTAGGAAATTTGTATCTTAATTTTGTAAGGCAACCCTGGTTACGAAGTAAAAGTTTTTTCTTGCTTAACTTTGTCAAATTTACCACAATTTTTTTTAATTAATGAATAATTTACTACCATGCAGATTTACAAAATATCATATATGAGTAAATGGATGAATTTATTTAATTTAAAGTAATTTATACTTTTGCAATTAGTGTTGATTTATCATAAATTTTTATGTTTATTATAAGACTGATATAAAAGGAAATTAACATCGAATTAGATACAATAATATTTTAACTATACTCACTGAAAACTTTTTTCTTTATTCTCAGTATTTTTTTTATATGTTATTTTAAAACTTTTGTACATTAATTATTGTAATTAACAATTTAATGTATGTTAGTTTCCAGTTGAAGGCCCAAAATATGAATGCGATCTTCCCCAAGAATTTAACTACAAATGGTTGCCAGTAAGTTTACATTTTATATTACATGCAACAGTAACCGAAATCAAACTAAATTAACTTTCATAATTTATATTAACAAAACAATGTGTTTTAGTAGAAGCGAAACCCATACTAACTCCCTTATCTTTTTTGAAAATGCAATATTATTTCATAATCTAAAATGTTTATGGAAATATATTAGTTTATGTTAAATGTTCGTCCAGGAGTTTAAAGTATATAAATTTATTCGGGATTATACTCAATACAGAAATGTGGATGTCCTTACCTATTTATAATACTACCTATTTTTTCAAACGTGTTTCAATCTGACAATATAAAGTAACTAATTCATAAATACAAAATGTGTTTATGAATAATTCATGTGTACATGAGAACTATCGTAATCCACAATGGAAGCAACTGTAATATTGTAATAAAAATTATTAAGAAAACATAATAAAAATACAATAATTGAGAAATATACAATAAAGACAGTGTAATAATTTCAAATGTAAAGTTGTTTAGAGATTCTGCAAAGCATATCAATTGCTACATACAAACTGTGTAAAGCTAAATGCAACAGCTTATTACATAATACTTGTATTTCAAACAGATATGAAGTTTTGATAGTTTATGTGTTTTTTTATCTTGCATGACCAATTTGATTGCTATACGTTATTTTATCCACTAGTGAATCTTTAAGTTAAGTTTTAGTTTAATTTTTAGGATGACACACTGCAAAACATGTTCATCACATTTCAAGAAATGCTCAAATCCTTCTCCAAATTTTGGGATAACATGGATGAGCTTGATAAAAATACATGGATCTTGGAGCCTGATAATCCAAGCAGAAAAGATTGCAGAAGGAGAATAGCTTTAGGTAAAGAATAATAAGAAATATAAATCTGAAATTAAAATAATAGTTCTGCATTAAGTTTGGATGAATTAGTATTTAACACTAAATCATACATATTTCTTACATTATTTTTTCTTAAAAATTTGTTTTGTATGTTAATGTTAAAGAAGTCATATTAAAGAATTTTTCTAAATTGTATCAGCGTTTTTTGTTCTGTTAATACCTACTAAGACGATTATTAGGTATAGTTTTATAGTTTGAAATTTTTTGCTTACATGTTTTTGCTCTTATGAGGAAATTAATGTACGCTCGTATTAGTTTTGTTATTGCCTTTTTTTTTTAATACAGATTTATACTTAATCATACACATTAGTACAAGTTGCTCTTCTAGATGTTATTTTCATTAATTAAAGTGAGAAAATTTTCCTCAGTAATTGCCATATACTATTTTAAGTATCCAAATATTTTACATACAAGATTAATTAATGCTTTAAAGCCCAGATGTGCTAACAGGGTGTCCATAGAGCAGGGAATTTGTTCAATCAAGAAAAATCCGAGAATTATCAAGGATTAGGATATTTTTTTTAAAAAATCAGGGAAATTAACAAAATAAATTATTTTTAAATTGATTTCTGGCTATGAAACATTGTTGATTGACTTCTTATATTCGAATACTTTCAAAATGCAATTAAAGGAGAGATAAAAGCTTTTTGGGTTATAAAATGTGTTCTTAAATTGATTTTTTCCCTTTCAAAATCGTAGAAACCATACCGAAATGCTAAATGTTTAATAATTGCTAAATTCCTAGTGAAATTCCAATTTTTCTTTTGCTAAACTTTTCACTGTTGTCAACAACTGCTCTACGCCCTTTTATTCTTTGAAATAATTAGAAAATTATTTATTTTGGAAACTTGTAACACTATATGTAGTGCCGAATATTGTATAAAATGTTTTCCTATTATCACACTTAATTTGTGTAAATTGATATTGTTCGTATAACACTGAAAAAAAATAGACGACAGGGAAAATATCAGAGAATTTCAAATTGTTTTCCCTCTGGACAGGGACACTCTGGTTAAGTATGTAGGACAAATATCTGTGTACTTAAATAGGCAATTTTGTTTCTTTCAAATTTGTTTCTTTCAATTATAAATAAGTACTTAAAAATTCAAATTAAATTACACTCTTTATTTTAAATTTTAAAACCAATTCTTAAATTTAAAAAAAAAACATAAAACGCATTTTCTTATACTTTTTCATTTTATTATTGTTGCAGCCTCTGGTATTTCTTTGTTGATAGTTGTAAACCCCCTAATGCCAACTGCTATTCCAACGTGTCATTACCTTGGCCCTGAACGAAGTAAGTTGAATATAAACATGTAGCAGTGTGACTTTACAACCTTTAAATATTTATTTCCCTATATATATTGAGTATTTAATGTTACACTTTTCAGGATAGATAAGTTTAATAATAAGAATACCACACAGGGGTTGTATAAGTTCTTGAAAAATTCATTAGGCTTTTTTTTACACATTAGAAGCCTCTTTATGAATAAGATTGCAGGTGATTAGCAAAAAGCAAACTTGATATTTTGCAATGGGATGGTTTTTAAATAATTGCAACAGTATAAAAAATTTCTTTTAAAATAAATGATGTTTGTCATTTATCCCACTTATTCAAGGACTTTTAATGTGAAATTTATGAAATTAGTATTCGAAAATAATAATTTTTTTCTTTTTTTATGTCCTTGGATAGAATTTGAGTTTTTATAATAAAGTGTCCTTACCAAAATGCTATTTGTCCTTCATCAATGTTTAATTGATGAGGTTACGAATCACATATAAGTTTTGACAAACTCAGAAAATACTTTAAATCTGATAACTGGGTTTTTGGGTCATTTAATCAAAAAGTATGCTAGCAAAAAATATACTGAAATCAAGATATAGCAGTAAAGAAATATTTTGTAATGAAAGTAAACATATATCAAATTTTTTTATACAATACCAAGTTTTCTAGTTATAAGTTTATTTTACTGAGCAAACAATGTGTAGAGCTCATAATAAGTTATTAAAACTTTAAAATGTTATACAAGTTTGTTTAGGATTGCTGTCCTATTGTGTGGTTATAATATGTATTATAATTTAATCTAAAACAACATGTTTTTCTTAATCTGCTATCTTTTCAGTTGCATTTTAGAGCATGACATTTATTTTTGCATATAACAATATTATTTCTATGTGAAAAGCATCTATCAATACTTCCTTAATTTTTTTTTCAGTTGTGGAACCAGTTAGAGAGACCTTTAATAAAAATATTCGATTATGGTAAGTTGTATAAATACTCTTGCAAGTGAAATTAGATAATTGATAAAAAAAAGCTTTTTCTTTTCTCTGACATTCACAAATGTTTAAGCCTTTTTCTTCCCTTCGTCTTTACAATCATTTAATTTTTCCTATCAAGTTAACTTTATTTCAATAAAAAATATATAATATAACAATATTTTACTTAGGAGTGAGTTTGATACCATTCTCTATAACCTACAGCAAGTCTTGGAGGTAGAGTTTCCTTCGCCAACAAACACTGTTAAAGAAGTACGAACCATTTATCTACATTTAATATAAATATTAGTACTTTTAATGTACCACACTTCAAATACTGGAAGTTTTATATGAATTCTTTTTTGTGATACTATAAATGTATTGTAACAAAACAATAGGAGTCACTACTATTTTAGTAATTAATAATAGTAAATTTGTTCAATTATATTAGGAGATAAATGATTAGTATACTTTTTGCCATTCAGGAATTTTGCATGGAGTGTGGAATATGTTATTCGTATCTTTTGGAAGAAGCGATTCCTGAATTGACTTGCGATAATCCAAACTGCAATCAGAATTTTCACCACTCATGTCTGTATGAAGTAAGTTTTTTGCTTTTGCTTCAAATAGATTTTTACCCTTACAGGCCCAGTGTTGCCAATTGGAACCATAATGAATTGAGTAATAGTGGTGTAATGTGAAGTCTGACTTACTCCACTTTAATACCAGTTGTGTTCAGTAACCAAGGAAACGGTTGTTGATACAACTGGCGGACAACTGGTGTTAAGTCTGACTTTTACTATTTTTAAAACCATTTAAACTAGTAATCATTTAATTTTTTTCCCAATTAACCTTATTAAGAGACACTATAAACACAACCAAGCAGGAATGAAATAGTTATATAATGCTAAGCAAATCGCTATGAAAATTTGCATTTACATTACAATTGTTATTTGGATATCCAGAAGTAATAATAATTCATTTCTTATTCTACCTTCACATATAAATAATTTGTTTTTATGGAGGACAAATTTACTACATATTCAAAGAAAAATTATGAATTGTTGGAAAATAGGGCGTTTACTTTTGAATAGAAGAATATATTCTCCGTTTTAAATTATTAAGTCGTTACAACCTTCCTTTAAAAGCAGATTGTTTTGAAAACTGCTATTGCCTGTATGTAATAATATTTCAACATATTAATACATCCTTTCAGTATATAAGAACACTGCCTGATGTTAGAAGTAGCTTCAATAAGTTATTTGGCCAGTGCCCATACTGCAATAAGGTAATCAAATATGTATATATTTTTTAATGAATGTTCCATCTGTTTAACTGATTTCTTTTTTCTATCCTTATTTTACTTTCTTCTTTTACAGCCATTGTGGTGCACTATCCCTTGACCTTGAATTGACTAAGTAATGTCGCCACCAGTTTTAAATTAAATTTCATGGAATATATTGATTGTAAATAAATATGTATCAAAAATTTAAATACTTCTTTTATTTAGTTTTAAATATGTTTATCATTTAAAAAGCAAAATTTCGAAATGGGTTTTCTCATTTTATGGCGATTTGTAAGGAAATGCAAATAACATTTCCTAAATGCATTGACTTATATACAGATTCCATGTTTGGCAAGTTAATTTCGATTGAACAACATTTGTCTGGTACTAGTGCAATTATTTTGTCAAATAGAAAAATCAGAGGCGAATTCAGTGATGTAATAATCTCACTTTTTAAATTATGGACAAAACACGTTATGTATGTTTGCTTCTCAATTTCTCTTGACTATTTTGCTATTTAAATTAATTTTCTATCTTTATTTAAATATTAAAACATTATAATCATGAAAAGCCTGCTCTTTATTCAATTGTATTCTTAAAACTGGGTGTATCAATAATTAAAAAAAAAAACTAAAATATATAAAAAATAAAAGATTTTTTATATTTTTTTTTACCTCAACATCAAGTAATGGAGAATAAGAAATTCGTTTTATGTCAAAAATCAGTTACACAAAAAAGATGCCTGTCGAAAAACTCATTAAGGTATTGGAAGTAAAGCCTTACACAACAAGTTTTTCTGTACCTTAACCAAAAAGCCAGACATAACAATTGAGGCTATTTGGGGCTGCAGCTAGCAAATTATCCATTGAGACAAGCACTGGTATTGGTTAGCCTTCGGTTGAGATGATTTCCAACGATTTTTAACTATCTATAGTAGATAAAGAAGGCTTTTTTTATTTTACTCTAAAACACTAAACTCATTGAATACACAACACAAGCCAGCATGGGAAGGGGCTCACTAAGGAGTTATTTCATGTATTATAGACAAAAGAATCACAAATTTCAAAGGCTATCTTTCTGTAACCAAACAATTTAGAGCTTCAACATATAATTGTGAAGAGGACATTCTGACGTTTAATTTGTTTAGTGAGAAATGTTCCTAGGATTCCTTCAATTACACTACAAAAAAGTTTGTTGATTTTTTTTTTTGTTTGTTTGTGTTTGTGTGACAACAGCACAAAGGCGTTCCATGTTATTGAATTTTCTGAAAGTAAATCGATTAAAGATAAAAGTTATAATCCAAAGTGTGAAAAAAAAGCGACTAGCAACATCTCACCATTCAAATGAAACTTCAAAATGACTTCTTCATAATGATACGTAGAGTGATGTTCTAAGTTGTTTGGTTGCGGAGATATAGCCTTTAAAAGTTATAATATTATTTCGGAATAATGCCGTAGAATGTTAAGAAGATTTATTTAATAAACAAAGTAAAGCATATGGATAGCATTTCCGTAACCATTGAGTTATAGACTTTTAATTGTAACAATTAAATTATTAGAGTAACTGGACAGACTGTATTTAATTTTTTTTAAACATCTGGACAAATTTCAATTCTGATCAACAATTATTACTTAAATGTAGCAAAGAAACTCCCTAAAATTAATTCTATTCATTTCACAACTTAAGAACTTGAGTCATTTTGAACGCAAACTCATCACATTTCTTAGCATAAAATGCTTAAATATTTTTTTTTTTCTACAGCCCTCGCGCTTGTTTTTTGAAGATACTCAAATATCGATGCATGATGAAGACGATGGTGTAAGATATATTTTCCCCTATAATATTGTTTTAAAGTGTTTTTTTTTTTTAAATGTGAATTGTTTTTTAAACTACATTTCTTTTTTAATGCGTAAAGAGGTTGAGTGAAACATCCCAAATATTTTTAGAGGAACCTTTAGCAGGCTTATCTGATATCGAAAGTGATTCGGAGGCAAATTGTCCATTTGTTTTCTTAATTTTTTTTTTCATGCTTTAGTTAAATACTTATTATGTTTAAAATTGTTTTTAAAGATTTTACGAAAAACTTACGGCCAGCGAATTATAGAAGAACCAATGAGTGTAGTTGAACATATAACACATGCAAGTTTTTTTTCCCCTTCATACATTTATCATATTCTGCTCTTCTTGAAAAAAATGAAATAAACGAGGTTTTTTTATTTACTCTTCTAAAAGGGTCTAGCTGGGATATTAGAGAAAATAGTTGTTGCTGTATCTGACGTAAAAACTTGTATTCAATCAGGAATCAAAGTAAGTTAACGGGAAAAAAAATATTCAACTATTTAAAATTGTATTTTCTCTTAAAATACATTCATTTACATTGACTTTTTTTTTATTTAGGGTATTACTGATAAACCCTTCACATGCGACCAATGCAATGCTAGTTTCACTGTTCGTAGAAATCTAATACGCCACCAAAAAGCCAAGCATGATGGTATTTCATATTCGTGTGATATGTGTAATAAAACTTTCTCGAGAACCGACTTGCTATCAAAGCATAAGAAAATCCACAACAAAACCAAAGAAAGAAAACGCAAACCATCACCTATCATTGAGCAAGCGACAGGCTTCAAACGTCCGTGCTTCTCCGAAACAGAACCTTTTTTCGACAACGGAATTTCTCATGTAAATTCTGCATTCCAAAAACGTTTGGAGACCGAATCTCTTTTAAACAATGAAGGATATTTAGATTTAAAAGAATTTCTGTCTTCCAAAAGAGAGGCATTCAAACATGTCATAAAATCGGGCCTTTCACGACACGAATTAAAAGTGAACTGCCGTTTAATTTGTCAATACATGAAAATAACGGATGGAAATTGTATTTCTGATGAGAAATGTTTCAAAACTAAAAATGAAGTGTGCTACTTACAACAGAGTTAGACCCCTTGTATGATGGGATAATGAGCAAACTTTTAGTCGAAAGTGAAGACTTTGAACAAAAGGAATCGGGGTGGGCATTGCAAGAAATTATTACATTGGAAGTACGCAGAAACAAATATGCATCGTTACGTGGATCCTCGTATTTAGAACTCCCACAAACCATCAAAGCAAAACATGCAGTTATGAATGTTAGTAATAACGACAATTGTTGCTTTAAATGGGCGATTCTATCTGAATTGCATCCTGTGAACGATAGGAACGCGCATGCTTACAGACTTTCACATTACAAACAATTTTCAGATTCCTTGAATTTTACGAGACTAGAATTTCCAATGGCTCTAAAAGATATTTTAAAGTTTAAAAGAATGAATCAAGTGTCGGTTAACGTTTTTGGAATTACCGATAATAATACAGTATTTCCTTTACATGTAACAAAAGATGCGAAGGAATTGCATGTAAATTTGCTATTCCTAATAAAAAATTCAACTTCCCATTATTGTTGGATAAAGAACTTATCACGGCTAATTTCAAGCCAACTATCGAAATGCGAACATTCAAAGCACATATGCTGTAGGTATTTACAGTATTTCACTACAGAGGTTCTTCTTAAAAAGCATAAAGAATTGTGTGATGCACATGTTCCGGTCGCAGTTAAAATGCCCGAGGATAAGTGGTTATATTTTAAGAGTTTTAGAAAATGTTTTAGGGTTCCTTTCGTAATTTACGCTGATTTCGAAAGTTTAACTTTGTCGATCAATTCATGCCAGCCAAGCACATCCCGTTCTTACACGGAAAATTATCAAAAACATCAGCCTATTAGCTTTTTATATTACATTGTCCATGATGGGGAGTATTACAAATCCCCTGTTGTATATACAGGATTAGATGCTCCTCAAATGTTTTTTAAGAAAATCAGACTGGAGGCAATGGAAATTCTAAATGTATACAAAAGCGTTCAAAAAATATATCCTCTTACGGGATTGGAGCAGCATGCCGTTAGAATGTGTATCCTTACGATTTTATGGATTCTCTAGAAAAACTGACAATAGATTCCCTTCCCCCTAAGCTGTCTTTTTACAATAAACTGAACGAGTCCCATATTACAGATATAGACTTTCAAGATGCACAGACAGTATGGGAAACTTTTAAAATAAACAACATGAAGGAATATACGGAATTATATGTAAAGTCGGATGTTTTATTGCTCGCTGATATATTTGAAAATTTCAGGGACTTGTGTCTCGACCGGCTTGGTACTTTACAGCTCCCGGACAGTCCTGGGATGCCATGATGAAAATGACGAAAGTCAAAATAGAATTGTTAATGGATTATGAAATGTATTTATTCGTAGAAAAAGGAATCCGGGGAGGAATTTCGCAGTGTTCCCACCGATACAGTATAGCAAATAATAAGTACATGCGTACTTCCCAGAAAACGTTGATCCACACAAAGAATCGAAGTATATTTTTTATCTCGATTCAAATAATTTGTATGGATGGAGCATGAGTGAGCCAATTGCTCTTGAAGATTATGAATGGGTAGACACGAATATCGATGTAACTACAGTGCCCGACGATAGTCCATTCGGCTACATATTAGAATGCGATTTAGAATATCCGGAAAAACTACATGATTATCACTTCGACCTCCCATTAGCTTTCGAAACGTCTATTCCACCAGGTTGTAAAGATAAACGTTTAATGACAACGTTACATAACGAAAAAAAATACATTGTTCATTATAGAAATTTAAAACTGTATTTATCGGAAGGAATGCATCTTACGAAAGTCCATAGGGTTTTACAGTTTAAACAAACGAGATGGATTCAACTTTACATTGCCATGAATACATTTTATAGAACTGCTGCCAAAAATGAATTTGAGAAAAACTTTTATAAGCTTTTGAATAGTTCCATATTTGGAAAAATGATGTAGAATATTCGACGAAGAG
Organism: Troglohyphantes excavatus; assembly: GCA_963932185.1. NCBI lineage: Eukaryota > Metazoa > Arthropoda > Arachnida > Araneae > Linyphiidae > Troglohyphantes > Troglohyphantes excavatus. The sequence continues at coordinate 15,911,178 of OZ010673.1, forward strand.
TAAACATTAAAATATGTAACAATGGTGAAAGAGCTGAAAAACTTGTCTCAACATCTAATTTTGTCGATAGAACGGTTTTCTCCGAAAACCTAACTGCATTTCACTTAAAAAAACCGGTACTCACTTTCAATAAGCCTCTCGCCGCTGGAATGTGTATTTTGAACTTGTCAAAAATTGTAATGTACAAATATGTTCAAACATGTTCATTACAAAGTAATGAAGCTGAAATATGAAGAAAACCAAAAACTAATGTATATGGAAACAGACAGCTTCATCTACGAAATAAAGACTGAAGATGTGTACAGTGACATAAAAGGCAACATTACCCATTTTGATACTTCTGATTATCCATCCGACAACATCTACGAAATGCCGCTCGTCAACAAAAAGGTTTTGGGAAAAATGAAAGATGAAGCAATGGGAAAAATAATCACAGAATTCGCAGGACTTCGTTCCAAAGTTTATGCGTACAAAGTGCAAGGAAAAGAGGAAGTGAAAAAAATAAAAGGTATCAGAAAATGTACCATTAAAAAACACATTGTTTTTGAGGATTATAAAACTTGCTTATTTGAGAATAAGGAATTAATGACAAAAATGAACTCAATTAGATCAAGAAATCATGAACTATTTTCGATTTCTATCAACAAATTGTCTTTATCTCCACACGATAAGAAGCGTTTTGTGATGGAAGACAAAGTGAGTACACTTGCGATATGACATTACAAAATTTATTGAGGGATTTTTTTTTACATTGAACGGGGGATATAGGGCTTTGCTTTTTTTCTGATCAAGAGAAAAAATGAACGCGAAACCTCCGAGAAAAAAAATATAACGCGTCGGGATTCCTACCTCTAGGGTGGCGTGGAAACGGAATCGTAAAGGAGTTTGTAAACAAAATGAAGCAATACTTTGTGTAAATTCAACTAGGCTAAATATCTTTTATGGTACTCATACTTAACTTTATTTTTAAAGAAATTCAGCATTTATCTTCTAAAACTGTTAAATTCCAAATTTGGCGATTTTTTGTTTGCAAACTTCCTTCATTCTTTTTTATTAGGATTTTTTTTTTAATTTTATTATTATTTATAAGTGTATGTTGGTGTGGTAAGTATATCATTTAAAATGGTGCTACCAAAGTTTCAACATGCCTTTTGTATGGTTGTGAGCGGACCGAGCAAAGCTGGGAAAACTCAATTCGTGAAAAACATAATCGATCATAAAGTTATTAGTCCTTTTCCGAAATCAATTACTTGGTGTTATAGAGAATTTCAAGACTCGTATACAGAAATGAAGAATGTCAATTTTCAGGAGAAGCTACCATCCGATGTAGACTATGATTCATTACTCGTGTGCGATGATCAAATGCAAGAACTTGGTTCTAACCCTAAATTCACCAGTTACTTTACAAAAAAAAACATCATAAAAAAATAAGTGTCATATTTATAGTACAAAATATATTTCATAAAGGTCGTGAAATTTCGCTAAATTCCCACTACATAGTTGCTTTTAAAAATCCCAGAGATCGATCGCAAATAATGCACCTTGGAAGACAATTATACCCGCAAAAATCAAAAATTTTTCAGGACGCGTTTGAAGATGCAACCAAAAAATCGTATGGTTACCTTTTAATTGATTTAAAAGCCAACACAAATGAAGATCTTAGGATACGCATACGTTTACCAACCACAATAGCTATTTCCCTAAGCACCCTCTATCGCATCAGACATGACTTCCGTCGTCTTACAGTTTGAAGGCTTTCAGATTTCGTCCGGTAAATTTATTGTTAAAGAATTGGCGTTTTACGAGATGCGAGAAAGAGATTTGTTAGGCCGTTGGTCGTTTCAATCTCCTTATCGTTTTGAATTCTTATGTCAGAAAAAAACGTGCATTTTAATGGATAACGCGCATGGAATCCATTAAAATGCACATGGAATGAAATGGGATTATGGAGATTTACCTTATAATATGTTGTATCCAATTTTAAGGAATTTATTTTAAATGCACTCTCGTATCGTTAAAGGTTTAGAAAAAAAGAAATTCCTAGAACGCATGTCTGGGGAAAAAATTGTTGACATACATGATTTCGACTGTCCCAAAATATCGGGCGAACCAGATTTAAAGTCACAGTGTCCATATGTTCACGAAAAGCATTCTAAACATTGCGCTCTTCGGAAAGCTATTTTTTATGGTTTAATTTTGAAAACTGTTATATAAATACTTATTTTTTTACAAAAAGGTTTTCATTTCCAAACAGAATGCCGAAGTGTACACAACAATACTTAGACGAGTTGCGATGAATTGCTTATATTAAATCTCATCTTATCAAAAAAATTTCCAAACAGACAATTAAATTAGTATGTGAATGTGTTTTGAATGTACTCCGGGGAAACGTACAACTTACGAAAATACAGAAAAATAAATTATATTCCCACAAGGAGAACTTGCGAAATCTTGCAGATAAAAAAATACCATTGTATAAAAAGAGACGAATTCTTGGCTTTCTGTAGTGAGTTCAATTCTCCGTGGAACACGCTAAGAAACTATTACTTATACCGGAGGAGCGCTTCAAACGACCATTCATTTGTCGAAGCTCGATGGGCAAATGAATGAAATCCTAACAAGGAAAGATTTATCCGACAACGAAAAGGCTACTTTGTATTTACAAATTTTACAGAAATATGTCGTTTTCCCGCAAGTTCAAAAAGCAGACAGTTCTGCAAATTCCACTAGCATTTCTTCAACTGATACAGTAAACAGTGTTCACTTTAGGAATAAAAAGGGGCAGGGCGCTGTTGGTATTAAAAGGGCACCCCATTTTTGAAAAGGCACTTCTTGTTTTAAAAGGGCACTTTCAAAAAAAGTTTAGTGTGGGCGTGGCCACCATTGACACATCGAACCCTTGACCAAATAAAAAAAGTCCCGATTTGTTGGTTGATATTGCGCTAGAGCTGCTTATTTGACGGTTCGAGGTGTACTAGTGTTAACGGTTCGAGGCCTATCTCGAATTTTACATTTAAAAAATTAATGTTTTCCATAAAAACCAAATCTGTAAGTAGCATATTTATATTTCCCCCTAAGTTTGGCTGCAGTTAGTAGGCGAATACGGACAGATTGGATATTCCTACGCATGAGAAGTTCAGCTTGCAATTTGTTGATGACCCCCTATCTTATTATTTATTTTAAAGGGGTCGTCTCCATATTTATATTTTTATTGGAGTTTAACGGCAGTTAGAAATCGAATACGGACTGATTGGTTATTCCTACGCATGATAAGTTCAGCTTGCAATTTGTGGATGACCCCCTATCTTATTATTTATTTTAAAGGGGTCGTCTCCATATTTATATTTCCCCTGAAGTTTGACGTCAGTTAGAAGGCGAATACGCACAGATTGGATATTCCTAAGCATGAGAAGTTCAGATGGCAATTTGTGGATGGCCCCCTATCTTATTATTTATTTTAAGGGGGTCGTCTCCATATTTAAATTTCCCCGAAGTTTGACGGCAGTTAGAAATCGAATACGGACAGATTGGATATTCCTACGCATGATAAGTTCAGCTTGCAATTTGTGGATGACCCCCTATCTTATTATTTATTTTAAAGGGTTCGTCTCCATATTTAAATTAACCCCGAAGTTTGGCGGCAGTTAGATGGCGAATACGGACAGATCGGATATTCTACGCGGATTCTTCCGCGGATCGGATTTCCTGCACTCCATAGTTAAATTCATCTTGCAGTTTGTAAATGACATCATATCTTGTTATTTATTTTAAAGGGGTCGTCTCCATATTTATATTTTCCTTGGGGTTTGGCGGCAGTTAGAAGCCGAATAAGGACATATTGATTATTCATACGCATGAAAATATCAGCTTGCAATTTGTGGATGACCCCCTATCTTATTATTTATTTTAAAGGGGTCGTCTCCATATTTATATTTCCCCCGAAGTTTGGCGACAGTTAGAAGGCGAAAGCGGACAGATTGGATATTCCTAAGCATGAGAAGTTCAGCTTGCAATTTGTGGATGACCCCCTATCTTATTATTTATTTTAAAGGGGTCGTCTCCATATTTATATTTCCCCTGAAGTTTGGCGACAGTTAGAAAGCGAATACGCACAGATTGGATATTCCTAAGCATGAGAAGTTCAGATGGCAATTTGTGGATGGCCCCCTATCTTATTATTTATTTTAAAGGGGTCGTCTCCATATTTAAATTTCCCCCGAAGTTTGACGGCATTTAGAAATCGAATACGGACAGATTGGATATTCCTACGCATGATAAGTTCAGCTTGCAATTTGTGGATGACCCCCTATCTTATTATTTAATTTAAAGGGGTCGTCTCCATATTTATATTTCCCCCGAAGTTTTGCGACAGTCAGAAGGCGAAAACGGACATATCGGATATTCGTAAGCCTGAAAAGTTCAGATTGCAATTTGTGGATGACCCCCTATCTTTTTATTTATTTTAAAGGGTTCGTCTCTATATTTTAATTTACCCCGAAGTTTGGCAACAGTTCGAAGGCGAAAGCGAAATCGGATATTTCTACGCAATTAGCCGTTCAGCTTGCAGTTTGTGGATGACCCCCTATCTTGTTATTTATTTTAAAGGGGTCGTCTCCATATTTATATTTTCCTTTGGGTTTGGTGGCAGTTAGAAGGCGAATACGGACAGATTGGATGTTCCTACGCGTGTTAAACTCAGCTTGCAATTTGTGGTTGACCCCCTATCTTATTAGTTATTTTAAAAGGTTCGTCTCTATATTTATATTTTTCCTGGAGTTTGGCGGCAGTTAGAAATCGAATACGGACAGATTGGATAATCCTACGCATGATAAGTTCAGCTTGCAATTTGTGGATGACCCCCTATCTTATTATTTATTTTAAAGGGGTCGTCTCCATATTTAAATTTCCCTTGAAGTTTGGCGTCAGTTAGAAGGCGAATACGCACAGATTGGATATTCCTAAGCATGAGAAGTTCAGATGGCAATTTGTGGATGGCCCCTATCTTATTATTTATTTTAAGGGGTTCGTCTCCATATTTAAATTTCCCCCGAAGTTTGACGGCAGTTAGAAATCGAATACGGACAGATTGGATATTCCTACGCATGATAAGTCCAGCTTGCAATTTGTGGATGACCCCCTATTTTAATAGTTATTTTAAAGGGGTCGTCTCCATATTTAAATTTCCCCCTAAGACTGGCTGCAGTTAGTAGGCGAATACGGACAGATTGGATATTCCTACGCATGAGAAGTTATGCTTGCAATTTGTTGATGACCCGCTATCTTATTATTTATTTTAAAGGGGTGTATATTTATATTTTTATTGGAGTTTAACGGCAGTTAGAAATCGAATACGGACTGATTGGTTATTCCTACGCATGATAAGTTCAGCTTGCAATTTGTGGATGACCCCCTATCTTATTATTTATTTTAAAGGGGTCGTCTCCATATTTAAATTTCCCCTGAAGTTTGGCGTCAGTTAGAAGGCGAATACGCACAGATTGGATATTCCTAAGCATGAGAAGTTCAGATGGCAATTTGTGGATGGCCCCCTATCTTATTATTTATTTTAAGGGGTTCGTCTCCATATTTAAATTTCCCCCGAAGTTTGACGGCAGTTAGAAATCGAATACGGACAGATTGGATATTCCTACGCATGATAAGTTCAGCTTGCAATTTGTGGATGACCCCCTATTTTAATAGTTATTTTAAAGGGGTCGTCTACATATTTAAATTTCCCCCTAAGTTTGGCTGCAGTTAGTAGGCGAATACGGACAGATTGGATATTCCTACGCATGAGAAGTTATGCTTGCAATTTGTTGATAACCCGCTATCTTATTATTTATTTTAAAGGGGTCGTCTCCATATTTATATTTTTATTGGAGTTTAACGGCAGTTAGAAATCGAATACGGACTGATTGGTTATTCCTACGCATGATAAGTTCAGCTTGCAATTTGTGGATGACCCCCTATCTTATTATTTATTTTAAAGGGGTCGTCTCCATATTTATATTTCCTCTGAAGTTTGGCGTCAGTTAGAAGGCGAATACGCACAGATTGGATATTCCTAAGCATGAGAAGTTCAGATGGCAATTTGTGGATGGCCCCCTATCTTATTATTTATTTTAAGGGGGTCGTCTCCATATTTAAATTTCCCCCGAAGTTTGTCGGCAGTTAGAAATCGAATACGGACAGATTAGATATTCCTACGCATGATAAGTTCATCTTGCAATTTGTGGATGACCCCCTATCTTATTATTTATTTTAAAGGGGTCGTCTCCATATTTATATTTTCCCTGGAGTTTGGCGGCAGTTAGAAGCCGAATTCGGACAGATTGATTATTCCTACGCATGAAAAGTTCAGTTTGCAATTTGTGGATGACCCGTTATCTTATTATTTAATTTAAAGGGGTCGTCTCCATATTTAAATTTCCCCCCAAGTTTGACGGCAGTTAGAAATCGAATACGGACAGATTGGATATTCCTGCGCATGAGAAGTTCAGCTTGCAATTTGTGGATGACACCCTATCTTAATATTTATTTTAAAGGTGTCGTCTCCATATTTATATTTTTCCTGGAGTTTGGCGGTAGTTAGAAGGCGAATACGGACAGATTGGATATTCCTACGCGTGTTAAACTCAGCTTGCAATTTGTGGATGACCCCCTATCTTATTATTTATTTTAAAGGGGTCGTCTCCATATTTAAATTTCCCCCAAAGTTTGGCTGCAGTTAGAAGGCGAATACGGACAGATTGGATATTCCTAGGCGTGTTAAACTCAGCTTGCAATTTGTGGATGACCCCCTATCTTATTATTTATTTTAAAGGGGTCGTCTCCATATTTATTTTTACTCCGAAATTTTTTAACAGTTAGAAGGCGAATATGGACAGATGGGATATTTCTACGCATGAGAAGTTCAGCTTGCAATTTGTTGATTACCCCCTATCTTATTATTTATTTTAAAGGGGTCGTCTCCATATTTAAATTTCCCTCGAAGTTTGACGGCAGTTAGAAATCGAATACGGACAGATTAGATATTCCTACCCATGGTAAGTTCAGCTTGCAATTTGTGGATGACCCCCTATTTTATTATTTATTTAAAAGGGGTCGTCTCCATATTTATATTTTTCCTGGAGTTTGGCGGTAGTTAGAAGGCGAATACGGACAGATTAGATATTCCTACGCATGATAAGTTCAGCTTGCAATTTGTGGATAACCCTCTATCTTATTATTTATTTTAAAGGGGTCGTTTCCATATTTATATTTACCCCGAAGTTTTTTAACAGTTAGAAGGCGAATATGGACAGATCGGATATTTCTACGCATGAGACGTCCAGCTTGCAGTTTGTGGATGACGCCCTATCTTAATATTTATTTTAAAGGTGTCGTTTCAATATTTATATTTTTCCTGGAGTTTGGCCAGCTTACAATTTGTGGATGACCCCCTATCTTATTAGTTATTTTAAAAGGTTCGTCTCCATATTTATATTTTTCCTGGAGTTTGGCGGCAGTTAGAAATCGAATACGGACAGATTGGATATTCCTACGCATGATATGTTCAGCTTGCAATTTGTGGATGACCCCCTATCTTATTATTTATTTTAAAGGGGTCGTCTCCATATTTAAATTTCCCCCGAAGTTTGACGGCAGTTAGAAATCGAATACGGACAGATTGGATATTCCTAAGCATGATAAGTTCAGCTTGCAATTTGTGGATGACCCCCTATCTTATTATTTATTTTAAAGGGGTAGTCTCCATATTTATATTTCCCCTTAAGTTTGGCGTCAGTTACAAGGCGAATACGCACAGATTGGATATTCCTAAGCATGAGAAGTTCAGAAGGCAATTTGTGGATGCCCCCCTTTCTTATTATTTATTTTAAGGGGGTCGTCTCCATATTTAAATTTCCCTCGAAGTTTGACGGCAGTTAGAAATCGAATACGGACAGATTAGATATTCCTACGCATAGTAAGTTCAGCTTGCAATTTGTGGATGACCCCCTATTTTATTATTTATTTTAAAGGGGTCGTCTCCATATTTATATTTTTCCTGGAGTTGGCGGTAGTTAGAAGGCGAATACGGACAGATTGGATATTCCTACGCGTGTTAAACTCAGCTTGCAATTTGTGGATGACCCCCTATCTTATTATTTATTTTAAAGGGGTCGTCTCCATATTTAAATTTCCCCCAAAGTTTGGCTGCAGTTAGAAGGCGAATACGGACAGATTGGATATTCCTAGGCGTGTTAAACTCAGCTTGCAATTTGTGGATGACCCCCTATCTTATTATTTATTTTAAAGGGGTCGTCTCCATATTTATTTTTACCCCGAAATTTTTTAACAGTTAGAAGGCGAATATGGACAGATGGGATATTTCTACGCATGAGAAGTTCAGCTTGCAATTTGTTGATTACCCCCTATCTTATTATTTATTTTAAAGGGGTCGTCTCCATATTTATATTTACCCCGAAGTTTTTTAACAGTTAGAAGGCGAATACGGACAGATTGGATATTCCTACGCATGATAAGTTCAGCTTGCAATTTGTGGATGACCCCCTCTTTTATTATTTATTTTAAGGGGGTCGTCTCCATATTTAAATTTCCCCCGAAGTTTGACGGCAGTTAGAAATCGAATACGGACAGATTGGATATTCCTACGCATGATAAGTTCAGCTTGCAATTTGTGGATGACCCCCTATCTTATTATTTATTTTAAAGGGGTCGTCTCCATATTTAAATTTTCCCCGAAGTTTGGCGACAGTTAGAAGGCGAAAGCGAACATATCGGATATTCGTAAGCCTGACAAGTTCAGATTGCAATTTGTGGATGACCCCCTTTCTTTTTATTTATTTTAAAGGGTTCGTCTCCATATTTAAATTTACCCCGAAGTTTGGCGGCAGTTAGATGGCGAATACGGACAGATCGGATATTCCTACGCGGATTCTTCCGCGGATCGGATTTCCTGCACTCCATAGTTAAATTCATCTTGGAGTTTGTAAATGACATCCTATCTTGTTATTTATTTTAAATGGGTCGTTTCCATATTTATATTTTCCCTGGAATTTGGCGGCAGTTAGAAGCCGAATACGGACAGATTGATTATTCCTACGCATGAAAAGTTCAGTTTGCAATTTGTGGATGACCCCTTATCTTGTTATTTAATTTAAAGGGGTCGTCTCCATATTTAAATTTACCCCGAAGTTTGGCAACAGTTCGAAGGCGAATGCGGACAGATCGGATATTTCTACGCAAAAGAAGTTCAGCTTGCAATTTGTGGATGACCCCCTATCTTATTATTTATTTTAAAGGGGTCGTCTCCATATTTAAATTTCCCCCAAAGTTTGGCTGCAGTTAGAAGGCGAATACGGACAGATTGGATATTCCTAGGCGTGTTAAACTCAGCTTGCAATTTGTGGATGACCCCCTATCTTATTATTTATTTTAAAGGGGTCGTCTCCATATTTATTTTTACCCCGAAATTTTTTAACAGTTAGAAGGCGAATATGGACAGATGGGATATTTCTACGCATGAGAAGTTCAGCTTGCAATTTGTTGATTACCCCCTATCTTATTATTTATTTTAAAGGGGTCGTCTCCATATTTATATTTACCCCGAAGTTTTTTAACAGTTAGAAGGCGAATACGGACAGATTGGATATTCCTACGCATGATAAGTTCAGCTTGCAATTTGTGGATGACCCCCTCTTTTATTATTTATTTTAAGGGGATCGTCTCCATATTTAAATTTCCCCCGAAGTTTGACGGCAGTTAGAAATCGAATACGGACAGATTGGATATTCCTACGAATGAGAAGTTCAGCTTGCAATTTGTTGATGACCCCCTATCTTATTATTTATTTTAAAGGTTTCGTCTCCATATTTATATTTTTAATGGAGTTTAACGGCAGTTAGAAATCGAATACTTCAACAGATACAGATCGGATATTTCAACGCAATTAGCCGTTCAGCTTGCAATTTGTGGATGGCCCCCTATCTTATTATTTATTTTAAGGGGGTCGTCTCCATATTTAAATTTCCCCCGAAGTTTGACGGCAGTTAGAAATCGAATACGGACAGATTGGATATTCCTACGCATGATAAGTTCAGCTTGCAATTTGTGGATGACCCCCTATCTTATTATTTATTTTAAAGGGGTCGTCTCCATATTTAAATTTTCCCCGAAGTTTGGCGACAGTTAGAAGGCAAAAGCGAACATATCGGATATTCGTAAGCCTGACAAGTTCAGATTGCAATTTGTGGATGACCCCCTTTCTTTTTATTTATTTTAAAGGGTTCGTCTCCATATTTAAATTTACCCCGAAGTTTGGCGGCAGTTAGATGGCGAATACGGACAGATCGGATATTCCTACGCGGATTCTTCCGCGGATCGGATTTCCTGCACTCCATAGTTAAATTCATCTTGGAGTTTGTAAATGACATCCTATCTTGTTATTTATTTTAAATGGGTCGTTTCCATATTTATATTTTCCCTGGAATTTGGCGGCAGTTAGAAGCCGAATACGGACAGATTGATTATTCCTACGCATGAAAAGTTCAGTTTGCAATTTGTGGATGACCCCTTATCTTGTTATTTAATTTAAAGGGGTCGTCTCCATATTTAAATTTACCCCGAAGTTTGGCAACAGTTCGAAGGCGAATGCGGACAGATCGGATATTTCTACGCAAAAGAAGTTCAGCTTGCAATTTGTGGATGACCCCCTATCTTATTATTTATTTTAAAGGGGTCGTCTCCATATTTAAATTTCCCCCGAAGTTTGACGGCAGTTAGAAATCGAATACGGACAGATTGGATATGCCTACGCATGATAAGTTCAGCTTGCAATTTGTGGATGACCCCCTATCTTATTATTTATTTTTAAGGGGTCGTCTCCATATTTATATTTCCCCTGAAGTTTGGCGTCAGTTAGAAGGCGAATACGCACAGATTGGATATTCCTAAGCATGAGAAGTTCAGATGGCAATTTGTGGATGGCCCCTTATCTTATTATTTATTTTAAGGGGGTCGTCTCCATATTTAAATTTCCCCCGAAGTTTGTCGGCAGTTAGAAATCGAATACAGACAGATTAGATATTCCTAAGCATGATAAGTTCAGCTTGCAATTTGTGGATGACCCCCTATTTTTTTATTTATTTTAAAGGGGTCGTCTCCATATTTAAATTTTCCCCGAAGTTTGACGGCAGTTAGAAATCGAATGCGGACAGATCGGATATTTCAACGCAATTAGCCGTTCAGCTTGCAATTTGTGGATGGCCCCCTATCTTATTATTTATTTTAAGGGGGTCGTCTCCATATTTAAATTTCCCCCGAAGTTTGACGGCAGTTAGAAATCGAATACGGACAGATTGGATATTCCTACGCATGAGAAGTTCAGCTTGCAATTTGTGGATGACACCCAATCTTATTATTTATTTTAAAGGGGTCGTCTCCATATTTATATTTACCCCGAAGTTTTTTAACAGTTAGAAGGCGAATACGGACAGATTGGATATTCCTACGCATGATAAGTTCAGCTTGCAATTTGTGGATGACCCCCTCTTTTATTATTTATTTTAAGGGGATCGTCTCCATATTTAAATTTCCCCCGAAGTTTGACGGCAGTTAGAAATCGAACACGGACAGATTGGATATTCCTACGAATGAGAAGTTCAGCTTGCAATTTGTGGATGACACCCTATCTTAATATTTATTTTAAGGGGGTCGTCTCCATATTTAAATTTCCCCCGAAGTTTGACGGCAGTTAGAAATCGAATACGGACATGATTGGATATTCGTAAGCCTGACAAGTTCAGATTGCAATTTGTGGATGACCCCCTATCTTTTTATTTATTTTAAAGGGTTCGTCTCCATATTTAAATTTACCCCGAAGTTTGGCAACAGTTCGAAGGCGAATGCGGACAGATTTGATATTCCTACGCATGAGAAGTTCAGCTTGCAATTTGTGGATGACCCCCTATCTTATTATTTATTTTAAAGGGGTCGTCTCCATATTTAAATTTCCCCCGAAGTTTGACGGCAGTTAGAAATCGAATACGGACAGATTGGATATGCCTACGCATGATAAGTTCAGCTTGCAATTTGTGGATGACCCCCTATCTTATTATTTATTTTTAAGGGGTCGTCTCCATATTTATATTTCCCCTGAAGTTTGGCGTCAGTTAGAAGGCGAATACGCACAGATTGGATATTCCTAAGCATGAGAAGTTCAGATGGCAATTTGTGGATGGCCCCTTATCTTATTATTTATTTTAAGGGGGTCGTCTCCATATTTAAATTTCCCCCGAAGTTTGTCGGCAGTTAGAAATCGAATACAGACAGATTAGATATTCCTAAGCATGATAAGTTCAGCTTGCAATTTGTGGATGACCCCCTATTTTTTTATTTATTTTAAAGGGGTCGTCTCCATATTTAAATTTTCCCCGAAGTTTGACGGCAGTTAGAAATCGAATGCGGACAGATCGGATATTTCAACGCAATTAGCCGTTCAGCTTGCAATTTGTGGATGGCCCCCTATCTTATTATTTATTTTAAGGGGGTCGTCTCCATATTTAAATTTCCCCCGAAGTTTGACGGCAGTTAGAAATCGAATACGGACAGATTGGATATTCCTACGCATGAGAAGTTCAGCTTGCAATTTGTGGATGACACCCAATCTTATTATTTATTTTAAAGGGGTCGTCTCCATATTTATATTTACCCCGAAGTTTTTTAACAGTTAGAAGGCGAATACGGACAGATTGGATATTCCTACGCATGATAAGTTCAGCTTGCAATTTGTGGATGACCCCCTCTTTTATTATTTATTTTAAGGGGATCGTCTCCATATTTAAATTTCCCCCGAAGTTTGACGGCAGTTAGAAATCGAACACGGACAGATTGGATATTCCTACGAATGAGAAGTTCAGCTTGCAATTTGTGGATGACACCCTATCTTAATATTTATTTTAAGGGGGTCGTCTCCATATTTAAATTTCCCCCGAAGTTTGACGGCAGTTAGAAATCGAATACGGACATGATTGGATATTCGTAAGCCTGACAAGTTCAGATTGCAATTTGTGGATGACCCCCTATCTTTTTATTTATTTTAAAGGGTTCGTCTCCATATTTAAATTTACCCCGAAGTTTGGCAACAGTTCGAAGGCGAATGCGGACAGATTTGATATTCCTACGCATGAGAAGTTCAGCTTGCAATTTGTGGATGACCCCCTATCTTATTATTTATTTTAAAGGGGTCGTCTCCATATTTAAATTTCCCCCGAAGTTTGACGGCAGTTAGAAATCGAATACGGACAGATTGGATATTCCTACGCATGAGAAGTTCTGCTTGCAATTTGTGGATGACACCCTATCTTAATATTTATTTTAAAGGTGTCGTCTCAATATTTATATTTTTCCTGGAGTTTAACGGCAGTTAGAAATCGAATACGGACTGATTGGTTATTCCTACGCATGATAAGTTCAGCTTGCAATTTGTGGATGACCCCCTATGTTATTATTTATTTTAAAGGGGTCGTCTCCTTATTTATATTTCCCCTGAAGTTTGGCGTCAGTTAGAAGGCGAATACGCACATATTGGATATTCCTATGCATGACAAGTTCAGCTTGCAATTTGTGGATGACCCGGACAGATTGGATAATCCTACGCGTGTTAAACTCAGCTTGCAATTTGTGGATGACCCCCTATTTTATTAGTTATTTTAAAGGGGTCGTCTCCATATTTATATTTTTATTGGAGTTTAACGGCAGTTAGAAATCGTATACGGACTGATTGGTTATTCCTACGCATGATAAGTTCAGCTTGCAATTTGTGGATGACCCCCTATGTTATTATTTATTTTAAAGGGGTCGTCTCCATATTTATATTTACCCCGAAGTTTTTTAACAGTTAGAAGGCGAATACGGACATATTGGAGATTCCTACGCATGAGAAGTTCAGCTTGCAATTTGTGGATGGCCCCCTATCTTATTATTTATTTTAAGGGGGTCGTCTCCATATTTAAATTTCCCCTGAAGTTTGGCGTCAGTTAGAAGGCGAATACGCACAGATTGGATATTCCTAAGCATGAGAAGTTCAGATGGCAATTTGTGGATGGCCCCCTATCTTATTATTTATTTTAAGGGGGTCGTCTCCATATTTAAATTTCCCCCGAAGTTTGTCGGCAGTTAGAAATCGAATACGGACAGATTAGATATTCCTACGCATGATAAGTTCATCTTGCAATTTGTGGATGACCCCCTATCTTATTATTTATTTTAAAGGGGTCGTCTCCATATTTATATTTTCCCTGGAGTTTGGCGGCAGTTAGAAGCCGAATTCGGACAGATTGATTATTCCTACGCATGAAAAGTTCAGTTTGCAATTTGTGGATGACCCGTTATCTTATTATTTAATTTAAAGGGGTCGTCTCCATATTTAAATTTCCCCCCAAGTTTGACGGCAGTTAGAAATCGAATACGGACAGATTGGATATTCCTGCGCATGAGAAGTTCAGCTTGCAATTTGTGGATGACACCCTATCTTAATATTTATTTTAAAGGTGTCGTCTCCATATTTATATTTTTCCTGGAGTTTGGCGGTAGTTAGAAGGCGAATACGGACAGATTGGATATTCCTACGCGTGTTAAACTCAGCTTGCAATTTGTGGATGACCCCCTATCTTATTATTTATTTTAAAGGGGTCGTCTCCATATTTAAATTTCCCCCAAAGTTTGGCTGCAGTTAGAAGGCGAATACGGACAGATTGGATATTCCTAGGCGTGTTAAACTCAGCTTGCAATTTGTGGATGACCCCCTATCTTATTATTTATTTTAAAGGGGTCGTCTCCATATTTATTTTTACTCCGAAATTTTTTAACAGTTAGAAGGCGAATATGGACAGATGGGATATTTCTACGCATGAGAAGTTCAGCTTGCAATTTGTTGATTACCCCCTATCTTATTATTTATTTTAAAGGGGTCGTCTCCATATTTAAATTTCCCTCGAAGTTTGACGGCAGTTAGAAATCGAATACGGACAGATTAGATATTCCTACGCATGGTAAGTTCAGCTTGCAATTTGTGGATGACCCCCTATTTTATTATTTATTTAAAAGGGGTCGTCTCCATATTTATATTTTTCCTGGAGTTTGGCGGTAGTTAGAAGGCGAATACGGACAGATTAGATATTCCTACGCATGATAAGTTCAGCTTGCAATTTGTGGATAACCCTCTATCTTATTATTTATTTTAAAGGGGTCGTTTCCATATTTATATTTACCCCGAAGTTTTTTAACAGTTAGAAGGCGAATATGGACAGATCGGATATTTCTACGCATGAGACGTCCAGCTTGCAGTTTGTGGATGACGCCCTATCTTAATATTTATTTTAAAGGTGTCGTTTCAATATTTATATTTTTCCTGGAGTTTGGCCAGCTTACAATTTGTGGATGACCCCCTATCTTATTAGTTATTTTAAAAGGTTCGTCTCCATATTTATATTTTTCCTGGAGTTTGGCGGCAGTTAGAAATCGAATACGGACAGATTGGATATTCCTACGCATGATATGTTCAGCTTGCAATTTGTGGATGACCCCCTATCTTATTATTTATTTTAAAGGGGTCGTCTCCATATTTAAATTTTCCCCGAAGTTTGACGGCAGTTAGAAATCGAATACGGACAGATTGGATATTCCTAAGCATGATAAGTTCAGCTTGCAATTTGTGGATGACCCCCTATCTTATTATTTATTTTAAAGGGGTAGTCTCCATATTTATATTTCCCCTTAAGTTTGGCGTCAGTTACAAGGCGAATACGCACAGATTGGATATTCCTAAGCATGAGAAGTTCAGAAGGCAATTTGTGGATGCCCCCCTTCTTATTATTTATTTTAAGGGGGTCGTCTCCATATTTAAATTTCCCTCGAAGTTTGACGGCAGTTAGAAATCGAATACGGACAGATTAGATATTCCTACGCATAGTAAGTTCAGCTTGCAATTTGTGGATGACCCCCTATTTTATTATTTATTTTAAAGGGGTCGTCTCCATATTTATATTTTTCCTGGAGTTGGCGGTAGTTAGAAGGCGAATACGGACAGATTGGATATTCCTACGCGTGTTAAACTCAGCTTGCAATTTGTGGATGACCCCCTATCTTATTATTTATTTTAAAGGGGTCGTCTCCATATTTAAATTTCCCCCAAAGTTTGGCTGCAGTTAGAAGGCGAATACGGACAGATTGGATATTCCTAGGCGTGTTAAACTCAGCTTGCAATTTGTGGATGACCCCCTATCTTATTATTTATTTTAAAGGGGTCGTCTCCATATTTATTTTTACCCCGAAATTTTTTAACAGTTAGAAGGCGAATATGGACAGATGGGATATTTCTACGCATGAGAAGTTCAGCTTGCAATTTGTTGATTACCCCCTGTCTTATTATTTATTTTAAAGGGGTCGTCTCCATATTTATATTTACCCCGAAGTTTTTTAACAGTTAGAAGGCGAATACGGACAGATTGGATATTCCTACGCATGATAAGTTCAGCTTGCAATTTGTGGATGACCCCCTCTTTTATTATTTATTTTAAGGGGATCGTCTCCATATTTAAATTTCCCCCGAAGTTTGACGGCAGTTAGAAATCGAATACGGACAGATTGGATATTCCTACAAATGAGAAGTTCAGCTTGCAATTTGTTGATGACCCCCTATCTTATTATTTATTTTAAAGGTTTCGTCTCCATATTTATATTTTTAATGGAGTTTAACGGCAGTTAGAAATCGAATACTTCAACAGATACAGATCGGATATTTCAACGCAATTAGCCGTTCAGCTTGCAATTTGTGGATGGCCCCCTATCTTATTATTTATTTTAAGGGGGTCGTCTCCATATTTAAATTTCCCCCGAAGTTTGACGGCAGTTAGAAATCGAATACGGACAGATTGGATATTCCTACGCATGATAAGTTCAGCTTGCAATTTGTGGATGACCCCCTATCTTATTATTTATTTTAAAGGGGTCGTCTCCATATTTAAATTTTCCCCGAAGTTTGGCGACAGTTAGAAGGCGAAAGCGAACATATCGGATATTCGTAAGCCTGACAAGTTCAGATTGCAATTTGTGGATGACCCCCTATCTTTTTATTTATTTTAAAGGGTTCGTCTCCATATTTAAATTTACCCCGAAGTTTGGCGGCAGTTAGATGGCGAATACGGACAGATCGGATATTCCTACGCGGATTCTTCCGCGGATCGGATTTCCTGCACTCCATAGTTAAATTCATCTTGGAGTTTGTAAATGACATCCTATCTTGTTATTTATTTTAAATGGGTCGTTTCCATATTTATATTTTCCCTGGAATTTGGCGGCAGTTAGAAGCCGAATACGGACAGATTGATTATTCCTACGCATGAAAAGTTCAGTTTGCAATTTGTGGATGACCCCTTATCTTGTTATTTAATTTAAAGGGGTCGTCTCCATATTTAAATTTACCCCGAAGTTTGGCAACAGTTCGAAGGCGAATGCGGACAGATCGGATATTTCTACGCAAAAGAAGTTCAGCTTGCAATTTGTGGATGACCCCCTATCTTATTATTTATTTTAAAGGGGTCGTCTCCATATTTAAATTTCCCCCGAAGTTTGACGGCAGTTAGAAATCGAATACGGACAGATTGGATATGCCTACGCATGATAAGTTCAGCTTGCAATTTGTGGATGACCCCCTATCTTATTATTTATTTTTAAGGGGTCGTCTCCATATTTATATTTCCCCTGAAGTTTGGCGTCAGTTAGAAGGCGAATACGCACAGATTGGATATTCCTAAGCATGAGAAGTTCAGATGGCAATTTGTGGATGGCCCCTTATCTTATTATTTATTTTAAGGGGGTCGTCTCCATATTTAAATTTCCCCCGAAGTTTGTCGGCAGTTAGAAATCGAATACAGACAGATTAGATATTCCTACGCATGATAAGTTCAGCTTGCAATTTGTGGATGACCCCCTATTTTTTTATTTATTTTAAAGGGGTCGTCTCTATATTTAAATTTCCCCCGAAGTTTGACGGCAGTTAGAAATCGAATGCGGACAGATCGGATATTTCAACGCAATTAGCCGTTCAGCTTGCAATTTGTGGATGGCCCCCTATCTTATTATTTATTTTAAGGGGGTCGTCTCCATATTTAAATTTCCCCCGAAGTTTGACGGCAGTTAGAAATCGAATACGGACAGATTGGATATTCCTACGCATGAGAAGTTCAGCTTGCAATTTGTGGATGACACCCTATCTTATTATTTATTTTAAAGGGGTCGTCTCCATATTTATATTTACCCCGAAGTTTTTTAACAGTTAGAAGGCGAATACGGACAGATTGGATATTCCTACGCATGATAAGTTCAGCTTGCAATTTGTGGATGACCCCCTCTTTTATTATTTATTTTAAGGGGATCGTCTCCATATTTAAATTTCCCCCGAAGTTTGACGGCAGTTAGAAATCGAACACGGACAGATTGGATATTCCTACGAATGAGAAGTTCAGCTTGCAATTTGTTGATGACCCCCTATCTTATTATTTATTTTAAAGGTTTCGTCTCCATATTTATATTTTTAATGGAGTTTAACGGCAGTTAGAAATCGAATACTTCAACAGATACAGATCGGATATTTCAACGCAATTAGCCGTTCAGCTTGCAATTTGTGGATGGCCCCCTATCTTATTATTTATTTTAAGGGGGTCGTCTCCATATTTAAATTTCCCCCGAAGTTTGACGACAGTTAGAAATCGAATACGGACATGATTGGATATTCCTACGCATGATAAGTTCAGCTTGCAATTTGTGGATGACCCCCTATCTTATTATTTATTTTAAAGGGGTCGTCTCCATATTTAAACTTTCCCCGAAGTTTGGCGACAGTTAGAAGGCGAAAGCGGACATATCGGATATTCGTAAGCCTGACAAGTTCAGATTGCAATTTGTGGATGACCCCCTATCTTTTTATTTATTTTAAAGGGTTCGTCTCCATATTTAAATTTACCCCGAAGTTTGGCAACAGTTCGAAGGCGAATGCGGACAGATTTGATATTCCTACGCATGAGAAGTTCAGCTTGCAATTTGTGGATGACCCCCTATCTTATTATTTATTTTAAAGGGGTCGTCTCCATATTTAAATTTCCCCTGAAGTTTGACGGCAGTTAGAAATCGAATACGGACAGATTGGATATTCCTACGCATGAGAAGTTCTGCTTGCAATTTGTGGATGACACCCTATCTTAATATTTATTTTAAAGGTGTCGTCTCAATATTTATATTTTTCCTGGAGTTTAACGGCAGTTAGAAATCGTATACGGACTGATTGGTTATTCCTACGCATGATAAGTTCAGCTTGCAATTTGTGGATGACCCCCTATGTTATTATTTATTTTAAAGGGGTCGTCTCCATATTTATATTTACCCCGAAGTTTTTTAACAGTTAGAAGGCGAATACGGACATATTGGAGATTCCTACGCATGAGAAGTTCAGCTTGCAATTTGTGGATGGCCCCCTATCTTATTATTTATTTTAAGGGGGTCGTCTCCATATTTAAATTTCCCCCGAAGTTTGACGGCAGTTAGAAATCGAATACGGATAGATTGGATATTCCTACGCATGATAAGTTCAGCTTGCAATTTGTTGATGACCCCCTATCTTATTATTTATTTTAAGGGGGTCGTCTCCATATTTAAATTTCCCCCGAAGTTTGACGGCAGTTAGAAATCGAATACGGACAGATTGGATATTCCTACGCATGATAAGTTCAGCTTGCAATTTGTGGATGACCCCCTATCTTATTATTTATTTTAAAGGGGTCGTCTCCATATTTAAATTTACCTTGAAGTTTGGCGGCAGTTAGAAATCGAATGCGAACAGATCGAATGTTTCAACGCAATTAGACGTTCAGCTTGCAATTTGTGGATGACCCCCTATCTTATTATTTATTTTAAGGGGGTCGTCTCCATATTTAAATTTCCCCCGAAGTTTGACGGCAGTGAGAAATCGAATACGGACAGATTGGATATTCCTACGCATGATAAGTTCAGCTTGCAATTTGTGGATGACCCCCTATCTTATTATTTATTTTAAAGGGGTCGTCTCCATATTTAAATTTTCCCCGAAGTTTGACGGCAGTTAGAAATCGAATGCGGACAGATTGGATATTCCTAAGCATGATAAGTTCAGCTTGCAATTTGTGGATGACCCCCTATCTTATTATTTATTTTAAAGGGGTCGTCTCCATATTTATATTTCCCCTGAAGTTTGGCGTCAGTTAGAAGGCGAATACGCACAGATTGGATATTCCTAAGCATGAGAAGTTCAGATGGCAATTTGTGGATGGCCCCTTATCTTATTATTTATTTTAAGGGGGTCGTCTCCATATTTAAATTTCCCCCGAAGTTTGACGGCAGTTAGAAATCGAATACGGACAGATTGGATATTCCTACGCATGATAAGTTCAGCTTGCAATTTGTGGATGACCCCCTATTTTAATAGTTATTTTAAAGGGGTCGTCTCCATATTTAAATTTCCCCCTAAGTTTGGCTGCAGTTAGTAGGCGAATACGGACAGATTGGATATTCCTACGCATGAGAAGTTATGCTTGCAATTTGTTGATAACCCGCTATCTTATTATTTATTTTAAAGGGGTCGTCTCCATATTTATATTTTTATTGGAGTTTAACGGCAGTTAGAAATCGAATACGGACTGATTGGTTATTCATACGCATGATAAGTTCAGCTTGCAATTTGTGGATGACCCCCTATCTTATTATTTATTTTAAAGGGGTCGTCTCCATATTTATATTTCCCCTGAAGTTTGGCGTCAGTTAGAAGGCGAATACGCACAGATTGGATATTCCTAAGCATGAGAAGTTCAGATGGCAATTTGTGGATGGCCCCCTATCTTATTATTTATTTTAAGGGGGTCGTCTCCATATTTAAATTTCCCCCGAAGTTTGTCGGCAGTTAGAAATCGAATACGGACAGATTAGATATTCCTACGCATGATAAGTTCATCTTGCAATTTGTGGATGACCCCCTATCTTATTATTTATTTTAAAGGGGTCGTCTCCATATTTATATTTTCCCTGGAGTTTGGCGGCAGTTAGAAGCCGAATTCGGACAGATTGATTATTCCTACGCATGAAAAGTTCAGTTTGCAATTTGTGGATGACCCGTTATCTTATTATTTAATTTAAAGGGGTCGTCTCCATATTTAAATTTCCCCCCAAGTTTGACGGCAGTTAGAAATCGAATACGGACAGATTGGATATTCCTGCGCATGAGAAGTTCAGCTTGCAATTTGTGGATGACACCCTATCTTAATATTTATTTTAAAGGTGTCGTCTCCATATTTATATTTTTCCTGGAGTTTGGCGGTAGTTAGAAGGCGAATACGGACAGATTGGATATTCCTACGCGTGTTAAACTCAGCTTGCAATTTGTGGATGACCCCCTATCTTATTATTTATTTTAAAGGGGTCGTCTCCATATTTAAATTTCCCCCAAAGTTTGGCTGCAGTTAGAAGGCGAATACGGACAGATTGGATATTCCTAGGCGTGTTAAACTCAGCTTGCAATTTGTGGATGACCCCCTATCTTATTATTTATTTTAAAGGGGTCGTCTCCATATTTATTTTTACTCCGAAATTTTTTAACAGTTAGAAGGCGAATATGGACAGATGGGATATTTCTACGCATGAGAAGTTCAGCTTGCAATTTGTTGATTACCCCCTATCTTATTATTTATTTTAAAGGGGTCGTCTCCATATTTAAATTTCCCTCGAAGTTTGACGGCAGTTAGAAATCGAATACGGACAGATTAGATATTCCTACGCATGGTAAGTTCAGCTTGCAATTTGTGGATGACCCCCTATTTTATTATTTATTTAAAAGGGGTCGTCTCCATATTTATATTTTTCCTGGAGTTTGGCGGTAGTTAGAAGGCGAATACGGACAGATTAGATATTCCTACGCATGATAAGTTCAGCTTGCAATTTGTGGATAACCCTCTATCTTATTATTTATTTTAAAGGGGTCGTTTCCATATTTATATTTACCCCGAAGTTTTTTAACAGTTAGAAGGCGAATATGGACAGATCGGATATTTCTACGCATGAGACGTCCAGCTTGCAGTTTGTGGATGACGCCCTATCTTAATATTTATTTTAAAGGTGTCGTTTCAATATTTATATTTTTCCTGGAGTTTGGCCAGCTTACAATTTGTGGATGACCCCCTATCTTATTAGTTATTTTAAAAGGTTCGTCTCAATATTTATATTTTTCCTGGAGTTTGGCGGCAGTTAGAAATCGAATACGGACAGATTGGATATTCCTACGCATGATATGTTCAGCTTGCAATTTGTGGATGACCCCCTA
This sequence comes from Troglohyphantes excavatus, assembly GCA_963932185.1. Classification (NCBI taxonomy): domain Eukaryota; kingdom Metazoa; phylum Arthropoda; class Arachnida; order Araneae; family Linyphiidae; genus Troglohyphantes; species Troglohyphantes excavatus. The sequence goes on from OZ010673.1 coordinate 15,933,580, forward strand.
TCTTATTATTTATTTTAAAGGGGTCGTCTCCATATTTAAATTTCCCCCGAAGTTTGACGGCAGTTAGAAATCGAATACGGACAGATTGGATATGCCTACGCATGATAAGTTCAGCTTGCAATTTGTGGATGACCCCCTATTTTTTTTATTTATTTTAAAGGGGTCGTCTCCATATTTAAATTTCCCCCGAAGTTTGACGGCAGTTAGAAATCGAATGCGGACAGATCGGATATTTCAACGCAATTAGCCGTTCAGCTTGCAATTTGTGGATGGCCCCCTATCTTATTATTTATTTTAAGGGGGTCGTCTCCATATTTAAATTTCCCCCGAAGTTTGACGGCAGTTAGAAATCGAATACGGACAGATTGGATATTCCTACGCATGAGAAGTTCAGCTTGCAATTTGTGGATGACACCCTATCTTATTATTTATTTTAAAGGGGTCGTCTCCATATTTATATTTACCCCGAAGTTTTTTAACAGTTAGAAGGCGAATACGGACAGATTGGATATTCCTACGCATGATAAGTTCAGCTTGCAATTTGTGGATGACCCCCTCTTTTATTATTTATTTTAAGGGGATCGTCTCCATATTTAAATTTCCCCCGAAGTTTGACGGCAGTTAGAAATCGAACACGGACAGATTGGATATTCCTACGAATGAGAAGTTCAGCTTGCAATTTGTTGATGACCCCCTATCTTATTATTTATTTTAAAGGTTTCGTCTCCATATTTATATTTTTAATGGAGTTTAACGGCAGTTAGAAATCGAATACTTCAACAGATACAGATCGGATATTTCAACGCAATTAGCCGCTCAGCTTGCAATTTGTGGATGGCCCCCTATCTTATTATTTATTTTAAGGGGGTCGTCTCCATATTTAAATTTCCCCCGAAGTTTGACGGCAGTTAGAAATCGAATCCGGACATGATTGGATATTCCTACGCATGATAAGTTCAGCTTGCAATTTGTGGATGACCCCCTATCTTATTATTTATTTTAAAGGGGTCGTCTCCATATTTAAACTTTCCCCGAAGTTTGGCGACAGTTAGAAGGCGAAAGCGGACATATCGGATATTCGTAAGCCTGACAAGTTCAGATTGCGATTTGTGGATGACCCCCTATCTTTTTATTTATTTTAAAGGGTTCTTCTCCATATTTAAATTTACCCCGAAGTTTGGCAACAGTTCGAAGGCGAATGCGGACAGATTTGATATTCCTACGCATGAGAAGTTCAGCTTGCAATTTGTGGATGACCCCCTATCTTATTATTTATTTTAAAGGGGTCGTCTCCATATTTAAATTTCCCCTGAAGTTTGACGGCAGTTAGAAATCGAATACGGACAGATTGGATATTCCTACGCATGAGAAGTTCTGCTTGCAATTTGTGGATGACACCCTATCTTAATATTTATTTTAAAGGTGTCGTCTCAATATTTATATTTTTCCTGGAGTTTAACGGCAGTTAGAAATCGTATACGGACTGATTGGTTATTCCTACGCATGATAAGTTCAGCTTGCAATTTGTGGATGACCCCCTATCTTATTATTTATTTTAAAGGGGTCGTCTCCATATTTATATTTACCCCGAAGTTTTTTAACAGTTAGAAGGCGAATACGGACATATTGGAGATTCCTACGCATGAGAAGTTCAGCTTGCAATTTGTGGATGGCCCCCTATCTTATTATTTATTTTAAGGGGGTCGTCTCCATATTTAAATTTCCCCCGAAGTTTGACGGCAGTTAGAAATCGAATACGGATAGATTGGATATTCCTACGCATGATAAGTTCAGCTTGCAATTTGTTGATGACCCCCTATCTTATTATTTATTTTAAGGGGGTCGTCTCCATATTTAAATTTACCTTGAAGTTTGGCGGCAGTTAGAAATCGAATGCGAACAGATCGAATGTTTCAACGCAATTAGACGTTCAGCTTGCAATTTGTGGATGACCCCCTATCTTATTATTTATTTTAAGGGGGTCGTCTCCATATTTAAATTTCCCCCGAAGTTTGACGGCAGTTAGAAATCGAATACGGACAGATTGGATATTCCTACGCATGATAAGTTCAGCTTGCAATTTGTGGATGACCCCCTATCTTATTATTTATTTTAAAGGGGTCGTCTCCATATTTAAATTTTCCCCGAAGTTTGACGGCAGTTAGAAATCGAATGCGGACAGATTGGATATTCCTAAGCATGAGAAGTTCAGATGGCAATTTGTGGATGGCCCCTTATCTTATTATTTATTTTAAGGGGGTCGTCTCCATATTTAAATTTCCCCCGAAGTTTGACGGCAGTTAGAAATTGAATACGGACAGATTGGATATTCCTACGCATGATAAGTTCAGCTTGCAATTTGTGGATGACCCCCTATTTTAATAGTTATTTTAAAGGGGTCGTCTCCATATTTAAATTTCCCCCTAAGTTTGGCTGCAGTTAGTAGGCGAATACGGACAGATTGGATATTCCTACGCATGAGAAGTTATGCTTGCAATTTGTTGATAACCCGCTATCTTATTATTTATTTTAAAGGGGTCGTCTCCATATTTATATTTTTATTGGAGTTTAACGGCAGTTAGAAATCGAATACGGACTGATTGGTTATTCCTACGCATGATAAGTTCAGCTTGCAATTTGTGGATGACCCCCTATCTTATTATTTATTTTAAAGGGGTCGTCTCCATATTTATATTTCCCCTGAAGTTTGGCGTCAGTTAGAAGGCGAATACGCACATATCGGATATTCGTAAGCCTGACAAGTTCAGATTGCAATTTGTGGATGACCCCCTATCTTATTATTTATTTTAAAGGGGTCGTCTCCATATTTATATTTTCCCTGGAGTTTGGCGGCAGTTAGAAGCCGAATTCGGACAGATTGATTATTCCTACGCATGAAAAGTTCAGTTTGCAATTTGTGGATGACCCGTTATCTTATTATTTAATTTAAAGGGGTCGTCTCCATATTTAAATTTCCCCCCAAGTTTGACGGCAGTTAGAAATCGAATACGGACAGATTGGATATTCCTGCGCATGAGAAGTTCAGCTTGCAATTTGTGGATGACACCCTATCTTAATATTTATTTTAAAGGTGTCGTCTCCATATTTATATTTTTCCTGGAGTTTGGCGGTAGTTAGAAGGCGAATACGGACAGATTGGATATTCCTACGCGTGTTAAACTCAGCTTGCAATTTGTGGATGACCCCCTATCTTATTATTTATTTTAAAGGGGTCGTCTCCATATTTAAATTTCCCCCAAAGTTTGGCTGCAGTTAGAAGGCGAATACGGACAGATTGGATATTCCTAGGCGTGTTAAACTCAGCTTGCAATTTGTGGATGACCCCCTATCTTATTATTTATTTTAAAGGGGTCGTCTCCATATTTATTTTTACTCCGAAATTTTTTAACAGTTAGAAGGCGAATATGGACAGATGGGATATTTCTACGCATGAGAAGTTCAGCTTGCAATTTGTTGATTACCCCCTATCTTATTATTTATTTTAAAGGGGTCGTCTCCATATTTAAATTTCCCTCGAAGTTTGACGGCAGTTAGAAATTGAATACGGACAGATTAGATATTCCTACGCATGGTAAGTTCAGCTTGCAATTTGTGGATGACCCCCTATTTTATTATTTATTTAAAAGGGGTCGTCTCCATATTTATATTTTTCCTGGAGTTTGGCGGTAGTTAGAAGGCGAATACGGACAGATTAGATATTCCTACGCATGATAAGTTCAGCTTGCAATTTGTGGATAACCCTCTATCTTATTATTTATTTTAAAGGGGTCGTTTCCATATTTATATTTACCCCGAAGTTTTTTAACAGTTAGAAGGCGAATATGGACAGATCGGATATTTCTACGCATGAGACGTCCAGCTTGCAGTTTGTGGATGACGCCCTATCTTAATATTTATTTTAAAGGTGTCGTTTCAATATTTATATTTTTCCTGGAGTTTGGCCAGCTTACAATTTGTGGATGACCCCCTATCTTATTATTTATTTTAAAGGGGTCGTCTCCATATTTAAATTTACCTTGAAGTTTGGCGGCAGTTAGAAATCGAATGCGAACAGATCGAATGTTTCAACGCAATTAGACGTTCAGCTTGCAATTTGTGGATGACCCCCTATCTTATTATTTATTTTAAGGGGGTCGTCTCCATATTTAAATTTCCCCCGAAGTTTGACGGCAGTTAGAAATCGAATACGGACAGATTGGATATTCCTACGCATGATAAGTTCAGCTTGCAATTTGTGGATGACCCCCTATCTTATTATTTATTTTAAAGGGGTCGTCTCCATATTTAAATTTTCCCCGAAGTTTGACGGCAGTTAGAAATCGAATGCGGACAGATTGGATATTCCTAAGCATGATAAGTTCAGCTTGCAATTTGTGGATGACCCCCTATCTTATTATTTATTTTAAAGGGGTCGTCTCCATATTTATATTTCCCCTGAAGTTTGGCGTCAGTTAGAAGGCGAATACGCACAGATTGAATATTCCTAAGCATGAGAAGTTCAGATGGCAATTTGTGGATGGCCCCTTATCTTATTATTTATTTTAAGGGGGTCGTCTCCATATTTAAATTTCCCCCGAAGTTTGACGGCAGTTAGAAATCGAATACGGACAGATTGGATATTCCTACGCATGATAAGTTCAGCTTGCAATTTGTGGATGACCCCCTATTTTAATAGTTATTTTAAAGGGGTCGTCTCCATATTTAAATTTCCCCCTAAGTTTGGCTGCAGTTAGTAGGCGAATACGGACAGATTGGATATTCCTACGCATGAGAAGTTATGCTTGCAATTTGTTGATAACCCGCTATCTTATTATTTATTTTAAAGGGGTCGTCTCCATATTTATATTTTTATTGGAGTTTAACGGCAGTTAGAAATCGAATACGGACTGATTGGTTATTCCTACGCATGATAAGTTCAGCTTGCAATTTGTGGATGACCCCCTATCTTATTATTTATTTTAAAGGGGTCGTCTCCATATTTATATTTCCCCTGAAGTTTGGCGTCAGTTAGAAGGCGAATACGCACAGATTGGATATTCCTAAGCATGAGAAGTTCAGATGGCAATTTGTGGATGGCCCCCTATCTTATTATTTATTTTAAGGGGGTCGTCTCCATATTTAAATTTCCCCCGAAGTTTGTCGGCAGTTAGAAATCGAATACGGACAGATTAGATATTCCTACGCATGATAAGTTCATCTTGCAATTTGTGGATGACCCCCTATCTTATTATTTATTTTAAAGGGGTCGTCTCCATATTTATATTTTCCCTGGAGTTTGGCGGCAGTTAGAAGCCGAATTCGGACAGATTGATTATTCCTACGCATGAAAAGTTCAGTTTGCAATTTGTGGATGACCCGTTATCTTATTATTTAATTTAAAGGGGTCGTCTCCATATTTAAATTTCCCCCCAAGTTTGACGGCAGTTAGAAATCGAATACGGACAGATTGGATATTCCTGCGCATGAGAAGTTCAGCTTGCAATTTGTGGATTACCCCCTATCTTATTATTTATTTTAAAGGGGTCGTCTCCATATTTAAATTTCCCCCAAAGTTTGGCTGCAGTTAGAAGGCGAATACGGACAGATTGGATATTCCTAGGCGTGTTAAACTCAGCTTGCAATTTGTGGATGACCCCCTATCTTATTATTTATTTTAAAGGGGTCGTCTCCATATTTATTTTTACCCCGAAATTTTTTAACAGTTAGAAGGCGAATATGGACAGATGGGATATTTCTACGCATGAGAAGTTCAGCTTGCAATTTGTTGATTACCCCCTATCTTATTATTTATTTTAAAGGGGTCGTCTCCATATTTATATTTACCCCGAAGTTTTTTAACAGTTAGAAGGCGAATACGGACAGATTGGATATTCCTACGCATGATAAGTTCAGCTTGCAATTTGTGGATGACCCCCTCTTTTATTATTTATTTTAAGGGGATCGTCTCCATATTTAAATTTCCCCCGAAGTTTGACGGCAGTTAGAAATCGAATACGGACAGATTGGATATTCCTACGAATGAGAAGTTCAGCTTGCAATTTGTTGATGACCCCCTATCTTATTATTTATTTTAAAGGTTTCGTCTCCATATTTATATTTTTAATGGAGTTTAACGGCAGTTAGAAATCGAATACTTCAACAGATACAGATCGGATATTTCAACGCAATTAGCCGTTCAGCTTGCAATTTGTGGATGGCCCCCTATCTTATTATTTATTTTAAGGGGGTCGTCTCCATATTTAAATTTCCCCCGAAGTTTGACGGCAGTTAGAAATCGAATACGGACAGATTGGATATTCCTACGCATGATAAGTTCAGCTTGCAATTTGTGGATGACCCCCTATCTTATTATTTATTTTAAAGGGGTCGTCTCCATATTTAAATTTTCCCCGAAGTTTGGCGACAGTTAGAAGGCGAAAGCGAACATATCGGATATTCGTAAGCCTGACAAGTTCAGATTGCAATTTGTGGATGACCCCCTTTCTTTTTATTTATTTTAAAGGGTTCGTCTCCATATTTAAATTTACCCCGAAGTTTGGCGGCAGTTAGATGGCGAATACGGACAGATCGGATATTCCTACGCGGATTCTTCCGCGGATCGGATTTCCTGCACTCCATAGTTAAATTCATCTTGGAGTTTGTAAATGACATCCTATCTTGTTATTTATTTTAAATGGGTCGTTTCCATATTTATATTTTCCCTGGAATTTGGCGGCAGTTAGAAGCCGAATACGGACAGATTGATTATTCCTACGCATGAAAAGTTCAGTTTGCAATTTGTGGATGACCCCTTATCTTGTTATTTAATTTAAAGGGGTCTTCTCCATATTTAAATTTACCCCGAAGTTTGGCAACAGTTCGAAGGCGAATGCGGACAGATCGGATATTTCTACGCAAAAGAAGTTCAGCTTGCAATTTGTGGATGACCCCCTATCTTATTATTTATTTTAAAGGGGTCGTCTCCATATTTAAATTTCCCCCGAAGTTTGACGGCAGTTAGAAATCGAATACGGACAGATTGGATATGCCTACGCATGATAAGTTCAGCTTGCAATTTGTGGATGACCCCCTATCTTATTATTTATTTTTAAGGGGTCGTCTCCATATTTATATTTCCCCTGAAGTTTGGCGTCAGTTAGAAGGCGAATACGCACAGATTGGATATTCCTAAGCATGAGAAGTTCAGATGGCAATTTGTGGATGGCCCCTTATCTTATTATTTATTTTAAGGGGGTCGTCTCCATATTTAAATTTCCCCCGAAGTTTGTCGGCAGTTAGAAATCGAATACAGACAGATTAGATATTCCTACGCATGATAAGTTCAGCTTGCAATTTGTGGATGACCCCCTATTTTTTTATTTATTTTAAAGGGGTCGTCTCTATATTTAAATTTCCCCCGAAGTTTGACGGCAGTTAGAAATCGAATGCGGACAGATCGGATATTTCAACGCAATTAGCCGTTCAGCTTGCAATTTGTGGATGGCCCCCTATCTTATTATTTATTTTAAGGGGGTCGTCTCCATATTTAAATTTCCCCCGAAGTTTGACGGCAGTTAGAAATCGAATACGGACAGATTGGATATTCCTACGCATGAGAAGTTCAGCTTGCAATTTGTGGATGACACCCTATCTTATTATTTATTTTAAAGGGGTCGTCTCCATATTTATATTTACCCCGAAGTTTTTTAACAGTTAGAAGGCGAATACGGACAGATTGGATATTCCTACGCATGATAAGTTCAGCTTGCAATTTGTGGATGACCCCCTCTTTTATTATTTATTTTAAGGGGATCGTCTCCATATTTAAATTTCCCCCGAAGTTTGACGGCAGTTAGAAATCGAACACGGACAGATTGGATATTCCTACGAATGAGAAGTTCAGCTTGCAATTTGTTGATGACCCCCTATCTTATTATTTATTTTAAAGGTTTCGTCTCCATATTTATATTTTTAATGGAGTTTAACGGCAGTTAGAAATCGAATACTTCAACAGATACAGATCGGATATTTCAACGCAATTAGCCGTTCAGCTTGCAATTTGTGGATGGCCCCCTATCTTATTATTTATTTTAAGGGGGTCGTCTCCATATTTAAATTTCCCCCGAAGTTTGACGACAGTTAGAAATCGAATACGGACATGATTGGATATTCCTACGCATGATAAGTTCAGCTTGCAATTTGTGGATGACCCCCTATCTTATTATTTATTTTAAAGGGGTCGTCTCCATATTTAAACTTTCCCCGAAGTTTGGCGACAGTTAGAAGGCGAAAGCGGACATATCGGATATTCGTAAGCCTGACAAGTTCAGATTGCAATTTGTGGATGACCCCCTATCTTTTTATTTATTTTAAAGGGTTCGTCTCCATATTTAAATTTACCCCGAAGTTTGGCAACAGTTCGAAGGCGAATGCGGACAGATTTGATATTCCTACGCATGAGAAGTTCAGCTTGCAATTTGTGGATGACCCCCTATCTTATTATTTATTTTAAAGGGGTCGTCTCCATATTTAAATTTCCCCTGAAGTTTGACGGCAGTTAGAAATCGAATACGGACAGATTGGATATTCCTACGCATGAGAAGTTCTGCTTGCAATTTGTGGATGACACCCTATCTTAATATTTATTTTAAAGGTGTCGTCTCAATATTTATATTTTTCCTGGAGTTTAACGGCAGTTAGAAATCGTATACGGACTGATTGGTTATTCCTACGCATGATAAGTTCAGCTTGCAATTTGTGGATGACCCCCTATGTTATTATTTATTTTAAAGGGGTCGTCTCCATATTTATATTTACCCCGAAGTTTTTTAACAGTTAGAAGGCGAATACGGACATATTGGAGATTCCTACGCATGAGAAGTTCAGCTTGCAATTTGTGGATGGCCCCCTATCTTATTATTTATTTTAAGGGGGTCGTCTCCATATTTAAATTTCCCCCGAAGTTTGACGGCAGTTAGAAATCGAATACGGATAGATTGGATATTCCTACGCATGATAAGTTCAGCTTGCAATTTGTTGATGACCCCCTATCTTATTATTTATTTTAAGGGGGTCGTCTCCATATTTAAATTTCCCCCGAAGTTTGACGGCAGTTAGAAATCGAATACGGACAGATTGGATATTCCTACGCATGATAAGTTCAGCTTGCAATTTGTGGATGACCCCCTATCTTATTATTTATTTTAAAGGGGTCGTCTCCATATTTAAATTTACCTTGAAGTTTGGCGGCAGTTAGAAATCGAATGCGAACAGATCGAATGTTTCAACGCAATTAGACGTTCAGCTTGCAATTTGTGGATGACCCCCTATCTTATTATTTATTTTAAGGGGGTCGTCTCCATATTTAAATTTCCCCCGAAGTTTGACGGCAGTGAGAAATCGAATACGGACAGATTGGATATTCCTACGCATGATAAGTTCAGCTTGCAATTTGTGGATGACCCCCTATCTTATTATTTATTTTAAAGGGGTCGTCTCCATATTTAAATTTTCCCCGAAGTTTGACGGCAGTTAGAAATCGAATGCGGACAGATTGGATATTCCTAAGCATGATAAGTTCAGCTTGCAATTTGTGGATGACCCCCTATCTTATTATTTATTTTAAAGGGGTCGTCTCCATATTTATATTTCCCCTGAAGTTTGGCGTCAGTTAGAAGGCGAATACGCACAGATTGGATATTCCTAAGCATGAGAAGTTCAGATGGCAATTTGTGGATGGCCCCTTATCTTATTATTTATTTTAAGGGGGTCGTCTCCATATTTAAATTTCCCCCGAAGTTTGACGGCAGTTAGAAATCGAATACGGACAGATTGGATATTCCTACGCATGATAAGTTCAGCTTGCAATTTGTGGATGACCCCCTATTTTAATAGTTATTTTAAAGGGGTCGTCTCCATATTTAAATTTCCCCCTAAGTTTGGCTGCAGTTAGTAGGCGAATACGGACAGATTGGATATTCCTACGCATGAGAAGTTATGCTTGCAATTTGTTGATAACCCGCTATCTTATTATTTATTTTAAAGGGGTCGTCTCCATATTTATATTTTTATTGGAGTTTAACGGCAGTTAGAAATCGAATACGGACTGATTGGTTATTCATACGCATGATAAGTTCAGCTTGCAATTTGTGGATGACCCCCTATCTTATTATTTATTTTAAAGGGGTCGTCTCCATATTTATATTTCCCCTGAAGTTTGGCGTCAGTTAGAAGGCGAATACGCACAGATTGGATATTCCTAAGCATGAGAAGTTCAGATGGCAATTTGTGGATGGCCCCCTATCTTATTATTTATTTTAAGGGGGTCGTCTCCATATTTAAATTTCCCCCGAAGTTTGTCGGCAGTTAGAAATCGAATACGGACAGATTAGATATTCCTACGCATGATAAGTTCATCTTGCAATTTGTGGATGACCCCCTATCTTATTATTTATTTTAAAGGGGTCGTCTCCATATTTATATTTTCCCTGGAGTTTGGCGGCAGTTAGAAGCCGAATTCGGACAGATTGATTATTCCTACGCATGAAAAGTTCAGTTTGCAATTTGTGGATGACCCGTTATCTTATTATTTAATTTAAAGGGGTCGTCTCCATATTTAAATTTCCCCCCAAGTTTGACGGCAGTTAGAAATCGAATACGGACAGATTGGATATTCCTGCGCATGAGAAGTTCAGCTTGCAATTTGTGGATGACACCCTATCTTAATATTTATTTTAAAGGTGTCGTCTCCATATTTATATTTTTCCTGGAGTTTGGCGGTAGTTAGAAGGCGAATACGGACAGATTGGATATTCCTACGCGTGTTAAACTCAGCTTGCAATTTGTGGATGACCCCCTATCTTATTATTTATTTTAAAGGGGTCGTCTCCATATTTAAATTTCCCCCAAAGTTTGGCTGCAGTTAGAAGGCGAATACGGACAGATTGGATATTCCTAGGCGTGTTAAACTCAGCTTGCAATTTGTGGATGACCCCCTATCTTATTATTTATTTTAAAGGGGTCGTCTCCATATTTATTTTTACTCCGAAATTTTTTAACAGTTAGAAGGCGAATATGGACAGATGGGATATTTCTACGCATGAGAAGTTCAGCTTGCAATTTGTTGATTACCCCCTATCTTATTATTTATTTTAAAGGGGTCGTCTCCATATTTAAATTTCCCTCGAAGTTTGACGGCAGTTAGAAATCGAATACGGACAGATTAGATATTCCTACGCATGGTAAGTTCAGCTTGCAATTTGTGGATGACCCCCTATTTTATTATTTATTTAAAAGGGGTCGTCTCCATATTTATATTTTTCCTGGAGTTTGGCGGTAGTTAGAAGGCGAATACGGACAGATTAGATATTCCTACGCATGATAAGTTCAGCTTGCAATTTGTGGATAACCCTCTATCTTATTATTTATTTTAAAGGGGTCGTTTCCATATTTATATTTACCCCGAAGTTTTTTAACAGTTAGAAGGCGAATATGGACAGATCGGATATTTCTACGCATGAGACGTCCAGCTTGCAGTTTGTGGATGACGCCCTATCTTAATATTTATTTTAAAGGTGTCGTTTCAATATTTATATTTTTCCTGGAGTTTGGCCAGCTTACAATTTGTGGATGACCCCCTATCTTATTAGTTATTTTAAAAGGTTCGTCTCAATATTTATATTTTTCCTGGAGTTTGGCGGCAGTTAGAAATCGAATACGGACAGATTGGATATTCCTACGCATGATATGTTCAGCTTGCAATTTGTGGATGACCCCCTATCTTATTATTTATTTTAAAGGGGTCGTCTCCATATTTAAATTTCCCCCGAAGTTTGACGGCAGTTAGAAATCGAATACGGACAGATTGGATATGCCTACGCATGATAAGTTCAGCTTGCAATTTGTGGATGACCCCCTATTTTTTTTATTTATTTTAAAGGGGTCGTCTCCATATTTAAATTTCCCCCGAAGTTTGACGGCAGTTAGAAATCGAATGCGGACAGATCGGATATTTCAACGCAATTAGCCGTTCAGCTTGCAATTTGTGGATGGCCCCCTATCTTATTATTTATTTTAAGGGGGTCGTCTCCATATTTAAATTTCCCCCGAAGTTTGACGGCAGTTAGAAATCGAATACGGACAGATTGGATATTCCTACGCATGAGAAGTTCAGCTTGCAATTTGTGGATGACACCCTATCTTATTATTTATTTTAAAGGGGTCGTCTCCATATTTATATTTACCCCGAAGTTTTTTAACAGTTAGAAGGCGAATACGGACAGATTGGATATTCCTACGCATGATAAGTTCAGCTTGCAATTTGTGGATGACCCCCTCTTTTATTATTTATTTTAAGGGGATCGTCTCCATATTTAAATTTCCCCCGAAGTTTGACGGCAGTTAGAAATCGAACACGGACAGATTGGATATTCCTACGAATGAGAAGTTCAGCTTGCAATTTGTTGATGACCCCCTATCTTATTATTTATTTTAAAGGTTTCGTCTCCATATTTATATTTTTAATGGAGTTTAACGGCAGTTAGAAATCGAATACTTCAACAGATACAGATCGGATATTTCAACGCAATTAGCCGCTCAGCTTGCAATTTGTGGATGGCCCCCTATCTTATTATTTATTTTAAGGGGGTCGTCTCCATATTTAAATTTCCCCCGAAGTTTGACGGCAGTTAGAAATCGAATCCGGACATGATTGGATATTCCTACGCATGATAAGTTCAGCTTGCAATTTGTGGATGACCCCCTATCTTATTATTTATTTTAAAGGGGTCGTCTCCATATTTAAACTTTCCCCGAAGTTTGGCGACAGTTAGAAGGCGAAAGCGGACATATCGGATATTCGTAAGCCTGACAAGTTCAGATTGCGATTTGTGGATGACCCCCTATCTTTTTATTTATTTTAAAGGGTTCTTCTCCATATTTAAATTTACCCCGAAGTTTGGCAACAGTTCGAAGGCGAATGCGGACAGATTTGATATTCCTACGCATGAGAAGTTCAGCTTGCAATTTGTGGATGACCCCCTATCTTATTATTTATTTTAAAGGGGTCGTCTCCATATTTAAATTTCCCCTGAAGTTTGACGGCAGTTAGAAATCGAATACGGACAGATTGGATATTCCTACGCATGAGAAGTTCTGCTTGCAATTTGTGGATGACACCCTATCTTAATATTTATTTTAAAGGTGTCGTCTCAATATTTATATTTTTCCTGGAGTTTAACGGCAGTTAGAAATCGTATACGGACTGATTGGTTATTCCTACGCATGATAAGTTCAGCTTGCAATTTGTGGATGACCCCCTATCTTATTATTTATTTTAAAGGGGTCGTCTCCATATTTATATTTACCCCGAAGTTTTTTAACAGTTAGAAGGCGAATACGGACATATTGGAGATTCCTACGCATGAGAAGTTCAGCTTGCAATTTGTGGATGGCCCCCTATCTTATTATTTATTTTAAGGGGGTCGTCTCCATATTTAAATTTCCCCCGAAGTTTGACGGCAGTTAGAAATCGAATACGGATAGATTGGATATTCCTACGCATGATAAGTTCAGCTTGCAATTTGTTGATGACCCCCTATCTTATTATTTATTTTAAGGGGGTCGTCTCCATATTTAAATTTACCTTGAAGTTTGGCGGCAGTTAGAAATCGAATGCGAACAGATCGAATGTTTCAACGCAATTAGACGTTCAGCTTGCAATTTGTGGATGACCCCCTATCTTATTATTTATTTTAAGGGGGTCGTCTCCATATTTAAATTTCCCCCGAAGTTTGACGGCAGTTAGAAATCGAATACGGACAGATTGGATATTCCTACGCATGATAAGTTCAGCTTGCAATTTGTGGATGACCCCCTATCTTATTATTTATTTTAAAGGGGTCGTCTCCATATTTAAATTTTCCCCGAAGTTTGACGGCAGTTAGAAATCGAATGCGGACAGATTGGATATTCCTAAGCATGAGAAGTTCAGATGGCAATTTGTGGATGGCCCCTTATCTTATTATTTATTTTAAGGGGGTCGTCTCCATATTTAAATTTCCCCCGAAGTTTGACGGCAGTTAGAAATTGAATACGGACAGATTGGATATTCCTACGCATGATAAGTTCAGCTTGCAATTTGTGGATGACCCCCTATTTTAATAGTTATTTTAAAGGGGTCGTCTCCATATTTAAATTTCCCCCTAAGTTTGGCTGCAGTTAGTAGGCGAATACGGACAGATTGGATATTCCTACGCATGAGAAGTTATGCTTGCAATTTGTTGATAACCCGCTATCTTATTATTTATTTTAAAGGGGTCGTCTCCATATTTATATTTTTATTGGAGTTTAACGGCAGTTAGAAATCGAATACGGACTGATTGGTTATTCCTACGCATGATAAGTTCAGCTTGCAATTTGTGGATGACCCCCTATCTTATTATTTATTTTAAAGGGGTCGTCTCCATATTTATATTTCCCCTGAAGTTTGGCGTCAGTTAGAAGGCGAATACGCACATATCGGATATTCGTAAGCCTGACAAGTTCAGATTGCAATTTGTGGATGACCCCCTATCTTATTATTTATTTTAAAGGGGTCGTCTCCATATTTATATTTTCCCTGGAGTTTGGCGGCAGTTAGAAGCCGAATTCGGACAGATTGATTATTCCTACGCATGAAAAGTTCAGTTTGCAATTTGTGGATGACCCGTTATCTTATTATTTAATTTAAAGGGGTCGTCTCCATATTTAAATTTCCCCCCAAGTTTGACGGCAGTTAGAAATCGAATACGGACAGATTGGATATTCCTGCGCATGAGAAGTTCAGCTTGCAATTTGTGGATGACACCCTATCTTAATATTTATTTTAAAGGTGTCGTCTCCATATTTATATTTTTCCTGGAGTTTGGCGGTAGTTAGAAGGCGAATACGGACAGATTGGATATTCCTACGCGTGTTAAACTCAGCTTGCAATTTGTGGATGACCCCCTATCTTATTATTTATTTTAAAGGGGTCGTCTCCATATTTAAATTTCCCCCAAAGTTTGGCTGCAGTTAGAAGGCGAATACGGACAGATTGGATATTCCTAGGCGTGTTAAACTCAGCTTGCAATTTGTGGATGACCCCCTATCTTATTATTTATTTTAAAGGGGTCGTCTCCATATTTATTTTTACTCCGAAATTTTTTAACAGTTAGAAGGCGAATATGGACAGATGGGATATTTCTACGCATGAGAAGTTCAGCTTGCAATTTGTTGATTACCCCCTATCTTATTATTTATTTTAAAGGGGTCGTCTCCATATTTAAATTTCCCTCGAAGTTTGACGGCAGTTAGAAATTGAATACGGACAGATTAGATATTCCTACGCATGGTAAGTTCAGCTTGCAATTTGTGGATGACCCCCTATTTTATTATTTATTTAAAAGGGGTCGTCTCCATATTTATATTTTTCCTGGAGTTTGGCGGTAGTTAGAAGGCGAATACGGACAGATTAGATATTCCTACGCATGATAAGTTCAGCTTGCAATTTGTGGATAACCCTCTATCTTATTATTTATTTTAAAGGGGTCGTTTCCATATTTATATTTACCCCGAAGTTTTTTAACAGTTAGAAGGCGAATATGGACAGATCGGATATTTCTACGCATGAGACGTCCAGCTTGCAGTTTGTGGATGACGCCCTATCTTAATATTTATTTTAAAGGTGTCGTTTCAATATTTATATTTTTCCTGGAGTTTGGCCAGCTTACAATTTGTGGATGACCCCCTATCTTATTATTTATTTTAAAGGGGTCGTCTCCATATTTAAATTTACCTTGAAGTTTGGCGGCAGTTAGAAATCGAATGCGAACAGATCGAATGTTTCAACGCAATTAGACGTTCAGCTTGCAATTTGTGGATGACCCCCTATCTTATTATTTATTTTAAGGGGGTCGTCTCCATATTTAAATTTCCCCCGAAGTTTGACGGCAGTTAGAAATCGAATACGGACAGATTGGATATTCCTACGCATGATAAGTTCAGCTTGCAATTTGTGGATGACCCCCTATCTTATTATTTATTTTAAAGGGGTCGTCTCCATATTTAAATTTTCCCCGAAGTTTGACGGCAGTTAGAAATCGAATGCGGACAGATTGGATATTCCTAAGCATGATAAGTTCAGCTTGCAATTTGTGGATGACCCCCTATCTTATTATTTATTTTAAAGGGGTCGTCTCCATATTTATATTTCCCCTGAAGTTTGGCGTCAGTTAGAAGGCGAATACGCACAGATTGAATATTCCTAAGCATGAGAAGTTCAGATGGCAATTTGTGGATGGCCCCTTATCTTATTATTTATTTTAAGGGGGTCGTCTCCATATTTAAATTTCCCCCGAAGTTTAACGGCAGTTAGAAATCGAATACGGACAGATTGGATATTCCTACGCATGATAAGTTCAGCTTGCAATTTGTGGATGACCCCCTATTTTAATAGTTATTTTAAAGGGGTCGTCTCCATATTTAAATTTCCCCCTAAGTTTGGCTGCAGTTAGTAGGCGAATACGGACAGATTGGATATTCCTACGCATGAGAAGTTATGCTTGCAATTTGTTGATAACCCGCTATCTTATTATTTATTTTAAAGGGGTCGTCTCCATATTTATATTTTTATTGGAGTTTAACGGCAGTTAGAAATCGAATACGGACTGATTGGTTATTCCTACGCATGATAAGTTCAGCTTGCAATTTGTGGATGACCCCCTATCTTATTATTTATTTTAAAGGGGTCGTCTCCATATTTATATTTCCCCTGAAGTTTGGCGTCAGTTAGAAGGCGAATACGCACAGATTGGATATTCCTAAGCATGAGAAGTTCAGATGGCAATTTGTGGATGGCCCCCTATCTTATTATTTATTTTAAGGGGGTCGTCTCCATATTTAAATTTCCCCCGAAGTTTGTCGGCAGTTAGAAATCGAATACGGACAGATTAGATATTCCTACGCATGATAAGTTCATCTTGCAATTTGTGGATGACCCCCTATCTTATTATTTATTTTAAAGGGGTCGTCTCCATATTTATATTTTCCCTGGAGTTTGGCGGCAGTTAGAAGCCGAATTCGGACAGATTGATTATTCCTACGCATGAAAAGTTCAGTTTGCAATTTGTGGATGACCCGTTATCTTATTATTTAATTTAAAGGGGTCGTCTCCATATTTAAATTTCCCCCCAAGTTTGACGGCAGTTAGAAATCGAATACGGACAGATTGGATATTCCTGCGCATGAGAAGTTCAGCTTGCAATTTGTGGATTACCCCCTATCTTATTATTTATTTTAAAGGGGTCGTCTCCATATTTAAATTTCCCCCAAAGTTTGGCTGCAGTTAGAAGGCGAATACGGACAGATTGGATATTCCTAGGCGTGTTAAACTCAGCTTGCAATTTGTGGATGACCCCCTATCTTATTATTTATTTTAAAGGGGTCGTCTCCATATTTATTTTTACCCCGAAATTTTTTAACAGTTAGAAGGCGAATATGGACAGATGGGATATTTCTACGCATGAGAAGTTCAGCTTGCAATTTGTTGATTACCCCCTATCTTATTATTTATTTTAAAGGGGTCGTCTCCATATTTATATTTACCCCGAAGTTTTTTAACAGTTAGAAGGCGAATACGGACAGATTGGATATTCCTACGCATGATAAGTTCAGCTTGCAATTTGTGGATGACCCCCTCTTTTATTATTTATTTTAAGGGGATCGTCTCCATATTTAAATTTCCCCCGAAGTTTGACGGCAGTTAGAAATCGAATACGGACAGATTGGATATTCCTACGAATGAGAAGTTCAGCTTGCAATTTGTTGATGACCCCCTATCTTATTATTTATTTTAAAGGTTTCGTCTCCATATTTATATTTTTAATGGAGTTTAACGGCAGTTAGAAATCGAATACTTCAACAGATACAGATCGGATATTTCAACGCAATTAGCCGTTCAGCTTGCAATTTGTGGATGGCCCCCTATCTTATTATTTATTTTAAGGGGGTCGTCTCCATATTTAAATTTCCCCCGAAGTTTGACGGCAGTTAGAAATCGAATACGGACAGATTGGATATTCCTACGCATGATAAGTTCAGCTTGCAATTTGTGGATGACCCCCTATCTTATTATTTATTTTAAAGGGGTCGTCTCCATATTTAAATTTTCCCCGAAGTTTGGCGACAGTTAGAAGGCGAAAGCGAACATATCGGATATTCGTAAGCCTGACAAGTTCAGATTGCAATTTGTGGATGACCCCCTTTCTTTTTATTTATTTTAAAGGGTTCGTCTCCATATTTAAATTTACCCCGAAGTTTGGCGGCAGTTAGATGGCGAATACGGACAGATCGGATATTCCTACGCGGATTCTTCCGCGGATCGGATTTCCTGCACTCCATAGTTAAATTCATCTTGGAGTTTGTAAATGACATCCTATCTTGTTATTTATTTTAAATGGGTCGTTTCCATATTTATATTTTCCCTGGAATTTGGCGGCAGTTAGAAGCCGAATACGGACAGATTGATTATTCCTACGCATGAAAAGTTCAGTTTGCAATTTGTGGATGACCCCTTATCTTGTTATTTAATTTAAAGGGGTCTTCTCCATATTTAAATTTACCCCGAAGTTTGGCAACAGTTCGAAGGCGAATGCGGACAGATCGGATATTTCTACGCAAAAGAAGTTCAGCTTGCAATTTGTGGATGACCCCCTATCTTATTATTTATTTTAAAGGGGTCGTCTCCATATTTAAATTTCCCCCGAAGTTTGACGGCAGTTAGAAATCGAATACGGACAGATTGGATATGCCTACGCATGATAAGTTCAGCTTGCAATTTGTGGATGACCCCCTATCTTATTATTTATTTTTAAGGGGTCGTCTCCATATTTATATTTCCCCTGAAGTTTGGCGTCAGTTAGAAGGCGAATACGCACAGATTGGATATTCCTAAGCATGAGAAGTTCAGATGGCAATTTGTGGATGGCCCCTTATCTTATTATTTATTTTAAGGGGGTCGTCTCCATATTTAAATTTCCCCCGAAGTTTGTCGGCAGTTAGAAATCGAATACAGACAGATTAGATATTCCTAAGCATGATAAGTTCAGCTTGCAATTTGTGGATGACCCCCTATTTTTTTATTTATTTTAAAGGGGTCGTCTCCATATTTAAATTTTCCCCGAAGTTTGACGGCAGTTAGAAATCGAATGCGGACAGATCGGATATTTCAACGCAATTAGCCGTTCAGCTTGCAATTTGTGGATGGCCCCCTATCTTATTATTTATTTTAAGGGGGTCGTCTCCATATTTAAATTTCCCCCGAAGTTTGACGGCAGTTAGAAATCGAATACGGACAGATTGGATATTCCTACGCATGAGAAGTTCAGCTTGCAATTTGTGGATGACACCCTATCTTATTATTTATTTTAAAGGGGTCGTCTCCATATTTATATTTACCCCGAAGTTTTTTAACAGTTAGAAGGCGAATACGGACAGATTGGATATTCCTACGCATGATAAGTTCAGCTTGCAATTTGTGGATGACCCCCTCTTTTATTATTTATTTTAAGGGGATCGTCTCCATATTTAAATTTCCCCCGAAGTTTGACGGCAGTTAGAAATCGAACACGGACAGATTGGATATTCCTACGAATGAGAAGTTCAGCTTGCAATTTGTTGATGACCCCCTATCTTATTATTTATTTTAAAGGTTTCGTCTCCATATTTATATTTTTAATGGAGTTTAACGGCAGTTAGAAATCGAATACTTCAACAGATACAGATCGGATATTTCAACGCAATTAGCCGTTCAGCTTGCAATTTGTGGATGGCCCCCTATCTTATTATTTATTTTAAGGGGGTCGTCTCCATATTTAAATTTCCCCCGAAGTTTGACGGCAGTTAGAAATCGAATACGGACATGATTGGATATTCCTACGCATGATAAGTTCAGCTTGCAATTTGTGGATGACCCCCTATCTTATTATTTATTTTAAAGGGGTCGTCTCCATATTTAAACTTTCCCCGAAGTTTGGCGACAGTTAGAAGGCGAAAGCGGACATATCGGATATTCGTAAGCCTGACAAGTTCAGATTGCGATTTGTGGATGACCCCCTATCTTTTTATTTATTTTAAAGGGTTCTTCTCCATATTTAAATTTACCCCGAAGTTTGGCAACAGTTCGAAGGCGAATGCGGACAGATTTGATATTCCTACGCATGAGAAGTTCAGCTTGCAATTTGTGGATGACCCCCTATCTTATTATTTATTTTAAAGGGGTCGTCTCCATATTTAAATTTCCCCTGAAGTTTGACGGCAGTTAGAAATCGAATACGGACAGATTGGATATTCCTACGCATGAGAAGTTCTGCTTGCAATTTGTGGATGACACCCTATCTTAATATTTATTTTAAAGGTGTCGTCTCAATATTTATATTTTTCCTGGAGTTTAACGGCAGTTAGAAATCGTATACGGACTGATTGGTTATTCCTACGCATGATAAGTTCAGCTTGCAATTTGTGGATGACCCCCTATCTTATTATTTATTTTAAAGGGGTCGTCTCCATATTTATATTTACCCCGAAGTTTTTTAACAGTTAGAAGGCGAATACGGACATATTGGAGATTCCTACGCATGAGAAGTTCAGCTTGCAATTTGTGGATGGCCCCCTATCTTATTATTTATTTTAAGGGGGTCGTCTCCATATTTAAATTTCCCCCGAAGTTTGACGGCAGTTAGAAATCGAATACGGATAGATTGGATATTCCTACGCATGATAAGTTCAGCTTGCAATTTGTTGATGACCCCCTATCTTATTATTTATTTTAAGGGGGTCGTCTCCATATTTAAATTTACCTTGAAGTTTGGCGGCAGTTAGAAATCGAATGCGAACAGATCGAATGTTTCAACGCAATTAGACGTTCAGCTTGCAATTTGTGGATGACCCCCTATCTTATTATTTATTTTAAGGGGGTCGTCTCCATATTTAAATTTCCCCCGAAGTTTGACGGCAGTTAGAAATCGAATACGGACAGATTGGATATTCCTACGCATGATAAGTTCAGCTTGCAATTTGTGGATGACCCCCTATCTTATTATTTATTTTAAAGGGGTCGTCTCCATATTTAAATTTTCCCCGAAGTTTGACGGCAGTTAGAAATCGAATGCGGACAGATTGGATATTCCTAAGCATGATAAGTTCAGCTTGCAATTTGTGGATGACCCCCTATCTTATTATTTATTTTAAAGGGGTCGTCTCCATATTTATATTTCCCCTGAAGTTTGGCGTCAGTTAGAAGGCGAATACGCACAGATTGGATATTCCTAAGCATGAGAAGTTCAGATGGCAATTTGTGGATGGCCCCTTATCTTATTATTTATTTTAAGGGGGTCGTCTCCATATTTAAATTTCCCCCGAAGTTTGACGGCAGTTAGAAATCGAATACGGACAGATTGGATATTCCTACGCATGATAAGTTCAGCTTGCAATTTGTGGATGACCCCCTATTTTAATAGTTATTTTAAAGGGGTCGTCTCCATATTTAAATTTCCCCCTAAGTTTGGCTGCAGTTAGTAGGCGAATACGGACAGATTGGATATTCCTACGCATGAGAAGTTATGCTTGCAATTTGTTGATAACCCGCTATCTTATTATTTATTTTAAAGGGGTCGTCTCCATATTTATATTTTTATTGGAGTTTAACGGCAGTTAGAAATCGAATACGGACTGATTGGTTATTCCTACGCATGATAAGTTCAGCTTGCAATTTGTGGATGACCCCCTATCTTATTATTTATTTTAAAGGGGTCGTCTCCATATTTATATTTCCCCTGAAGTTTGGCGTCAGTTAGAAGGCGAATACGCACATATCGGATATTCGTAAGCCTGACAAGTTCAGATTGCAATTTGTGGATGACCCCCTATCTTATTATTTATTTTAAAGGGGTCGTCTCCATATTTATATTTTCCCTGGAGTTTGGCGGCAGTTAGAAGCCGAATTCGGACAGATTGATTATTCCTACGCATGAAAAGTTCAGTTTGCAATTTGTGGATGACCCGTTATCTTATTATTTAATTTAAAGGGGTCGTCTCCATATTTAAATTTCCCCCCAAGTTTGACGGCAGTTAGAAATCGAATACGGACAGATTGGATATTCCTGCGCATGAGAAGTTCAGCTTGCAATTTGTGGATGACACCCTATCTTAATATTTATTTTAAAGGTGTCGTCTCCATATTTATATTTTTCCTGGAGTTTGGCGGTAGTTAGAAGGCGAATACGGACAGATTGGATATTCCTACGCGTGTTAAACTCAGCTTGCAATTTGTGGATGACCCCCTATCTTATTATTTATTTTAAAGGGGTCGTCTCCATATTTAAATTTCCCCCAAAGTTTGGCTGCAGTTAGAAGGCGAATACGGACAGATTGGATATTCCTAGGCGTGTTAAACTCAGCTTGCAATTTGTGGATGACCCCCTATCTTATTATTTATTTTAAAGGGGTCGTCTCCATATTTATTTTTACTCCGAAATTTTTTAACAGTTAGAAGGCGAATATGGACAGATGGGATATTTCTACGCATGAGAAGTTCAGCTTGCAATTTGTTGATTACCCCCTATCTTATTATTTATTTTAAAGGGGTCGTCTCCATATTTAAATTTCCCTCGAAGTTTGACGGCAGTTAGAAATTGAATACGGACAGATTAGATATTCCTACGCATGGTAAGTTCAGCTTGCAATTTGTGGATGACCCCCTATTTTATTATTTATTTAAAAGGGGTCGTCTCCATATTTATATTTTTCCTGGAGTTTGGCGGTAGTTAGAAGGCGAATACGGACAGATTAGATATTCCTACGCATGATAAGTTCAGCTTGCAATTTGTGGATAACCCTCTATCTTATTATTTATTTTAAAGGGGTCGTTTCCATATTTATATTTACCCCGAAGTTTTTTAACAGTTAGAAGGCGAATATGGACAGATCGGATATTTCTACGCATGAGACGTCCAGCTTGCAGTTTGTGGATGACGCCCTATCTTAATATTTATTTTAAAGGTGTCGTTTCAATATTTATATTTTTCCTGGAGTTTGGCCAGCTTACAATTTGTGGATGACCCCCTATCTTATTATTTATTTTAAAGGGGTCGTCTCCATATTTAAATTTACCTTGAAGTTTGGCGGCAGTTAGAAATCGAATGCGAACAGATCGAATGTTTCAACGCAATTAGACGTTCAGCTTGCAATTTGTGGATGACCCCCTATCTTATTATTTATTTTAAGGGGGTCGTCTCCATATTTAAATTTCCCCCGAAGTTTGACGGCAGTTAGAAATCGAATACGGACAGATTGGATATTCCTACGCATGATAAGTTCAGCTTGCAATTTGTGGATGACCCCCTATCTTATTATTTATTTTAAAGGGGTCGTCTCCATATTTAAATTTTCCCCGAAGTTTGACGGCAGTTAGAAATCGAATGCGGACAGATTGGATATTCCTAAGCATGATAAGTTCAGCTTGCAATTTGTGGATGACCCCCTATCTTATTATTTATTTTAAAGGGGTCGTCTCCATATTTATATTTCCCCTGAAGTTTGGCGTCAGTTAGAAGGCGAATACGCACAGATTGAATATTCCTAAGCATGAGAAGTTCAGATGGCAATTTGTGGATGGCCCCTTATCTTATTATTTATTTTAAGGGGGTCGTCTCCATATTTAAATTTCCCCCGAAGTTTGACGGCAGTTAGAAATCGAATACGGGCAGATTGGATATTCCTACGCATGATAAGTTCAGCTTGCAATTTGTGGATGACCCCCTATTTTAATAGTTATTTTAAAGGGGTCGTCTCCATATTTAAATTTCCCCCTAAGTTTGGCTGCAGTTAGTAGGCGAATACGGACAGATTGGATATTCCTACGCATGAGAAGTTATGCTTGCAATTTGTTGATAACCCGCTATCTTATTATTTATTTTAAAGGGGTCGTCTCCATATTTATATTTTTATTGGAGTTTAACGGCAGTTAGAAATCGAATACGGACTGATTGGTTATTCCTACGCATTATAAGTTCAGCTTGCAATTTGTGGATGACCCCCTATCTTATTATTTATTTTAAAGGGGTCGTCTCCATATTTATATTTCCCCTGAAGTTTGGCGTCAGTTAGAAGGCGAATACGCACAGATTGGATATTCCTAAGCATGAGAAGTTCAGATGGCAATTTGTGGATGGCCCCCTATCTTATTATTTATTTTAAGGGGGTCGTCTCCATATTTAAATTTCCCCCGAAGTTTGTCGGCAGTTAGAAATCGAATACGGACAGATTAGATATTCCTACGCATGATAAGTTCATCTTGCAATTTGTGGATGACCCCCTATCTTATTATTTATTTTAAAGGGGTCGTCTCCATATTTATATTTTCCCTGGAGTTTGGCGGCAGTTAGAAGCCGAATTCGGACAGATTGATTATTCCTACGCATGAAAAGTTCAGTTTGCAATTTGTGGATGACCCGTTATCTTATTATTTAATTTAAAGGGGTCGTCTCCATATTTAAATTTCCCCCCAAGTTTGACGGCAGTTAGAAATCGAATACGGACAGATTGGATATTCCTGCGCATGAGAAGTTCAGCTTGCAATTTGTGGATGACCCCCTATCTTATTATTTATTTTAAAGGGGTCGTCTCCATATTTAAATTTCCCCCAAAGTTTGGCTGCAGTTAGAAGGCGAATACGGACAGATTGGATATTCCTAGGCGTGTTAAACTCAGCTTGCAATTTGTGGATGACCCCCTATCTTATTATTTATTTTAAAGGGGTCGTCTCCATATTTATTTTTACCCCGAAATTTTTTAACAGTTAGAAGGCGAATATGGACAGATGGGATATTTCTACGCATGAGAAGTTCAGCTTGCAATTTGTTGATTACCCCCTATCTTATTATTTATTTTAAAGGGGTCGTCTCCATATTTATATTTACCCCGAAGTTTTTTAACAGTTAGAAGGCGAATACGGACAGATTGGATATTCCTACGCATGATAAGTTCAGCTTGCAATTTGTGGATGACCCCCTCTTTTATTATTTATTTTAAGGGGATCGTCTCCATATTTAAATTTCCCCCGAAGTTTGACGGCAGTTAGAAATCGAATACGGACAGATTGGATATTCCTACGAATGAGAAGTTCAGCTTGCAATTTGTTGATGACCCCCTATCTTATTATTTATTTTAAAGGTTTCGTCTCCATATTTATATTTTTAATGGAGTTTAACGGCAGTTAGAAATCGAATACTTCAACAGATACAGATCGGATATTTCAACGCAATTAGCCGTTCAGCTTGCAATTTGTGGATGGCCCCCTATCTTATTATTTATTTTAAGGGGGTCGTCTCCATATTTAAATTTCCCCCGAAGTTTGACGGCAGTTAGAAATCGAATACGGACAGATTGGATATTCCTACGCATGATAAGTTCAGCTTGCAATTTGTGGATGACCCCCTATCTTATTATTTATTTTAAAGGGGTCGTCTCCATATTTAAATTTTCCCCGAAGTTTGGCGACAGTTAGAAGGCGAAAGCGAACATATCGGATATTCGTAAGCCTGACAAGTTCAGATTGCAATTTGTGGATGACCCCCTTTCTTTTTATTTATTTTAAAGGGTTCGTCTCCATATTTAAATTTACCCCGAAGTTTGGCGGCAGTTAGATGGCGAATACGGACAGATCGGATATTCCTACGCGGATTCTTCCGCGGATCGGATTTCCTGCACTCCATAGTTAAATTCATCTTGGAGTTTGTAAATGACATCCTATCTTGTTATTTATTTTAAATGGGTCGTTTCCATATTTATATTTTCCCTGGAATTTGGCGGCAGTTAGAAGCCGAATACGGACAGATTGATTATTCCTACGCATGAAAAGTTCAGTTTGCAATTTGTGGATGACCCCTTATCTTGTTATTTAATTTAAAGGGGTCTTCTCCATATTTAAATTTACCCCGAAGTTTGGCAACAGTTCGAAGGCGAATGCGGACAGATCGGATATTTCTACGCAAAAGAAGTTCAGCTTGCAATTTGTGGATGACCCCCTATCTTATTATTTATTTTAAAGGGGTCGTCTCCATATTTAAATTTCCCCCGAAGTTTGACGGCAGTTAGAAATCGAATACGGACAGATTGGATATGCCTACGCATGATAAGTTCAGCTTGCAATTTGTGGATGACCCCCTATCTTATTATTTATTTTTAAGGGGTCGTCTCCATATTTATATTTCCCCTGAAGTTTGGCGTCAGTTAGAAGGCGAATACGCACAGATTGGATATTCCTAAGCATGAGAAGTTCAGATGGCAATTTGTGGATGGCCCCTTATCTTATTATTTATTTTAAGGGGGTCGTCTCCATATTTAAATTTCCCCCGAAGTTTGTCGGCAGTTAGAAATCGAATACAGACAGATTAGATATTCCTAAGCATGATAAGTTCAGCTTGCAATTTGTGGATGACCCCCTATTTTTTTATTTATTTTAAAGGGGTCGTCTCCATATTTAAATTTTCCCCGAAGTTTGACGGCAGTTAGAAATCGAATGCGGACAGATCGGATATTTCAACGCAATTAGCCGTTCAGCTTGCAATTTGTGGATGGCCCCCTATCTTATTATTTATTTTAAGGGGGTCGTCTCCATATTTAAATTTCCCCCGAAGTTTGACGGCAGTTAGAAATCGAATACGGACAGATTGGATATTCCTACGCATGAGAAGTTCAGCTTGCAATTTGTGGATGACACCCAATCTTATTATTTATTTTAAAGGGGTCGTCTCCATATTTATATTTACCCCGAAGTTTTTTAACAGTTAGAAGGCGAATACGGACAGATTGGATATTCCTACGCATGATAAGTTCAGCTTGCAATTTGTGGATGACCCCCTCTTTTATTATTTATTTTAAGGGGATCGTCTCCATATTTAAATTTCCCCCGAAGTTTGACGGCAGTTAGAAATCGAACACGGACAGATTGGATATTCCTACGAATGAGAAGTTCAGCTTGCAATTTGTTGATGACCCCCTATCTTATTATTTATTTTAAAGGTTTCGTCTCCATATTTATATTTTTAATGGAGTTTAACGGCAGTTAGAAATCGAATACTTCAACAGATACAGATCGGATATTTCAACGCAATTAGCCGTTCAGCTTGCAATTTGTGGATGGCCCCCTATCTTATTATTTATTTTAAGGGGGTCGTCTCCATATTTAAATTTCCCCCGAAGTTTGACGGCAGTTAGAAATCGAATACGGACATGATTGGATATTCGTAAGCCTGACAAGTTCAGATTGCAATTTGTGGATGACCCCCTATCTTTTTATTTATTTTAAAGGGTTCGTCTCCATATTTAAATTTACCCCGAAGTTTGGCAACAGTTCGAAGGCGAATGCGGACAGATTTGATATTCCTACGCATGAGAAGTTCTGCTTGCAATTTGTGGATGACACCCTATCTTAATATTTATTTTAAAGGTGTCGTCTCAATATTTATATTTTTCCTGGAGTTTAACGGCAGTTAGAAATCGAATACGGACTGATTGGTTATTCCTACGCATGATAAGTTCAGCTTGCAATTTGTGGATGACCCCCTATGTTATTATTTATTTTAAAGGGGTCGTCTCCTTATTTATATTTCCCCTGAAGTTTGGCGTCAGTTAGAAGGCGAATACGCACATATTGGATATTCCTATGCATGACAAGTTCAGCTTGCAATTTGTGGATGACCCGGACAGATTGGATAATCCTACGCGTGTTAAACTCAGCTTGCAATTTGTGGATGACCCCCTATTTTATTAGTTATTTTAAAGGGGTCGTCTCCATATTTATATTTTTATTGGAGTTTAACGGCAGTTAGAAATCGTATACGGACTGATTGGTTATTCCTACGCATGATAAGTTCAGCTTGCAATTTGTGGATGACCCCCTATGTTATTATTTATTTTAAAGGGGTCGTCTCCATATTTATATTTACCCCGAAGTTTTTTAACAGTTAGAAGGCGAATACGGACATATTGGAGATTCCTACGCATGAGAAGTTCAGCTTGCAATTTGTGGATGGCCCCCTATCTTATTATTTATTTTAAGGGGGTCGTCTCCATATTTAAATTTCCCCTGAAGTTTGGCGTCAGTTAGAAGGCGAATACGCACAGATTGGATATTCCTAAGCATGAGAAGTTCAGATGGCAATTTGTGGATGGCCCCCTATCTTATTATTTATTTTAAGGGGGTCGTCTCCATATTTAAATTTCCCCCGAAGTTTGTCGGCAGTTAGAAATCGAATACGGACAGATTAGATATTCCTACGCATGATAAGTTCATCTTGCAATTTGTGGATGACCCCCTATCTTATTATTTATTTTAAAGGGGTCGTCTCCATATTTATATTTTCCCTGGAGTTTGGCGGCAGTTAGAAGCCGAATTCGGACAGATTGATTATTCCTACGCATGAAAAGTTCAGTTTGCAATTTGTGGATGACCCGTTATCTTATTATTTAATTTAAAGGGGTCGTCTCCATATTTAAATTTCCCCCCAAGTTTGACGGCAGTTAGAAATCGAATACGGACAGATTGGATATTCCTGCGCATGAGAAGTTCAGCTTGCAATTTGTGGATGACACCCTATCTTAATATTTATTTTAAAGGTGTCGTCTCCATATTTATATTTTTCCTGGAGTTTGGCGGTAGTTAGAAGGCGAATACGGACAGATTGGATATTCCTACGCGTGTTAAACTCAGCTTGCAATTTGTGGATGACCCCCTATCTTATTATTTATTTTAAAGGGGTCGTCTCCATATTTAAATTTCCCCCAAAGTTTGGCTGCAGTTAGAAGGCGAATACGGACAGATTGGATATTCCTAGGCGTGTTAAACTCAGCTTGCAATTTGTGGATGACCCCCTATCTTATTATTTATTTTAAAGGGGTCGTCTCCATATTTATTTTTACTCCGAAATTTTTTAACAGTTAGAAGGCGAATATGGACAGATGGGATATTTCTACGCATGAGAAGTTCAGCTTGCAATTTGTTGATTACCCCCTATCTTATTATTTATTTTAAAGGGGTCGTCTCCATATTTAAATTTCCCTCGAAGTTTGACGGCAGTTAGAAATCGAATACGGACAGATTAGATATTCCTACGCATGGTAAGTCCAGCTTGCAGTTTGTGGATGACGCCCTATCTTAATATTTATTTTAAAGGTGTCGTTTCAATATTTATATTTTTCCTGGAGTTTGGCCAGCTTACAATTTGTGGATGACCCCCTATCTTATTAGTTATTTTAAAAGGTTCGTCTCCATATTTATATTTTTCCTGGAGTTTGGCGGCAGTTAGAAATCGAATACGGACAGATTGGATATTCCTACGCATGATATGTTCAGCTTGCAATTTGTGGATGACCCCCTATCTTATTATTTATTTTAAAGGGGTCGTCTCCATATTTAAATTTCCCCCGAAGTTTGACGGCAGTTAGAAATCGTATACGGACAGATTGGATATTCCTAAGCATGATAAGTTCAGCTTGCAATTTGTGGATGACCCCCTATCTTATTATTTATTTTAAAGGGGTAGTCTCCATATTTATATTTCCCCTTAAGTTTGGCGTCAGTTACAAGGCGAATACGCACAGATTGGATATTCCTAAGCATGAGAAGTTCAGATGGCAATTTGTGGATGCCCCCCTTCTTATTATTTATTTTAAGGGGGTCGTCTCCATATTTAAATTTCCCTCGAAGTTTGACGGCAGTTAGAAATCGAATACGGACAGATTAGATATTCCTACGCATAGTAAGTTCAGCTTGCAATTTGTGGATGACCCCCTATTTTATTATTTATTTTAAAGGGGTCGTCTCCATATTTATATTTTTCCTGGAGTTGGCGGTAGTTAGAAGGCGAATACGGACAGATTGGATATTCCTACGCGTGTTAAACTCAGCTTGCAATTTGTGGATGACCCCCTATCTTATTATTTATTTTAAAGGGGTCGTCTCCATATTTAAATTTCCCCCAAAGTTTGGCTGCAGTTAGAAGGCGAATACGGACAGATTGGATATTCCTAGGCGTGTTAAACTCAGCTTACAATTTGTGGATGACCCCCTATCTTATTATTTATTTTAAAGGGGTCGTCTCCATATTTATTTTTACCCCGAAATTTTTTAACAGTTAGAAGGCGAATATGGACAGATGGGATATTTCTACGCATGAGAAGTTCAGCTTGCAATTTGTTGATTACCCCCTATCTTATTATTTATTTTAAAGGGGTCGTCTCCATATTTATATTTACCCCGAAGTTTTTTAACAGTTAGAAGGCGAATACGGACAGATTGGATATTCCTACGCATGATAAGTTCAGCTTGCAATTTGTGGATGACCCCCTCTTTTATTATTTATTTTAAGGG
The DNA here is from genome assembly GCA_963932185.1 of Troglohyphantes excavatus. Taxonomy (NCBI): domain Eukaryota; kingdom Metazoa; phylum Arthropoda; class Arachnida; order Araneae; family Linyphiidae; genus Troglohyphantes; species Troglohyphantes excavatus. The sequence continues at coordinate 15,964,025 of OZ010673.1, forward strand.
GATCGTCTCCATATTTAAATTTCCCCCGAAGTTTGACGGCAGTTAGAAATCGAATACAGACAGATTAGATATTCCTAAGCATGATAAGTTCAGCTTGCAATTTGTGGATGACCCCCTATTTTTTTATTTATTTTAAAGGGGTCGTCTCCATATTTAAATTTTCCCCGAAGTTTGACGGCAGTTAGAAATCGAATGCGGACAGATCGGATATTTCAACGCAATTAGCCGTTCAGCTTGCAATTTGTGGATGGCCCCCTATCTTATTATTTATTTTAAGGGGGTCGTCTCCATATTTAAATTTCCCCCGAAGTTTGACGGCAGTTAGAAATCGAATACGGACAGATTGGATATTCCTACGCATGAGAAGTTCAGCTTGCAATTTGTGGATGACACCCAATCTTATTATTTATTTTAAAGGGGTCGTCTCCATATTTATATTTACCCCGAAGTTTTTTAACAGTTAGAAGGCGAATACGGACAGATTGGATATTCCTACGCATGATAAGTTCAGCTTGCAATTTGTGGATGACCCCCTCTTTTATTATTTATTTTAAGGGGATCGTCTCCATATTTAAATTTCCCCCGAAGTTTGACGGCAGTTAGAAATCGAACACGGACAGATTGGATATTCCTACGAATGAGAAGTTCAGCTTGCAATTTGTTGATGACCCCCTATCTTATTATTTATTTTAAAGGTTTCGTCTCCATATTTATATTTTTAATGGAGTTTAACGGCAGTTAGAAATCGAATACTTCAACAGATACAGATCGGATATTTCAACGCAATTAGCCGTTCAGCTTGCAATTTGTGGATGGCCCCCTATCTTATTATTTATTTTAAGGGGGTCGTCTCCATATTTAAATTTCCCCCGAAGTTTGACGGCAGTTAGAAATCGAATACGGACATGATTGGATATTCGTAAGCCTGACAAGTTCAGATTGCAATTTGTGGATGACCCCCTATCTTTTTATTTATTTTAAAGGGTTCGTCTCCATATTTAAATTTACCCCGAAGTTTGGCAACAGTTCGAAGGCGAATGCGGACAGATTTGATATTCCTACGCATGAGAAGTTCTGCTTGCAATTTGTGGATGACACCCTATCTTAATATTTATTTTAAAGGTGTCGTCTCAATATTTATATTTTTCCTGGAGTTTAACGGCAGTTAGAAATCGAATACGGACTGATTGGTTATTCCTACGCATGATAAGTTCAGCTTGCAATTTGTGGATGACCCCCTATGTTATTATTTATTTTAAAGGGGTCGTCTCCTTATTTATATTTCCCCTGAAGTTTGGCGTCAGTTAGAAGGCGAATACGCACATATTGGATATTCCTATGCATGACAAGTTCAGCTTGCAATTTGTGGATGACCCGGACAGATTGGATAATCCTACGCGTGTTAAACTCAGCTTGCAATTTGTGGATGACCCCCTATTTTATTAGTTATTTTAAAGGGGTCGTCTCCATATTTATATTTTTATTGGAGTTTAACGGCAGTTAGAAATCGTATACGGACTGATTGGTTATTCCTACGCATGATAAGTTCAGCTTGCAATTTGTGGATGACCCCCTATGTTATTATTTATTTTAAAGGGGTCGTCTCCATATTTATATTTACCCCGAAGTTTTTTAACAGTTAGAAGGCGAATACGGACATATTGGAGATTCCTACGCATGAGAAGTTCAGCTTGCAATTTGTGGATGGCCCCCTATCTTATTATTTATTTTAAGGGGGTCGTCTCCATATTTAAATTTCCCCTGAAGTTTGGCGTCAGTTAGAAGGCGAATACGCACAGATTGGATATTCCTAAGCATGAGAAGTTCAGATGGCAATTTGTGGATGGCCCCCTATCTTATTATTTATTTTAAGGGGGTCGTCTCCATATTTAAATTTCCCCCGAAGTTTGTCGGCAGTTAGAAATCGAATACGGACAGATTAGATATTCCTACGCATGATAAGTTCATCTTGCAATTTGTGGATGACCCCCTATCTTATTATTTATTTTAAAGGGGTCGTCTCCATATTTATATTTTCCCTGGAGTTTGGCGGCAGTTAGAAGCCGAATTCGGACAGATTGATTATTCCTACGCATGAAAAGTTCAGTTTGCAATTTGTGGATGTCCCGTTATCTTATTATTTAATTTAAAGGGGTCGTCTCCATATTTAAATTTCCCCCCAAGTTTGACGGCAGTTAGAAATCGAATACGGACAGATTGGATATTCCTGCGCATGAGAAGTTCAGCTTGCAATTTGTGGATGACACCCTATCTTAATATTTATTTTAAAGGTGTCGTCTCCATATTTATATTTTTCCTGGAGTTTGGCGGTAGTTAGAAGGCGAATACGGACAGATTGGATATTCCTACGCGTGTTAAACTCAGCTTGCAATTTGTGGATGACCCCCTATCTTATTATTTATTTTAAAGGGGTCGTCTCCATATTTAAATTTCCCCCAAAGTTTGGCTGCAGTTAGAAGGCGAATACGGACAGATTGGATATTCCTAGGCGTGTTAAACTCAGCTTGCAATTTGTGGATGACCCCCTATCTTATTATTTATTTTAAAGGGGTCGTCTCCATATTTATTTTTACTCCGAAATTTTTTAACAGTTAGAAGGCGAATATGGACAGATGGGATATTTCTACGCATGAGAAGTTCAGCTTGCAATTTGTTGATTACCCCCTATCTTATTATTTATTTTAAAGGGGTCGTCTCCATATTTAAATTTCCCTCGAAGTTTGACGGCAGTTAGAAATCGAATACGGACAGATTAGATATTCCTACGCATGGTAAGTCCAGCTTGCAGTTTGTGGATGACGCCCTATCTTAATATTTATTTTAAAGGTGTCGTTTCAATATTTATATTTTTCCTGGAGTTTGGCCAGCTTACAATTTGTGGATGACCCCCTATCTTATTAGTTATTTTAAAAGGTTCGTCTCCATATTTATATTTTTCCTGGAGTTTGGCGGCAGTTAGAAATCGAATACGGACAGATTGGATATTCCTACGCATGATATGTTCAGCTTGCAATTTGTGGATGACCCCCTATCTTATTATTTATTTTAAAGGGGTCGTCTCCATATTTAAATTTCCCCCGAAGTTTGACGGCAGTTAGAAATCGTATACGGACAGATTGGATATTCCTAAGCATGATAAGTTCAGCTTGCAATTTGTGGATGACCCCCTATCTTATTATTTATTTTAAAGGGGTAGTCTCCATATTTATATTTCCCCTTAAGTTTGGCGTCAGTTACAAGGCGAATACGCACAGATTGGATATTCCTAAGCATGAGAAGTTCAGATGGCAATTTGTGGATGCCCCCCTTCTTATTATTTATTTTAAGGGGGTCGTCTCCATATTTAAATTTCCCTCGAAGTTTGACGGCAGTTAGAAATCGAATACGGACAGATTAGATATTCCTACGCATAGTAAGTTCAGCTTGCAATTTGTGGATGACCCCCTATTTTATTATTTATTTTAAAGGGGTCGTCTCCATATTTATATTTTTCCTGGAGTTGGCGGTAGTTAGAAGGCGAATACGGACAGATTGGATATTCCTACGCGTGTTTAACTCAGCTTGCAATTTGTGGATGACCCCCTATCTTATTATTTATTTTAAAGGGGTCGTCTCCATATTTAAATTTCCCCCAAAGTTTGGCTGCAGTTAGAAGGCGAATACGGACAGATTGGATATTCCTAGGCGTGTTAAACTCAGCTTACAATTTGTGGATGACCCCCTATCTTATTATTTATTTTAAAGGGGTCGTCTCCATATTTATTTTTACCCCGAAATTTTTTAACAGTTAGAAGGCGAATATGGACAGATGGGATATTTCTACGCATGAGAAGTTCAGCTTGCAATTTGTTGATTACCCCCTATCTTATTATTTATTTTAAAGGGGTCGTCTCCATATTTATATTTACCCCGAAGTTTTTTAACAGTTAGAAGGCGAATACGGACAGATTGGATATTCCTACGCATGATAAGTTCAGCTTGCAATTTGTGGATGACCCCCTCTTTTATTATTTATTTTAAGGGGATCGTCTCCATATTTAAATTTCCCCCGAAGTTTGACGGCAGTTAGAAATCGAATACGGACAGATTGGATATTCTTACGAATGAGAAGTTCAGCTTGCAATTTGTTGATGACCCCCTATCTTATTATTTATTTTAAAGGTTTCGTCTCCATATTTATATTTTTAATGGAGTTTAACGGCAGTTAGAAATCGAATACTTCAACAGATACAGATCGGATATTTCAACGCAATTAGCCGTTCAGCTTGCAATTTGTGGATGGCCCCCTATCTTATTATTTATTTTAAGGGGGTCGTCTCCATATTTAAATTTCCCCCGAAGTTTGACGGCAGTTAGAAATCGAATACGGACAGATTGGATATTCCTACGCATGATAAGTTCAGCTTGCAATTTGTGGATGACCCCCTATCTTATTATTTATTTTAAAGGGGTCGTCTCCATATTTAAATTTTCCCCGAAGTTTGGCGACAGTTAGAAGGCGAAAGCGAACATATCGGATATTCGTAAGCCTGACAAGTTCAGATTGCAATTTGTGGATGACCCCCTATCTTTTTATTTATTTTAAAGGGTTCGTCTCCATATTTAAATTTACCCCGAAGTTTGGCGGCAGTTAGATGGCGAATACGGACAGATCGGATATTCCTACGCGGATTCTTCCGCGGATCGGATTTCCTGCACTCCATAGTTAAATTCATCTTGGAGTTTGTAAATGACATCCTATCTTGTTATTTATTTTAAATGGGTCGTTTCCATATTTATATTTTCCCTGGAATTTGGCGGCAGTTAGAAGCCGAATACGGACAGATTGATTATTCCTACGCATGAAAAGTTCAGTTTGCAATTTGTGGATGACCCCTTATCTTGTTATTTAATTTAAAGGGGTCGTCTCCATATTTAAATTTACCCCGAAGTTTGGCAACAGTTCGAAGGCGAATGCGGACAGATCGGATATTTCTACGCAAAAGAAGTTCAGCTTGCAATTTGTGGATGACCCCCTATCTTATTATTTATTTTAAAGGGGTCGTCTCCATATTTAAATTTCCCCCGAAGTTTGACGGCAGTTAGAAATCGAATACGGACAGATTGGATATGCCTACGCATGATAAGTTCAGCTTGCAATTTGTGGATGACCCCCTATCTTATTATTTATTTTTAAGGGGTCGTCTCCATATTTATATTTCCCCTGAAGTTTGGCGTCAGTTAGAAGGCGAATACGCACAGATTGGATATTCCTAAGCATGAGAAGTTCAGATGGCAATTTGTGGATGGCCCCTTATCTTATTATTTATTTTAAGGGGGTCGTCTCCATATTTAAATTTCCCCCGAAGTTTGTCGGCAGTTAGAAATCGAATACAGACAGATTAGATATTCCTACGCATGATAAGTTCAGCTTGCAATTTGTGGATGACCCCCTATTTTTTTATTTATTTTAAAGGGGTCGTCTCCATATTTAAATTTCCCCCGAAGTTTGACGGCAGTTAGAAATCGAATGCGGACAGATCGGATATTTCAACGCAATTAGCCGTTCAGCTTGCAATTTGTGGATGGCCCCCTATCTTATTATTTATTTTAAGGGGGTCGTCTCCATATTTAAATTTCCCCCGAAGTTTGACGGCAGTTAGAAATCGAATACGGACAGATTGGATATTCCTACGCATGAGAAGTTCAGCTTGCAATTTGTGGATGACACCCTATCTTATTATTTATTTTAAAGGGGTCGTCTCCATATTTATATTTACCCCGAAGTTTTTTAACAGTTAGAAGGCGAATACGGACAGATTGGATATTCCTACGCATGATAAGTTCAGCTTGCAATTTGTGGATGACCCCCTCTTTTATTATTTATTTTAAGGGGATCGTCTCCATATTTAAATTTCCCCCGAAGTTTGACGGCAGTTAGAAATCGAATACGGACAGATTGGATATTCCTACGCATGAGAAGTTCAGCTTGCAATTTGTGGATGACACCCTATCTTATTATTTATTTTAAAGGGGTCGTCTCCATATTTATATTTACCCCGAAGTTTTTTAACAGTTAGAAGGCGAATACGGACAGATTGGATATTCCTACGCATGATAAGTTCAGCTTGCAATTTGTGGATGACCCCCTATTTTATTATTTATTTAAAAGGGGTCGTCTCCATATTTATATTTTTCCTGGAGTTTGGCGGTAGTTAGAAGGCGAATACGGACAGATTAGATATTCCTACGCATGATAAGTTCAGCTTGCAATTTGTGGATAACCCTCTATCTTATTATTTATTTTAAAGGGGTCGTTTCCATATTTATATTTACCCCGAAGTTTTTTAACAGTTAGAAGGCGAATATGGACAGATCGGATATTTCTACGCATGAGACGTCCAGCTTGCAGTTTGTGGATGACGCCCTATCTTAATATTTATTTTAAAGGTGTCGTTTCAATATTTATATTTTTCCTGGAGTTTGGCCAGCTTACAATTTGTGGATGACCCCCTATCTTATTAGTTATTTTAAAAGGTTCGTCTCCATATTTATATTTTTCCTGGAGTTTGGCGGCAGTTAGAAATCGAATACGGACAGATTGGATATTCCTACGCATGATATGTTCAGCTTGCAATTTGTGGATGACCCCCTATCTTATTATTTATTTTAAAGGGGTCGTCTCCATATTTAAATTTCCCCCGAAGTTTGACGGCAGTTAGAAATCGTATACGGACAGATTGGATATTCCTAAGCATGATAAGTTCAGCTTGCAATTTGTGGATGACCCCCTATCTTATTATTTATTTTAAAGGGGTAGTCTCCATATTTATATTTCCCCTTAAGTTTGGCGTCAGTTACAAGGCGAATACGCACAGATTGGATATTCCTAAGCATGAGAAGTTCAGAAGGCAATTTGTGGATGCCCCCCTTCTTATTATTTATTTTAAGGGGGTCGTCTCCATATTTAAATTTCCCTCGAAGTTTGACGGCAGTTAGAAATCGAATACGGACAGATTAGATATTCCTACGCATAGTAAGTTCAGCTTGCAATTTGTGGATGACCCCCTATTTTATTATTTATTTTAAAGGGGTCGTCTCCATATTTATATTTTTCCTGGAGTTGGCGGTAGTTAGAAGGCGAATACGGACAGATTGGATATTCCTACGCGTGTTAAACTCAGCTTGCAATTTGTGGATGACCCCCTATCTTATTATTTATTTTAAAGGGGTCGTCTCCATATTTAAATTTCCCCCAAAGTTTGGCTGCAGTTAGAAGGCGAATACGGACAGATTGGATATTCCTAGGCGTGTTAAACTCAGCTTACAATTTGTGGATGACCCCCTATCTTATTATTTATTTTAAAGGGGTCGTCTCCATATTTATTTTTACCCCGAAATTTTTTAACAGTTAGAAGGCGAATATGGACAGATGGGATATTTCTACGCATGAGAAGTTCAGCTTGCAATTTGTTGATTACCCCCTATCTTATTATTTATTTTAAAGGGGTCGTCTCCATATTTATATTTACCCCGAAGTTTTTTAACAGTTAGAAGGCGAATACGGACAGATTGGATATTCCTACGCATGATAAGTTCAGCTTGCAATTTGTGGATGACCCCCTCTTTTATTATTTATTTTAAGGGGATCGTCTCCATATTTAAATTTCCCCCGAAGTTTGACGGCAGTTAGAAATCGAATACGGACAGATTGGATATTCCTACGAATGAGAAGTTCAGCTTGCAATTTGTTGATGACCCCCTATCTTATTATTTATTTTAAAGGTTTCGTCTCCATATTTATATTTTTAATGGAGTTTAACGGCAGTTAGAAATCGAATACTTCAACAGATACAGATCGGATATTTCAACGCAATTAGCCGTTCAGCTTGCAATTTGTGGATGGCCCCCTATCTTATTATTTATTTTAAGGGGGTCGTCTCCATATTTAAATTTCCCCCGAAGTTTGACGGCAGTTAGAAATCGAATACGGACAGATTGGATATTCCTACGCATGATAAGTTCAGCTTGCAATTTGTGGATGACCCCCTATCTTATTATTTATTTTAAAGGGGTCGTCTCCATATTTAAATTTTCCCCGAAGTTTGGCGACAGTTAGAAGGCGAAAGCGAACATATCGGATATTCGTAAGCCTGACAAGTTCAGATTGCAATTTGTGGATGACCCCCTATCTTTTTATTTATTTTAAAGGGTTCGTCTCCATATTTAAATTTACCCCGAAGTTTGGCGGCAGTTAGATGGCGAATACGGACAGATCGGATATTCCTACGCGGATTCTTCCGCGGATCGGATTTCCTGCACTCCATAGTTAAATTCATCTTGGAGTTTGTAAATGACATCCTATCTTGTTATTTATTTTAAATGGGTCGTTTCCATATTTATATTTTCCCTGGAATTTGGCGGCAGTTAGAAGCCGAATACGGACAGATTGATTATTCCTACGCATGAAAAGTTCAGTTTGCAATTTGTGGATGACCCCTTATCTTGTTATTTAATTTAAAGGGGTCGTCTCCATATTTAAATTTACCCCGAAGTTTGGCAACAGTTCGAAGGCGAATGCGGACAGATCGGATATTTCTACGCAAAAGAAGTTCAGCTTGCAATTTGTGGATGACCCCCTATCTTATTATTTATTTTAAAGGGGTCGTCTCCATATTTAAATTTCCCCCGAAGTTTGACGGCAGTTAGAAATCGAATACGGACAGATTGGATATGCCTACGCATGATAAGTTCAGCTTGCAATTTGTGGATGACCCCCTATCTTATTATTTATTTTTAAGGGGTCGTCTCCATATTTATATTTCCCCTGAAGTTTGGCGTCAGTTAGAAGGCGAATACGCACAGATTGGATATTCCTAAGCATGAGAAGTTCAGATGGCAATTTGTGGATGGCCCCTTATCTTATTATTTATTTTAAGGGGGTCGTCTCCATATTTAAATTTCCCCCGAAGTTTGTCGGCAGTTAGAAATCGAATACAGACAGATTAGATATTCCTACGCATGATAAGTTCAGCTTGCAATTTGTGGATGACCCCCTATTTTTTTATTTATTTTAAAGGGGTCGTCTCCATATTTAAATTTCCCCCGAAGTTTGACGGCAGTTAGAAATCGAATGCGGACAGATCGGATATTTCAACGCAATTAGCCGTTCAGCTTGCAATTTGTGGATGGCCCCCTATCTTATTATTTATTTTAAGGGGGTCGTCTCCATATTTAAATTTCCCCCGAAGTTTGACGGCAGTTAGAAATCGAATACGGACAGATTGGATATTCCTACGCATGAGAAGTTCAGCTTGCAATTTGTGGATGACACCCTATCTTATTATTTATTTTAAAGGGGTCGTCTCCATATTTATATTTACCCCGAAGTTTTTTAACAGTTAGAAGGCGAATACGGACAGATTGGATATTCCTACGCATGATAAGTTCAGCTTGCAATTTGCGGATGACCCCCTCTTTTATTATTTATTTTAAGGGGATCGTCTCCATATTTAAATTTCCCCCGAAGTTTGACGGCAGTTAGAAATCGAACACGGACAGATTGGATATTCCTACGAATGAGAAGTTCAGCTTGCAATTTGTTGATGACCCCCTATCTTATTATTTATTTTAAAGGTTTCGTCTCCATATTTATATTTTTAATGGAGTTTAACGGCAGTTAGAAATCGAATACTTCAACAGATACAGATCGGATATTTCAACGCAATTAGCCGTTCAGCTTGCAATTTGTGGATGGCCCCCTATCTTATTATTTATTTTAAGGGGGTCGTCTCCATATTTAAATTTCCCCCGAAGTTTGACGACAGTTAGAAATCGAATACGGACATGATTGGATATTCCTACGCATGATAAGTTCAGCTTGCAATTTGTGGATGACCCCCTATCTTATTATTTATTTTAAAGGGGTCGTCTCCATATTTAAACTTTCCCCGAAGTTTGGCGACAGTTAGAAGGCGAAAGCGGACATATCGGATATTCGTAAGCCTGACAAGTTCAGATTGCAATTTGTGGATGACCCCCTATCTTATTATTTATTTTAAAGGGGTCGTCTCCATATTTAAATTTCCCCTGAAGTTTGACGGCAGTTAGAAATCGAATACGGACAGATTGGATATTCCTACGCATGAGAAGTTCTGCTTGCAATTTGTGGATGACACCCTATCTTAATATTTATTTTAAAGGTGTCGTCTCAATATTTATATTTTTCCTGGAGTTTAACGGCAGTTAGAAATCGTATACGGACTGATTGGTTATTCCTACGCATGATAAGTTCAGCTTGCAATTTGTGGATGACCCCCTATGTTATTATTTATTTTAAAGGGGTCGTCTCCATATTTATATTTACCCCGAAGTTTTTTAACAGTTAGAAGGCGAATACGGACATATTGGAGATTCCTACGCATGAGAAGTTCAGCTTGCAATTTGTGGATGGCCCCCTATCTTATTATTTATTTTAAAGGGGTCGTCTCCATATTTATTTTTACTCCGAAATTTTTTAACAGTTAGAAGGCGAATATGGACAGATGGGATATTTCTACGCATGAGAAGTTCAGCTTGCAATTTGTTGATTACCCCCTATCTTATTATTTATTTTAAAGGGGTCGTCTCCATATTTAAATTTCCCTCGAAGTTTGACGGCAGTTAGAAATCGAATACGGACAGATTAGATATTCCTACGCATGGTAAGTTCAGCTTGCAATTTGTGGATGACCCCCTATTTTATTATTTATTTAAAAGGGGTCGTCTCCATATTTATATTTTTCCTGGAGTTTGGCGGTAGTTAGAAGGCGAATACGGACAGATTAGATATTCCTACGCATGATAAGTTCAGCTTGCAATTTGTGGATAACCCTCTATCTTATTATTTATTTTAAAGGGGTCGTTTCCATATTTATATTTACCCCGAAGTTTTTTAACAGTTAGAAGGCGAATATGGACAGATCGGATATTTCTACGCATGAGACGTCCAGCTTGCAGTTTGTGGATGACGCCCTATCTTAATATTTATTTTAAAGGTGTCGTTTCAATATTTATATTTTTCCTGGAGTTTGGCCAGCTTACAATTTGTGGATGACCCCCTATCTTATTAGTTATTTTAAAAGGTTCGTCTCCATATTTATATTTTTCCTGGAGTTTGGCGGCAGTTAGAAATCGAATACGGACAGATTGGATATTCCTACGCATGATATGTTCAGCTTGCAATTTGTGGATGACCCCCTATCTTATTATTTATTTTAAAGGGGTCGTCTCCATATTTAAATTTTCCCCGAAGTTTGACGGCAGTTAGAAATCGAATACGGACAGATTGGATATTCCTAAGCATGATAAGTTCAGCTTGCAATTTGTGGATGACCCCCTATCTTATTATTTATTTTAAAGGGGTAGTCTCCATATTTATATTTCCCCTTAAGTTTGGCGTCAGTTACAAGGCGAATACGCACAGATTGGATATTCCTAAGCATGAGAAGTTCAGAAGGCAATTTGTGGATGCCCCCCTTCTTATTATTTATTTTAAGGGGGTCGTCTCCATATTTAAATTTCCCTCGAAGTTTGACGGCAGTTAGAAATCGAATACGGACAGATTAGATATTCCTACGCATAGTAAGTTCAGCTTGCAATTTGTGGATGACCCCCTATTTTATTATTTATTTTAAAGGGGTCGTCTCCATATTTATATTTTTCCTGGAGTTGGCGGTAGTTAGAAGGCGAATACGGACAGATTGGATATTCCTACGCGTGTTAAACTCAGCTTGCAATTTGTGGATGACCCCCTATCTTATTATTTATTTTAAAGGGGTCGTCTCCATATTTAAATTTCCCCCAAAGTTTGGCTGCAGTTAGAAGGCGAATACGGACAGATTGGATATTCCTAGGCGTGTTAAACTCAGCTTGCAATTTGTGGATGACCCCCTATCTTATTATTTATTTTAAAGGGGTCGTCTCCATATTTATTTTTACCCCGAAATTTTTTAACAGTTAGAAGGCGAATATGGACAGATGGGATATTTCTACGCATGAGAAGTTCAGCTTGCAATTTGTTGATTACCCCCTATCTTATTATTTATTTTAAAGGGGTCGTCTCCATATTTATATTTACCCCGAAGTTTTTTAACAGTTAGAAGGCGAATACGGACAGATTGGATATTCCTACGCATGATAAGTTCAGCTTGCAATTTGTGGATGACCCCCTCTTTTATTATTTATTTTAAGGGGATCGTCTCCATATTTAAATTTCCCCCGAAGTTTGACGGCAGTTAGAAATCGAATACGGACAGATTGGATATTCCTACGAATGAGAAGTTCAGCTTGCAATTTGTTGATGACCCCCTATCTTATTATTTATTTTAAAGGTTTCGTCTCCATATTTATATTTTTAATGGAGTTTAACGGCAGTTAGAAATCGAATACTTCAACAGATACAGATCGGATATTTCAACGCAATTAGCCGTTCAGCTTGCAATTTGTGGATGGCCCCCTATCTTATTATTTATTTTAAGGGGGTCGTCTCCATATTTAAATTTCCCCCGAAGTTTGACGGCAGTTAGAAATCGAATACGGACAGATTGGATATTCCTACGCATGATAAGTTCAGCTTGCAATTTGTGGATGACCCCCTATCTTATTATTTATTTTAAAGGGGTCGTCTCCATATTTAAATTTTCCCCGAAGTTTGGCGACAGTTAGAAGGCGAAAGCGAACATATCGGATATTCGTAAGCCTGACAAGTTCAGATTGCAATTTGTGGATGACCCCCTATCTTTTTATTTATTTTAAAGGGTTCGTCTCCATATTTAAATTTACCCCGAAGTTTGGCGGCAGTTAGATGGCGAATACGGACAGATCGGATATTCCTACGCGGATTCTTCCGCGGATCGGATTTCCTGCACTCCATAGTTAAATTCATCTTGGAGTTTGTAAATGACATCCTATCTTGTTATTTATTTTAAATGGGTCGTTTCCATATTTATATTTTCCCTGGAATTTGGCGGCAGTTAGAAGCCGAATACGGACAGATTGATTATTCCTACGCATGAAAAGTTCAGTTTGCAATTTGTGGATGACCCCTTATCTTGTTATTTAATTTAAAGGGGTCGTCTCCATATTTAAATTTACCCCGAAGTTTGGCAACAGTTCGAAGGCGAATGCGGACAGATCGGATATTTCTACGCAAAAGAAGTTCAGCTTGCAATTTGTGGATGACCCCCTATCTTATTATTTATTTTAAAGGGGTCGTCTCCATATTTAAATTTCCCCCGAAGTTTGACGGCAGTTAGAAATCGAATACGGACAGATTGGATATGCCTACGCATGATAAGTTCAGCTTGCAATTTGTGGATGACCCCCTATCTTATTATTTATTTTTAAGGGGTCGTCTCCATATTTATATTTCCCCTGAAGTTTGGCGTCAGTTAGAAGGCGAATACGCACAGATTGGATATTCCTAAGCATGAGAAGTTCAGATGGCAATTTGTGGATGGCCCCTTATCTTATTATTTATTTTAAGGGGGTCGTCTCCATATTTAAATTTCCCCCGAAGTTTGTCGGCAGTTAGAAATCGAATACAGACAGATTAGATATTCCTACGCATGATAAGTTCAGCTTGCAATTTGTGGATGACCCCCTATTTTTTTTATTTATTTTAAAGGGGTCGTCTCCATATTTAAATTTCCCCCGAAGTTTGACGGCAGTTAGAAATCGAATGCGGACAGATCGGATATTTCAACGCAATTAGCCGTTCAGCTTGCAATTTGTGGATGGCCCCCTATCTTATTATTTATTTTAAGGGGGTCGTCTCCATATTTAAATTTCCCCCGAAGTTTGACGGCAGTTAGAAATCGAATACGGACAGATTGGATATTCCTACGCATGAGAAGTTCAGCTTGCAATTTGTGGATGACACCCTATCTTATTATTTATTTTAAAGGGGTCGTCTCCATATTTATATTTACCCCGAAGTTTTTTAACAGTTAGAAGGAGATTGGATATTCCTACGCATGATAAGTTCAGCTTGCAATTTGTGGATGACCCCCTCTTTTATTATTTATTTTAAGGGGATCGTCTCCATATTTAAATTTCCCCCGAAGTTTGACGGCAGTTAGAAATCGAACACGGACAGATTGGATATTCCTACGAATGAGAAGTTCAGCTTGCAATTTGTTGATGACCCCCTATCTTATTATTTATTTTAAAGGTTTCGTCTCCATATTTATATTTTTAATGGAGTTTAACGGCAGTTAGAAATCGAATACTTCAACAGATACAGATCGGATATTTCAACGCAATTAGCCGTTCAGCTTGCAATTTGTGGATGGCCCCCTATCTTATTATTTATTTTAAGGGGGTCGTCTCCATATTTAAATTTCCCCCGAAGTTTGACGACAGTTAGAAATCGAATACGGACATGATTGGATATTCCTACGCATGATAAGTTCAGCTTGCAATTTGTGGATGACCCCCTATCTTATTATTTATTTTAAAGGGGTCGTCTCCATATTTAAACTTTCCCCGAAGTTTGGCGACAGTTAGAAGGCGAAAGCGGACATATCGGATATTCGTAAGCCTGACAAGTTCAGATTGCAATTTGTGGATGACCCCCTATCTTTTTATTTATTTTAAAGGGTTCGTCTCCATATTTAAATTTACCCCGAAGTTTGGCAACAGTTCGAAGGCGAATGCGGACAGATTTGATATTCCTACGCATGAGAAGTTCAGCTTGCAATTTGTGGATGACCCCCTATCTTATTATTTATTTTAAAGGGGTCGTCTCCATATTTAAATTTCCCCTGAAGTTTGACGGCAGTTAGAAATCGAATACGGACAGATTGGATATTCCTACGCATGAGAAGTTCTGCTTGCAATTTGTGGATGACACCCTATCTTAATATTTATTTTAAAGGTGTCGTCTCAATATTTATATTTTTCCTGGAGTTTAACGGCAGTTAGAAATCGTATACGGACTGATTGGTTATTCCTACGCATGATAAGTTCAGCTTGCAATTTGTGGATGACCCCCTATGTTATTATTTATTTTAAAGGGGTCGTCTCCATATTTATATTTACCCCGAAGTTTTTTAACAGTTAGAAGGCGAATACGGACATATTGGAGATTCCTACGCATGAGAAGTTCAGCTTGCAATTTGTGGATGACACCCTATCTTAATATTTATTTTAAAGGTGTCGTCTCCATATTTATATTTTTCCTGGAGTTTGGCGGTAGTTAGAAGGCGAATACGGACAGATTGGATATTCCTACGCGTGTTAAACTCAGCTTGCAATTTGTGGATGACCCCCTATCTTATTATTTATTTTAAAGGGGTCGTCTCCATATTTAAATTTCCCCCAAAGTTTGGCTGCAGTTAGAAGGCGAATACGGACAGATTGGATATTCCTAGGCGTGTTAAACTCAGCTTGCAATTTGTGGATGACCCCCTATCTTATTATTTATTTTAAAGGGGTCGTCTCCATATTTATTTTTACTCCGAAATTTTTTAACAGTTAGAAGGCGAATATGGACAGATGGGATATTTCTACGCATGAGAAGTTCAGCTTGCAATTTGTTGATTACCCCCTATCTTATTATTTATTTTAAAGGGGTCGTCTCCATATTTAAATTTCCCTCGAAGTTTGACGGCAGTTAGAAATCGAATACGGACAGATTAGATATTCCTACGCATGGTAAGTTCAGCTTGCAATTTGTGGATGACCCCCTATTTTATTATTTATTTAAAAGGGGTCGTCTCCATATTTATATTTTTCCTGGAGTTTGGCGGTAGTTAGAAGGCGAATACGGACAGATTAGATATTCCTACGCATGATAAGTTCAGCTTGCAATTTGTGGATAACCCTCTATCTTATTATTTATTTTAAAGGGGTCGTTTCCATATTTATATTTACCCCGAAGTTTTTTAACAGTTAGAAGGCGAATATGGACAGATCGGATATTTCTACGCATGAGACGTCCAGCTTGCAGTTTGTGGATGACGCCCTATCTTAATATTTATTTTAAAGGTGTCGTTTCAATATTTATATTTTTCCTGGAGTTTGGCCAGCTTACAATTTGTGGATGACCCCCTATCTTATTAGTTATTTTAAAAGGTTCGTCTCCATATTTATATTTTTCCTGGAGTTTGGCGGCAGTTAGAAATCGAATACGGACAGATTGGATATTCCTACGCATGATATGTTCAGCTTGCAATTTGTGGATGACCCCCTATCTTATTATTTATTTTAAAGGGGTCGTCTCCATATTTAAATTTCCCCCGAAGTTTGACGGCAGTTAGAAATCGTATACGGACAGATTGGATATTCCTAAGCATGATAAGTTCAGCTTGCAATTTGTGGATGACCCCCTATCTTATTATTTATTTTAAAGGGGTAGTCTCCATATTTATATTTCCCCTTAAGTTTGGCGTCAGTTACAAGGCGAATACGCACAGATTGGATATTCCTAAGCATGAGAAGTTCAGAAGGCAATTTGTGGATGCCCCCCTTCTTATTATTTATTTTAAGGGGGTCGTCTCCATATTTAAATTTCCCTCGAAGTTTGACGGCAGTTAGAAATCGAATACGGACAGATTAGATATTCCTACGCATAGTAAGTTCAGCTTGCAATTTGTGGATGACCCCCTATTTTATTATTTATTTTAAAGGGGTCGTCTCCATATTTATATTTTTCCTGGAGTTGGCGGTAGTTAGAAGGCGAATACGGACAGATTGGATATTCCTACGCGTGTTAAACTCAGCTTGCAATTTGTGGATGACCCCCTATCTTATTATTTATTTTAAAGGGGTCGTCTCCATATTTAAATTTCCCCGAAGTTTGACGGCAGTTAGAAATCGAATGCGGACAGATTGGATATTCCTACGCGTGGTAAACTCAGCTTGCAATTTGTGGATGACCCCCTATCTTATTATTTATTTTAAAGGGGTCGTCTCCATATTTAAATTTCCCCCAAAGTTTGGCTGCAGTTAGAAGGCGAATACGGACAGATTGGATATTCCTAGGCGTGTTAAACTCAGCTTGCAATTTGTGGATGACCCCCTATCTTATTATTTATTTTAAAGGGGTCGTCTCCATATTTATTTTTACCCCGAAATTTTTTAACAGTTAGAAGGCGAATATGGACAGATGGGATATTTCTACGCATGAGAAGTTCAGCTTGCAATTTGTTGATTACCCCCTATCTTATTATTTATTTTAAAGGGGTCGTCTCCATATTTATATTTACCCCGAAGTTTTTTAACAGTTAGAAGGCGAATACGGACAGATTGGATATTCCTACGCATGATAAGTTCAGCTTGCAATTTGTGGATGACCCCCTCTTTTATTATTTATTTTAAGGGGATCGTCTCCATATTTAAATTTCCCCCGAAGTTTGACGGCAGTTAGAAATCGAATACGGACAGATTGGATATTCCTACGAATGAGAAGTTCAGCTTGCAATTTGTTGATGACCCCCTATCTTATTATTTATTTTAAAGGTTTCGTCTCCATATTTATATTTTTAATGGAGTTTAACGGCAGTTAGAAATCGAATACTTCAACAGATACAGATCGGATATTTCAACGCAATTAGCCGTTCAGCTTGCAATTTGTGGATGGCCCCCTATCTTATTATTTATTTTAAGGGGGTCGTCTCCATATTTAAATTTCCCCCGAAGTTTGACGGCAGTTAGAAATCGAATACGGACAGATTGGATATTCCTACGCATGATAAGTTCAGCTTGCAATTTGTGGATGACCCCCTATCTTATTATTTATTTTAAAGGGGTCGTCTCCATATTTAAATTTTCCCCGAAGTTTGGCGACAGTTAGAAGGCGAAAGCGAACATATCGGATATTCGTAAGCCTGACAAGTTCAGATTGCAATTTGTGGATGACCCCCTATCTTTTTATTTATTTTAAAGGGTTCGTCTCCATATTTAAATTTACCCCGAAGTTTGGCGGCAGTTAGATGGCGAATACGGACAGATCGGATATTCCTACGCGGATTCTTCCGCGGATCGGATTTCCTGCACTCCATAGTTAAATTCATCTTGGAGTTTGTAAATGACATCCTATCTTGTTATTTATTTTAAATGGGTCGTTTCCATATTTATATTTTCCCTGGAATTTGGCGGCAGTTAGAAGCCGAATACGGACAGATTGATTATTCCTACGCATGAAAAGTTCAGTTTGCAATTTGTGGATGACCCCTTATCTTGTTATTTAATTTAAAGGGGTCGTCTCCATATTTAAATTTACCCCGAAGTTTGGCAACAGTTCGAAGGCGAATGCGGACAGATCGGATATTTCTACGCAAAAGAAGTTCAGCTTGCAATTTGTGGATGACCCCCTATCTTATTATTTATTTTAAAGGGGTCGTCTCCATATTTAAATTTCCCCCGAAGTTTGACGGCAGTTAGAAATCGAATACGGACAGATTGGATATGCCTACGCATGATAAGTTCAGCTTGCAATTTGTGGATGACCCCCTATCTTATTATTTATTTTTAAGGGGTCGTCTCCATATTTATATTTCCCCTGAAGTTTGGCGTCAGTTAGAAGGCGAATACGCACAGATTGGATATTCCTAAGCATGAGAAGTTCAGATGGCAATTTGTGGATGGCCCCTTATCTTATTATTTATTTTAAGGGGGTCGTCTCCATATTTAAATTTCCCCCGAAGTTTGTCGGCAGTTAGAAATCGAATACAGACAGATTAGATATTCCTACGCATGATAAGTTCAGCTTGCAATTTGTGGATGACCCCCTATTTTTTTATTTATTTTAAAGGGGTCGTCTCCATATTTAAATTTCCCCCGAAGTTTGACGGCAGTTAGAAATCGAATGCGGACAGATCGGATATTTCAACGCAATTAGCCGTTCAGCTTGCAATTTGTGGATGGCCCCCTATCTTATTATTTATTTTAAGGGGGTCGTCTCCATATTTAAATTTCCCCCGAAGTTTGACGGCAGTTAGAAATCGAATACGGACAGATTGGATATTCCTACGCATGAGAAGTTCAGCTTGCAATTTGTGGATGACACCCTATCTTATTATTTATTTTAAAGGGGTCGTCTCCATATTTATATTTACCCCGAAGTTTTTTAACAGTTAGAAGGCGAATACGGACAGATTGGATATTCCTACGCATGATAAGTTCAGCTTGCAATTTGTGGATGACCCCCTCTTTTATTATTTATTTTAAGGGGATCGTCTCCATATTTAAATTTCCCCCGAAGTTTGACGGCAGTTAGAAATCGAACACGGACAGATTGGATATTCCTACGAATGAGAAGTTCAGCTTGCAATTTGTTGATGACCCCCTATCTTATTATTTATTTTAAAGGTTTCGTCTCCATATTTATATTTTTAATGGAGTTTAACGGCAGTTAGAAATCGAATACTTCAACAGATACAGATCGGATATTTCAACGCAATTAGCCGTTCAGCTTGCAATTTGTGGATGGCCCCCTATCTTATTATTTATTTTAAGGGGGTCGTCTCCATATTTAAATTTCCCCCGAAGTTTGACGACAGTTAGAAATCGAATACGGACATGATTGGATATTCCTACGCATGATAAGTTCAGCTTGCAATTTGTGGATGACCCCCTATCTTATTATTTATTTTAAAGGGGTCGTCTCCATATTTAAACTTTCCCCGAAGTTTGGCGACAGTTAGAAGGCGAAAGCGGACATATCGGATATTCGTAAGCCTGACAAGTTCAGATTGCAATTTGTGGATGACCCCCTATCTTATTATTTATTTTAAAGGGGTCGTCTCCATATTTAAATTTCCCCTGAAGTTTGACGGCAGTTAGAAATCGAATACGGACAGATTGGATATTCCTACGCATGAGAAGTTCTGCTTGCAATTTGTGGATGACACCCTATCTTAATATTTATTTTAAAGGTGTCGTCTCAATATTTATATTTTTCCTGGAGTTTAACGGCAGTTAGAAATCGTATACGGACTGATTGGTTATTCCTACGCATGATAAGTTCAGCTTGCAATTTGTGGATGACCCCCTATGTTATTATTTATTTTAAAGGGGTCGTCTCCATATTTATATTTACCCCGAAGTTTTTTAACAGTTAGAAGGCGAATACGGACATATTGGAGATTCCTACGCATGAGAAGTTCAGCTTGCAATTTGTGGATGGCCCCCTATCTTATTATTTATTTTAAGGGGGTCGTCTCCATATTTAAATTTCCCCCGAAGTTTGACGGCAGTTAGAAATCGAATACGGATAGATTGGATATTCCTACGCATGATAAGTTCAGCTTGCAATTTGTGGATGACCCCCTATTTTTTTATTTATTTTAAAGGGGTCGTCTCCATATTTAAATTTCCCCCGAAGTTTGACGGCAGTTAGAAATCGAATGCGGACAGATCGGATATTTCAACGCAATTAGCCGTTCAGCTTGCAATTTGTGGATGGCCCCCTATCTTATTATTTATTTTAAGGGGGTCGTCTCCATATTTAAATTTCCCCCGAAGTTTGACGGCAGTTAGAAATCGAATACGGACAGATTGGATATTCCTACGCATGAGAAGTTCAGCTTGCAATTTGTGGATGACACCCTATCTTATTATTTATTTTAAAGGGGTCGTCTCCATATTTATATTTACCCCGAAGTTTTTTAACAGTTAGAAGGCGAATACGGACAGATTGGATATTCCTACGCATGATAAGTTCAGCTTGCAATTTGCGGATGACCCCCTCTTTTATTATTTATTTTAAGGGGATCGTCTCCATATTTAAATTTCCCCCGAAGTTTGACGGCAGTTAGAAATCGAACACGGACAGATTGGATATTCCTACGAATGAGAAGTTCAGCTTGCAATTTGTTGATGACCCCCTATCTTATTATTTATTTTAAAGGTTTCGTCTCCATATTTATATTTTTAATGGAGTTTAACGGCAGTTAGAAATCGAATACTTCAACAGATACAGATCGGATATTTCAACGCAATTAGCCGTTCAGCTTGCAATTTGTGGATGGCCCCCTATCTTATTATTTATTTTAAGGGGGTCGTCTCCATATTTAAATTTCCCCCGAAGTTTGACGACAGTTAGAAATCGAATACGGACATGATTGGATATTCCTACGCATGATAAGTTCAGCTTGCAATTTGTGGATGACCCCCTATCTTATTATTTATTTTAAAGGGGTCGTCTCCATATTTAAACTTTCCCCGAAGTTTGGCGACAGTTAGAAGGCGAAAGCGGACATATCGGATATTCGTAAGCCTGACAAGTTCAGATTGCAATTTGTGGATGACCCCCTATCTTATTATTTATTTTAAAGGGGTCGTCTCCATATTTAAATTTCCCCTGAAGTTTGACGGCAGTTAGAAATCGAATACGGACAGATTGGATATTCCTACGCATGAGAAGTTCTGCTTGCAATTTGTGGATGACACCCTATCTTAATATTTATTTTAAAGGTGTCGTCTCAATATTTATATTTTTCCTGGAGTTTAACGGCAGTTAGAAATCGTATACGGACTGATTGGTTATTCCTACGCATGATAAGTTCAGCTTGCAATTTGTGGATGACCCCCTATGTTATTATTTATTTTAAAGGGGTCGTCTCCATATTTATATTTACCCCGAAGTTTTTTAACAGTTAGAAGGCGAATACGGACATATTGGAGATTCCTACGCATGAGAAGTTCAGCTTGCAATTTGTGGATGGCCCCCTATCTTATTATTTATTTTAAAGGGGTCGTCTCCATATTTATTTTTACTCCGAAATTTTTTAACAGTTAGAAGGCGAATATGGACAGATGGGATATTTCTACGCATGAGAAGTTCAGCTTGCAATTTGTTGATTACCCCCTATCTTATTATTTATTTTAAAGGGGTCGTCTCCATATTTAAATTTCCCTCGAAGTTTGACGGCAGTTAGAAATCGAATACGGACAGATTAGATATTCCTACGCATGGTAAGTTCAGCTTGCAATTTGTGGATGACCCCCTATTTTATTATTTATTTAAAAGGGGTCGTCTCCATATTTATATTTTTCCTGGAGTTTGGCGGTAGTTAGAAGGCGAATACGGACAGATTAGATATTCCTACGCATGATAAGTTCAGCTTGCAATTTGTGGATAACCCTCTATCTTATTATTTATTTTAAAGGGGTCGTTTCCATATTTATATTTACCCCGAAGTTTTTTAACAGTTAGAAGGCGAATATGGACAGATCGGATATTTCTACGCATGAGACGTCCAGCTTGCAGTTTGTGGATGACGCCCTATCTTAATATTTATTTTAAAGGTGTCGTTTCAATATTTATATTTTTCCTGGAGTTTGGCCAGCTTACAATTTGTGGATGACCCCCTATCTTATTAGTTATTTTAAAAGGTTCGTCTCCATATTTATATTTTTCCTGGAGTTTGGCGGCAGTTAGAAATCGAATACGGACAGATTGGATATTCCTACGCATGATATGTTCAGCTTGCAATTTGTGGATGACCCCCTATCTTATTATTTATTTTAAAGGGGTCGTCTCCATATTTAAATTTTCCCCGAAGTTTGACGGCAGTTAGAAATCGAATACGGACAGATTGGATATTCCTAAGCATGATAAGTTCAGCTTGCAATTTGTGGATGACCCCCTATCTTATTATTTATTTTAAAGGGGTAGTCTCCATATTTATATTTCCCCTTAAGTTTGGCGTCAGTTACAAGGCGAATACGCACAGATTGGATATTCCTAAGCATGAGAAGTTCAGAAGGCAATTTGTGGATGCCCCCCTTCTTATTATTTATTTTAAGGGGGTCGTCTCCATATTTAAATTTCCCTCGAAGTTTGACGGCAGTTAGAAATCGAATACGGACAGATTAGATATTCCTACGCATAGTAAGTTCAGCTTGCAATTTGTGGATGACCCCCTATTTTATTATTTATTTTAAAGGGGTCGTCTCCATATTTATATTTTTCCTGGAGTTGGCGGTAGTTAGAAGGCGAATACGGACAGATTGGATATTCCTACGCGTGTTAAACTCAGCTTGCAATTTGTGGATGACCCCCTATCTTATTATTTATTTTAAAGGGGTCGTCTCCATATTTAAATTTCCCCCAAAGTTTGGCTGCAGTTAGAAGGCGAATACGGACAGATTGGATATTCCTAGGCGTGTTAAACTCAGCTTGCAATTTGTGGATGACCCCCTATCTTATTATTTATTTTAAAGGGGTCGTCTCCATATTTATTTTTACCCCGAAATTTTTTAACAGTTAGAAGGCGAATATGGACAGATGGGATATTTCTACGCATGAGAAGTTCAGCTTGCAATTTGTTGATTACCCCCTATCTTATTATTTATTTTAAAGGGGTCGTCTCCATATTTATATTTACCCCGAAGTTTTTTAACAGTTAGAAGGCGAATACGGACAGATTGGATATTCCTACGCATGATAAGTTCAGCTTGCAATTTGTGGATGACCCCCTCTTTTATTATTTATTTTAAGGGGATCGTCTCCATATTTAAATTTCCCCCGAAGTTTGACGGCAGTTAGAAATCGAATACGGACAGATTGGATATTCCTACGAATGAGAAGTTCAGCTTGCAATTTGTTGATGACCCCCTATCTTATTATTTATTTTAAAGGTTTCGTCTCCATATTTATATTTTTAATGGAGTTTAACGGCAGTTAGAAATCGAATACTTCAACAGATACAGATCGGATATTTCAACGCAATTAGCCGTTCAGCTTGCAATTTGTGGATGGCCCCCTATCTTATTATTTATTTTAAGGGGGTCGTCTCCATATTTAAATTTCCCCCGAAGTTTGACGGCAGTTAGAAATCGAATACGGACAGATTGGATATTCCTACGCATGATAAGTTCAGCTTGCAATTTGTGGATGACCCCCTATCTTATTATTTATTTTAAAGGGGTCGTCTCCATATTTAAATTTTCCCCGAAGTTTGGCGACAGTTAGAAGGCGAAAGCGAACATATCGGATATTCGTAAGCCTGACAAGTTCAGATTGCAATTTGTGGATGACCCCCTATCTTTTTATTTATTTTAAAGGGTTCGTCTCCATATTTAAATTTACCCCGAAGTTTGGCGGCAGTTAGATGGCGAATACGGACAGATCGGATATTCCTACGCGGATTCTTCCGCGGATCGGATTTCCTGCACTCCATAGTTAAATTCATCTTGGAGTTTGTAAATGACATCCTATCTTGTTATTTATTTTAAATGGGTCGTTTCCATATTTATATTTTCCCTGGAATTTGGCGGCAGTTAGAAGCCGAATACGGACAGATTGATTATTCCTACGCATGAAAAGTTCAGTTTGCAATTTGTGGATGACCCCTTATCTTGTTATTTAATTTAAAGGGGTCGTCTCCATATTTAAATTTACCCCGAAGTTTGGCAACAGTTCGAAGGCGAATGCGGACAGATCGGATATTTCTACGCAAAAGAAGTTCAGCTTGCAATTTGTGGATGACCCCCTATCTTATTATTTATTTTAAAGGGGTCGTCTCCATATTTAAATTTCCCCCGAAGTTTGACGGCAGTTAGAAATCGAATACGGACAGATTGGATATGCCTACGCATGATAAGTTCAGCTTGCAATTTGTGGATGACCCCCTATCTTATTATTTATTTTTAAGGGGTCGTCTCCATATTTATATTTCCCCTGAAGTTTGGCGTCAGTTAGAAGGCGAATACGCACAGATTGGATATTCCTAAGCATGAGAAGTTCAGATGGCAATTTGTGGATGGCCCCTTATCTTATTATTTATTTTAAGGGGGTCGTCTCCATATTTAAATTTCCCCCGAAGTTTGTCGGCAGTTAGAAATCGAATACAGACAGATTAGATATTCCTACGCATGATAAGTTCAGCTTGCAATTTGTGGATGACCCCCTATTTTTTTTATTTATTTTAAAGGGGTCGTCTCCATATTTAAATTTCCCCCGAAGTTTGACGGCAGTTAGAAATCGAATGCGGACAGATCGGATATTTCAACGCAATTAGCCGTTCAGCTTGCAATTTGTGGATGGCCCCCTATCTTATTATTTATTTTAAGGGGGTCGTCTCCATATTTAAATTTCCCCCGAAGTTTGACGGCAGTTAGAAATCGAATACGGACAGATTGGATATTCCTACGCATGAGAAGTTCAGCTTGCAATTTGTGGATGACACCCTATCTTATTATTTATTTTAAAGGGGTCGTCTCCATATTTATATTTACCCCGAAGTTTTTTAACAGTTAGAAGGAGATTGGATATTCCTACGCATGATAAGTTCAGCTTGCAATTTGTGGATGACCCCCT
This sequence comes from Troglohyphantes excavatus, assembly GCA_963932185.1. Classification (NCBI taxonomy): domain Eukaryota; kingdom Metazoa; phylum Arthropoda; class Arachnida; order Araneae; family Linyphiidae; genus Troglohyphantes; species Troglohyphantes excavatus. The sequence continues at coordinate 15,989,334 of OZ010673.1, forward strand.
CTTTTATTATTTATTTTAAGGGGATCGTCTCCATATTTAAATTTCCCCCGAAGTTTGACGGCAGTTAGAAATCGAACACGGACAGATTGGATATTCCTACGAATGAGAAGTTCAGCTTGCAATTTGTTGATGACCCCCTATCTTATTATTTATTTTAAAGGTTTCGTCTCCATATTTATATTTTTAATGGAGTTTAACGGCAGTTAGAAATCGAATACTTCAACAGATACAGATCGGATATTTCAACGCAATTAGCCGTTCAGCTTGCAATTTGTGGATGGCCCCCTATCTTATTATTTATTTTAAGGGGGTCGTCTCCATATTTAAATTTCCCCCGAAGTTTGACGACAGTTAGAAATCGAATACGGACATGATTGGATATTCCTACGCATGATAAGTTCAGCTTGCAATTTGTGGATGACCCCCTATCTTATTATTTATTTTAAAGGGGTCGTCTCCATATTTAAACTTTCCCCGAAGTTTGGCGACAGTTAGAAGGCGAAAGCGGACATATCGGATATTCGTAAGCCTGACAAGTTCAGATTGCAATTTGTGGATGACCCCCTATCTTTTTATTTATTTTAAAGGGTTCGTCTCCATATTTAAATTTACCCCGAAGTTTGGCAACAGTTCGAAGGCGAATGCGGACAGATTTGATATTCCTACGCATGAGAAGTTCAGCTTGCAATTTGTGGATGACCCCCTATCTTATTATTTATTTTAAAGGGGTCGTCTCCATATTTAAATTTCCCCTGAAGTTTGACGGCAGTTAGAAATCGAATACGGACAGATTGGATATTCCTACGCATGAGAAGTTCTGCTTGCAATTTGTGGATGACACCCTATCTTAATATTTATTTTAAAGGTGTCGTCTCAATATTTATATTTTTCCTGGAGTTTAACGGCAGTTAGAAATCGTATACGGACTGATTGGTTATTCCTACGCATGATAAGTTCAGCTTGCAATTTGTGGATGACCCCCTATGTTATTATTTATTTTAAAGGGGTCGTCTCCATATTTATATTTACCCCGAAGTTTTTTAACAGTTAGAAGGCGAATACGGACATATTGGAGATTCCTACGCATGAGAAGTTCAGCTTGCAATTTGTGGATGACACCCTATCTTAATATTTATTTTAAAGGTGTCGTCTCCATATTTATATTTTTCCTGGAGTTTGGCGGTAGTTAGAAGGCGAATACGGACAGATTGGATATTCCTACGCGTGTTAAACTCAGCTTGCAATTTGTGGATGACCCCCTATCTTATTATTTATTTTAAAGGGGTCGTCTCCATATTTAAATTTCCCCCAAAGTTTGGCTGCAGTTAGAAGGCGAATACGGACAGATTGGATATTCCTAGGCGTGTTAAACTCAGCTTGCAATTTGTGGATGACCCCCTATCTTATTATTTATTTTAAAGGGGTCGTCTCCATATTTATTTTTACTCCGAAATTTTTTAACAGTTAGAAGGCGAATATGGACAGATGGGATATTTCTACGCATGAGAAGTTCAGCTTGCAATTTGTTGATTACCCCCTATCTTATTATTTATTTTAAAGGGGTCGTCTCCATATTTAAATTTCCCTCGAAGTTTGACGGCAGTTAGAAATCGAATACGGACAGATTAGATATTCCTACGCATGGTAAGTTCAGCTTGCAATTTGTGGATGACCCCCTATTTTATTATTTATTTAAAAGGGGTCGTCTCCATATTTATATTTTTCCTGGAGTTTGGCGGTAGTTAGAAGGCGAATACGGACAGATTAGATATTCCTACGCATGATAAGTTCAGCTTGCAATTTGTGGATAACCCTCTATCTTATTATTTATTTTAAAGGGGTCGTTTCCATATTTATATTTACCCCGAAGTTTTTTAACAGTTAGAAGGCGAATATGGACAGATCGGATATTTCTACGCATGAGACGTCCAGCTTGCAGTTTGTGGATGACGCCCTATCTTAATATTTATTTTAAAGGTGTCGTTTCAATATTTATATTTTTCCTGGAGTTTGGCCAGCTTACAATTTGTGGATGACCCCCTATCTTATTAGTTATTTTAAAAGGTTCGTCTCCATATTTATATTTTTCCTGGAGTTTGGCGGCAGTTAGAAATCGAATACGGACAGATTGGATATTCCTACGCATGATATGTTCAGCTTGCAATTTGTGGATGACCCCCTATCTTATTATTTATTTTAAAGGGGTCGTCTCCATATTTAAATTTCCCCCGAAGTTTGACGGCAGTTAGAAATCGTATACGGACAGATTGGATATTCCTAAGCATGATAAGTTCAGCTTGCAATTTGTGGATGACCCCCTATCTTATTATTTATTTTAAAGGGGTAGTCTCCATATTTATATTTCCCCTTAAGTTTGGCGTCAGTTACAAGGCGAATACGCACAGATTGGATATTCCTAAGCATGAGAAGTTCAGAAGGCAATTTGTGGATGCCCCCCTTCTTATTATTTATTTTAAGGGGGTCGTCTCCATATTTAAATTTCCCTCGAAGTTTGACGGCAGTTAGAAATCGAATACGGACAGATTAGATATTCCTACGCATAGTAAGTTCAGCTTGCAATTTGTGGATGACCCCCTATTTTATTATTTATTTTAAAGGGGTCGTCTCCATATTTATATTTTTCCTGGAGTTGGCGGTAGTTAGAAGGCGAATACGGACAGATTGGATATTCCTACGCGTGTTAAACTCAGCTTGCAATTTGTGGATGACCCCCTATCTTATTATTTATTTTAAAGGGGTCGTCTCCATATTTAAATTTCCCCGAAGTTTGACGGCAGTTAGAAATCGAATGCGGACAGATTGGATATTCCTACGCGTGGTAAACTCAGCTTGCAATTTGTGGATGACCCCCTATCTTATTATTTATTTTAAAGGGGTCGTCTCCATATTTAAATTTCCCCCAAAGTTTGGCTGCAGTTAGAAGGCGAATACGGACAGATTGGATATTCCTAGGCGTGTTAAACTCAGCTTGCAATTTGTGGATGACCCCCTATCTTATTATTTATTTTAAAGGGGTCGTCTCCATATTTATTTTTACCCCGAAATTTTTTAACAGTTAGAAGGCGAATATGGACAGATGGGATATTTCTACGCATGAGAAGTTCAGCTTGCAATTTGTTGATTACCCCCTATCTTATTATTTATTTTAAAGGGGTCGTCTCCATATTTATATTTACCCCGAAGTTTTTTAACAGTTAGAAGGCGAATACGGACAGATTGGATATTCCTACGCATGATAAGTTCAGCTTGCAATTTGTGGATGACCCCCTCTTTTATTATTTATTTTAAGGGGATCGTCTCCATATTTAAATTTCCCCCGAAGTTTGACGGCAGTTAGAAATCGAATACGGACAGATTGGATATTCCTACGAATGAGAAGTTCAGCTTGCAATTTGTTGATGACCCCCTATCTTATTATTTATTTTAAAGGTTTCGTCTCCATATTTATATTTTTAATGGAGTTTAACGGCAGTTAGAAATCGAATACTTCAACAGATACAGATCGGATATTTCAACGCAATTAGCCGTTCAGCTTGCAATTTGTGGATGGCCCCCTATCTTATTATTTATTTTAAGGGGGTCGTCTCCATATTTAAATTTCCCCCGAAGTTTGACGGCAGTTAGAAATCGAATACGGACAGATTGGATATTCCTACGCATGATAAGTTCAGCTTGCAATTTGTGGATGACCCCCTATCTTATTATTTATTTTAAAGGGGTCGTCTCCATATTTAAATTTTCCCCGAAGTTTGGCGACAGTTAGAAGGCGAAAGCGAACATATCGGATATTCGTAAGCCTGACAAGTTCAGATTGCAATTTGTGGATGACCCCCTATCTTTTTATTTATTTTAAAGGGTTCGTCTCCATATTTAAATTTACCCCGAAGTTTGGCGGCAGTTAGATGGCGAATACGGACAGATCGGATATTCCTACGCGGATTCTTCCGCGGATCGGATTTCCTGCACTCCATAGTTAAATTCATCTTGGAGTTTGTAAATGACATCCTATCTTGTTATTTATTTTAAATGGGTCGTTTCCATATTTATATTTTCCCTGGAATTTGGCGGCAGTTAGAAGCCGAATACGGACAGATTGATTATTCCTACGCATGAAAAGTTCAGTTTGCAATTTGTGGATGACCCCTTATCTTGTTATTTAATTTAAAGGGGTCGTCTCCATATTTAAATTTACCCCGAAGTTTGGCAACAGTTCGAAGGCGAATGCGGACAGATCGGATATTTCTACGCAAAAGAAGTTCAGCTTGCAATTTGTGGATGACCCCCTATCTTATTATTTATTTTAAAGGGGTCGTCTCCATATTTAAATTTCCCCCGAAGTTTGACGGCAGTTAGAAATCGAATACGGACAGATTGGATATGCCTACGCATGATAAGTTCAGCTTGCAATTTGTGGATGACCCCCTATCTTATTATTTATTTTTAAGGGGTCGTCTCCATATTTATATTTCCCCTGAAGTTTGGCGTCAGTTAGAAGGCGAATACGCACAGATTGGATATTCCTAAGCATGAGAAGTTCAGATGGCAATTTGTGGATGGCCCCTTATCTTATTATTTATTTTAAGGGGGTCGTCTCCATATTTAAATTTCCCCCGAAGTTTGTCGGCAGTTAGAAATCGAATACAGACAGATTAGATATTCCTACGCATGATAAGTTCAGCTTGCAATTTGTGGATGACCCCCTATTTTTTTATTTATTTTAAAGGGGTCGTCTCCATATTTAAATTTCCCCCGAAGTTTGACGGCAGTTAGAAATCGAATGCGGACAGATCGGATATTTCAACGCAATTAGCCGTTCAGCTTGCAATTTGTGGATGGCCCCCTATCTTATTATTTATTTTAAGGGGGTCGTCTCCATATTTAAATTTCCCCCGAAGTTTGACGGCAGTTAGAAATCGAATACGGACAGATTGGATATTCCTACGCATGAGAAGTTCAGCTTGCAATTTGTGGATGACACCCTATCTTATTATTTATTTTAAAGGGGTCGTCTCCATATTTATATTTACCCCGAAGTTTTTTAACAGTTAGAAGGCGAATACGGACAGATTGGATATTCCTACGCATGATAAGTTCAGCTTGCAATTTGTGGATGACCCCCTCTTTTATTATTTATTTTAAGGGGATCGTCTCCATATTTAAATTTCCCCCGAAGTTTGACGGCAGTTAGAAATCGAACACGGACAGATTGGATATTCCTACGAATGAGAAGTTCAGCTTGCAATTTGTTGATGACCCCCTATCTTATTATTTATTTTAAAGGTTTCGTCTCCATATTTATATTTTTAATGGAGTTTAACGGCAGTTAGAAATCGAATACTTCAACAGATACAGATCGGATATTTCAACGCAATTAGCCGTTCAGCTTGCAATTTGTGGATGGCCCCCTATCTTATTATTTATTTTAAGGGGGTCGTCTCCATATTTAAATTTCCCCCGAAGTTTGACGACAGTTAGAAATCGAATACGGACATGATTGGATATTCCTACGCATGATAAGTTCAGCTTGCAATTTGTGGATGACCCCCTATCTTATTATTTATTTTAAAGGGGTCGTCTCCATATTTAAACTTTCCCCGAAGTTTGGCGACAGTTAGAAGGCGAAAGCGGACATATCGGATATTCGTAAGCCTGACAAGTTCAGATTGCAATTTGTGGATGACCCCCTATCTTATTATTTATTTTAAAGGGGTCGTCTCCATATTTAAATTTCCCCTGAAGTTTGACGGCAGTTAGAAATCGAATACGGACAGATTGGATATTCCTACGCATGAGAAGTTCTGCTTGCAATTTGTGGATGACACCCTATCTTAATATTTATTTTAAAGGTGTCGTCTCAATATTTATATTTTTCCTGGAGTTTAACGGCAGTTAGAAATCGTATACGGACTGATTGGTTATTCCTACGCATGATAAGTTCAGCTTGCAATTTGTGGATGACCCCCTATGTTATTATTTATTTTAAAGGGGTCGTCTCCATATTTATATTTACCCCGAAGTTTTTTAACAGTTAGAAGGCGAATACGGACATATTGGAGATTCCTACGCATGAGAAGTTCAGCTTGCAATTTGTGGATGGCCCCCTATCTTATTATTTATTTTAAGGGGGTCGTCTCCATATTTAAATTTCCCCCGAAGTTTGACGGCAGTTAGAAATCGAATACGGATAGATTGGATATTCCTACGCATGATAAGTTCAGCTTGCAATTTGTTGATGACCCCCTATCTTATTATTTATTTTAAGGGGGTCGTCTCCATATTTAAATTTCCCCCGAAGTTTGACGGCAGTTAGAAATCGAATACGGACAGATTGGATATTCCTACGCATGATAAGTTCAGCTTGCAATTTGTGGATGACCCCCTATCTTATTATTTATTTTAAAGGGGTCGTCTCCATATTTAAATTTACCTTGAAGTTTGGCGGCAGTTAGAAATCGAATGCGAACAGATCGAATGTTTCAACGCAATTAGACGTTCAGCTTGCAATTTGTGGATGACCCCCTATCTTATTATTTATTTTAAGGGGGTCGTCTCCATATTTAAATTTCCCCCGAAGTTTGACGGCAGTTAGAAATCGAATACGGACAGATTGGATATTCCTACGCATGATAAGTTCAGCTTGCAATTTGTGGATGACCCCCTATCTTATTATTTATTTTAAAGGGGTCGTCTCCATATTTAAATTTCCCCTGAAGTTTGACGGCAGTTAGAAATCGAATACGGACAGATTGGATATTCCTACGCATGAGAAGTTCTGCTTGCAATTTGTGGATGACACCCTATCTTAATATTTATTTTAAAGGTGTCGTCTCAATATTTATATTTTTCCTGGAGTTTAACGGCAGTTAGAAATCGTATACGGACTGATTGGTTATTCCTACGCATGATAAGTTCAGCTTGCAATTTGTGGATGACCCCCTATGTTATTATTTATTTTAAAGGGGTCGTCTCCATATTTATATTTACCCCGAAGTTTTTTAACAGTTAGAAGGCGAATACGGACATATTGGAGATTCCTACGCATGAGAAGTTCAGCTTGCAATTTGTGGATGGCCCCCTATCTTATTATTTATTTTAAGGGGGTCGTCTCCATATTTAAATTTCCCCCGAAGTTTGACGGCAGTTAGAAATCGAATACGGATAGATTGGATATTCCTACGCATGATAAGTTCAGCTTGCAATTTGTTGATGACCCCCTATCTTATTATTTATTTTAAGGGGGTCGTCTCCATATTTAAATTTCCCCCGAAGTTTGACGGCAGTTAGAAATCGAATACGGACAGATTGGATATTCCTACGCATGATAAGTTCAGCTTGCAATTTGTGGATGACCCCCTATCTTATTATTTATTTTAAAGGGGTCGTCTCCATATTTAAATTTACCTTGAAGTTTGGCGGCAGTTAGAAATCGAATGCGAACAGATCGAATGTTTCAACGCAATTAGACGTTCAGCTTGCAATTTGTGGATGACCCCCTATCTTATTATTTATTTTAAGGGGGTCGTCTCCATATTTAAATTTCCCCCGAAGTTTGACGGCAGTTAGAAATCGAATACGGACAGATTGGATATTCCTACGCATGATAAGTTCAGCTTGCAATTTGTGGATGACCCCCTATTTTATTATTTATTTTAAAGGGGTCGTCTCCATATTTAAATTTCCCCCGAAGTTTGACGGCAGTTAGAAATCGAATGCGGACAGATCGGATATTCCTAAGCATGATAAGTTCAGCTTGCAATTTGTGGATGACCCCCTATCTTATTATTTATTTTAAAGGGGTCGTCTCCATATTTATATTTCCCCTGAAGTTTGGCGTCAGTTAGAAGGCGAATACGCACAGATTGGATATTCCTATGCATGACAAGTTTAGCTTGCAATTTGTGGATGACCCGGACAGATTGGATAATCCTACGCGTGTTAAACTCAGCTTGCAATTTGTGGATGACCCCCTATTTTATTAGTTATTTTAAAGGGGTCGTCTCCATATTTATATTTTTATTGGAGTTTAACGGCAGTTTGAAATCGAATACGGACTGATTGGTTATTCCTACGCATGATAAGTTCAGCTTGCAATTTGTGGATGACCCCCTATGTTATTATTTATTTTAAAGGGGTCGTCTCCATATTTAAATTTCCCCTGAAGTTTGACGGCAGTTAGAAATCGAATACGGACAGATTGGATATTCCTACGCATGAGAAGTTCTGCTTGCAATTTGTGGATGACACCCTATCTTAATATTTATTTTAAAGGTGTCGTCTCAATATATATATTTTTCCTGGAGTTTAACGGCAGTTAGAAATCGTATACGGACTGATTGGTTATTCCTACGCATGATAAGTTCAGCTTGCAATTTGTGGATGACCCCCTATGTTATTATTTATTTTAAAGGGGTCGTCTCCATATTTATATTTACCCCGAAGTTTTTTAACAGTTAGAAGGCGAATACGGACATATTGGAGATTCCTACGCATGAGAAGTTCAGCTTGCAATTTGTGGATGGCCCCCTATCTTATTATTTATTTTAAGGGGGTCGTCTCCATATTTAAATTTCCCCCGAAGTTTGACGGCAGTTAGAAATCGAATACGGATAGATTGGATATTCCTACGCATGATAAGTTCAGCTTGCAATTTGTTGATGACCCCCTATCTTATTATTTATTTTAAGGGGGTCGTCTCCATATTTAAATTTCCCCCGAAGTTTGACGGCAGTTAGAAATCGAATACGGACAGATTGGATATTCCTACGCATGATAAGTTCAGCTTGCAATTTGTGGATGACCCCCTATCTTATTATTTATTTTAAAGGGGTCGTCTCCATATTTAAATTTACCTTGAAGTTTGGCGGCAGTTAGAAATCGAATGCGAACAGATCGAATGTTTCAACGCAATTAGACGTTCAGCTTGCAATTTGTGGATGACCCCCTATCTTATTATTTATTTTAAGGGGGTCGTCTCCATATTTAAATTTCCCCCGAAGTTTGACGGCAGTTAGAAATCGAATACGGACAGATTGGATATTCCTACGCATGATAAGTTCAGCTTGCAATTTGTGGATGACCCCCTATCTTATTATTTATTTTAAAGGGGTCGTCTCCATATTTAAATTTCCCCTGAAGTTTGACGGCAGTTAGAAATCGAATACGGACAGATTGGATATTCCTACGCATGAGAAGTTCTGCTTGCAATTTGTGGATGACACCCTATCTTAATATTTATTTTAAAGGTGTCGTCTCAATATTTATATTTTTCCTGGAGTTTAACGGCAGTTAGAAATCGTATACGGACTGATTGGTTATTCCTACGCATGATAAGTTCAGCTTGCAATTTGTGGATGACCCCCTATGTTATTATTTATTTTAAAGGGGTCGTCTCCATATTTATATTTACCCCGAAGTTTTTTAACAGTTAGAAGGCGAATACGGACATATTGGAGATTCCTACGCATGAGAAGTTCAGCTTGCAATTTGTGGATGGCCCCTTATCTTATTATTTATTTTAAGGGGGTCGTCTCCATATTTAAATTTCCCCCGAAGTTTGACGGCAGTTAGAAATCGAATACGGACAGATTGGATATTCCTACGCATGATAAGTTCAGCTTGCAATTTGTGGATGACCCCCTATTTTAATAGTTATTTTAAAGGGGTCGTCTCCATATTTAAATTTCCCCCTAAGTTTGGCTGCAGTTAGTAGGCGAATACGGACAGATTGGATATTCCTACGCATGAGAAGTTATGCTTGCAATTTTTTGATAACCCGCTATCTTATTATTTATTTTAAAGGGGTCGTCTCCATATTTATATTTTTATTGGAGTTTAACGGCAGTTAGAAATCGAATACGGACTGATTGGTTATTCATACGCATGATAAGTTCAGCTTGCAATTTGTGGATGACCCCCTATCTTATTATTTATTTTAAAGGGGTCGTCTCCATATTTATATTTCCCCTGAAGTTTGGCGTCAGTTAGAAGGCGAATACGCACAGATTGGATATTCCTAAGCATGAGAAGTTCAGATGGCAATTTGTGGATGGCCCCCTATCTTATTATTTATTTTAAGGGGGTCGTCTCCATATTTAAATTTCCCCCGAAGTTTGTCGGCAGTTAGAAATCGAATACGGACAGATTAGATATTCCTACGCATGATAAGTTCATCTTGCAATTTGTGGATGACCCCCTATCTTATTATTTATTTTAAAGGGGTCGTCTCCATATTTATATTTTCCCTGGAGTTTGGCGGCAGTTAGAAGCCGAATTCGGACAGATTGATTATTCCTACGCATGAAAAGTTCAGTTTGCAATTTGTGGATGACCCGTTATCTTATTATTTAATTTAAAGGGGTCGTCTCCATATTTAAATTTCCCCCCAAGTTTGACGGCAGTTAGAAATCGAATACGGACAGATTGGATATTCCTGCGCATGAGAAGTTCAGCTTGCAATTTGTGGATGACACCCTATCTTAATATTTATTTTAAAGGTGTCGTCTCCATATTTATATTTTTCCTGGAGTTTGGCGGTAGTTAGAAGGCGAATACGGACAGATTGGATATTCCTACGCGTGTTAAACTCAGCTTGCAATTTGTGGATGACCCCCTATCTTATTATTTATTTTAAAGGGGTCGTCTCCATATTTAAATTTCCCCCAAAGTTTGGCTGCAGTTAGAAGGCGAATACGGACAGATTGGATATTCCTAGGCGTGTTAAACTCAGCTTGCAATTTGTGGATGACCCCCTATCTTATTATTTATTTTAAAGGGGTCGTCTCCATATTTATTTTTACTCCGAAATTTTTTAACAGTTAGAAGGCGAATATGGACAGATGGGATATTTCTACGCATGAGAAGTTCAGCTTGCAATTTGTTGATTACCCCCTATCTTATTATTTATTTTAAAGGGGTCGTCTCCATATTTAAATTTCCCTCGAAGTTTGACGGCAGTTAGAAATTGAATACGGACAGATTAGATATTCCTACGCATGGTAAGTTCAGCTTGCAATTTGTGGATGACCCCCTATTTTATTATTTATTTAAAAGGGGTCGTCTCCATATTTATATTTTTCCTGGAGTTTGGCGGTAGTTAGAAGGCGAATACGGACAGATTAGATATTCCTACGCATGATAAGTTCAGCTTGCAATTTGTGGATAACCCTCTATCTTATTATTTATTTTAAAGGGGTCGTTTCCATATTTATATTTACCCCGAAGTTTTTTAACAGTTAGAAGGCGAATATGGACAGATCGGATATTTCTACGCATGAGACGTCCAGCTTGCAGTTTGTGGATGACGCCCTATCTTAATATTTATTTTAAAGGTGTCGTTTCAATATTTATATTTTTCCTGGAGTTTGGCCAGCTTACAATTTGTGGATGACCCCCTATCTTATTAGTTATTTTAAAAGGTTCGTCTCAATATTTATATTTTTCCTGGAGTTTGGCGGCAGTTAGAAATCGAATACGGACAGATTGGATATTCCTACGCATGATATGTTCAGCTTGCAATTTGTGGATGACCCCCTATCTTATTATTTATTTTAAAGGGGTCGTCTCCATATTTAAATTTCCCCCGAAGTTTGACGGCAGTTAGAAATCGAATACGGACAGATTGGATATGCCTACGCATGATAAGTTCAGCTTGCAATTTGTGGATGACCCCCTATCTTATTATTTATTTTTAAGGGGTCGTCTCCATATTTATATTTCCCCTGAAGTTTGGCGTCAGTTAGAAGGCGAATACGCACAGATTGGATATTCCTAAGCATGAGAAGTTCAGATGGCAATTTGTGGATGGCCCCTTATCTTATTATTTATTTTAAGGGGGTCGTCTCCATATTTAAATTTACCTTGAAGTTTGGCGGCAGTTAGAAATCGAATGCGGACAGATTGGATATTCCTACGCATGATAAGTTCAGCTTGCAATTTGTGGATGACCCCCTATCTTATTATTTATTTTAAAGGGGTCGTCTCCATATTTAAATTTACCTTGAAGTTTGGCGGCAGTTAGAAATCGAATGCGAACAGATCGAATGTTTCAACGCAATTAGACGTTCAGCTTGCAATTTGTGGATGACCCCCTATCTTATTATTTATTTTAAAGGGGTCGTCTCCATATTTAAATTTTCCCCGAAGTTTGGCGACAGTTAGAAGGCGAAAGCGGACATATCGGATATTCGTAAGCCTGACAAGTTCAGATTGCAATTTGTGGATGACCCCCTATCTTTTTATTTATTTTAAAGGGTTCGTCTCCATATTTAAATTTACCCCGAAGTTTGGCGGCAGTTAGATGGCGAATACAGACAGATCGGATATTCCTACGCGGATTCTTCCGCGGATCGGATTTCCTGCACTCCATAGTTAAATTCATCTTGGAGTTTGTAAATGACATCCTATCTTGTTATTTATTTTAAATGGGTCGTTTCCATATTTATATTTTCCCTGGAATTTGGCGGCAGTTAGAAGCCAAATACGGACAGATTGATTATTCCTACGCATGAAAAGTTCAGTTTGCAATTTGTGGATGACCCCTTATCTTGTTATTTAATTTAAAGGGGTCGTCTCCATATTTAAATTTACCCCGAAGTTTGGCAACAGTTCGAAGACGAATGCGGACAGATCGGATATTCCTACGCGTGTTAAACTCAGCTTGCAATTTGTGGATGACCCCCTATCTTATTATTTATTTTAAAGGGGTCGTCTCCATATTTAAATTTCCCCCAAAGTTTGGCTGCAGTTAGAAGGCGAATACGGACAGATTGGATATTCCTAGGCGTGTTAAACTCAGCTTGCAATTTGTGGATGACCCCCTATCTTATTATTTATTTTAAAGGGGTCGTCTCCATATTTATTTTTACTCCGAAATTTTTTAACAGTTAGAAGGCGAATATGGACAGATGGGATATTTCTACGCATGAGAAGTTCAGCTTGCAATTTGTTGATTACCCCCTATCTTATTATTTATTTTAAAGGGGTCGTCTCCATATTTAAATTTCCCTCGAAGTTTGACGGCAGTTAGAAATTGAATACGGACAGATTAGATATTCCTACGCATGGTAAGTTCAGCTTGCAATTTGTGGATGACCCCCTATTTTATTATTTATTTAAAAGGGGTCGTCTCCATATTTATATTTTTCCTGGAGTTTGGCGGTAGTTAGAAGGCGAATACGGACAGATTAGATATTCCTACGCATGATAAGTTCAGCTTGCAATTTGTGGATAACCCTCTATCTTATTATTTATTTTAAAGGGGTCGTTTCCATATTTATATTTACCCCGAAGTTTTTTAACAGTTAGAAGGCGAATATGGACAGATCGGATATTTCTACGCATGAGACGTCCAGCTTGCAGTTTGTGGATGACGCCCTATCTTAATATTTATTTTAAAGGTGTCGTTTCAATATTTATATTTTTCCTGGAGTTTGGCCAGCTTACAATTTGTGGATGACCCCCTATCTTATTAGTTATTTTAAAAGGTTCGTCTCAATATTTATATTTTTCCTGGAGTTTGGCGGCAGTTAGAAATCGAATACGGACAGATTGGATATTCCTACGCATGATATGTTCAGCTTGCAATTTGTGGATGACCCCCTATCTTATTATTTATTTTAAAGGGGTCGTCTCCATATTTAAATTTCCCCCGAAGTTTGACGGCAGTTAGAAATCGAATACGGACAGATTGGATATGCCTACGCATGATAAGTTCAGCTTGCAATTTGTGGATGACCCCCTATCTTATTATTTATTTTTAAGGGGTCGTCTCCATATTTATATTTCCCCTGAAGTTTGGCGTCAGTTAGAAGGCGAATACGCACAGATTGGATATTCCTAAGCATGAGAAGTTCAGATGGCAATTTGTGGATGGCCCCTTATCTTATTATTTATTTTAAGGGGGTCGTCTCCATATTTAAATTTACCTTGAAGTTTGGCGGCAGTTAGAAATCGAATGCGGACAGATTGGATATTCCTACGCATGATAAGTTCAGCTTGCAATTTGTGGATGACCCCCTATCTTATTATTTATTTTAAAGGGGTCGTCTCCATATTTAAATTTACCTTGAAGTTTGGCGGCAGTTAGAAATCGAATGCGAACAGATCGAATGTTTCAACGCAATTAGACGTTCAGCTTGCAATTTGTGGATGACCCCCTATCTTATTATTTATTTTAAAGGGGTCGTCTCCATATTTAAATTTTCCCCGAAGTTTGGCGACAGTTAGAAGGCGAAAGCGGACATATCGGATATTCGTAAGCCTGACAAGTTCAGATTGCAATTTGTGGATGACCCCCTATCTTTTTATTTATTTTAAAGGGTTCGTCTCCATATTTAAATTTACCCCGAAGTTTGGCGGCAGTTAGATGGCGAATACAGACAGATCGGATATTCCTACGCGGATTCTTCCGCGGATCGGATTTCCTGCACTCCATAGTTAAATTCATCTTGGAGTTTGTAAATGACATCCTATCTTGTTATTTATTTTAAATGGGTCGTTTCCATATTTATATTTTCCCTGGAATTTGGCGGCAGTTAGAAGCCAAATACGGACAGATTGAGAATTCCTACGCATGAAAAGTTCAGTTTGCAATTTGTGGATGACCCCTTATCTTGTTATTTAATTTAAAGGGGTCGTCTCCATATTTAAATTTACCCCGAAGTTTGGCAACAGTTCGAAGACGAATGCGGACAGATCGGATATTTCTACGCAAAAGAAGTTCAGCTTGCAATTTGTTGATGACCCCCTATCTTATTATTTATTTTAAGGGGGTCGTCTCCATATTTAAATTTCCCCCGAAGTTTGACGGCAGTTAGAAATCGAATACGGACAGATTGGATATTCCTACGCATGATAAGTTCAGCTTGCAATTTGTGGATGACCCCCTATTTTATTATTTATTTTAAAGGGGTCGTCTCCACATTTAAATTTCCCCCGAAGTTTGACGGCAGTTAGAAATCGAATGCGGACAGATCGGATATTTCAACGCAATTAGCCGTTCAGCTTGCAATTTGTGGATGGCCCCCTATCTTATTATTTATTTTAAGGGGGTCGTCTCCATATTTAAATTTCCCCCGAAGTTTGACGGCAGTTAGAAATCGAATACGGACAGATTGGATATTCCTACGCATGATAAGTTCAGCTTGCAATTTGTGGATGACCCCCTATCTTATTATTTATTTTAAAGGGGTCGTCTCCATATTTAAATTTTCCCCGAAGTTTGACGGCAGTTAGAAATCGAATGCGGACAGATTGGATATTCCTACGCGTGGTAAACTCAGCTTGCAATTTGTGGATGACCCCCTATCTTATTATTTATTTTAAAGGGGTCGTCTCCATATTTAAATTTCCCCCAAAGTTTGGCTGCAGTTAGAAGGCGAATACGGACAGATTGGATATTCCTAGGCGTGTTAAACTCAGCTTGCAATTTGTGGATGACCCCCTATCTTATTATTTATTTTAAAGGGGTCGTCTCCATATTTATTTTTACCCCGAAATTTTTTAACAGTTAGAAGGCGAATATGGACAGATGGGATATTTCTACGCATGAGAAGTTCAGCTTGCAATTTGTTGATTACCCCCTATCTTATTATTTATTTTAAAGGGGTCGTCTCCATATTTATATTTACCCCGAAGTTTTTTAACAGTTAGAAGGCGAATACGGACAGATTGGATATTCCTACGCATGATAAGTTCAGCTTGCAATTTGTGGATGACCCCCTCTTTTATTATTTATTTTAAGGGGATCGTCTCCATATTTAAATTTCCCCCGAAGTTTGACGGCAGTTAGAAATCGAATACGGACAGATTGGATATTCCTACGAATGAGAAGTTCAGCTTGCAATTTGTTGATGACCCCCTATCTTATTATTTATTTTAAAGGTTTCGTCTCCATATTTATATTTTTAATGGAGTTTAACGGCAGTTAGAAATCGAATACTTCAACAGATACAGATCGGATATTTCAACGCAATTAGCCGTTCAGCTTGCAATTTGTGGATGGCCCCCTATCTTATTATTTATTTTAAGGGGGTCGTCTCCATATTTAAATTTCCCCCGAAGTTTGACGGCAGTTAGAAATCGAATACGGACAGATTGGATATTCCTACGCATGATAAGTTCAGCTTGCAATTTGTGGATGACCCCCTATCTTATTATTTATTTTAAAGGGGTCGTCTCCATATTTAAATTTTCCCCGAAGTTTGGCGACAGTTAGAAGGCGAAAGCGAACATATCGGATATTCGTAAGCCTGACAAGTTCAGATTGCAATTTGTGGATGACCCCCTATCTTTTTATTTATTTTAAAGGGTTCGTCTCCATATTTAAATTTACCCCGAAGTTTGGCGGCAGTTAGATGGCGAATACGGACAGATCGGATATTCCTACGCGGATTCTTCCGCGGATCGGATTTCCTGCACTCCATAGTTAAATTCATCTTGGAGTTTGTAAATGACATCCTATCTTGTTATTTATTTTAAATGGGTCGTTTCCATATTTATATTTTCCCTGGAATTTGGCGGCAGTTAGAAGCCGAATACGGACAGATTGATTATTCCTACGCATGAAAAGTTCAGTTTGTAATTTGTGGATGACCCCTTATCTTGTTATTTAATTTAAAGGGGTCGTCTCCATATTTAAATTTACCCCGAAGTTTGGCAACAGTTCGAAGGCGAATGCGGACAGATCGGATATTTCTACGCAAAAGAAGTTCAGCTTGCAATTTGTGGATGACCCCCTATCTTATTATTTATTTTAAAGGGGTCGTCTCCATATTTAAATTTCCCCCGAAGTTTGACGGCAGTTAGAAGGCGAAAGCGGACAGATTGGATATGCCTACGCATGATAAGTTCAGCTTGCAATTTGTGGATGACCCCCTATCTTATTATTTATTTTTAAGGGGTCGTCTCCATATTTATATTTCCCCTGAAGTTTGGCGTCAGTTAGAAGGCGAATACGCACAGATTGGATATTCCTAAGCATGAGAAGTTCATATGGCAATTTGTGGATGGCCCCTTATCTTATTATTTATTTTAAGGGGGTCGTCTCCATATTTAAATTTCCCCCGAAGTTTGTCGGCAGTTAGAAATCGAATACAGACAGATTAGATATTCCTACGCATGATAAGTTCAGCTTGCAATTTGTGGATGATCCCCTATTTTTTTATTTATTTTAAAGGGGTCGTCTCCATATTTAAATTTCCCCCGAAGTTTGACGGCAGTTAGAAATCGAATGCGGACAGATCGGATATTTCAACGCAATTAGCCGTTCAGCTTGCAATTTGTGGATGGCCCCCATCTTATTATTTATTTTAAGGGGGTCGTCTCCATATTTAAATTTCCCCCGAAGTTTGACGGCAGTTAGAAATCGAATACGGACAGATTGGATATTCCTACGCATGAGAAGTTCAGCTTGCAATTTGTGGATGACACCCTATCTTATTATTTATTTTAAAGGGGTCGTCTCCATATTTATATTTACCCCGAAGTTTTTTAACAGTTAGAAGGCGAATACGGACAGATTGGATATTCCTACGCATGATAAGTTCAGCTTGCAATTTGTGGATGACCCCCTCTTTTATTATTTATTTTAAGGGGATCGTCTCCATATTTAAATTTCCCCCGAAGTTTGACGGCAGTTAGAAATCGAACACGGACAGATTGGATATTCCTACGAATGAGAAGTTCAGCTTGCAATTTGTTGATGATCCCCTATCTTATTATTTATTTTAAGGGGGTCGTCTCCATATTTAAATTTCCCCCGAAGTTTGACGGCAGTTAGAAATCGAATACGGACAGATTGGATATTCCTACGCATGATAAGTTCAGCTTGCAATTTGTGGATGACCCCCTATCTTATTATTTATTTTAAAGGGGTCGTCTCCATATTTAAATTTACCTTGAAGTTTGGCGGCAGTTAGAAATCGAATGCGAACAGATCGAATGTTTCAACGCAATTAGACGTTCAGCTTGCAATTTGTGGATGACCCCCTATCTTATTATTTATTTTAAGGGGGTCGTCTCCATATTTAAATTTCCCCCGAAGTTTGACGGCAGTTAGAAATCGAATACGGACAGATTGGATATTCCTACGCATGATAAGTTCAGCTTGCAATTTGTGGATGACCCCCTATCTTATTATTTATTTTAAAGGGGTCGTCTCCATATTTAAATTTCCCCTGAAGTTTGACGGCAGTTAGAAATCGAATACGGACAGATTGGATATTCCTACGCATGAGAAGTTCTGCTTGCAATTTGTGGATGACACCCTATCTTAATATTTATTTTAAAGGTGTCGTCTCAATATTTATATTTTTCCTGGAGTTTAACGGCAGTTAGAAATCGTATACGGACTGATTGGTTATTCCTACGCATGATAAGTTCAGCTTGCAATTTGTGGATGACCCCCTATGTTATTATTTATTTTAAAGGGGTCGTCTCCATATTTATATTTACCCCGAAGTTTTTTAACAGTTAGAAGGCGAATACGGACATATTGGAGATTCCTACGCATGAGAAGTTCAGCTTGCAATTTGTGGATGGCCCCTTATCTTATTATTTATTTTAAGGGGGTCGTCTCCATATTTAAATTTCCCCCGAAGTTTGACGGCAGTTAGAAATCGAATACGGACAGATTGGATATTCCTACGCATGAGAAGTTATGCTTGCAATTTGTTGATAACCCGCTATCTTATTATTTATTTTAAAGGGGTCGTCTCCATATTTATATTTTTATTGGAGTTTAACGGCAGTTAGAAATCGAATACGGACTGATTGGTTATTCATACGCATGATAAGTTCAGCTTGCAATTTGTGGATGACCCCCTATCTTATTATTTATTTTAAAGGGGTCGTCTCCATATTTATATTTCCCCTGAAGTTTGGCGTCAGTTAGAAGGCGAATACGCACAGATTGGATATTCCTAAGCATGAGAAGTTCAGATGGCAATTTGTGGATGGCCCCCTATCTTATTATTTATTTTAAGGGGGTCGTCTCCATATTTAAATTTCCCCCGAAGTTTGTCGGCAGTTAGAAATCGAATACGGACAGATTAGATATTCCTACGCATGATAAGTTCATCTTGCAATTTGTGGATGACCCCCTATCTTATTATTTATTTTAAAGGGGTCGTCTCCATATTTATATTTTCCCTGGAGTTTGGCGGCAGTTAGAAGCCGAATTCGGACAGATTGATTATTCCTACGCATGAAAAGTTCAGTTTGCAATTTGTGGATGACCCGTTATCTTAT
Organism: Troglohyphantes excavatus; assembly: GCA_963932185.1. Lineage (NCBI taxonomy): Eukaryota > Metazoa > Arthropoda > Arachnida > Araneae > Linyphiidae > Troglohyphantes > Troglohyphantes excavatus. Next base: position 16,008,600 of record OZ010673.1, read on the forward strand.
TATTTAATTTAAAGGGGTCGTCTCCATATTTAAATTTCCCCCCAAGTTTGACGGCAGTTAGAAATCGAATACGGACAGATTGGATATTCCTGCGCATGAGAAGTTCAGCTTGCAATTTGTGGATGACACCCTATCTTAATATTTATTTTAAAGGTGTCGTCTCCATATTTATATTTTTCCTGGAGTTTGGCGGTAGTTAGAAGGCGAATACGGACAGATTGGATATTCCTACGCGTGTTAAACTCAGCTTGCAATTTGTGGATGACCCCCTATCTTATTATTTATTTTAAAGGGGTCGTCTCCATATTTAAATTTCCCCCAAAGTTTGGCTGCAGTTAGAAGGCGAATACGGACAGATTGGATATTCCTAGGCGTGTTAAACTCAGCTTGCAATTTGTGGATGACCCCCTATCTTATTATTTATTTTAAAGGGGTCGTCTCCATATTTATTTTTACTCCGAAATTTTTTAACAGTTAGAAGGCGAATATGGACAGATGGGATATTTCTACGCATGAGAAGTTCAGCTTGCAATTTGTTGATTACCCCCTATCTTATTATTTATTTTAAAGGGGTCGTCTCCATATTTAAATTTCCCTCGAAGTTTGACGGCAGTTAGAAATCGAATACGGACAGATTAGATATTCCTACGCATGGTAAGTTCAGCTTGCAATTTGTGGATGACCCCCTATTTTATTATTTATTTAAAAGGGGTCGTCTCCATATTTATATTTTTCCTGGAGTTTGGCGGTAGTTAGAAGGCGAATACGGACAGATTAGATATTCCTACGCATGATAAGTTCAGCTTGCAATTTGTGGATAACCCTCTATCTTATTATTTATTTTAAAGGGGTCGTTTCCATATTTATATTTACCCCGAAGTTTTTTAACAGTTAGAAGGCGAATATGGACAGATCGGATATTTCTACGCATGAGACGTCCAGCTTGCAGTTTGTGGATGACGCCCTATCTTAATATTTATTTTAAAGGTGTCGTTTCAATATTTATATTTTTCCTGGAGTTTGGCCAGCTTACAATTTGTGGATGACCCCCTATCTTATTAGTTATTTTAAAAGGTTCGTCTCAATATTTATATTTTTCCTGGAGTTTGGCGGCAGTTAGAAATCGAATACGGACAGATTGGATATTCCTACGCATGATATGTTCAGCTTGCAATTTGTGGATGACCCCCTATCTTATTATTTATTTTAAAGGGGTCGTCTCCATATTTAAATTTCCCCCGAAGTTTGACGGCAGTTAGAAATCGAATACGGACAGATTGGATATGCCTACGCATGATAAGTTCAGCTTGCAATTTGTGGATGACCCCCTATTTTTTTTATTTATTTTAAAGGGGTCGTCTCCATATTTAAATTTCCCCCGAAGTTTGACGGCAGTTAGAAATCGAATGCGGACAGATCGGATATTTCAACGCAATTAGCCGTTCAGCTTGCAATTTGTGGATGGCCCCCTATCTTATTATTTATTTTAAGGGGGTCGTCTCCATATTTAAATTTCCCCCGAAGTTTGACGGCAGTTAGAAATCGAATACGGACAGATTGGATATTCCTACGCATGAGAAGTTCAGCTTGCAATTTGTGGATGACACCCTATCTTATTATTTATTTTAAAGGGGTCGTCTCCATATTTATATTTACCCCGAAGTTTTTTAACAGTTAGAAGGCGAATACGGACAGATTGGATATTCCTACGCATGATAAGTTCAGCTTGCAATTTGTGGATGACCCCCTCTTTTATTATTTATTTTAAGGGGATCGTCTCCATATTTAAATTTCCCCCGAAGTTTGACGGCAGTTAGAAATCGAACACGGACAGATTGGATATTCCTACGAATGAGAAGTTCAGCTTGCAATTTGTTGATGACCCCCTATCTTATTATTTATTTTAAAGGTTTCGTCTCCATATTTATATTTTTAATGGAGTTTAACGGCAGTTAGAAATCGAATACTTCAACAGATACAGATCGGATATTTCAACGCAATTAGCCGCTCAGCTTGCAATTTGTGGATGGCCCCCTATCTTATTATTTATTTTAAGGGGGTCGTCTCCATATTTAAATTTCCCCCGAAGTTTGACGGCAGTTAGAAATCGAATACGGACATGATTGGATATTCCTACGCATGATAAGTTCAGCTTGCAATTTGTGGATGACCCCCTATCTTATTATTTATTTTAAAGGGGTCGTCTCCATATTTAAACTTTCCCCGAAGTTTGGCGACAGTTAGAAGGCGAAAGCGGACATATCGGATATTCGTAAGCCTGACAAGTTCAGATTGCGATTTGTGGATGACCCCCTATCTTTTTATTTATTTTAAAGGGTTCTTCTCCATATTTAAATTTACCCCGAAGTTTGGCAACAGTTCGAAGGCGAATGCGGACAGATTTGATATTCCTACGCATGATAAGTTCAGCTTGCAATTTGTGGATAACCCTCTATCTTATTATTTATTTTAAAGGGGTCGTTTCCATATTTATATTTACCCCGAAGTTTTTTAACAGTTAGAAGGCGAATATGGACAGATCGGATATTTCTACGCATGAGACGTCCAGCTTGCAGTTTGTGGATGACGCCCTATCTTAATATTTATTTTAAAGGTGTCGTTTCAATATTTATATTTTTCCTGGAGTTTGGCCAGCTTACAATTTGTGGATGACCCCCTATCTTATTAGTTATTTTAAAAGGTTCGTCTCAATATTTATATTTTTCCTGGAGTTTGGCGGCAGTTAGAAATCGAATACGGACAGATTGGATATTCCTACGCATGATATGTTCAGCTTGCAATTTGTGGATGACCCCCTATCTTATTATTTATTTTAAAGGGGTCGTCTCCATATTTAAATTTCCCCCGAAGTTTGACGGCAGTTAGAAATCGAATACGGACAGATTGGATATGCCTACGCATGATAAGTTCAGCTTGCAATTTGTGGATGACCCCCTATCTTATTATTTATTTTTAAGGGGTCGTCTCCATATTTATATTTCCCCTGAAGTTTGGCGTCAGTTAGAAGGCGAATACGCACAGATTGGATATTCCTAAGCATGAGAAGTTCAGATGGCAATTTGTGGATGGCCCCTTATCTTATTATTTATTTTAAGGGGGTCGTCTCCATATTTAAATTTACCTTGAAGTTTGGCGGCAGTTAGAAATCGAATGCGGACAGATTGGATATTCCTACGCATGATAAGTTCAGCTTGCAATTTGTGGATGACCCCCTATCTTATTATTTATTTTAAAGGGGTCGTCTCCATATTTAAATTTACCTTGAAGTTTGGCGGCAGTTAGAAATCGAATGCGAACAGATCGAATGTTTCAACGCAATTAGACGTTCAGCTTGCAATTTGTGGATGACCCCCTATCTTATTATTTATTTTAAAGGGGTCGTCTCCATATTTAAATTTTCCCCGAAGTTTGGCGACAGTTAGAAGGCGAAAGCGGACATATCGGATATTCGTAAGCCTGACAAGTTCAGATTGCAATTTGTGGATGACCCCCTATCTTTTTATTTATTTTAAAGGGTTCGTCTCCATATTTAAATTTACCCCGAAGTTTGGCGGCAGTTAGATGGCGAATACAGACAGATCGGATATTCCTACGCGGATTCTTCCGCGGATCGGATTTCCTGCACTCCATAGTTAAATTCATCTTGGAGTTTGTAAATGACATCCTATCTTGTTATTTATTTTAAATGGGTCGTTTCCATATTTATATTTTCCCTGGAATTTGGCGGCAGTTAGAAGCCAAATACGGACAGATTGATTATTCCTACGCATGAAAAGTTCAGTTTGCAATTTGTGGATGACCCCTTATCTTGTTATTTAATTTAAAGGGGTCGTCTCCATATTTAAATTTACCCCGAAGTTTGGCAACAGTTCGAAGACGAATGCGGACAGATCGGATATTCCTACGCGTGTTAAACTCAGCTTGCAATTTGTGGATGACCCCCTATCTTATTATTTATTTTAAAGGGGTCGTCTCCATATTTAAATTTCCCCCAAAGTTTGGCTGCAGTTAGAAGGCGAATACGGACAGATTGGATATTCCTAGGCGTGTTAAACTCAGCTTGCAATTTGTGGATGACCCCCTATCTTATTATTTATTTTAAAGGGGTCGTCTCCATATTTATTTTTACTCCGAAATTTTTTAACAGTTAGAAGGCGAATATGGACAGATGGGATATTTCTACGCATGAGAAGTTCAGCTTGCAATTTGTTGATTACCCCCTATCTTATTATTTATTTTAAAGGGGTCGTCTCCATATTTAAATTTCCCTCGAAGTTTGACGGCAGTTAGAAATTGAATACGGACAGATTAGATATTCCTACGCATGGTAAGTTCAGCTTGCAATTTGTGGATGACCCCCTATTTTATTATTTATTTAAAAGGGGTCGTCTCCATATTTATATTTTTCCTGGAGTTTGGCGGTAGTTAGAAGGCGAATACGGACAGATTAGATATTCCTACGCATGATAAGTTCAGCTTGCAATTTGTGGATAACCCTCTATCTTATTATTTATTTTAAAGGGGTCGTTTCCATATTTATATTTACCCCGAAGTTTTTTAACAGTTAGAAGGCGAATATGGACAGATCGGATATTTCTACGCATGAGACGTCCAGCTTGCAGTTTGTGGATGACGCCCTATCTTAATATTTATTTTAAAGGTGTCGTTTCAATATTTATATTTTTCCTGGAGTTTGGCCAGCTTACAATTTGTGGATGACCCCCTATCTTATTAGTTATTTTAAAAGGTTCGTCTCAATATTTATATTTTTCCTGGAGTTTGGCGGCAGTTAGAAATCGAATACGGACAGATTGGATATTCCTACGCATGATATGTTCAGCTTGCAATTTGTGGATGACCCCCTATCTTATTATTTATTTTAAAGGGGTCGTCTCCATATTTAAATTTCCCCCGAAGTTTGACGGCAGTTAGAAATCGAATACGGACAGATTGGATATGCCTACGCATGATAAGTTCAGCTTGCAATTTGTGGATGACCCCCTATCTTATTATTTATTTTTAAGGGGTCGTCTCCATATTTATATTTCCCCTGAAGTTTGGCGTCAGTTAGAAGGCGAATACGCACAGATTGGATATTCCTAAGCATGAGAAGTTCAGATGGCAATTTGTGGATGGCCCCTTATCTTATTATTTATTTTAAGGGGGTCGTCTCCATATTTAAATTTACCTTGAAGTTTGGCGGCAGTTAGAAATCGAATGCGGACAGATTGGATATTCCTACGCATGATAAGTTCAGCTTGCAATTTGTGGATGACCCCCTATCTTATTATTTATTTTAAAGGGGTCGTCTCCATATTTAAATTTACCTTGAAGTTTGGCGGCAGTTAGAAATCGAATGCGAACAGATCGAATGTTTCAACGCAATTAGACGTTCAGCTTGCAATTTGTGGATGACCCCCTATCTTATTATTTATTTTAAAGGGGTCGTCTCCATATTTAAATTTTCCCCGAAGTTTGGCGACAGTTAGAAGGCGAAAGCGGACATATCGGATATTCGTAAGCCTGACAAGTTCAGATTGCAATTTGTGGATGACCCCCTATCTTTTTATTTATTTTAAAGGGTTCGTCTCCATATTTAAATTTACCCCGAAGTTTGGCGGCAGTTAGATGGCGAATACAGACAGATCGGATATTCCTACGCGGATTCTTCCGCGGATCGGATTTCCTGCACTCCATAGTTAAATTCATCTTGGAGTTTGTAAATGACATCCTATCTTGTTATTTATTTTAAATGGGTCGTTTCCATATTTATATTTTCCCTGGAATTTGGCGGCAGTTAGAAGCCAAATACGGACAGATTGAGAATTCCTACGCATGAAAAGTTCAGTTTGCAATTTGTGGATGACCCCTTATCTTGTTATTTAATTTAAAGGGGTCGTCTCCATATTTAAATTTACCCCGAAGTTTGGCAACAGTTCGAAGACGAATGCGGACAGATCGGATATTTCTACGCAAAAGAAGTTCAGCTTGCAATTTGTTGATGACCCCCTATCTTATTATTTATTTTAAGGGGGTCGTCTCCATATTTAAATTTCCCCCGAAGTTTGACGGCAGTTAGAAATCGAATACGGACAGATTGGATATTCCTACGCATGATAAGTTCAGCTTGCAATTTGTGGATGACCCCCTATTTTATTATTTATTTTAAAGGGGTCGTCTCCACATTTAAATTTCCCCCGAAGTTTGACGGCAGTTAGAAATCGAATGCGGACAGATCGGATATTTCAACGCAATTAGCCGTTCAGCTTGCAATTTGTGGATGGCCCCCTATCTTATTATTTATTTTAAGGGGGTCGTCTCCATATTTAAATTTCCCCCGAAGTTTGACGGCAGTTAGAAATCGAATACGGACAGATTGGATATTCCTACGCATGATAAGTTCAGCTTGCAATTTGTGGATGACCCCCTATCTTATTATTTATTTTAAAGGGGTCGTCTCCATATTTAAATTTTCCCCGAAGTTTGACGGCAGTTAGAAATCGAATGCGGACAGATTGGATATTCCTACGCGTGGTAAACTCAGCTTGCAATTTGTGGATGACCCCCTATCTTATTATTTATTTTAAAGGGGTCGTCTCCATATTTAAATTTCCCCCAAAGTTTGGCTGCAGTTAGAAGGCGAATACGGACAGATTGGATATTCCTAGGCGTGTTAAACTCAGCTTGCAATTTGTGGATGACCCCCTATCTTATTATTTATTTTAAAGGGGTCGTCTCCATATTTATTTTTACCCCGAAATTTTTTAACAGTTAGAAGGCGAATATGGACAGATGGGATATTTCTACGCATGAGAAGTTCAGCTTGCAATTTGTTGATTACCCCCTATCTTATTATTTATTTTAAAGGGGTCGTCTCCATATTTATATTTACCCCGAAGTTTTTTAACAGTTAGAAGGCGAATACGGACAGATTGGATATTCCTACGCATGATAAGTTCAGCTTGCAATTTGTGGATGACCCCCTCTTTTATTATTTATTTTAAGGGGATCGTCTCCATATTTAAATTTCCCCCGAAGTTTGACGGCAGTTAGAAATCGAATACGGACAGATTGGATATTCCTACGAATGAGAAGTTCAGCTTGCAATTTGTTGATGACCCCCTATCTTATTATTTATTTTAAAGGTTTCGTCTCCATATTTATATTTTTAATGGAGTTTAACGGCAGTTAGAAATCGAATACTTCAACAGATACAGATCGGATATTTCAACGCAATTAGCCGTTCAGCTTGCAATTTGTGGATGGCCCCCTATCTTATTATTTATTTTAAGGGGGTCGTCTCCATATTTAAATTTCCCCCGAAGTTTGACGGCAGTTAGAAATCGAATACGGACAGATTGGATATTCCTACGCATGATAAGTTCAGCTTGCAATTTGTGGATGACCCCCTATCTTATTATTTATTTTAAAGGGGTCGTCTCCATATTTAAATTTTCCCCGAAGTTTGGCGACAGTTAGAAGGCGAAAGCGAACATATCGGATATTCGTAAGCCTGACAAGTTCAGATTGCAATTTGTGGATGACCCCCTATCTTTTTATTTATTTTAAAGGGTTCGTCTCCATATTTAAATTTACCCCGAAGTTTGGCGGCAGTTAGATGGCGAATACGGACAGATCGGATATTCCTACGCGGATTCTTCCGCGGATCGGATTTCCTGCACTCCATAGTTAAATTCATCTTGGAGTTTGTAAATGACATCCTATCTTGTTATTTATTTTAAATGGGTCGTTTCCATATTTATATTTTCCCTGGAATTTGGCGGCAGTTAGAAGCCGAATACGGACAGATTGATTATTCCTACGCATGAAAAGTTCAGTTTGTAATTTGTGGATGACCCCTTATCTTGTTATTTAATTTAAAGGGGTCGTCTCCATATTTAAATTTACCCCGAAGTTTGGCAACAGTTCGAAGGCGAATGCGGACAGATCGGATATTTCTACGCAAAAGAAGTTCAGCTTGCAATTTGTGGATGACCCCCTATCTTATTATTTATTTTAAAGGGGTCGTCTCCATATTTAAATTTCCCCCGAAGTTTGACGGCAGTTAGAAGGCGAAAGCGGACAGATTGGATATGCCTACGCATGATAAGTTCAGCTTGCAATTTGTGGATGACCCCCTATCTTATTATTTATTTTTAAGGGGTCGTCTCCATATTTATATTTCCCCTGAAGTTTGGCGTCAGTTAGAAGGCGAATACGCACAGATTGGATATTCCTAAGCATGAGAAGTTCATATGGCAATTTGTGGATGGCCCCTTATCTTATTATTTATTTTAAGGGGGTCGTCTCCATATTTAAATTTCCCCCGAAGTTTGTCGGCAGTTAGAAATCGAATACAGACAGATTAGATATTCCTACGCATGATAAGTTCAGCTTGCAATTTGTGGATGATCCCCTATTTTTTTATTTATTTTAAAGGGGTCGTCTCCATATTTAAATTTCCCCCGAAGTTTGACGGCAGTTAGAAATCGAATGCGGACAGATCGGATATTTCAACGCAATTAGCCGTTCAGCTTGCAATTTGTGGATGGCCCCCATCTTATTATTTATTTTAAGGGGGTCGTCTCCATATTTAAATTTCCCCCGAAGTTTGACGGCAGTTAGAAATCGAATACGGACAGATTGGATATTCCTACGCATGAGAAGTTCAGCTTGCAATTTGTGGATGACACCCTATCTTATTATTTATTTTAAAGGGGTCGTCTCCATATTTATATTTACCCCGAAGTTTTTTAACAGTTAGAAGGCGAATACGGACAGATTGGATATTCCTACGCATGATAAGTTCAGCTTGCAATTTGTGGATGACCCCCTCTTTTATTATTTATTTTAAGGGGATCGTCTCCATATTTAAATTTCCCCCGAAGTTTGACGGCAGTTAGAAATCGAACACGGACAGATTGGATATTCCTACGAATGAGAAGTTCAGCTTGCAATTTGTTGATGATCCCCTATCTTATTATTTATTTTAAGGGGGTCGTCTCCATATTTAAATTTCCCCCGAAGTTTGACGGCAGTTAGAAATCGAATACGGACAGATTGGATATTCCTACGCATGATAAGTTCAGCTTGCAATTTGTGGATGACCCCCTATCTTATTATTTATTTTAAAGGGGTCGTCTCCATATTTAAATTTACCTTGAAGTTTGGCGGCAGTTAGAAATCGAATGCGAACAGATCGAATGTTTCAACGCAATTAGACGTTCAGCTTGCAATTTGTGGATGACCCCCTATCTTATTATTTATTTTAAGGGGGTCGTCTCCATATTTAAATTTCCCCCGAAGTTTGACGGCAGTTAGAAATCGAATACGGACAGATTGGATATTCCTACGCATGATAAGTTCAGCTTGCAATTTGTGGATGACCCCCTATCTTATTATTTATTTTAAAGGGGTCGTCTCCATATTTAAATTTCCCCTGAAGTTTGACGGCAGTTAGAAATCGAATACGGACAGATTGGATATTCCTACGCATGAGAAGTTCTGCTTGCAATTTGTGGATGACACCCTATCTTAATATTTATTTTAAAGGTGTCGTCTCAATATTTATATTTTTCCTGGAGTTTAACGGCAGTTAGAAATCGTATACGGACTGATTGGTTATTCCTACGCATGATAAGTTCAGCTTGCAATTTGTGGATGACCCCCTATGTTATTATTTATTTTAAAGGGGTCGTCTCCATATTTATATTTACCCCGAAGTTTTTTAACAGTTAGAAGGCGAATACGGACATATTGGAGATTCCTACGCATGAGAAGTTCAGCTTGCAATTTGTGGATGGCCCCTTATCTTATTATTTATTTTAAGGGGGTCGTCTCCATATTTAAATTTCCCCCGAAGTTTGACGGCAGTTAGAAATCGAATACGGACAGATTGGATATTCCTACGCATGAGAAGTTATGCTTGCAATTTGTTGATAACCCGCTATCTTATTATTTATTTTAAAGGGGTCGTCTCCATATTTATATTTTTATTGGAGTTTAACGGCAGTTAGAAATCGAATACGGACTGATTGGTTATTCATACGCATGATAAGTTCAGCTTGCAATTTGTGGATGACCCCCTATCTTATTATTTATTTTAAAGGGGTCGTCTCCATATTTATATTTCCCCTGAAGTTTGGCGTCAGTTAGAAGGCGAATACGCACAGATTGGATATTCCTAAGCATGAGAAGTTCAGATGGCAATTTGTGGATGGCCCCCTATCTTATTATTTATTTTAAGGGGGTCGTCTCCATATTTAAATTTCCCCCGAAGTTTGTCGGCAGTTAGAAATCGAATACGGACAGATTAGATATTCCTACGCATGATAAGTTCATCTTGCAATTTGTGGATGACCCCCTATCTTATTATTTATTTTAAAGGGGTCGTCTCCATATTTATATTTTCCCTGGAGTTTGGCGGCAGTTAGAAGCCGAATTCGGACAGATTGATTATTCCTACGCATGAAAAGTTCAGTTTGCAATTTGTGGATGACCCGTTATCTTATTATTTAATTTAAAGGGGTCGTCTCCATATTTAAATTTCCCCCCAAGTTTGACGGCAGTTAGAAATCGAATACGGACAGATTGGATATTCCTGCGCATGAGAAGTTCAGCTTGCAATTTGTGGATGACACCCTATCTTAATATTTATTTTAAAGGTGTCGTCTCCATATTTATATTTTTCCTGGAGTTTGGCGGTAGTTAGAAGGCGAATACGGACAGATTGGATATTCCTACGCGTGTTAAACTCAGCTTGCAATTTGTGGATGACCCCCTATCTTATTATTTATTTTAAAGGGGTCGTCTCCATATTTAAATTTCCCCCAAAGTTTGGCTGCAGTTAGAAGGCGAATACGGACAGATTGGATATTCCTAGGCGTGTTAAACTCAGCTTGCAATTTGTGGATGACCCCCTATCTTATTATTTATTTTAAAGGGGTCGTCTCCATATTTATTTTTACTCCGAAATTTTTTAACAGTTAGAAGGCGAATATGGACAGATGGGATATTTCTACGCATGAGAAGTTCAGCTTGCAATTTGTTGATTACCCCCTATCTTATTATTTATTTTAAAGGGGTCGTCTCCATATTTAAATTTCCCTCGAAGTTTGACGGCAGTTAGAAATCGAATACGGACAGATTAGATATTCCTACGCATGGTAAGTTCAGCTTGCAATTTGTGGATGACCCCCTATTTTATTATTTATTTAAAAGGGGTCGTCTCCATATTTATATTTTTCCTGGAGTTTGGCGGTAGTTAGAAGGCGAATACGGACAGATTAGATATTCCTACGCATGATAAGTTCAGCTTGCAATTTGTGGATAACCCTCTATCTTATTATTTATTTTAAAGGGGTCGTTTCCATATTTATATTTACCCCGAAGTTTTTTAACAGTTAGAAGGCGAATATGGACAGATCGGATATTTCTACGCATGAGACGTCCAGCTTGCAGTTTGTGGATGACGCCCTATCTTAATATTTATTTTAAAGGTGTCGTTTCAATATTTATATTTTTCCTGGAGTTTGGCCAGCTTACAATTTGTGGATGACCCCCTATCTTATTAGTTATTTTAAAAGGTTCGTCTCAATATTTATATTTTTCCTGGAGTTTGGCGGCAGTTAGAAATCGAATACGGACAGATTGGATATTCCTACGCATGATATGTTCAGCTTGCAATTTGTGGATGACCCCCTATCTTATTATTTATTTTAAAGGGGTCGTCTCCATATTTAAATTTCCCCCGAAGTTTGACGGCAGTTAGAAATCGAATACGGACAGATTGGATATGCCTACGCATGATAAGTTCAGCTTGCAATTTGTGGATGACCCCCTATTTTTTTTATTTATTTTAAAGGGGTCGTCTCCATATTTAAATTTCCCCCGAAGTTTGACGGCAGTTAGAAATCGAATGCGGACAGATCGGATATTTCAACGCAATTAGCCGTTCAGCTTGCAATTTGTGGATGGCCCCCTATCTTATTATTTATTTTAAGGGGGTCGTCTCCATATTTAAATTTCCCCCGAAGTTTGACGGCAGTTAGAAATCGAATACGGACAGATTGGATATTCCTACGCATGAGAAGTTCAGCTTGCAATTTGTGGATGACACCCTATCTTATTATTTATTTTAAAGGGGTCGTCTCCATATTTATATTTACCCCGAAGTTTTTTAACAGTTAGAAGGCGAATACGGACAGATTGGATATTCCTACGCATGATAAGTTCAGCTTGCAATTTGTGGATGACCCCCTCTTTTATTATTTATTTTAAGGGGATCGTCTCCATATTTAAATTTCCCCCGAAGTTTGACGGCAGTTAGAAATCGAACACGGACAGATTGGATATTCCTACGAATGAGAAGTTCAGCTTGCAATTTGTTGATGACCCCCTATCTTATTATTTATTTTAAAGGTTTCGTCTCCATATTTATATTTTTAATGGAGTTTAACGGCAGTTAGAAATCGAATACTTCAACAGATACAGATCGGATATTTCAACGCAATTAGCCGCTCAGCTTGCAATTTGTGGATGGCCCCCTATCTTATTATTTATTTTAAGGGGGTCGTCTCCATATTTAAATTTCCCCCGAAGTTTGACGGCAGTTAGAAATCGAATACGGACATGATTGGATATTCCTACGCATGATAAGTTCAGCTTGCAATTTGTGGATGACCCCCTATCTTATTATTTATTTTAAAGGGGTCGTCTCCATATTTAAACTTTCCCCGAAGTTTGGCGACAGTTAGAAGGCGAAAGCGGACATATCGGATATTCGTAAGCCTGACAAGTTCAGATTGCGATTTGTGGATGACCCCCTATCTTTTTATTTATTTTAAAGGGTTCTTCTCCATATTTAAATTTACCCCGAAGTTTGGCAACAGTTCGAAGGCGAATGCGGACAGATTTGATATTCCTACGCATGAGAAGTTCAGCTTGCAATTTGTGGATGACCCCCTATCTTATTATTTATTTTAAAGGGGTCGTCTCCATATTTAAATTTCCCCTGAAGTTTGACGGCAGTTAGAAATCGAATACGGACAGATTGGATATTCCTACGCATGAGAAGTTCTGCTTGCAATTTGTGGATGACACCCTATCTTAATATTTATTTTAAAGGTGTCGTCTCAATATTTATATTTTTCCTGGAGTTTAACGGCAGTTAGAAATCGTATACGGACTGATTGGTTATTCCTACGCATGATAAGTTCAGCTTGCAATTTGTGGATGACCCCCTATCTTATTATTTATTTTAAAGGGGTCGTCTCCATATTTATATTTACCCCGAAGTTTTTTAACAGTTAGAAGGCGAATACGGACATATTGGAGATTCCTACGCATGAGAAGTTCAGCTTGCAATTTGTGGATGGCCCCCTATCTTATTATTTATTTTAAGGGGGTCGTCTCCATATTTAAATTTCCCCCGAAGTTTGACGGCAGTTAGAAATCGAATACGGATAGATTGGATATTCCTACGCATGATAAGTTCAGCTTGCAATTTGTTGATGACCCCCTATCTTATTATTTATTTTAAGGGGGTCGTCTCCATATTTAAATTTACCTTGAAGTTTGGCGGCAGTTAGAAATCGAATGCGAACAGATCGAATGTTTCAACGCAATTAGACGTTCAGCTTGCAATTTGTGGATGACCCCCTATCTTATTATTTATTTTAAGGGGGTCGTCTCCATATTTAAATTTCCCCCGAAGTTTGACGGCAGTTAGAAATCGAATACGGACAGATTGGATATTCCTACGCATGATAAGTTCAGCTTGCAATTTGTGGATGACCCCCTATCTTATTATTTATTTTAAAGGGGTCGTCTCCATATTTAAATTTTCCCCGAAGTTTGACGGCAGTTAGAAATCGAATGCGGACAGATTGGATATTCCTAAGCATGAGAAGTTCAGATGGCAATTTGTGGATGGCCCCTTATCTTATTATTTATTTTAAGGGGGTCGTCTCCATATTTAAATTTCCCCCGAAGTTTGACGGCAGTTAGAAATTGAATACGGACAGATTGGATATTCCTACGCATGATAAGTTCAGCTTGCAATTTGTGGATGACCCCCTATTTTAATAGTTATTTTAAAGGGGTCGTCTCCATATTTAAATTTCCCCCTAAGTTTGGCTGCAGTTAGTAGGCGAATACGGACAGATTGGATATTCCTACGCATGAGAAGTTATGCTTGCAATTTGTTGATAACCCGCTATCTTATTATTTATTTTAAAGGGGTCGTCTCCATATTTATATTTTTATTGGAGTTTAACGGCAGTTAGAAATCGAATACGGACTGATTGGTTATTCCTACGCATGATAAGTTCAGCTTGCAATTTGTGGATGACCCCCTATCTTATTATTTATTTTAAAGGGGTCGTCTCCATATTTATATTTCCCCTGAAGTTTGGCGTCAGTTAGAAGGCGAATACGCACATATCGGATATTCGTAAGCCTGACAAGTTCAGATTGCAATTTGTGGATGACCCCCTATCTTATTATTTATTTTAAAGGGGTCGTCTCCATATTTATATTTTCCCTGGAGTTTGGCGGCAGTTAGAAGCCGAATTCGGACAGATTGATTATTCCTACGCATGAAAAGTTCAGTTTGCAATTTGTGGATGACCCGTTATCTTATTATTTAATTTAAAGGGGTCGTCTCCATATTTAAATTTCCCCCCAAGTTTGACGGCAGTTAGAAATCGAATACGGACAGATTGGATATTCCTGCGCATGAGAAGTTCAGCTTGCAATTTGTGGATGACACCCTATCTTAATATTTATTTTAAAGGTGTCGTCTCCATATTTATATTTTTCCTGGAGTTTGGCGGTAGTTAGAAGGCGAATACGGACAGATTGGATATTCCTACGCGTGTTAAACTCAGCTTGCAATTTGTGGATGACCCCCTATCTTATTATTTATTTTAAAGGGGTCGTCTCCATATTTAAATTTCCCCCAAAGTTTGGCTGCAGTTAGAAGGCGAATACGGACAGATTGGATATTCCTAGGCGTGTTAAACTCAGCTTGCAATTTGTGGATGACCCCCTATCTTATTATTTATTTTAAAGGGGTCGTCTCCATATTTATTTTTACTCCGAAATTTTTTAACAGTTAGAAGGCGAATATGGACAGATGGGATATTTCTACGCATGAGAAGTTCAGCTTGCAATTTGTTGATTACCCCCTATCTTATTATTTATTTTAAAGGGGTCGTCTCCATATTTAAATTTCCCTCGAAGTTTGACGGCAGTTAGAAATTGAATACGGACAGATTAGATATTCCTACGCATGGTAAGTTCAGCTTGCAATTTGTGGATGACCCCCTATTTTATTATTTATTTAAAAGGGGTCGTCTCCATATTTATATTTTTCCTGGAGTTTGGCGGTAGTTAGAAGGCGAATACGGACAGATTAGATATTCCTACGCATGATAAGTTCAGCTTGCAATTTGTGGATAACCCTCTATCTTATTATTTATTTTAAAGGGGTCGTTTCCATATTTATATTTACCCCGAAGTTTTTTAACAGTTAGAAGGCGAATATGGACAGATCGGATATTTCTACGCATGAGACGTCCAGCTTGCAGTTTGTGGATGACGCCCTATCTTAATATTTATTTTAAAGGTGTCGTTTCAATATTTATATTTTTCCTGGAGTTTGGCCAGCTTACAATTTGTGGATGACCCCCTATCTTATTATTTATTTTAAAGGGGTCGTCTCCATATTTAAATTTACCTTGAAGTTTGGCGGCAGTTAGAAATCGAATGCGAACAGATCGAATGTTTCAACGCAATTAGACGTTCAGCTTGCAATTTGTGGATGACCCCCTATCTTATTATTTATTTTAAGGGGGTCGTCTCCATATTTAAATTTCCCCCGAAGTTTGACGGCAGTTAGAAATCGAATACGGACAGATTGGATATTCCTACGCATGATAAGTTCAGCTTGCAATTTGTGGATGACCCCCTATCTTATTATTTATTTTAAAGGGGTCGTCTCCATATTTAAATTTTCCCCGAAGTTTGACGGCAGTTAGAAATCGAATGCGGACAGATTGGATATTCCTAAGCATGATAAGTTCAGCTTGCAATTTGTGGATGACCCCCTATCTTATTATTTATTTTAAAGGGGTCGTCTCCATATTTATATTTCCCCTGAAGTTTGGCGTCAGTTAGAAGGCGAATACGCACAGATTGAATATTCCTAAGCATGAGAAGTTCAGATGGCAATTTGTGGATGGCCCCTTATCTTATTATTTATTTTAAGGGGGTCGTCTCCATATTTAAATTTCCCCCGAAGTTTGACGGCAGTTAGAAATCGAATACGGACAGATTGGATATTCCTACGCATGATAAGTTCAGCTTGCAATTTGTGGATGACCCCCTATTTTAATAGTTATTTTAAAGGGGTCGTCTCCATATTTAAATTTCCCCCTAAGTTTGGCTGCAGTTAGTAGGCGAATACGGACAGATTGGATATTCCTACGCATGAGAAGTTATGCTTGCAATTTGTTGATAACCCGCTATCTTATTATTTATTTTAAAGGGGTCGTCTCCATATTTATATTTTTATTGGAGTTTAACGGCAGTTAGAAATCGAATACGGACTGATTGGTTATTCCTACGCATGATAAGTTCAGCTTGCAATTTGTGGATGACCCCCTATCTTATTATTTATTTTAAAGGGGTCGTCTCCATATTTATATTTCCCCTGAAGTTTGGCGTCAGTTAGAAGGCGAATACGCACAGATTGGATATTCCTAAGCATGAGAAGTTCAGATGGCAATTTGTGGATGGCCCCCTATCTTATTATTTATTTTAAGGGGGTCGTCTCCATATTTAAATTTCCCCCGAAGTTTGTCGGCAGTTAGAAATCGAATACGGACAGATTAGATATTCCTACGCATGATAAGTTCATCTTGCAATTTGTGGATGACCCCCTATCTTATTATTTATTTTAAAGGGGTCGTCTCCATATTTATATTTTCCCTGGAGTTTGGCGGCAGTTAGAAGCCGAATTCGGACAGATTGATTATTCCTACGCATGAAAAGTTCAGTTTGCAATTTGTGGATGACCCGTTATCTTATTATTTAATTTAAAGGGGTCGTCTCCATATTTAAATTTCCCCCCAAGTTTGACGGCAGTTAGAAATCGAATACGGACAGATTGGATATTCCTGCGCATGAGAAGTTCAGCTTGCAATTTGTGGATTACCCCCTATCTTATTATTTATTTTAAAGGGGTCGTCTCCATATTTAAATTTCCCCCAAAGTTTGGCTGCAGTTAGAAGGCGAATACGGACAGATTGGATATTCCTAGGCGTGTTAAACTCAGCTTGCAATTTGTGGATGACCCCCTATCTTATTATTTATTTTAAAGGGGTCGTCTCCATATTTATTTTTACCCCGAAATTTTTTAACAGTTAGAAGGCGAATATGGACAGATGGGATATTTCTACGCATGAGAAGTTCAGCTTGCAATTTGTTGATTACCCCCTATCTTATTATTTATTTTAAAGGGGTCGTCTCCATATTTATATTTACCCCGAAGTTTTTTAACAGTTAGAAGGCGAATACGGACAGATTGGATATTCCTACGCATGATAAGTTCAGCTTGCAATTTGTGGATGACCCCCTCTTTTATTATTTATTTTAAGGGGATCGTCTCCATATTTAAATTTCCCCCGAAGTTTGACGGCAGTTAGAAATCGAATACGGACAGATTGGATATTCCTACGAATGAGAAGTTCAGCTTGCAATTTGTTGATGACCCCCTATCTTATTATTTATTTTAAAGGTTTCGTCTCCATATTTATATTTTTAATGGAGTTTAACGGCAGTTAGAAATCGAATACTTCAACAGATACAGATCGGATATTTCAACGCAATTAGCCGTTCAGCTTGCAATTTGTGGATGGCCCCCTATCTTATTATTTATTTTAAGGGGGTCGTCTCCATATTTAAATTTCCCCCGAAGTTTGACGGCAGTTAGAAATCGAATACGGACAGATTGGATATTCCTACGCATGATAAGTTCAGCTTGCAATTTGTGGATGACCCCCTATCTTATTATTTATTTTAAAGGGGTCGTCTCCATATTTAAATTTTCCCCGAAGTTTGGCGACAGTTAGAAGGCGAAAGCGAACATATCGGATATTCGTAAGCCTGACAAGTTCAGATTGCAATTTGTGGATGACCCCCTTTCTTTTTATTTATTTTAAAGGGTTCGTCTCCATATTTAAATTTACCCCGAAGTTTGGCGGCAGTTAGATGGCGAATACGGACAGATCGGATATTCCTACGCGGATTCTTCCGCGGATCGGATTTCCTGCACTCCATAGTTAAATTCATCTTGGAGTTTGTAAATGACATCCTATCTTGTTATTTATTTTAAATGGGTCGTTTCCATATTTATATTTTCCCTGGAATTTGGCGGCAGTTAGAAGCCGAATACGGACAGATTGATTATTCCTACGCATGAAAAGTTCAGTTTGCAATTTGTGGATGACCCCTTATCTTGTTATTTAATTTAAAGGGGTCTTCTCCATATTTAAATTTACCCCGAAGTTTGGCAACAGTTCGAAGGCGAATGCGGACAGATCGGATATTTCTACGCAAAAGAAGTTCAGCTTGCAATTTGTGGATGACCCCCTATCTTATTATTTATTTTAAAGGGGTCGTCTCCATATTTAAATTTCCCCCGAAGTTTGACGGCAGTTAGAAATCGAATACGGACAGATTGGATATGCCTACGCATGATAAGTTCAGCTTGCAATTTGTGGATGACCCCCTATCTTATTATTTATTTTTAAGGGGTCGTCTCCATATTTATATTTCCCCTGAAGTTTGGCGTCAGTTAGAAGGCGAATACGCACAGATTGGATATTCCTAAGCATGAGAAGTTCAGATGGCAATTTGTGGATGGCCCCTTATCTTATTATTTATTTTAAGGGGGTCGTCTCCATATTTAAATTTCCCCCGAAGTTTGTCGGCAGTTAGAAATCGAATACAGACAGATTAGATATTCCTAAGCATGATAAGTTCAGCTTGCAATTTGTGGATGACCCCCTATTTTTTTATTTATTTTAAAGGGGTCGTCTCCATATTTAAATTTTCCCCGAAGTTTGACGGCAGTTAGAAATCGAATGCGGACAGATCGGATATTTCAACGCAATTAGCCGTTCAGCTTGCAATTTGTGGATGGCCCCCTATCTTATTATTTATTTTAAGGGGGTCGTCTCCATATTTAAATTTCCCCCGAAGTTTGACGGCAGTTAGAAATCGAATACGGACAGATTGGATATTCCTACGCATGAGAAGTTCAGCTTGCAATTTGTGGATGACACCCTATCTTATTATTTATTTTAAAGGGGTCGTCTCCATATTTATATTTACCCCGAAGTTTTTTAACAGTTAGAAGGCGAATACGGACAGATTGGATATTCCTACGCATGATAAGTTCAGCTTGCAATTTGTGGATGACCCCCTCTTTTATTATTTATTTTAAGGGGATCGTCTCCATATTTAAATTTCCCCCGAAGTTTGACGGCAGTTAGAAATCGAACACGGACAGATTGGATATTCCTACGAATGAGAAGTTCAGCTTGCAATTTGTTGATGACCCCCTATCTTATTATTTATTTTAAAGGTTTCGTCTCCATATTTATATTTTTAATGGAGTTTAACGGCAGTTAGAAATCGAATACTTCAACAGATACAGATCGGATATTTCAACGCAATTAGCCGTTCAGCTTGCAATTTGTGGATGGCCCCCTATCTTATTATTTATTTTAAGGGGGTCGTCTCCATATTTAAATTTCCCCCGAAGTTTGACGGCAGTTAGAAATCGAATACGGACATGATTGGATATTCCTACGCATGATAAGTTCAGCTTGCAATTTGTGGATGACCCCCTATCTTATTATTTATTTTAAAGGGGTCGTCTCCATATTTAAACTTTCCCCGAAGTTTGGCGACAGTTAGAAGGCGAAAGCGGACATATCGGATATTCGTAAGCCTGACAAGTTCAGATTGCGATTTGTGGATGACCCCCTATCTTTTTATTTATTTTAAAGGGTTCTTCTCCATATTTAAATTTACCCCGAAGTTTGGCAACAGTTCGAAGGCGAATGCGGACAGATTTGATATTCCTACGCATGAGAAGTTCAGCTTGCAATTTGTGGATGACCCCCTATCTTATTATTTATTTTAAAGGGGTCGTCTCCATATTTAAATTTCCCCTGAAGTTTGACGGCAGTTAGAAATCGAATACGGACAGATTGGATATTCCTACGCATGAGAAGTTCTGCTTGCAATTTGTGGATGACACCCTATCTTAATATTTATTTTAAAGGTGTCGTCTCAATATTTATATTTTTCCTGGAGTTTAACGGCAGTTAGAAATCGTATACGGACTGATTGGTTATTCCTACGCATGATAAGTTCAGCTTGCAATTTGTGGATGACCCCCTATCTTATTATTTATTTTAAAGGGGTCGTCTCCATATTTATATTTACCCCGAAGTTTTTTAACAGTTAGAAGGCGAATACGGACATATTGGAGATTCCTACGCATGAGAAGTTCAGCTTGCAATTTGTGGATGGCCCCCTATCTTATTATTTATTTTAAGGGGGTCGTCTCCATATTTAAATTTCCCCCGAAGTTTGACGGCAGTTAGAAATCGAATACGGATAGATTGGATATTCCTACGCATGATAAGTTCAGCTTGCAATTTGTTGATGACCCCCTATCTTATTATTTATTTTAAGGGGGTCGTCTCCATATTTAAATTTACCTTGAAGTTTGGCGGCAGTTAGAAATCGAATGCGAACAGATCGAATGTTTCAACGCAATTAGACGTTCAGCTTGCAATTTGTGGATGACCCCCTATCTTATTATTTATTTTAAGGGGGTCGTCTCCATATTTAAATTTCCCCCGAAGTTTGACGGCAGTTAGAAATCGAATACGGACAGATTGGATATTCCTACGCATGATAAGTTCAGCTTGCAATTTGTGGATGACCCCCTATCTTATTATTTATTTTAAAGGGGTCGTCTCCATATTTAAATTTCCCCCAAAGTTTGGCTGCAGTTAGAAGGCGAATACGGACAGATTGGATATTCCTAGGCGTGTTAAACTCAGCTTGCAATTTGTGGATGACCCCCTATCTTATTATTTATTTTAAAGGGGTCGTCTCCATATTTATTTTTACTCCGAAATTTTTTAACAGTTAGAAGGCGAATATGGACAGATGGGATATTTCTACGCATGAGAAGTTCAGCTTGCAATTTGTTGATTACCCCCTATCTTATTATTTATTTTAAAGGGGTCGTCTCCATATTTAAATTTCCCTCGAAGTTTGACGGCAGTTAGAAATTGAATACGGACAGATTAGATATTCCTACGCATGGTAAGTTCAGCTTGCAATTTGTGGATGACCCCCTATTTTATTATTTATTTAAAAGGGGTCGTCTCCATATTTATATTTTTCCTGGAGTTTGGCGGTAGTTAGAAGGCGAATACGGACAGATTAGATATTCCTACGCATGATAAGTTCAGCTTGCAATTTGTGGATAACCCTCTATCTTATTATTTATTTTAAAGGGGTCGTTTCCATATTTATATTTACCCCGAAGTTTTTTAACAGTTAGAAGGCGAATATGGACAGATCGGATATTTCTACGCATGAGACGTCCAGCTTGCAGTTTGTGGATGACGCCCTATCTTAATATTTATTTTAAAGGTGTCGTTTCAATATTTATATTTTTCCTGGAGTTTGGCCAGCTTACAATTTGTGGATGACCCCCTATCTTATTATTTATTTTAAAGGGGTCGTCTCCATATTTAAATTTACCTTGAAGTTTGGCGGCAGTTAGAAATCGAATGCGAACAGATCGAATGTTTCAACGCAATTAGACGTTCAGCTTGCAATTTGTGGATGACCCCCTATCTTATTATTTATTTTAAGGGGGTCGTCTCCATATTTAAATTTCCCCCGAAGTTTGACGGCAGTTAGAAATCGAATACGGACAGATTGGATATTCCTACGCATGATAAGTTCAGCTTGCAATTTGTGGATGACCCCCTATCTTATTATTTATTTTAAAGGGGTCGTCTCCATATTTAAATTTTCCCCGAAGTTTGACGGCAGTTAGAAATCGAATGCGGACAGATTGGATATTCCTAAGCATGATAAGTTCAGCTTGCAATTTGTGGATGACCCCCTATCTTATTATTTATTTTAAAGGGGTCGTCTCCATATTTATATTTCCCCTGAAGTTTGGCGTCAGTTAGAAGGCGAATACGCACAGATTGAATATTCCTAAGCATGAGAAGTTCAGATGGCAATTTGTGGATGGCCCCTTATCTTATTATTTATTTTAAGGGGGTCGTCTCCATATTTAAATTTCCCCCGAAGTTTGACGGCAGTTAGAAATCGAATACGGACAGATTGGATATTCCTACGCATGATAAGTTCAGCTTGCAATTTGTGGATGACCCCCTATTTTAATAGTTATTTTAAAGGGGTCGTCTCCATATTTAAATTTCCCCCTAAGTTTGGCTGCAGTTAGTAGGCGAATACGGACAGATTGGATATTCCTACGCATGAGAAGTTATGCTTGCAATTTGTTGATAACCCGCTATCTTATTATTTATTTTAAAGGGGTCGTCTCCATATTTATATTTTTATTGGAGTTTAACGGCAGTTAGAAATCGAATACGGACTGATTGGTTATTCCTACGCATGATAAGTTCAGCTTGCAATTTGTGGATGACCCCCTATCTTATTATTTATTTTAAAGGGGTCGTCTCCATATTTATATTTCCCCTGAAGTTTGGCGTCAGTTAGAAGGCGAATACGCACAGATTGGATATTCCTAAGCATGAGAAGTTCAGATGGCAATTTGTGGATGGCCCCCTATCTTATTATTTATTTTAAGGGGGTCGTCTCCATATTTAAATTTCCCCCGAAGTTTGTCGGCAGTTAGAAATCGAATACGGACAGATTAGATATTCCTACGCATGATAAGTTCATCTTGCAATTTGTGGATGACCCCCTATCTTATTATTTATTTTAAAGGGGTCGTCTCCATATTTATATTTTCCCTGGAGTTTGGCGGCAGTTAGAAGCCGAATTCGGACAGATTGATTATTCCTACGCATGAAAAGTTCAGTTTGCAATTTGTGGATGACCCGTTATCTTATTATTTAATTTAAAGGGGTCGTCTCCATATTTAAATTTCCCCCCAAGTTTGACGGCAGTTAGAAATCGAATACGGACAGATTGGATATTCCTGCGCATGAGAAGTTCAGCTTGCAATTTGTGGATTACCCCCTATCTTATTATTTATTTTAAAGGGGTCGTCTCCATATTTAAATTTCCCCCAAAGTTTGGCTGCAGTTAGAAGGCGAATACGGACAGATTGGATATTCCTAGGCGTGTTAAACTCAGCTTGCAATTTGTGGATGACCCCCTATCTTATTATTTATTTTAAAGGGGTCGTCTCCATATTTATTTTTACCCCGAAATTTTTTAACAGTTAGAAGGCGAATATGGACAGATGGGATATTTCTACGCATGAGAAGTTCAGCTTGCAATTTGTTGATTACCCCCTATCTTATTATTTATTTTAAAGGGGTCGTCTCCATATTTATATTTACCCCGAAGTTTTTTAACAGTTAGAAGGCGAATACGGACAGATTGGATATTCCTACGCATGATAAGTTCAGCTTGCAATTTGTGGATGACCCCCTCTTTTATTATTTATTTTAAGGGGATCGTCTCCATATTTAAATTTCCCCCGAAGTTTGACGGCAGTTAGAAATCGAATACGGACAGATTGGATATTCCTACGAATGAGAAGTTCAGCTTGCAATTTGTTGATGACCCCCTATCTTATTATTTATTTTAAAGGTTTCGTCTCCATATTTATATTTTTAATGGAGTTTAACGGCAGTTAGAAATCGAATACTTCAACAGATACAGATCGGATATTTCAACGCAATTAGCCGTTCAGCTTGCAATTTGTGGATGGCCCCCTATCTTATTATTTATTTTAAGGGGGTCGTCTCCATATTTAAATTTCCCCCGAAGTTTGACGGCAGTTAGAAATCGAATACGGACAGATTGGATATTCCTACGCATGATAAGTTCAGCTTGCAATTTGTGGATGACCCCCTATCTTATTATTTATTTTAAAGGGGTCGTCTCCATATTTAAATTTTCCCCGAAGTTTGGCGACAGTTAGAAGGCGAAAGCGAACATATCGGATATTCGTAAGCCTGACAAGTTCAGATTGCAATTTGTGGATGACCCCCTTTCTTTTTATTTATTTTAAAGGGTTCGTCTCCATATTTAAATTTACCCCGAAGTTTGGCGGCAGTTAGATGGCGAATACGGACAGATCGGATATTCCTACGCGGATTCTTCCGCGGATCGGATTTCCTGCACTCCATAGTTAAATTCATCTTGGAGTTTGTAAATGACATCCTATCTTGTTATTTATTTTAAATGGGTCGTTTCCATATTTATATTTTCCCTGGAATTTGGCGGCAGTTAGAAGCCGAATACGGACAGATTGATTATTCCTACGCATGAAAAGTTCAGTTTGCAATTTGTGGATGACCCCTTATCTTGTTATTTAATTTAAAGGGGTCTTCTCCATATTTAAATTTACCCCGAAGTTTGGCAACAGTTCGAAGGCGAATGCGGACAGATCGGATATTTCTACGCAAAAGAAGTTCAGCTTGCAATTTGTGGATGACCCCCTATCTTATTATTTATTTTAAAGGGGTCGTCTCCATATTTAAATTTCCCCCGAAGTTTGACGGCAGTTAGAAATCGAATACGGACAGATTGGATATGCCTACGCATGATAAGTTCAGCTTGCAATTTGTGGATGACCCCCTATCTTATTATTTATTTTTAAGGGGTCGTCTCCATATTTATATTTCCCCTGAAGTTTGGCGTCAGTTAGAAGGCGAATACGCACAGATTGGATATTCCTAAGCATGAGAAGTTCAGATGGCAATTTGTGGATGGCCCCTTATCTTATTATTTATTTTAAGGGGGTCGTCTCCATATTTAAATTTCCCCCGAAGTTTGTCGGCAGTTAGAAATCGAATACAGACAGATTAGATATTCCTAAGCATGATAAGTTCAGCTTGCAATTTGTGGATGACCCCCTATTTTTTTATTTATTTTAAAGGGGTCGTCTCCATATTTAAATTTTCCCCGAAGTTTGACGGCAGTTAGAAATCGAATGCGGACAGATCGGATATTTCAACGCAATTAGCCGTTCAGCTTGCAATTTGTGGATGGCCCCCTATCTTATTATTTATTTTAAGGGGGTCGTCTCCATATTTAAATTTCCCCCGAAGTTTGACGGCAGTTAGAAATCGAATACGGACAGATTGGATATTCCTACGCATGAGAAGTTCAGCTTGCAATTTGTGGATGACACCCTATCTTATTATTTATTTTAAAGGGGTCGTCTCCATATTTATATTTACCCCGAAGTTTTTTAACAGTTAGAAGGCGAATACGGACAGATTGGATATTCCTACGCATGATAAGTTCAGCTTGCAATTTGTGGATGACCCCCTCTTTTATTATTTATTTTAAGGGGATCGTCTCCATATTTAAATTTCCCCCGAAGTTTGACGGCAGTTAGAAATCGAACACGGACAGATTGGATATTCCTACGAATGAGAAGTTCAGCTTGCAATTTGTTGATGACCCCCTATCTTATTATTTATTTTAAAGGTTTCGTCTCCATATTTATATTTTTAATGGAGTTTAACGGCAGTTAGAAATCGAATACTTCAACAGATACAGATCGGATATTTCAACGCAATTAGCCGTTCAGCTTGCAATTTGTGGATGGCCCCCTATCTTATTATTTATTTTAAGGGGGTCGTCTCCATATTTAAATTTCCCCCGAAGTTTGACGGCAGTTAGAAATCGAATACGGACATGATTGGATATTCCTACGCATGATAAGTTCAGCTTGCAATTTGTGGATGACCCCCTATCTTATTATTTATTTTAAAGGGGTCGTCTCCATATTTAAACTTTCCCCGAAGTTTGGCGACAGTTAGAAGGCGAAAGCGGACATATCGGATATTCGTAAGCCTGACAAGTTCAGATTGCGATTTGTGGATGACCCCCTATCTTTTTATTTATTTTAAAGGGTTCTTCTCCATATTTAAATTTACCCCGAAGTTTGGCAACAGTTCGAAGGCGAATGCGGACAGATTTGATATTCCTACGCATGAGAAGTTCAGCTTGCAATTTGTGGATGACCCCCTATCTTATTATTTATTTTAAAGGGGTCGTCTCCATATTTAAATTTCCCCTGAAGTTTGACGGCAGTTAGAAATCGAATACGGACAGATTGGATATTCCTACGCATGAGAAGTTCTGCTTGCAATTTGTGGATGACACCCTATCTTAATATTTATTTTAAAGGTGTCGTCTCAATATTTATATTTTTCCTGGAGTTTAACGGCAGTTAGAAATCGTATACGGACTGATTGGTTATTCCTACGCATGATAAGTTCAGCTTGCAATTTGTGGATGACCCCCTATCTTATTATTTATTTTAAAGGGGTCGTCTCCATATTTATATTTACCCCGAAGTTTTTTAACAGTTAGAAGGCGAATACGGACATATTGGAGATTCCTACGCATGAGAAGTTCAGCTTGCAATTTGTGGATGGCCCCCTATCTTATTATTTATTTTAAGGGGGTCGTCTCCATATTTAAATTTCCCCCGAAGTTTGACGGCAGTTAGAAATCGAATACGGATAGATTGGATATTCCTACGCATGATAAGTTCAGCTTGCAATTTGTTGATGACCCCCTATCTTATTATTTATTTTAAGGGGGTCGTCTCCATATTTAAATTTACCTTGAAGTTTGGCGGCAGTTAGAAATCGAATGCGAACAGATCGAATGTTTCAACGCAATTAGACGTTCAGCTTGCAATTTGTGGATGACCCCCTATCTTATTATTTATTTTAAGGGGGTCGTCTCCATATTTAAATTTCCCCCGAAGTTTGACGGCAGTTAGAAATCGAATACGGACAGATTGGATATTCCTACGCATGATAAGTTCAGCTTGCAATTTGTGGATGACCCCCTATCTTATTATTTATTTTAAAGGGGTCGTCTCCATATTTAAATTTTCCCCGAAGTTTGACGGCAGTTAGAAATCGAATGCGGACAGATTGGATATTCCTAAGCATGATAAGTTCAGCTTGCAATTTGTGGATGACCCCCTATCTTATTATTTATTTTAAAGGGGTCGTCTCCATATTTATATTTCCCCTGAAGTTTGGCGTCAGTTAGAAGGCGAATACGCACAGATTGGATATTCCTAAGCATGAGAAGTTCAGATGGCAATTTGTGGATGGCCCCTTATCTTATTATTTATTTTAAGGGGGTCGTCTCCATATTTAAATTTCCCCCGAAGTTTGACGGCAGTTAGAAATCGAATACGGACAGATTGGATATTCCTACGCATGATAAGTTCAGCTTGCAATTTGTGGATGACCCCCTATTTTAATAGTTATTTTAAAGGGGTCGTCTCCATATTTAAATTTCCCCCTAAGTTTGGCTGCAGTTAGTAGGCGAATACGGACAGATTGGATATTCCTACGCATGAGAAGTTATGCTTGCAATTTGTTGATAACCCGCTATCTTATTATTTATTTTAAAGGGGTCGTCTCCATATTTATATTTTTATTGGAGTTTAACGGCAGTTAGAAATCGAATACGGACTGATTGGTTATTCCTACGCATGATAAGTTCAGCTTGCAATTTGTGGATGACCCCCTATCTTATTATTTATTTTAAAGGGGTCGTCTCCATATTTATATTTCCCCTGAAGTTTGGCGTCAGTTAGAAGGCGAATACGCACATATCGGATATTCGTAAGCCTGACAAGTTCAGATTGCAATTTGTGGATGACCCCCTATCTTATTATTTATTTTAAAGGGGTCGTCTCCATATTTATATTTTCCCTGGAGTTTGGCGGCAGTTAGAAGCCGAATTCGGACAGATTGATTATTCCTACGCATGAAAAGTTCAGTTTGCAATTTGTGGATGACCCGTTATCTTATTATTTAATTTAAAGGGGTCGTCTCCATATTTAAATTTCCCCCCAAGTTTGACGGCAGTTAGAAATCGAATACGGACAGATTGGATATTCCTGCGCATGAGAAGTTCAGCTTGCAATTTGTGGATGACACCCTATCTTAATATTTATTTTAAAGGTGTCGTCTCCATATTTATATTTTTCCTGGAGTTTGGCGGTAGTTAGAAGGCGAATACGGACAGATTGGATATTCCTACGCGTGTTAAACTCAGCTTGCAATTTGTGGATGACCCCCTATCTTATTATTTATTTTAAAGGGGTCGTCTCCATATTTAAATTTCCCCCAAAGTTTGGCTGCAGTTAGAAGGCGAATACGGACAGATTGGATATTCCTAGGCGTGTTAAACTCAGCTTGCAATTTGTGGATGACCCCCTATCTTATTATTTATTTTAAAGGGGTCGTCTCCATATTTATTTTTACTCCGAAATTTTTTAACAGTTAGAAGGCGAATATGGACAGATGGGATATTTCTACGCATGAGAAGTTCAGCTTGCAATTTGTTGATTACCCCCTATCTTATTATTTATTTTAAAGGGGTCGTCTCCATATTTAAATTTCCCTCGAAGTTTGACGGCAGTTAGAAATTGAATACGGACAGATTAGATATTCCTACGCATGGTAAGTTCAGCTTGCAATTTGTGGATGACCCCCTATTTTATTATTTATTTAAAAGGGGTCGTCTCCATATTTATATTTTTCCTGGAGTTTGGCGGTAGTTAGAAGGCGAATACGGACAGATTAGATATTCCTACGCATGATAAGTTCAGCTTGCAATTTGTGGATAACCCTCTATCTTATTATTTATTTTAAAGGGGTCGTTTCCATATTTATATTTACCCCGAAGTTTTTTAACAGTTAGAAGGCGAATATGGACAGATCGGATATTTCTACGCATGAGACGTCCAGCTTGCAGTTTGTGGATGACGCCCTATCTTAATATTTATTTTAAAGGTGTCGTTTCAATATTTATATTTTTCCTGGAGTTTGGCCAGCTTACAATTTGTGGATGACCCCCTATCTTATTATTTATTTTAAAGGGGTCGTCTCCATATTTAAATTTACCTTGAAGTTTGGCGGCAGTTAGAAATCGAATGCGAACAGATCGAATGTTTCAACGCAATTAGACGTTCAGCTTGCAATTTGTGGATGACCCCCTATCTTATTATTTATTTTAAGGGGGTCGTCTCCATATTTAAATTTCCCCCGAAGTTTGACGGCAGTTAGAAATCGAATACGGACAGATTGGATATTCCTACGCATGATAAGTTCAGCTTGCAATTTGTGGATGACCCCCTATCTTATTATTTATTTTAAAGGGGTCGTCTCCATATTTAAATTTTCCCCGAAGTTTGACGGCAGTTAGAAATCGAATGCGGACAGATTGGATATTCCTAAGCATGATAAGTTCAGCTTGCAATTTGTGGATGACCCCCTATCTTATTATTTATTTTAAAGGGGTCGTCTCCATATTTATATTTCCCCTGAAGTTTGGCGTCAGTTAGAAGGCGAATACGCACAGATTGAATATTCCTAAGCATGAGAAGTTCAGATGGCAATTTGTGGATGGCCCCTTATCTTATTATTTATTTTAAGGGGGTCGTCTCCATATTTAAATTTCCCCCGAAGTTTGACGGCAGTTAGAAATCGAATACGGGCAGATTGGATATTCCTACGCATGATAAGTTCAGCTTGCAATTTGTGGATGACCCCCTATTTTAATAGTTATTTTAAAGGGGTCGTCTCCATATTTAAATTTCCCCCTAAGTTTGGCTGCAGTTAGTAGGCGAATACGGACAGATTGGATATTCCTACGCATGAGAAGTTATGCTTGCAATTTGTTGATAACCCGCTATCTTATTATTTATTTTAAAGGGGTCGTCTCCATATTTATATTTTTATTGGAGTTTAACGGCAGTTAGAAATCGAATACGGACTGATTGGTTATTCCTACGCATGATAAGTTCAGCTTGCAATTTGTGGATGACCCCCTATCTTATTATTTATTTTAAAGGGGTCGTCTCCATATTTATATTTCCCCTGAAGTTTGGCGTCAGTTAGAAGGCGAATACGCACAGATTGGATATTCCTAAGCATGAGAAGTTCAGATGGCAATTTGTGGATGGCCCCCTATCTTATTATTTATTTTAAGGGGGTCGTCTCCATATTTAAATTTCCCCCGAAGTTTGTCGGCAGTTAGAAATCGAATACGGACAGATTAGATATTCCTACGCATGATAAGTTCATCTTGCAATTTGTGGATGACCCCCTATCTTATTATTTATTTTAAAGGGGTCGTCTCCATATTTATATTTTCCCTGGAGTTTGGCGGCAGTTAGAAGCCGAATTCGGACAGATTGATTATTCCTACGCATGAAAAGTTCAGTTTGCAATTTGTGGATGACCCGTTATCTTATTATTTAATTTAAAGGGGTCGTCTCCATATTTAAATTTCCCCCCAAGTTTGACGGCAGTTAGAAATCGAATACGGACAGATTGGATATTCCTGCGCATGAGAAGTTCAGCTTGCAATTTGTGGATGACCCCCTATCTTATTATTTATTTTAAAGGGGTCGTCTCCATATTTAAATTTCCCCCAAAGTTTGGCTGCAGTTAGAAGGCGAATACGGACAGATTGGATATTCCTAGGCGTGTTAAACTCAGCTTGCAATTTGTGGATGACCCCCTATCTTATTATTTATTTTAAAGGGGTCGTCTCCATATTTATTTTTACCCCGAAATTTTTTAACAGTTAGAAGGCGAATATGGACAGATGGGATATTTCTACGCATGAGAAGTTCAGCTTGCAATTTGTTGATTACCCCCTATCTTATTATTTATTTTAAAGGGGTCGTCTCCATATTTATATTTACCCCGAAGTTTTTTAACAGTTAGAAGGCGAATACGGACAGATTGGATATTCCTACGAATGAGAAGTTCAGCTTGCAATTTGTTGATGACCCCCTATCTTATTATTTATTTTAAAGGTTTCGTCTCCATATTTATATTTTTAATGGAGTTTAACGGCAGTTAGAAATCGAATACTTCAACAGATACAGATCGGATATTTCAACGCAATTAGCCGTTCAGCTTGCAATTTGTGGATGGCCCCCTATCTTATTATTTATTTTAAGGGGGTCGTCTCCATATTTAAATTTCCCCCGAAGTTTGACGGCAGTTAGAAATCGAATACGGACAGATTGGATATTCCTACGCATGATAAGTTCAGCTTGCAATTTGTGGATGACCCCCTATCTTATTATTTATTTTAAAGGGGTCGTCTCCATATTTAAATTTTCCCCGAAGTTTGGCGACAGTTAGAAGGCGAAAGCGAACATATCGGATATTCGTAAGCCTGACAAGTTCAGCTTGCAATTTGTGGATGGCCCCCTATCTTATTATTTATTTTAAGGGGGTCGTCTCCATATTTAAATTTCCCCCGAAGTTTGACGGCAGTTAGAAATCGAATACGGACAGATTGGATATTCCTACGCATGATAAGTTCAGCTTGCAATTTGTGGATGACCCCCTTTCTTTTTATTTATTTTAAAGGGTTCGTCTCCATATTTAAATTTACCCCGAAGTTTGGCGGCAGTTAGATGGCGAATACGGACAGATCGGATATTCCTACGCGGATTCTTCCGCGGATCGGATTTCCTGCACTCCATAGTTAAATTCATCTTGGAGTTTGTAAATGACATCCTATCTTGTTATTTATTTTAAATGGGTCGTTTCCATATTTATATTTTCCCTGGAATTTGGCGGCAGTTAGAAGCCGAATACGGACAGATTGATTATTCCTACGCATGAAAAGTTCAGTTTGCAATTTGTGGATGACCCCTTATCTTGTTATTTAATTTAAAGGGGTCTTCTCCATATTTAAATTTACCCCGAAGTTTGGCAACAGTTCGAAGGCGAATGCGGACAGATCGGATATTTCTACGCAAAAGAAGTTCAGCTTGCAATTTGTGGATGACCCCCTATCTTATTATTTATTTTAAAGGGGTCGTCTCCATATTTAAATTTCCCCCGAAGTTTGACGGCAGTTAGAAATCGAATACGGACAGATTGGATATGCCTACGCATGATAAGTTCAGCTTGCAATTTGTGGATGACCCCCTATCTTATTATTTATTTTTAAGGGGTCGTCTCCATATTTATATTTCCCCTGAAGTTTGGCGTCAGTTAGAAGGCGAATACGCACAGATTGGATATTCCTAAGCATGAGAAGTTCAGATGGCAATTTGTGGATGGCCCCTTATCTTATTATTTATTTTAAGGGGGTCGTCTCCATATTTAAATTTCCCCCGAAGTTTGTCGGCAGTTAGAAATCGAATACAGACAGATTAGATATTCCTAAGCATGATAAGTTCAGCTTGCAATTTGTGGATGACCCCCTATTTTTTTATTTATTTTAAAGGGGTCGTCTCCATATTTAAATTTTCCCCGAAGTTTGACGGCAGTTAGAAATCGAATGCGGACAGATCGGATATTTCAACGCAATTAGCCGTTCAGCTTGCAATTTGTGGATGGCCCCCTATCTTATTATTTATTTTAAGGGGGTCGTCTCCATATTTAAATTTCCCCCGAAGTTTGACGGCAGTTAGAAATCGAATACGGACAGATTGGATATTCCTACGCATGAGAAGTTCAGCTTGCAATTTGTGGATGACACCCAATCTTATTATTTATTTTAAAGGGGTCGTCTCCATATTTATATTTACCCCGAAGTTTTTTAACAGTTAGAAGGCGAATACGGACAGATTGGATATTCCTACGCATGATAAGTTCAGCTTGCAATTTGTGGATGACCCCCTCTTTTATTATTTATTTTAAGGGGATCGTCTCCATATTTAAATTTCCCCCGAAGTTTGACGGCAGTTAGAAATCGAACACGGACAGATTGGATATTCCTACGAATGAGAAGTTCAGCTTGCAATTTGTTGATGACCCCCTATCTTATTATTTATTTTAAAGGTTTCGTCTCCATATTTATATTTTTAATGGAGTTTAACGGCAGTTAGAAATCGAATACTTCAACAGATACAGATCGGATATTTCAACGCAATTAGCCGTTCAGCTTGCAATTTGTGGATGGCCCCCTATCTTATTATTTATTTTAAGGGGGTCGTCTCCATATTTAAATTTCCCCCGAAGTTTGACGGCAGTTAGAAATCGAATACGGACATGATTGGATATTCGTAAGCCTGACAAGTTCAGATTGCAATTTGTGGATGACCCCCTATCTTTTTATTTATTTTAAAGGGTTCGTCTCCATATTTAAATTTACCCCGAAGTTTGGCAACAGTTCGAAGGCGAATGCGGACAGATTTGATATTCCTACGCATGAGAAGTTCTGCTTGCAATTTGTGGATGACACCCTATCTTAATATTTATTTTAAAGGTGTCGTCTCAATATTTATATTTTTCCTGGAGTTTAACGGCAGTTAGAAATCGAATACGGACTGATTGGTTATTCCTACGCATGATAAGTTCAGCTTGCAATTTGTGGATGACCCCCTATGTTATTATTTATTTTAAAGGGGTCGTCTCCTTATTTATATTTCCCCTGAAGTTTGGCGTCAGTTAGAAGGCGAATACGCACATATTGGATATTCCTATGCATGACAAGTTCAGCTTGCAATTTGTGGATGACCCGGACAGATTGGATAATCCTACGCGTGTTAAACTCAGCTTGCAATTTGTGGATGACCCCCTATTTTATTAGTTATTTTAAAGGGGTCGTCTCCATATTTATATTTTTATTGGAGTTTAACGGCAGTTAGAAATCGTATACGGACTGATTGGTTATTCCTACGCATGATAAGTTCAGCTTGCAATTTGTGGATGACCCCCTATGTTATTATTTATTTTAAAGGGGTCGTCTCCATATTTATATTTACCCCGAAGTTTTTTAACAGTTAGAAGGCGAATACGGACATATTGGAGATTCCTACGCATGAGAAGTTCAGCTTGCAATTTGTGGATGGCCCCCTATCTTATTATTTATTTTAAGGGGGTCGTCTCCATATTTAAATTTCCCCTGAAGTTTGGCGTCAGTTAGAAGGCGAATACGCACAGATTGGATATTCCTAAGCATGAGAAGTTCAGA
Organism: Troglohyphantes excavatus; assembly: GCA_963932185.1. Taxonomy (NCBI): domain Eukaryota; kingdom Metazoa; phylum Arthropoda; class Arachnida; order Araneae; family Linyphiidae; genus Troglohyphantes; species Troglohyphantes excavatus. Next base: position 16,042,896 of record OZ010673.1, read on the forward strand.
TGGCAATTTGTGGATGGCCCCCTATCTTATTATTTATTTTAAGGGGGTCGTCTCCATATTTAAATTTCCCCCGAAGTTTGTCGGCAGTTAGAAATCGAATACGGACAGATTAGATATTCCTACGCATGATAAGTTCATCTTGCAATTTGTGGATGACCCCCTATCTTATTATTTATTTTAAAGGGGTCGTCTCCATATTTATATTTTCCCTGGAGTTTGGCGGCAGTTAGAAGCCGAATTCGGACAGATTGATTATTCCTACGCATGAAAAGTTCAGTTTGCAATTTGTGGATGACCCGTTATCTTATTATTTAATTTAAAGGGGTCGTCTCCATATTTAAATTTCCCCCCAAGTTTGACGGCAGTTAGAAATCGAATACGGACAGATTGGATATTCCTGCGCATGAGAAGTTCAGCTTGCAATTTGTGGATGACACCCTATCTTAATATTTATTTTAAAGGTGTCGTCTCCATATTTATATTTTTCCTGGAGTTTGGCGGTAGTTAGAAGGCGAATACGGACAGATTGGATATTCCTACGCGTGTTAAACTCAGCTTGCAATTTGTGGATGACCCCCTATCTTATTATTTATTTTAAAGGGGTCGTCTCCATATTTAAATTTCCCCCAAAGTTTGGCTGCAGTTAGAAGGCGAATACGGACAGATTGGATATTCCTAGGCGTGTTAAACTCAGCTTGCAATTTGTGGATGACCCCCTATCTTATTATTTATTTTAAAGGGGTCGTCTCCATATTTATTTTTACTCCGAAATTTTTTAACAGTTAGAAGGCGAATATGGACAGATGGGATATTTCTACGCATGAGAAGTTCAGCTTGCAATTTGTTGATTACCCCCTATCTTATTATTTATTTTAAAGGGGTCGTCTCCATATTTAAATTTCCCTCGAAGTTTGACGGCAGTTAGAAATCGAATACGGACAGATTAGATATTCCTACGCATGGTAAGTCCAGCTTGCAGTTTGTGGATGACGCCCTATCTTAATATTTATTTTAAAGGTGTCGTTTCAATATTTATATTTTTCCTGGAGTTTGGCCAGCTTACAATTTGTGGATGACCCCCTATCTTATTAGTTATTTTAAAAGGTTCGTCTCCATATTTATATTTTTCCTGGAGTTTGGCGGCAGTTAGAAATCGAATACGGACAGATTGGATATTCCTACGCATGATATGTTCAGCTTGCAATTTGTGGATGACCCCCTATCTTATTATTTATTTTAAAGGGGTCGTCTCCATATTTAAATTTCCCCCGAAGTTTGACGGCAGTTAGAAATCGTATACGGACAGATTGGATATTCCTAAGCATGATAAGTTCAGCTTGCAATTTGTGGATGACCCCCTATCTTATTATTTATTTTAAAGGGGTAGTCTCCATATTTATATTTCCCCTTAAGTTTGGCGTCAGTTACAAGGCGAATACGCACAGATTGGATATTCCTAAGCATGAGAAGTTCAGATGGCAATTTGTGGATGCCCCCCTTCTTATTATTTATTTTAAGGGGGTCGTCTCCATATTTAAATTTCCCTCGAAGTTTGACGGCAGTTAGAAATCGAATACGGACAGATTAGATATTCCTACGCATAGTAAGTTCAGCTTGCAATTTGTGGATGACCCCCTATTTTATTATTTATTTTAAAGGGGTCGTCTCCATATTTATATTTTTCCTGGAGTTGGCGGTAGTTAGAAGGCGAATACGGACAGATTGGATATTCCTACGCGTGTTAAACTCAGCTTGCAATTTGTGGATGACCCCCTATCTTATTATTTATTTTAAAGGGGTCGTCTCCATATTTAAATTTCCCCCAAAGTTTGGCTGCAGTTAGAAGGCGAATACGGACAGATTGGATATTCCTAGGCGTGTTAAACTCAGCTTACAATTTGTGGATGACCCCCTATCTTATTATTTATTTTAAAGGGGTCGTCTCCATATTTATTTTTACCCCGAAATTTTTTAACAGTTTGAAGGCGAATATGGACAGATGGGATATTTCTACGCATGAGAAGTTCAGCTTGCAATTTGTTGATTACCCCCTATCTTATTATTTATTTTAAAGGGGTCGTCTCCATATTTATATTTACCCCGAAGTTTTTTAACAGTTAGAAGGCGAATACGGACAGATTGGATATTCCTACGCATGATAAGTTCAGCTTGCAATTTGTGGATGACCCCCTCTTTTATTATTTATTTTAAGGGGATCGTCTCCATATTTAAATTTCCCCCGAAGTTTGACGGCAGTTAGAAATCGAATGCGGACAGATCGGATATTTCAACGCAATTAGCCGTTCAGCTTGCAATTTGTGGATGGCCCCCTATCTTATTATTTATTTTAAGGGGGTCGTCTCCATATTTAAATTTCCCCCGAAGTTTGACGGCAGTTAGAAATCGAATACGGACAGATTGGATATTCCTACGCATGAGAAGTTCAGCTTGCAATTTGTGGATGACACCCTATCTTATTATTTATTTTAAAGGGGTCGTCTCCATATTTATATTTACCCCGAAGTTTTTTAACAGTTAGAAGGCGAATACGGACAGATTGGATATTCCTACGCATGATAAGTTCAGCTTGCAATTTGTGGATGACCCCCTCTTTTATTATTTATTTTAAGGGGATCGTCTCCATATTTAAATTTCCCCCGAAGTTTGACGGCAGTTAGAAATCGAACACGGACAGATTGGATATTCCTACGAATGAGAAGTTCAGCTTGCAATTTGTTGATGACCCCCTATCTTATTATTTATTTTAAAGGTTTCGTCTCCATATTTATATTTTTAATGGAGTTTAACGGCAGTTAGAAATCGAATACTTCAACAGATACAGATCGGATATTTCAACGCAATTAGCCGTTCAGCTTGCAATTTGTGGATGGCCCCCTATCTTATTATTTATTTTAAGGGGGTCGTCTCCATATTTAAATTTCCCCCGAAGTTTGACGGCAGTTAGAAATCGAATACGGACATGATTGGATATTCCTACGCATGATAAGTTCAGCTTGCAATTTGTGGATGACCCCCTATCTTATTATTTATTTTAAAGGGGTCGTCTCCATATTTAAACTTTCCCCGAAGTTTGGCGACAGTTAGAAGGCGAAAGCGGACATATCGGATATTCGTAAGCCTGACAAGTTCAGATTGCGATTTGTGGATGACCCCCTATCTTTTTATTTATTTTAAAGGGTTCTTCTCCATATTTAAATTTACCCCGAAGTTTGGCAACAGTTCGAAGGCGAATGCGGACAGATTTGATATTCCTACGCATGAGAAGTTCAGCTTGCAATTTGTGGATGACCCCCTATCTTATTATTTATTTTAAAGGGGTCGTCTCCATATTTAAATTTCCCCTGAAGTTTGACGGCAGTTAGAAATCGAATACGGACAGATTGGATATTCCTACGCATGAGAAGTTCTGCTTGCAATTTGTGGATGACACCCTATCTTAATATTTATTTTAAAGGTGTCGTCTCAATATTTATATTTTTCCTGGAGTTTAACGGCAGTTAGAAATCGTATACGGACTGATTTGTTATTCCTACGCATGATAAGTTCAGCTTGCAATTTGTGGATGACCCCCTATCTTATTATTTATTTTAAAGGGGTCGTCTCCATATTTATATTTACCCCGAAGTTTTTTAACAGTTAGAAGGCGAATACGGACATATTGGAGATTCCTACGCATGAGAAGTTCAGCTTGCAATTTGTGGATGGCCCCCTATCTTATTATTTATTTTAAGGGGGTCGTCTCCATATTTAAATTTCCCCCGAAGTTTGACGGCAGTTAGAAATCGAATACGGATAGATTGGATATTCCTACGCATGATAAGTTCAGCTTGCAATTTGTTGATGACCCCCTATCTTATTATTTATTTTAAGGGGGTCGTCTCCATATTTAAATTTACCTTGAAGTTTGGCGGCAGTTAGAAATCGAATGCGAACAGATCGAATGTTTCAACGCAATTAGACGTTCAGCTTGCAATTTGTGGTTGACCCCCTATCTTATTATTTATTTTAAGGGGGTCGTCTCCATATTTAAATTTCCCCCGAAGTTTGACGGCAGTTAGAAATCGAATACGGACAGATTGGATATTCCTACGCATGATAAGTTCAGCTTGCAATTTGTGGATGACCCCCTATCTTATTATTTATTTTAAAGGGGTCGTCTCCATATTTAAATTTTCCCCGAAGTTTGACGGCAGTTAGAAATCGAATGCGGACAGATTGGATATTCCTAAGCATGATAAGTTCAGCTTGCAATTTGTGGATGACCCCCTATCTTATTATTTATTTTAAAGGGGTCGTCTCCATATTTATATTTCCCCTGAAGTTTGGCGTCAGTTAGAAGGCGAATACGCACAGATTGGATATTCCTAAGCATGAGAAGTTCAGATGGCAATTTGTGGATGGCCCCTTATCTTATTATTTATTTTAAGGGGGTCGTCTCCATATTTAAATTTCCCCCGAAGTTTGACGGCAGTTAGAAATCGAATACGGACAGATTGGATATTCCTACGCATGATAAGTTCAGCTTGCAATTTGTGGATGACCCCCTATTTTAATAGTTATTTTAAAGGGGTCGTCTCCATATTTAAATTTCCCCCTAAGTTTGGCTGCAGTTAGTAGGCGAATACGGACAGATTGGATATTCCTACGCATGAGAAGTTATGCTTGCAATTTGTTGATAACCCGCTATCTTATTATTTATTTTAAAGGGGTCGTCTCCATATTTATATTTTTATTGGAGTTTAACGGCAGTTAGAAATCGAATACGGACTGATTGGTTATTCCTACGCATGATAAGTTCAGCTTGCAATTTGTGGATGACCCCCTATCTTATTATTTATTTTAAAGGGGTCGTCTCCATATTTATATTTCCCCTGAAGTTTGGCGTCAGTTAGAAGGCGAATACGCACATATCGGATATTCGTAAGCCTGACAAGTTCAGATTGCAATTTGTGGATGACCCCCTATCTTATTATTTATTTTAAAGGGGTCGTCTCCATATTTATATTTTCCCTGGAGTTTGGCGGCAGTTAGAAGCCGAATTCGGACAGATTGATTATTCCTACGCATGAAAAGTTCAGTTTGCAATTTGTGGATGACCCGTTATCTTATTATTTAATTTAAAGGGGTCGTCTCCATATTTAAATTTCCCCCCAAGTTTGACGGCAGTTAGAAATCGAATACGGACAGATTGGATATTCCTGCGCATGAGAAGTTCAGCTTGCAATTTGTGGATGACACCCTATCTTAATATTTATTTTAAAGGTGTCGTCTCCATATTTATATTTTTCCTGGAGTTTGGCGGTAGTTAGAAGGCGAATACGGACAGATTGGATATTCCTACGCGTGTTAAACTCAGCTTGCAATTTGTGGATGACCCCCTATCTTATTATTTATTTTAAAGGGGTCGTCTCCATATTTAAATTTCCCCCAAAGTTTGGCTGCAGTTAGAAGGCGAATACGGACAGATTGGATATTCCTAGGCGTGTTAAACTCAGCTTGCAATTTGTGGATGACCCCCTATCTTATTATTTATTTTAAAGGGGTCGTCTCCATATTTATTTTTACTCCGAAATTTTTTAACAGTTAGAAGGCGAATATGGACAGATGGGATATTTCTACGCATGAGAAGTTCAGCTTGCAATTTGTTGATTACCCCCTATCTTATTATTTATTTTAAAGGGGTCGTCTCCATATTTAAATTTCCCTCGAAGTTTGACGGCAGTTAGAAATTGAATACGGACAGATTAGATATTCCTACGCATGGTAAGTTCAGCTTGCAATTTGTGGATGACCCCCTATTTTATTATTTATTTAAAAGGGGTCGTCTCCATATTTATATTTTTCCTGGAGTTTGGCGGTAGTTAGAAGGCGAATACGGACAGATTAGATATTCCTACGCATGATAAGTTCAGCTTGCAATTTGTGGATAACCCTCTATCTTATTATTTATTTTAAAGGGGTCGTTTCCATATTTATATTTACCCCGAAGTTTTTTAACAGTTAGAAGGCGAATATGGACAGATCGGATATTTCTACGCATGAGACGTCCAGCTTGCAGTTTGTGGATGACGCCCTATCTTAATATTTATTTTAAAGGTGTCGTTTCAATATTTATATTTTTCCTGGAGTTTGGCCAGCTTACAATTTGTGGATGACCCCCTATCTTATTATTTATTTTAAAGGGGTCGTCTCCATATTTAAATTTACCTTGAAGTTTGGCGGCAGTTAGAAATCGAATGCGAACAGATCGAATGTTTCAACGCAATTAGACGTTCAGCTTGCAATTTGTGGATGACCCCCTATCTTATTATTTATTTTAAGGGGGTCGTCTCCATATTTAAATTTCCCCCGAAGTTTGACGGCAGTTAGAAATCGAATACGGACAGATTGGATATTCCTACGCATGATAAGTTCAGCTTGCAATTTGTGGATGACCCCCTATCTTATTATTTATTTTAAAGGGGTCGTCTCCATATTTAAATTTTCCCCGAAGTTTGACGGCAGTTAGAAATCGAATGCGGACAGATTGGATATTCCTAAGCATGATAAGTTCAGCTTGCAATTTGTGGATGACCCCCTATCTTATTATTTATTTTAAAGGGGTCGTCTCCATATTTATATTTCCCCTGAAGTTTGGCGTCAGTTAGAAGGCGAATACGCACAGATTGAATATTCCTAAGCATGAGAAGTTCAGATGGCAATTTGTGGATGGCCCCTTATCTTATTATTTATTTTAAGGGGGTCGTCTCCATATTTAAATTTCCCCCGAAGTTTGACGGCAGTTAGAAATCGAATACGGGCAGATTGGATATTCCTACGCATGATAAGTTCAGCTTGCAATTTGTGGATGACCCCCTATTTTAATAGTTATTTTAAAGGGGTCGTCTCCATATTTAAATTTCCCCCTAAGTTTGGCTGCAGTTAGTAGGCGAATACGGACAGATTGGATATTCCTACGCATGAGAAGTTATGCTTGCAATTTGTTGATAACCCGCTATCTTATTATTTATTTTAAAGGGGTCGTCTCCATATTTATATTTTTATTGGAGTTTAACGGCAGTTAGAAATCGAATACGGACTGATTGGTTATTCCTACGCATGATAAGTTCAGCTTGCAATTTGTGGATGACCCCCTATCTTATTATTTATTTTAAAGGGGTCGTCTCCATATTTATATTTCCCCTGAAGTTTGGCGTCAGTTAGAAGGCGAATACGCACAGATTGGATATTCCTAAGCATGAGAAGTTCAGATGGCAATTTGTGGATGGCCCCCTATCTTATTATTTATTTTAAGGGGGTCGTCTCCATATTTAAATTTCCCCCGAAGTTTGTCGGCAGTTAGAAATCGAATACGGACAGATTAGATATTCCTACGCATGATAAGTTCATCTTGCAATTTGTGGATGACCCCCTATCTTATTATTTATTTTAAAGGGGTCGTCTCCATATTTATATTTTCCCTGGAGTTTGGCGGCAGTTAGAAGCCGAATTCGGACAGATTGATTATTCCTACGCATGAAAAGTTCAGTTTGCAATTTGTGGATGACCCGTTATCTTATTATTTAATTTAAAGGGGTCGTCTCCATATTTAAATTTCCCCCCAAGTTTGACGGCAGTTAGAAATCGAATACGGACAGATTGGATATTCCTGCGCATGAGAAGTTCAGCTTGCAATTTGTGGATGACCCCCTATCTTATTATTTATTTTAAAGGGGTCGTCTCCATATTTAAATTTCCCCCAAAGTTTGGCTGCAGTTAGAAGGCGAATACGGACAGATTGGATATTCCTAGGCGTGTTAAACTCAGCTTGCAATTTGTGGATGACCCCCTATCTTATTATTTATTTTAAAGGGGTCGTCTCCATATTTATTTTTACCCCGAAATTTTTTAACAGTTAGAAGGCGAATATGGACAGATGGGATATTTCTACGCATGAGAAGTTCAGCTTGCAATTTGTTGATTACCCCCTATCTTATTATTTATTTTAAAGGGGTCGTCTCCATATTTATATTTACCCCGAAGTTTTTTAACAGTTAGAAGGCGAATACGGACAGATTGGATATTCCTACGCATGATAAGTTCAGCTTGCAATTTGTGGATGACCCCCTCTTTTATTATTTATTTTAAGGGGATCGTCTCCATATTTAAATTTCCCCCGAAGTTTGACGGCAGTTAGAAATCGAATACGGACAGATTGGATATTCCTACGAATGAGAAGTTCAGCTTGCAATTTGTTGATGACCCCCTATCTTATTATTTATTTTAAAGGTTTCGTCTCCATATTTATATTTTTAATGGAGTTTAACGGCAGTTAGAAATCGAATACTTCAACAGATACAGATCGGATATTTCAACGCAATTAGCCGTTCAGCTTGCAATTTGTGGATGGCCCCCTATCTTATTATTTATTTTAAGGGGGTCGTCTCCATATTTAAATTTCCCCCGAAGTTTGACGGCAGTTAGAAATCGAATACGGACAGATTGGATATTCCTACGCATGATAAGTTCAGCTTGCAATTTGTGGATGACCCCCTATCTTATTATTTATTTTAAAGGGGTCGTCTCCATATTTAAATTTTCCCCGAAGTTTGGCGACAGTTAGAAGGCGAAAGCGAACATATCGGATATTCGTAAGCCTGACAAGTTCAGATTGCAATTTGTGGATGACCCCCTTTCTTTTTATTTATTTTAAAGGGTTCGTCTCCATATTTAAATTTACCCCGAAGTTTGGCGGCAGTTAGATGGCGAATACGGACAGATCGGATATTCCTACGCGGATTCTTCCGCGGATCGGATTTCCTGCACTCCATAGTTAAATTCATCTTGGAGTTTGTAAATGACATCCTATCTTGTTATTTATTTTAAATGGGTCGTTTCCATATTTATATTTTCCCTGGAATTTGGCGGCAGTTAGAAGCCGAATACGGACAGATTGATTATTCCTACGCATGAAAAGTTCAGTTTGCAATTTGTGGATGACCCCTTATCTTGTTATTTAATTTAAAGGGGTCTTCTCCATATTTAAATTTACCCCGAAGTTTGGCAACAGTTCGAAGGCGAATGCGGACAGATCGGATATTTCTACGCAAAAGAAGTTCAGCTTGCAATTTGTGGATGACCCCCTATCTTATTATTTATTTTAAAGGGGTCGTCTCCATATTTAAATTTCCCCCGAAGTTTGACGGCAGTTAGAAATCGAATACGGACAGATTGGATATGCCTACGCATGATAAGTTCAGCTTGCAATTTGTGGATGACCCCCTATCTTATTATTTATTTTTAAGGGGTCGTCTCCATATTTATATTTCCCCTGAAGTTTGGCGTCAGTTAGAAGGCGAATACGCACAGATTGGATATTCCTAAGCATGAGAAGTTCAGATGGCAATTTGTGGATGGCCCCTTATCTTATTATTTATTTTAAGGGGGTCGTCTCCATATTTAAATTTCCCCCGAAGTTTGTCGGCAGTTAGAAATCGAATACAGACAGATTAGATATTCCTAAGCATGATAAGTTCAGCTTGCAATTTGTGGATGACCCCCTATTTTTTTATTTATTTTAAAGGGGTCGTCTCCATATTTAAATTTTCCCCGAAGTTTGACGGCAGTTAGAAATCGAATGCGGACAGATCGGATATTTCAACGCAATTAGCCGTTCAGCTTGCAATTTGTGGATGGCCCCCTATCTTATTATTTATTTTAAGGGGGTCGTCTCCATATTTAAATTTCCCCCGAAGTTTGACGGCAGTTAGAAATCGAATACGGACAGATTGGATATTCCTACGCATGAGAAGTTCAGCTTGCAATTTGTGGATGACACCCAATCTTATTATTTATTTTAAAGGGGTCGTCTCCATATTTATATTTACCCCGAAGTTTTTTAACAGTTAGAAGGCGAATACGGACAGATTGGATATTCCTACGCATGATAAGTTCAGCTTGCAATTTGTGGATGACCCCCTCTTTTATTATTTATTTTAAGGGGATCGTCTCCATATTTAAATTTCCCCCGAAGTTTGACGGCAGTTAGAAATCGAACACGGACAGATTGGATATTCCTACGAATGAGAAGTTCAGCTTGCAATTTGTTGATGACCCCCTATCTTATTATTTATTTTAAAGGTTTCGTCTCCATATTTATATTTTTAATGGAGTTTAACGGCAGTTAGAAATCGAATACTTCAACAGATACAGATCGGATATTTCAACGCAATTAGCCGTTCAGCTTGCAATTTGTGGATGGCCCCCTATCTTATTATTTATTTTAAGGGGGTCGTCTCCATATTTAAATTTCCCCCGAAGTTTGACGGCAGTTAGAAATCGAATACGGACATGATTGGATATTCGTAAGCCTGACAAGTTCAGATTGCAATTTGTGGATGACCCCCTATCTTTTTATTTATTTTAAAGGGTTCGTCTCCATATTTAAATTTACCCCGAAGTTTGGCAACAGTTCGAAGGCGAATGCGGACAGATTTGATATTCCTACGCATGAGAAGTTCTGCTTGCAATTTGTGGATGACACCCTATCTTAATATTTATTTTAAAGGTGTCGTCTCAATATTTATATTTTTCCTGGAGTTTAACGGCAGTTAGAAATCGAATACGGACTGATTGGTTATTCCTACGCATGATAAGTTCAGCTTGCAATTTGTGGATGACCCCCTATGTTATTATTTATTTTAAAGGGGTCGTCTCCTTATTTATATTTCCCCTGAAGTTTGGCGTCAGTTAGAAGGCGAATACGCACATATTGGATATTCCTATGCATGACAAGTTCAGCTTGCAATTTGTGGATGACCCGGACAGATTGGATAATCCTACGCGTGTTAAACTCAGCTTGCAATTTGTGGATGACCCCCTATTTTATTAGTTATTTTAAAGGGGTCGTCTCCATATTTATATTTTTATTGGAGTTTAACGGCAGTTAGAAATCGTATACGGACTGATTGGTTATTCCTACGCATGATAAGTTCAGCTTGCAATTTGTGGATGACCCCCTATGTTATTATTTATTTTAAAGGGGTCGTCTCCATATTTATATTTACCCCGAAGTTTTTTAACAGTTAGAAGGCGAATACGGACATATTGGAGATTCCTACGCATGAGAAGTTCAGCTTGCAATTTGTGGATGGCCCCCTATCTTATTATTTATTTTAAGGGGGTCGTCTCCATATTTAAATTTCCCCTGAAGTTTGGCGTCAGTTAGAAGGCGAATACGCACAGATTGGATATTCCTAAGCATGAGAAGTTCAGATGGCAATTTGTGGATGGCCCCCTATCTTATTATTTATTTTAAGGGGGTCGTCTCCATATTTAAATTTCCCCCGAAGTTTGTCGGCAGTTAGAAATCGAATACGGACAGATTAGATATTCCTACGCATGATAAGTTCATCTTGCAATTTGTGGATGACCCCCTATCTTATTATTTATTTTAAAGGGGTCGTCTCCATATTTATATTTTCCCTGGAGTTTGGCGGCAGTTAGAAGCCGAATTCGGACAGATTGATTATTCCTACGCATGAAAAGTTCAGTTTGCAATTTGTGGATGACCCGTTATCTTATTATTTAATTTAAAGGGGTCGTCTCCATATTTAAATTTCCCCCCAAGTTTGACGGCAGTTAGAAATCGAATACGGACAGATTGGATATTCCTGCGCATGAGAAGTTCAGCTTGCAATTTGTGGATGACACCCTATCTTAATATTTATTTTAAAGGTGTCGTCTCCATATTTATATTTTTCCTGGAGTTTGGCGGTAGTTAGAAGGCGAATACGGACAGATTGGATATTCCTACGCGTGTTAAACTCAGCTTGCAATTTGTGGATGACCCCCTATCTTATTATTTATTTTAAAGGGGTCGTCTCCATATTTAAATTTCCCCCAAAGTTTGGCTGCAGTTAGAAGGCGAATACGGACAGATTGGATATTCCTAGGCGTGTTAAACTCAGCTTGCAATTTGTGGATGACCCCCTATCTTATTATTTATTTTAAAGGGGTCGTCTCCATATTTATTTTTACTCCGAAATTTTTTAACAGTTAGAAGGCGAATATGGACAGATGGGATATTTCTACGCATGAGAAGTTCAGCTTGCAATTTGTTGATTACCCCCTATCTTATTATTTATTTTAAAGGGGTCGTCTCCATATTTAAATTTCCCTCGAAGTTTGACGGCAGTTAGAAATCGAATACGGACAGATTAGATATTCCTACGCATGGTAAGTCCAGCTTGCAGTTTGTGGATGACGCCCTATCTTAATATTTATTTTAAAGGTGTCGTTTCAATATTTATATTTTTCCTGGAGTTTGGCCAGCTTACAATTTGTGGATGACCCCCTATCTTATTAGTTATTTTAAAAGGTTCGTCTCCATATTTATATTTTTCCTGGAGTTTGGCGGCAGTTAGAAATCGAATACGGACAGATTGGATATTCCTACGCATGATATGTTCAGCTTGCAATTTGTGGATGACCCCCTATCTTATTATTTATTTTAAAGGGGTCGTCTCCATATTTAAATTTCCCCCGAAGTTTGACGGCAGTTAGAAATCGTATACGGACAGATTGGATATTCCTAAGCATGATAAGTTCAGCTTGCAATTTGTGGATGACCCCCTATCTTATTATTTATTTTAAAGGGGTAGTCTCCATATTTATATTTCCCCTTAAGTTTGGCGTCAGTTACAAGGCGAATACGCACAGATTGGATATTCCTAAGCATGAGAAGTTCAGATGGCAATTTGTGGATGCCCCCCTTCTTATTATTTATTTTAAGGGGGTCGTCTCCATATTTAAATTTCCCTCGAAGTTTGACGGCAGTTAGAAATCGAATACGGACAGATTAGATATTCCTACGCATAGTAAGTTCAGCTTGCAATTTGTGGATGACCCCCTATTTTATTATTTATTTTAAAGGGGTCGTCTCCATATTTATATTTTTCCTGGAGTTGGCGGTAGTTAGAAGGCGAATACGGACAGATTGGATATTCCTACGCGTGTTAAACTCAGCTTGCAATTTGTGGATGACCCCCTATCTTATTATTTATTTTAAAGGGGTCGTCTCCATATTTAAATTTCCCCCAAAGTTTGGCTGCAGTTAGAAGGCGAATACGGACAGATTGGATATTCCTAGGCGTGTTAAACTCAGCTTACAATTTGTGGATGACCCCCTATCTTATTATTTATTTTAAAGGGGTCGTCTCCATATTTATTTTTACCCCGAAATTTTTTAACAGTTAGAAGGCGAATATGGACAGATGGGATATTTCTACGCATGAGAAGTTCAGCTTGCAATTTGTTGATTACCCCCTATCTTATTATTTATTTTAAAGGGGTCGTCTCCATATTTATATTTACCCCGAAGTTTTTTAACAGTTAGAAGGCGAATACGGACAGATTGGATATTCCTACGCATGATAAGTTCAGCTTGCAATTTGTGGATGACCCCCTCTTTTATTATTTATTTTAAGGGGATCGTCTCCATATTTAAATTTCCCCCGAAGTTTGACGGCAGTTAGAAATCGAATACAGACAGATTAGATATTCCTAAGCATGATAAGTTCAGCTTGCAATTTGTGGATGACCCCCTATTTTTTTATTTATTTTAAAGGGGTCGTCTCCATATTTAAATTTTCCCCGAAGTTTGACGGCAGTTAGAAATCGAATGCGGACAGATCGGATATTTCAACGCAATTAGCCGTTCAGCTTGCAATTTGTGGATGGCCCCCTATCTTATTATTTATTTTAAGGGGGTCGTCTCCATATTTAAATTTCCCCCGAAGTTTGACGGCAGTTAGAAATCGAATACGGACAGATTGGATATTCCTACGCATGAGAAGTTCAGCTTGCAATTTGTGGATGACACCCAATCTTATTATTTATTTTAAAGGGGTCGTCTCCATATTTATATTTACCCCGAAGTTTTTTAACAGTTAGAAGGCGAATACGGACAGATTGGATATTCCTACGCATGATAAGTTCAGCTTGCAATTTGTGGATGACCCCCTCTTTTATTATTTATTTTAAGGGGATCGTCTCCATATTTAAATTTCCCCCGAAGTTTGACGGCAGTTAGAAATCGAACACGGACAGATTGGATATTCCTACGAATGAGAAGTTCAGCTTGCAATTTGTTGATGACCCCCTATCTTATTATTTATTTTAAAGGTTTCGTCTCCATATTTATATTTTTAATGGAGTTTAACGGCAGTTAGAAATCGAATACTTCAACAGATACAGATCGGATATTTCAACGCAATTAGCCGTTCAGCTTGCAATTTGTGGATGGCCCCCTATCTTATTATTTATTTTAAGGGGGTCGTCTCCATATTTAAATTTCCCCCGAAGTTTGACGGCAGTTAGAAATCGAATACGGACATGATTGGATATTCGTAAGCCTGACAAGTTCAGATTGAAATTTGTGGATGACCCCCTATCTTTTTATTTATTTTAAAGGGTTCGTCTCCATATTTAAATTTACCCCGAAGTTTGGCAACAGTTCGAAGGCGAATGCGGACAGATTTGATATTCCTACGCATGAGAAGTTCTGCTTGCAATTTGTGGATGACACCCTATCTTAATATTTATTTTAAAGGTGTCGTCTCAATATTTATATTTTTCCTGGAGTTTAACGGCAGTTAGAAATCGAATACGGACTGATTGGTTATTCCTACGCATGATAAGTTCAGCTTGCAATTTGTGGATGACCCCCTATGTTATTATTTATTTTAAAGGGGTCGTCTCCTTATTTATATTTCCCCTGAAGTTTGGCGTCAGTTAGAAGGCGAATACGCACATATTGGATATTCCTATGCATGACAAGTTCAGCTTGCAATTTGTGGATGACCCGGACAGATTGGATAATCCTACGCGTGTTAAACTCAGCTTGCAATTTGTGGATGACCCCCTATTTTATTAGTTATTTTAAAGGGGTCGTCTCCATATTTATATTTTTATTGGAGTTTAACGGCAGTTAGAAATCGTATACGGACTGATTGGTTATTCCTACGCATGATAAGTTCAGCTTGCAATTTGTGGATGACCCCCTATGTTATTATTTATTTTAAAGGGGTCGTCTCCATATTTATATTTACCCCGAAGTTTTTTAACAGTTAGAAGGCGAATACGGACATATTGGAGATTCCTACGCATGAGAAGTTCAGCTTGCAATTTGTGGATGGCCCCCTATCTTATTATTTATTTTAAGGGGGTCGTCTCCATATTTAAATTTCCCCTGAAGTTTGGCGTCAGTTAGAAGGCGAATACGCACAGATTGGATATTCCTAAGCATGAGAAGTTCAGATGGCAATTTGTGGATGGCCCCCTATCTTATTATTTATTTTAAGGGGGTCGTCTCCATATTTAAATTTCCCCCGAAGTTTGTCGGCAGTTAGAAATCGAATACGGACAGATTAGATATTCCTACGCATGATAAGTTCATCTTGCAATTTGTGGATGACCCCCTATCTTATTATTTATTTTAAAGGGGTCGTCTCCATATTTATATTTTCCCTGGAGTTTGGCGGCAGTTAGAAGCCGAATTCGGACAGATTGATTATTCCTACGCATGAAAAGTTCAGTTTGCAATTTGTGGATGTCCCGTTATCTTATTATTTAATTTAAAGGGGTCGTCTCCATATTTAAATTTCCCCCCAAGTTTGACGGCAGTTAGAAATCGAATACGGACAGATTGGATATTCCTGCGCATGAGAAGTTCAGCTTGCAATTTGTGGATGACACCCTATCTTAATATTTATTTTAAAGGTGTCGTCTCCATATTTATATTTTTCCTGGAGTTTGGCGGTAGTTAGAAGGCGAATACGGACAGATTGGATATTCCTACGCGTGTTAAACTCAGCTTGCAATTTGTGGATGACCCCCTATCTTATTATTTATTTTAAAGGGGTCGTCTCCATATTTAAATTTCCCCCAAAGTTTGGCTGCAGTTAGAAGGCGAATACGGACAGATTGGATATTCCTAGGCGTGTTAAACTCAGCTTGCAATTTGTGGATGACCCCCTATCTTATTATTTATTTTAAAGGGGTCGTCTCCATATTTATTTTTACTCCGAAATTTTTTAACAGTTAGAAGGCGAATATGGACAGATGGGATATTTCTACGCATGAGAAGTTCAGCTTGCAATTTGTTGATTACCCCCTATCTTATTATTTATTTTAAAGGGGTCGTCTCCATATTTAAATTTCCCTCGAAGTTTGACGGCAGTTAGAAATCGAATACGGACAGATTAGATATTCCTACGCATGGTAAGTCCAGCTTGCAGTTTGTGGATGACGCCCTATCTTAATATTTATTTTAAAGGTGTCGTTTCAATATTTATATTTTTCCTGGAGTTTGGCCAGCTTACAATTTGTGGATGACCCCCTATCTTATTAGTTATTTTAAAAGGTTCGTCTCCATATTTATATTTTTCCTGGAGTTTGGCGGCAGTTAGAAATCGAATACGGACAGATTGGATATTCCTACGCATGATATGTTCAGCTTGCAATTTGTGGATGACCCCCTATCTTATTATTTATTTTAAAGGGGTCGTCTCCATATTTAAATTTCCCCCGAAGTTTGACGGCAGTTAGAAATCGTATACGGACAGATTGGATATTCCTAAGCATGATAAGTTCAGCTTGCAATTTGTGGATGACCCCCTATCTTATTATTTATTTTAAAGGGGTAGTCTCCATATTTATATTTCCCCTTAAGTTTGGCGTCAGTTACAAGGCGAATACGCACAGATTGGATATTCCTAAGCATGAGAAGTTCAGATGGCAATTTGTGGATGCCCCCCTTCTTATTATTTATTTTAAGGGGGTCGTCTCCATATTTAAATTTCCCTCGAAGTTTGACGGCAGTTAGAAATCGAATACGGACAGATTAGATATTCCTACGCATAGTAAGTTCAGCTTGCAATTTGTGGATGACCCCCTATTTTATTATTTATTTTAAAGGGGTCGTCTCCATATTTATATTTTTCCTGGAGTTGGCGGTAGTTAGAAGGCGAATACGGACAGATTGGATATTCCTACGCGTGTTAAACTCAGCTTGCAATTTGTGGATGACCCCCTATCTTATTATTTATTTTAAAGGGGTCGTCTCCATATTTAAATTTCCCCCAAAGTTTGGCTGCAGTTAGAAGGCGAATACGGACAGATTGGATATTCCTAGGCGTGTTAAACTCAGCTTACAATTTGTGGATGACCCCCTATCTTATTATTTATTTTAAAGGGGTCGTCTCCATATTTATTTTTACCCCGAAATTTTTTAACAGTTAGAAGGCGAATATGGACAGATGGGATATTTCTACGCATGAGAAGTTCAGCTTGCAATTTGTTGATTACCCCCTATCTTATTATTTATTTTAAAGGGGTCGTCTCCATATTTATATTTACCCCGAAGTTTTTTAACAGTTAGAAGGCGAATACGGACAGATTGGATATTCCTACGCATGATAAGTTCAGCTTGCAATTTGTGGATGACCCCCTCTTTTATTATTTATTTTAAGGGGATCGTCTCCATATTTAAATTTCCCCCGAAGTTTGACGGCAGTTAGAAATCGAATACGGACAGATTGGATATTCTTACGAATGAGAAGTTCAGCTTGCAATTTGTTGATGACCCCCTATCTTATTATTTATTTTAAAGGTTTCGTCTCCATATTTATATTTTTAATGGAGTTTAACGGCAGTTAGAAATCGAATACTTCAACAGATACAGATCGGATATTTCAACGCAATTAGCCGTTCAGCTTGCAATTTGTGGATGGCCCCCTATCTTATTATTTATTTTAAGGGGGTCGTCTCCATATTTAAATTTCCCCCGAAGTTTGACGGCAGTTAGAAATCGAATACGGACAGATTGGATATTCCTACGCATGATAAGTTCAGCTTGCAATTTGTGGATGACCCCCTATCTTTTTATTTATTTTAAAGGGTTCGTCTCCATATTTAAATTTACCCCGAAGTTTGGCGGCAGTTAGATGGCGAATACGGACAGATCGGATATTCCTACGCGGATTCTTCCGCGGATCGGATTTCCTGCACTCCATAGTTAAATTCATCTTGGAGTTTGTAAATGACATCCTATCTTGTTATTTATTTTAAATGGGTCGTTTCCATATTTATATTTTCCCTGGAATTTGGCGGCAGTTAGAAGCCGAATACGGACAGATTGATTATTCCTACGCATGAAAAGTTCAGTTTGCAATTTGTGGATGACCCCTTATCTTGTTATTTAATTTAAAGGGGTCGTCTCCATATTTAAATTTACCCCGAAGTTTGGCAACAGTTCGAAGGCGAATGCGGACAGATCGGATATTTCTACGCAAAAGAAGTTCAGCTTGCAATTTGTGGATGACCCCCTATCTTATTATTTATTTTAAAGGGGTCGTCTCCATATTTAAATTTCCCCCGAAGTTTGACGGCAGTTAGAAATCGAATACGGACAGATTGGATATGCCTACGCATGATAAGTTCAGCTTGCAATTTGTGGATGACCCCCTATCTTATTATTTATTTTTAAGGGGTCGTCTCCATATTTATATTTCCCCTGAAGTTTGGCGTCAGTTAGAAGGCGAATACGCACAGATTGGATATTCCTAAGCATGAGAAGTTCAGATGGCAATTTGTGGATGGCCCCTTATCTTATTATTTATTTTAAGGGGGTCGTCTCCATATTTAAATTTCCCCCGAAGTTTGTCGGCAGTTAGAAATCGAATACAGACAGATTAGATATTCCTACGCATGATAAGTTCAGCTTGCAATTTGTGGATGACCCCCTATTTTTTTATTTATTTTAAAGGGGTCGTCTCCATATTTAAATTTCCCCCGAAGTTTGACGGCAGTTAGAAATCGAATGCGGACAGATCGGATATTTCAACGCAATTAGCCGTTCAGCTTGCAATTTGTGGATGGCCCCCTATCTTATTATTTATTTTAAGGGGGTCGTCTCCATATTTAAATTTCCCCCGAAGTTTGACGGCAGTTAGAAATCGAATACGGACAGATTGGATATTCCTACGCATGAGAAGTTCAGCTTGCAATTTGTGGATGACACCCTATCTTATTATTTATTTTAAAGGGGTCGTCTCCATATTTATATTTACCCCGAAGTTTTTTAACAGTTAGAAGGCGAATACGGACAGATTGGATATTCCTACGCATGATAAGTTCAGCTTGCAATTTGTGGATGACCCCCTCTTTTATTATTTATTTTAAGGGGATCGTCTCCATATTTAAATTTCCCCCGAAGTTTGACGGCAGTTAGAAATCGAATACGGACAGATTGGATATTCCTACGCATGAGAAGTTCAGCTTGCAATTTGTGGATGACACCCTATCTTATTATTTATTTTAAAGGGGTCGTCTCCATATTTATATTTACCCCGAAGTTTTTTAACAGTTAGAAGGCGAATACGGACAGATTGGATATTCCTACGCATGATAAGTTCAGCTTGCAATTTGTGGATGACCCCCTATTTTATTATTTATTTAAAAGGGGTCGTCTCCATATTTATATTTTTCCTGGAGTTTGGCGGTAGTTAGAAGGCGAATACGGACAGATTAGATATTCCTACGCATGATAAGTTCAGCTTGCAATTTGTGGATAACCCTCTATCTTATTATTTATTTTAAAGGGGTCGTTTCCATATTTATATTTACCCCGAAGTTTTTTAACAGTTAGAAGGCGAATATGGACAGATCGGATATTTCTACGCATGAGACGTCCAGCTTGCAGTTTGTGGATGACGCCCTATCTTAATATTTATTTTAAAGGTGTCGTTTCAATATTTATATTTTTCCTGGAGTTTGGCCAGCTTACAATTTGTGGATGACCCCCTATCTTATTAGTTATTTTAAAAGGTTCGTCTCCATATTTATATTTTTCCTGGAGTTTGGCGGCAGTTAGAAATCGAATACGGACAGATTGGATATTCCTACGCATGATATGTTCAGCTTGCAATTTGTGGATGACCCCCTATCTTATTATTTATTTTAAAGGGGTCGTCTCCATATTTAAATTTCCCCCGAAGTTTGACGGCAGTTAGAAATCGTATACGGACAGATTGGATATTCCTAAGCATGATAAGTTCAGCTTGCAATTTGTGGATGACCCCCTATCTTATTATTTATTTTAAAGGGGTAGTCTCCATATTTATATTTCCCCTTAAGTTTGGCGTCAGTTACAAGGCGAATACGCACAGATTGGATATTCCTAAGCATGAGAAGTTCAGAAGGCAATTTGTGGATGCCCCCCTTCTTATTATTTATTTTAAGGGGGTCGTCTCCATATTTAAATTTCCCTCGAAGTTTGACGGCAGTTAGAAATCGAATACGGACAGATTAGATATTCCTACGCATAGTAAGTTCAGCTTGCAATTTGTGGATGACCCCCTATTTTATTATTTATTTTAAAGGGGTCGTCTCCATATTTATATTTTTCCTGGAGTTGGCGGTAGTTAGAAGGCGAATACGGACAGATTGGATATTCCTACGCGTGTTAAACTCAGCTTGCAATTTGTGGATGACCCCCTATCTTATTATTTATTTTAAAGGGGTCGTCTCCATATTTAAATTTCCCCCAAAGTTTGGCTGCAGTTAGAAGGCGAATACGGACAGATTGGATATTCCTAGGCGTGTTAAACTCAGCTTACAATTTGTGGATGACCCCCTATCTTATTATTTATTTTAAAGGGGTCGTCTCCATATTTATTTTTACCCCGAAATTTTTTAACAGTTAGAAGGCGAATATGGACAGATGGGATATTTCTACGCATGAGAAGTTCAGCTTGCAATTTGTTGATTACCCCCTATCTTATTATTTATTTTAAAGGGGTCGTCTCCATATTTATATTTACCCCGAAGTTTTTTAACAGTTAGAAGGCGAATACGGACAGATTGGATATTCCTACGCATGATAAGTTCAGCTTGCAATTTGTGGATGACCCCCTCTTTTATTATTTATTTTAAGGGGATCGTCTCCATATTTAAATTTCCCCCGAAGTTTGACGGCAGTTAGAAATCGAATACGGACAGATTGGATATTCCTACGAATGAGAAGTTCAGCTTGCAATTTGTTGATGACCCCCTATCTTATTATTTATTTTAAAGGTTTCGTCTCCATATTTATATTTTTAATGGAGTTTAACGGCAGTTAGAAATCGAATACTTCAACAGATACAGATCGGATATTTCAACGCAATTAGCCGTTCAGCTTGCAATTTGTGGATGGCCCCCTATCTTATTATTTATTTTAAGGGGGTCGTCTCCATATTTAAATTTCCCCCGAAGTTTGACGGCAGTTA
This sequence comes from Troglohyphantes excavatus, assembly GCA_963932185.1. Taxonomy (NCBI): domain Eukaryota; kingdom Metazoa; phylum Arthropoda; class Arachnida; order Araneae; family Linyphiidae; genus Troglohyphantes; species Troglohyphantes excavatus. The sequence goes on from OZ010673.1 coordinate 16,064,225, forward strand.
GAAATCGAATACGGACAGATTGGATATTCCTACGCATGATAAGTTCAGCTTGCAATTTGTGGATGACCCCCTATCTTATTATTTATTTTAAAGGGGTCGTCTCCATATTTAAATTTTCCCCGAAGTTTGGCGACAGTTAGAAGGCGAAAGCGAACATATCGGATATTCGTAAGCCTGACAAGTTCAGATTGCAATTTGTGGATGACCCCCTATCTTTTTATTTATTTTAAAGGGTTCGTCTCCATATTTAAATTTACCCCGAAGTTTGGCGGCAGTTAGATGGCGAATACGGACAGATCGGATATTCCTACGCGGATTCTTCCGCGGATCGGATTTCCTGCACTCCATAGTTAAATTCATCTTGGAGTTTGTAAATGACATCCTATCTTGTTATTTATTTTAAATGGGTCGTTTCCATATTTATATTTTCCCTGGAATTTGGCGGCAGTTAGAAGCCGAATACGGACAGATTGATTATTCCTACGCATGAAAAGTTCAGTTTGCAATTTGTGGATGACCCCTTATCTTGTTATTTAATTTAAAGGGGTCGTCTCCATATTTAAATTTACCCCGAAGTTTGGCAACAGTTCGAAGGCGAATGCGGACAGATCGGATATTTCTACGCAAAAGAAGTTCAGCTTGCAATTTGTGGATGACCCCCTATCTTATTATTTATTTTAAAGGGGTCGTCTCCATATTTAAATTTCCCCCGAAGTTTGACGGCAGTTAGAAATCGAATACGGACAGATTGGATATGCCTACGCATGATAAGTTCAGCTTGCAATTTGTGGATGACCCCCTATCTTATTATTTATTTTTAAGGGGTCGTCTCCATATTTATATTTCCCCTGAAGTTTGGCGTCAGTTAGAAGGCGAATACGCACAGATTGGATATTCCTAAGCATGAGAAGTTCAGATGGCAATTTGTGGATGGCCCCTTATCTTATTATTTATTTTAAGGGGGTCGTCTCCATATTTAAATTTCCCCCGAAGTTTGTCGGCAGTTAGAAATCGAATACAGACAGATTAGATATTCCTACGCATGATAAGTTCAGCTTGCAATTTGTGGATGACCCCCTATTTTTTTATTTATTTTAAAGGGGTCGTCTCCATATTTAAATTTCCCCCGAAGTTTGACGGCAGTTAGAAATCGAATGCGGACAGATCGGATATTTCAACGCAATTAGCCGTTCAGCTTGCAATTTGTGGATGGCCCCCTATCTTATTATTTATTTTAAGGGGGTCGTCTCCATATTTAAATTTCCCCCGAAGTTTGACGGCAGTTAGAAATCGAATACGGACAGATTGGATATTCCTACGCATGAGAAGTTCAGCTTGCAATTTGTGGATGACACCCTATCTTATTATTTATTTTAAAGGGGTCGTCTCCATATTTATATTTACCCCGAAGTTTTTTAACAGTTAGAAGGCGAATACGGACAGATTGGATATTCCTACGCATGATAAGTTCAGCTTGCAATTTGCGGATGACCCCCTCTTTTATTATTTATTTTAAGGGGATCGTCTCCATATTTAAATTTCCCCCGAAGTTTGACGGCAGTTAGAAATCGAACACGGACAGATTGGATATTCCTACGAATGAGAAGTTCAGCTTGCAATTTGTTGATGACCCCCTATCTTATTATTTATTTTAAAGGTTTCGTCTCCATATTTATATTTTTAATGGAGTTTAACGGCAGTTAGAAATCGAATACTTCAACAGATACAGATCGGATATTTCAACGCAATTAGCCGTTCAGCTTGAAATTTGTGGATGGCCCCCTATCTTATTATTTATTTTAAGGGGGTCGTCTCCATATTTAAATTTCCCCCGAAGTTTGACGACAGTTAGAAATCGAATACGGACATGATTGGATATTCCTACGCATGATAAGTTCAGCTTGCAATTTGTGGATGACCCCCTATCTTATTATTTATTTTAAAGGGGTCGTCTCCATATTTAAACTTTCCCCGAAGTTTGGCGACAGTTAGAAGGCGAAAGCGGACATATCGGATATTCGTAAGCCTGACAAGTTCAGATTGCAATTTGTGGATGACCCCCTATCTTATTATTTATTTTAAAGGGGTCGTCTCCATATTTAAATTTCCCCTGAAGTTTGACGGCAGTTAGAAATCGAATACGGACAGATTGGATATTCCTACGCATGAGAAGTTCTGCTTGCAATTTGTGGATGACACCCTATCTTAATATTTATTTTAAAGGTGTCGTCTCAATATTTATATTTTTCCTGGAGTTTAACGGCAGTTAGAAATCGTATACGGACTGATTGGTTATTCCTACGCATGATAAGTTCAGCTTGCAATTTGTGGATGACCCCCTATGTTATTATTTATTTTAAAGGGGTCGTCTCCATATTTATATTTACCCCGAAGTTTTTTAACAGTTAGAAGGCGAATACGGACATATTGGAGATTCCTACGCATGAGAAGTTCAGCTTGCAATTTGTGGATGGCCCCCTATCTTATTATTTATTTTAAAGGGGTCGTCTCCATATTTATTTTTACTCCGAAATTTTTTAACAGTTAGAAGGCGAATATGGACAGATGGGATATTTCTACGCATGAGAAGTTCAGCTTGCAATTTGTTGATTACCCCCTATCTTATTATTTATTTTAAAGGGGTCGTCTCCATATTTAAATTTCCCTCGAAGTTTGACGGCAGTTAGAAATCGAATACGGACAGATTAGATATTCCTACGCATGGTAAGTTCAGCTTGCAATTTGTGGATGACCCCCTATTTTATTATTTATTTAAAAGGGGTCGTCTCCATATTTATATTTTTCCTGGAGTTTGGCGGTAGTTAGAAGGCGAATACGGACAGATTAGATATTCCTACGCATGATAAGTTCAGCTTGCAATTTGTGGATAACCCTCTATCTTATTATTTATTTTAAAGGGGTCGTTTCCATATTTATATTTACCCCGAAGTTTTTTAACAGTTAGAAGGCGAATATGGACAGATCGGATATTTCTACGCATGAGACGTCCAGCTTGCAGTTTGTGGATGACGCCCTATCTTAATATTTATTTTAAAGGTGTCGTTTCAATATTTATATTTTTCCTGGAGTTTGGCCAGCTTACAATTTGTGGATGACCCCCTATCTTATTAGTTATTTTAAAAGGTTCGTCTCCATATTTATATTTTTCCTGGAGTTTGGCGGCAGTTAGAAATCGAATACGGACAGATTGGATATTCCTACGCATGATATGTTCAGCTTGCAATTTGTGGATGACCCCCTATCTTATTATTTATTTTAAAGGGGTCGTCTCCATATTTAAATTTTCCCCGAAGTTTGACGGCAGTTAGAAATCGAATACGGACAGATTGGATATTCCTAAGCATGATAAGTTCAGCTTGCAATTTGTGGATGACCCCCTATCTTATTATTTATTTTAAAGGGGTAGTCTCCATATTTATATTTCCCCTTAAGTTTGGCGTCAGTTACAAGGCGAATACGCACAGATTGGATATTCCTAAGCATGAGAAGTTCAGAAGGCAATTTGTGGATGCCCCCCTTCTTATTATTTATTTTAAGGGGGTCGTCTCCATATTTAAATTTCCCTCGAAGTTTGACGGCAGTTAGAAATCGAATACGGACAGATTAGATATTCCTACGCATAGTAAGTTCAGCTTGCAATTTGTGGATGACCCCCTATTTTATTATTTATTTTAAAGGGGTCGTCTCCATATTTATATTTTTCCTGGAGTTGGCGGTAGTTAGAAGGCGAATACGGACAGATTGGATATTCCTACGCGTGTTAAGCTCAGCTTGCAATTTGTGGATGACCCCCTATCTTATTATTTATTTTAAAGGGGTCGTCTCCATATTTAAATTTCCCCCAAAGTTTGGCTGCAGTTAGAAGGCGAATACGGACAGATTGGATATTCCTAGGCGTGTTAAACTCAGCTTGCAATTTGTGGATGACCCCCTATCTTATTATTTATTTTAAAGGGGTCGTCTCCATATTTATTTTTACCCCGAAATTTTTTAACAGTTAGAAGGCGAATATGGACAGATGGGATATTTCTACGCATGAGAAGTTCAGCTTGCAATTTGTTGATTACCCCCTATCTTATTATTTATTTTAAAGGGGTCGTCTCCATATTTATATTTACCCCGAAGTTTTTTAACAGTTAGAAGGCGAATACGGACAGATTGGATATTCCTACGCATGATAAGTTCAGCTTGCAATTTGTGGATGACCCCCTCTTTTATTATTTATTTTAAGGGGATCGTCTCCATATTTAAATTTCCCCCGAAGTTTGACGGCAGTTAGAAATCGAATACGGACAGATTGGATATTCCTACGAATGAGAAGTTCAGCTTGCAATTTGTTGATGACCCCCTATCTTATTATTTATTTTAAAGGTTTCGTCTCCATATTTATATTTTTAATGGAGTTTAACGGCAGTTAGAAATCGAATACTTCAACAGATACAGATCGGATATTTCAACGCAATTAGCCGTTCAGCTTGCAATTTGTGGATGGCCCCCTATCTTATTATTTATTTTAAGGGGGTCGTCTCCATATTTAAATTTCCCCCGAAGTTTGACGGCAGTTAGAAATCGAATACGGACAGATTGGATATTCCTACGCATGATAAGTTCAGCTTGCAATTTGTGGATGACCCCCTATCTTATTATTTATTTTAAAGGGGTCGTCTCCATATTTAAATTTTCCCCGAAGTTTGGCGACAGTTAGAAGGCGAAAGCGAACATATCGGATATTCGTAAGCCTGACAAGTTCAGATTGCAATTTGTGGATGACCCCCTATCTTTTTATTTATTTTAAAGGGTTCGTCTCCATATTTAAATTTACCCCGAAGTTTGGCGGCAGTTAGATGGCGAATACGGACAGATCGGATATTCCTACGCGGATTCTTCCGCGGATCGGATTTCCTGCACTCCATAGTTAAATTCATCTTGGAGTTTGTAAATGACATCCTATCTTGTTATTTATTTTAAATGGGTCGTTTCCATATTTATATTTTCCCTGGAATTTGGCGGCAGTTAGAAGCCGAATACGGACAGATTGATTATTCCTACGCATGAAAAGTTCAGTTTGCAATTTGTGGATGACCCCTTATCTTGTTATTTAATTTAAAGGGGTCGTCTCCATATTTAAATTTACCCCGAAGTTTGGCAACAGTTCGAAGGCGAATGCGGACAGATCGGATATTTCTACGCAAAAGAAGTTCAGCTTGCAATTTGTGGATGACCCCCTATCTTATTATTTATTTTAAAGGGGTCGTCTCCATATTTAAATTTCCCCCGAAGTTTGACGGCAGTTAGAAATCGAATACGGACAGATTGGATATGCCTACGCATGATAAGTTCAGCTTGCAATTTGTGGATGACCCCCTATCTTATTATTTATTTTTAAGGGGTCGTCTCCATATTTATATTTCCCCTGAAGTTTGGCGTCAGTTAGAAGGCGAATACGCACAGATTGGATATTCCTAAGCATGAGAAGTTCAGATGGCAATTTGTGGATGGCCCCTTATCTTATTATTTATTTTAAGGGGGTCGTCTCCATATTTAAATTTCCCCCGAAGTTTGTCGGCAGTTAGAAATCGAATACAGACAGATTAGATATTCCTACGCATGATAAGTTCAGCTTGCAATTTGTGGATGACCCCCTATTTTTTTTATTTATTTTAAAGGGGTCGTCTCCATATTTAAATTTCCCCCGAAGTTTGACGGCAGTTAGAAATCGAATGCGGACAGATCGGATATTTCAACGCAATTAGCCGTTCAGCTTGCAATTTGTGGATGGCCCCCTATCTTATTATTTATTTTAAGGGGGTCGTCTCCATATTTAAATTTCCCCCGAAGTTTGACGGCAGTTAGAAATCGAATACGGACAGATTGGATATTCCTACGCATGAGAAGTTCAGCTTGCAATTTGTGGATGACACCCTATCTTATTATTTATTTTAAAGGGGTCGTCTCCATATTTATATTTACCCCGAAGTTTTTTAACAGTTAGAAGGAGATTGGATATTCCTACGCATGATAAGTTCAGCTTGCAATTTGTGGATGACCCCCTCTTTTATTATTTATTTTAAGGGGATCGTCTCCATATTTAAATTTCCCCCGAAGTTTGACGGCAGTTAGAAATCGAACACGGACAGATTGGATATTCCTACGAATGAGAAGTTCAGCTTGCAATTTGTTGATGACCCCCTATCTTATTATTTATTTTAAAGGTTTCGTCTCCATATTTATATTTTTAATGGAGTTTAACGGCAGTTAGAAATCGAATACTTCAACAGATACAGATCGGATATTTCAACGCAATTAGCCGTTCAGCTTGCAATTTGTGGATGGCCCCCTATCTTATTATTTATTTTAAGGGGGTCGTCTCCATATTTAAATTTCCCCCGAAGTTTGACGGCAGTTAGAAATCGAACACGGACAGATTGGATATTCCTACGAATGAGAAGTTCAGATTGCGATTTGTGGATGACCCCCTATCTTTTTATTTATTTTAAAGGGTTCTTCTCCATATTTAAATTTACCCCGAAGTTTGGCAACAGTTCGAAGGCGAATGCGGACAGATTTGATATTCCTACGCATGAGAAGTTCAGCTTGCAATTTGTGGATGACCCCCTATCTTATTATTTATTTTAAAGGGGTCGTCTCCATATTTAAATTTCCCCTGAAGTTTGACGGCAGTTAGAAATCGAATACGGACAGATTGGATATTCCTACGCATGAGAAGTTCTGCTTGCAATTTGTGGATGACACCCTATCTTAATATTTATTTTAAAGGTGTCGTCTCAATATTTATATTTTTCCTGGAGTTTAACGGCAGTTAGAAATCGTATACGGACTGATTTGTTATTCCTACGCATGATAAGTTCAGCTTGCAATTTGTGGATGACCCCCTATCTTATTATTTATTTTAAAGGGGTCGTCTCCATATTTATATTTACCCCGAAGTTTTTTAACAGTTAGAAGGCGAATACGGACATATTGGAGATTCCTACGCATGAGAAGTTCAGCTTGCAATTTGTGGATGGCCCCCTATCTTATTATTTATTTTAAGGGGGTCGTCTCCATATTTAAATTTCCCCCGAAGTTTGACGGCAGTTAGAAATCGAATACGGATAGATTGGATATTCCTACGCATGATAAGTTCAGCTTGCAATTTGTTGATGACCCCCTATCTTATTATTTATTTTAAGGGGGTCGTCTCCATATTTAAATTTACCTTGAAGTTTGGCGGCAGTTAGAAATCGAATGCGAACAGATCGAATGTTTCAACGCAATTAGACGTTCAGCTTGCAATTTGTGGATGACCCCCTATCTTATTATTTATTTTAAGGGGGTCGTCTCCATATTTAAATTTCCCCCGAAGTTTGACGGCAGTTAGAAATCGAATACGGACAGATTGGATATTCCTACGCATGATAAGTTCAGCTTGCAATTTGTGGATGACCCCCTATCTTATTATTTATTTTAAAGGGGTCGTCTCCATATTTAAATTTTCCCCGAAGTTTGACGGCAGTTAGAAATCGAATGCGGACAGATTGGATATTCCTAAGCATGATAAGTTCAGCTTGCAATTTGTGGATGACCCCCTATCTTATTATTTATTTTAAAGGGGTCGTCTCCATATTTATATTTCCCCTGAAGTTTGGCGTCAGTTAGAAGGCGAATACGCACAGATTGGATATTCCTAAGCATGAGAAGTTCAGATGGCAATTTGTGGATGGCCCCTTATCTTATTATTTATTTTAAGGGGGTCGTCTCCATATTTAAATTTCCCCCGAAGTTTGACGGCAGTTAGAAATCGAATACGGACAGATTGGATATTCCTACGCATGATAAGTTCAGCTTGCAATTTGTGGATGACCCCCTATTTTAATAGTTATTTTAAAGGGGTCGTCTCCATATTTAAATTTCCCCCTAAGTTTGGCTGCAGTTAGTAGGCGAATACGGACAGATTGGATATTCCTACGCATGAGAAGTTATGCTTGCAATTTGTTGATAACCCGCTATCTTATTATTTATTTTAAAGGGGTCGTCTCCATATTTATATTTTTATTGGAGTTTAACGGCAGTTAGAAATCGAATACGGACTGATTGGTTATTCCTACGCATGATAAGTTCAGCTTGCAATTTGTGGATGACCCCCTATCTTATTATTTATTTTAAAGGGGTCGTCTCCATATTTATATTTCCCCTGAAGTTTGGCGTCAGTTAGAAGGCGAATACGCACATATCGGATATTCGTAAGCCTGACAAGTTCAGATTGCAATTTGTGGATGACCCCCTATCTTATTATTTATTTTAAAGGGGTCGTCTCCATATTTATATTTTCCCTGGAGTTTGGCGGCAGTTAGAAGCCGAATTCGGACAGATTGATTATTCCTACGCATGAAAAGTTCAGTTTGCAATTTGTGGATGACCCGTTATCTTATTATTTAATTTAAAGGGGTCGTCTCCATATTTAAATTTCCCCCCAAGTTTGACGGCAGTTAGAAATCGAATACGGACAGATTGGATATTCCTGCGCATGAGAAGTTCAGCTTGCAATTTGTGGATGACACCCTATCTTAATATTTATTTTAAAGGTGTCGTCTCCATATTTATATTTTTCCTGGAGTTTGGCGGTAGTTAGAAGGCGAATACGGACAGATTGGATATTCCTACGCGTGTTAAACTCAGCTTGCAATTTGTGGATGACCCCCTATCTTATTATTTATTTTAAAGGGGTCGTCTCCATATTTAAATTTCCCCCAAAGTTTGGCTGCAGTTAGAAGGCGAATACGGACAGATTGGATATTCCTAGGCGTGTTAAACTCAGCTTGCAATTTGTGGATGACCCCCTATCTTATTATTTATTTTAAAGGGGTCGTCTCCATATTTATTTTTACTCCGAAATTTTTTAACAGTTAGAAGGCGAATATGGACAGATGGGATATTTCTACGCATGAGAAGTTCAGCTTGCAATTTGTTGATTACCCCCTATCTTATTATTTATTTTAAAGGGGTCGTCTCCATATTTAAATTTCCCTCGAAGTTTGACGGCAGTTAGAAATTGAATACGGACAGATTAGATATTCCTACGCATGGTAAGTTCAGCTTGCAATTTGTGGATGACCCCCTATTTTATTATTTATTTAAAAGGGGTCGTCTCCATATTTATATTTTTCCTGGAGTTTGGCGGTAGTTAGAAGGCGAATACGGACAGATTAGATATTCCTACGCATGATAAGTTCAGCTTGCAATTTGTGGATAACCCTCTATCTTATTATTTATTTTAAAGGGGTCGTTTCCATATTTATATTTACCCCGAAGTTTTTTAACAGTTAGAAGGCGAATATGGACAGATCGGATATTTCTACGCATGAGACGTCCAGCTTGCAGTTTGTGGATGACGCCCTATCTTAATATTTATTTTAAAGGTGTCGTTTCAATATTTATATTTTTCCTGGAGTTTGGCCAGCTTACAATTTGTGGATGACCCCCTATCTTATTATTTATTTTAAAGGGGTCGTCTCCATATTTAAATTTACCTTGAAGTTTGGCGGCAGTTAGAAATCGAATGCGAACAGATCGAATGTTTCAACGCAATTAGACGTTCAGCTTGCAATTTGTGGATGACCCCCTATCTTATTATTTATTTTAAGGGGGTCGTCTCCATATTTAAATTTCCCCCGAAGTTTGACGGCAGTTAGAAATCGAATACGGACAGATTGGATATTCCTACGCATGATAAGTTCAGCTTGCAATTTGTGGATGACCCCCTATCTTATTATTTATTTTAAAGGGGTCGTCTCCATATTTAAATTTTCCCCGAAGTTTGACGGCAGTTAGAAATCGAATGCGGACAGATTGGATATTCCTAAGCATGATAAGTTCAGCTTGCAATTTGTGGATGACCCCCTATCTTATTATTTATTTTAAAGGGGTCGTCTCCATATTTATATTTCCCCTGAAGTTTGGCGTCAGTTAGAAGGCGAATACGCACAGATTGAATATTCCTAAGCATGAGAAGTTCAGATGGCAATTTGTGGATGGCCCCTTATCTTATTATTTATTTTAAGGGGGTCGTCTCCATATTTAAATTTCCCCCGAAGTTTGACGGCAGTTAGAAATCGAATACGGGCAGATTGGATATTCCTACGCATGATAAGTTCAGCTTGCAATTTGTGGATGACCCCCTATTTTAATAGTTATTTTAAAGGGGTCGTCTCCATATTTAAATTTCCCCCTAAGTTTGGCTGCAGTTAGTAGGCGAATACGGACAGATTGGATATTCCTACGCATGAGAAGTTATGCTTGCAATTTGTTGATAACCCGCTATCTTATTATTTATTTTAAAGGGGTCGTCTCCATATTTATATTTTTATTGGAGTTTAACGGCAGTTAGAAATCGAATACGGACTGATTGGTTATTCCTACGCATGATAAGTTCAGCTTGCAATTTGTGGATGACCCCCTATCTTATTATTTATTTTAAAGGGGTCGTCTCCATATTTATATTTCCCCTGAAGTTTGGCGTCAGTTAGAAGGCGAATACGCACAGATTGGATATTCCTAAGCATGAGAAGTTCAGATGGCAATTTGTGGATGGCCCCCTATCTTATTATTTATTTTAAGGGGGTCGTCTCCATATTTAAATTTCCCCCGAAGTTTGTCGGCAGTTAGAAATCGAATACGGACAGATTAGATATTCCTACGCATGATAAGTTCATCTTGCAATTTGTGGATGACCCCCTATCTTATTATTTATTTTAAAGGGGTCGTCTCCATATTTATATTTTCCCTGGAGTTTGGCGGCAGTTAGAAGCCGAATTCGGACAGATTGATTATTCCTACGCATGAAAAGTTCAGTTTGCAATTTGTGGATGACCCGTTATCTTATTATTTAATTTAAAGGGGTCGTCTCCATATTTAAATTTCCCCCCAAGTTTGACGGCAGTTAGAAATCGAATACGGACAGATTGGATATTCCTGCGCATGAGAAGTTCAGCTTGCAATTTGTGGATGACCCCCTATCTTATTATTTATTTTAAAGGGGTCGTCTCCATATTTAAATTTCCCCCAAAGTTTGGCTGCAGTTAGAAGGCGAATACGGACAGATTGGATATTCCTAGGCGTGTTAAACTCAGCTTGCAATTTGTGGATGACCCCCTATCTTATTATTTATTTTAAAGGGGTCGTCTCCATATTTATTTTTACCCCGAAATTTTTTAACAGTTAGAAGGCGAATATGGACAGATGGGATATTTCTACGCATGAGAAGTTCAGCTTGCAATTTGTTGATTACCCCCTATCTTATTATTTATTTTAAAGGGGTCGTCTCCATATTTATATTTACCCCGAAGTTTTTTAACAGTTAGAAGGCGAATACGGACAGATTGGATATTCCTACGCATGATAAGTTCAGCTTGCAATTTGTGGATGACCCCCTCTTTTATTATTTATTTTAAGGGGATCGTCTCCATATTTAAATTTCCCCCGAAGTTTGACGGCAGTTAGAAATCGAATACGGACAGATTGGATATTCCTACGAATGAGAAGTTCAGCTTGCAATTTGTTGATGACCCCCTATCTTATTATTTATTTTAAAGGTTTCGTCTCCATATTTATATTTTTAATGGAGTTTAACGGCAGTTAGAAATCGAATACTTCAACAGATACAGATCGGATATTTCAACGCAATTAGCCGTTCAGCTTGCAATTTGTGGATGGCCCCCTATCTTATTATTTATTTTAAGGGGGTCGTCTCCATATTTAAATTTCCCCCGAAGTTTGACGGCAGTTAGAAATCGAATACGGACAGATTGGATATTCCTACGCATGATAAGTTCAGCTTGCAATTTGTGGATGACCCCCTATCTTATTATTTATTTTAAAGGGGTCGTCTCCATATTTAAATTTTCCCCGAAGTTTGGCGACAGTTAGAAGGCGAAAGCGAACATATCGGATATTCGTAAGCCTGACAAGTTCAGATTGCAATTTGTGGATGACCCCCTTTCTTTTTATTTATTTTAAAGGGTTCGTCTCCATATTTAAATTTACCCCGAAGTTTGGCGGCAGTTAGATGGCGAATACGGACAGATCGGATATTCCTACGCGGATTCTTCCGCGGATCGGATTTCCTGCACTCCATAGTTAAATTCATCTTGGAGTTTGTAAATGACATCCTATCTTGTTATTTATTTTAAATGGGTCGTTTCCATATTTATATTTTCCCTGGAATTTGGCGGCAGTTAGAAGCCGAATACGGACAGATTGATTATTCCTACGCATGAAAAGTTCAGTTTGCAATTTGTGGATGACCCCTTATCTTGTTATTTAATTTAAAGGGGTCTTCTCCATATTTAAATTTACCCCGAAGTTTGGCAACAGTTCGAAGGCGAATGCGGACAGATCGGATATTTCTACGCAAAAGAAGTTCAGCTTGCAATTTGTGGATGACCCCCTATCTTATTATTTATTTTAAAGGGGTCGTCTCCATATTTAAATTTCCCCCGAAGTTTGACGGCAGTTAGAAATCGAATACGGACAGATTGGATATGCCTACGCATGATAAGTTCAGCTTGCAATTTGTGGATGACCCCCTATCTTATTATTTATTTTTAAGGGGTCGTCTCCATATTTATATTTCCCCTGAAGTTTGGCGTCAGTTAGAAGGCGAATACGCACAGATTGGATATTCCTAAGCATGAGAAGTTCAGATGGCAATTTGTGGATGGCCCCTTATCTTATTATTTATTTTAAGGGGGTCGTCTCCATATTTAAATTTCCCCCGAAGTTTGTCGGCAGTTAGAAATCGAATACAGACAGATTAGATATTCCTAAGCATGATAAGTTCAGCTTGCAATTTGTGGATGACCCCCTATTTTTTTATTTATTTTAAAGGGGTCGTCTCCATATTTAAATTTTCCCCGAAGTTTGACGGCAGTTAGAAATCGAATGCGGACAGATCGGATATTTCAACGCAATTAGCCGTTCAGCTTGCAATTTGTGGATGGCCCCCTATCTTATTATTTATTTTAAGGGGGTCGTCTCCATATTTAAATTTCCCCCGAAGTTTGACGGCAGTTAGAAATCGAATACGGACAGATTGGATATTCCTACGCATGAGAAGTTCAGCTTGCAATTTGTGGATGACACCCAATCTTATTATTTATTTTAAAGGGGTCGTCTCCATATTTATATTTACCCCGAAGTTTTTTAACAGTTAGAAGGCGAATACGGACAGATTGGATATTCCTACGCATGATAAGTTCAGCTTGCAATTTGTGGATGACCCCCTCTTTTATTATTTATTTTAAGGGGATCGTCTCCATATTTAAATTTCCCCCGAAGTTTGACGGCAGTTAGAAATCGAACACGGACAGATTGGATATTCCTACGAATGAGAAGTTCAGCTTGCAATTTGTTGATGACCCCCTATCTTTTTATTTATTTTAAAGGTTTCGTCTCCATATTTATATTTTTAATGGAGTTTAACGGCAGTTAGAAATCGAATACTTCAACAGATACAGATCGGATATTTCAACGCAATTAGCCGTTCAGCTTGCAATTTGTGGATGGCCCCCTATCTTATTATTTATTTTAAGGGGGTCGTCTCCATATTTAAATTTCCCCCGAAGTTTGACGGCAGTTAGAAATCGAATACGGACATGATTGGATATTCGTAAGCCTGACAAGTTCAGATTGCAATTTGTGGATGACCCCCTATCTTTTTATTTATTTTAAAGGGTTCGTCTCCATATTTAAATTTACCCCGAAGTTTGGCAACAGTTCGAAGGCGAATGCGGACAGATTTGATATTCCTACGCATGAGAAGTTCTGCTTGCAATTTGTGGATGACACCCTATCTTAATATTTATTTTAAAGGTGTCGTCTCAATATTTATATTTTTCCTGGAGTTTAACGGCAGTTAGAAATCGAATACGGACTGATTGGTTATTCCTACGCATGATAAGTTCAGCTTGCAATTTGTGGATGACCCCCTATGTTATTATTTATTTTAAAGGGGTCGTCTCCTTATTTATATTTCCCCTGAAGTTTGGCGTCAGTTAGAAGGCGAATACGCACATATTGGATATTCCTATGCATGACAAGTTCAGCTTGCAATTTGTGGATGACCCGGACAGATTGGATAATCCTACGCGTGTTAAACTCAGCTTGCAATTTGTGGATGACCCCCTATTTTATTAGTTATTTTAAAGGGGTCGTCTCCATATTTATATTTTTATTGGAGTTTAACGGCAGTTAGAAATCGTATACGGACTGATTGGTTATTCCTACGCATGATAAGTTCAGCTTGCAATTTGTGGATGACCCCCTATGTTATTATTTATTTTAAAGGGGTCGTCTCCATATTTATATTTACCCCGAAGTTTTTTAACAGTTAGAAGGCGAATACGGACATATTGGAGATTCCTACGCATGAGAAGTTCAGCTTGCAATTTGTGGATGGCCCCCTATCTTATTATTTATTTTAAGGGGGTCGTCTCCATATTTAAATTTCCCCTGAAGTTTGGCGTCAGTTAGAAGGCGAATACGCACAGATTGGATATTCCTAAGCATGAGAAGTTCAGATGGCAATTTGTGGATGGCCCCCTATCTTATTATTTATTTTAAGGGGGTCGTCTCCATATTTAAATTTCCCCCGAAGTTTGTCGGCAGTTAGAAATCGAATACGGACAGATTAGATATTCCTACGCATGATAAGTTCATCTTGCAATTTGTGGATGACCCCCTATCTTATTATTTATTTTAAAGGGGTCGTCTCCATATTTATATTTTCCCTGGAGTTTGGCGGCAGTTAGAAGCCGAATTCGGACAGATTGATTATTCCTACGCATGAAAAGTTCAGTTTGCAATTTGTGGATGACCCGTTATCTTATTATTTAATTTAAAGGGGTCGTCTCCATATTTAAATTTCCCCCCAAGTTTGACGGCAGTTAGAAATCGAATACGGACAGATTGGATATTCCTGCGCATGAGAAGTTCAGCTTGCAATTTGTGGATGACACCCTATCTTAATATTTATTTTAAAGGTGTCGTCTCCATATTTATATTTTTCCTGGAGTTTGGCGGTAGTTAGAAGGCGAATACGGACAGATTGGATATTCCTACGCGTGTTAAACTCAGCTTGCAATTTGTGGATGACCCCCTATCTTATTATTTATTTTAAAGGGGTCGTCTCCATATTTAAATTTCCCCCAAAGTTTGGCTGCAGTTAGAAGGCGAATACGGACAGATTGGATATTCCTAGGCGTGTTAAACTCAGCTTGCAATTTGTGGATGACCCCCTATCTTATTATTTATTTTAAAGGGGTCGTCTCCATATTTATTTTTACTCCGAAATTTTTTAACAGTTAGAAGGCGAATATGGACAGATGGGATATTTCTACGCATGAGAAGTTCAGCTTGCAATTTGTTGATTACCCCCTATCTTATTATTTATTTTAAAGGGGTCGTCTCCATATTTAAATTTCCCTCGAAGTTTGACGGCAGTTAGAAATCGAATACGGACAGATTAGATATTCCTACGCATGGTAAGTCCAGCTTGCAGTTTGTGGATGACGCCCTATCTTAATATTTATTTTAAAGGTGTCGTTTCAATATTTATATTTTTCCTGGAGTTTGGCCAGCTTACAATTTGTGGATGACCCCCTATCTTATTAGTTATTTTAAAAGGTTCGTCTCCATATTTATATTTTTCCTGGAGTTTGGCGGCAGTTAGAAATCGAATACGGACAGATTGGATATTCCTACGCATGATATGTTCAGCTTGCAATTTGTGGATGACCCCCTATCTTATTATTTATTTTAAAGGGGTCGTCTCCATATTTAAATTTCCCCCGAAGTTTGACGGCAGTTAGAAATCGTATACGGACAGATTGGATATTCCTAAGCATGATAAGTTCAGCTTGCAATTTGTGGATGACCCCCTATCTTATTATTTATTTTAAAGGGGTAGTCTCCATATTTATATTTCCCCTTAAGTTTGGCGTCAGTTACAAGGCGAATACGCACAGATTGGATATTCCTAAGCATGAGAAGTTCAGATGGCAATTTGTGGATGCCCCCCTTCTTATTATTTATTTTAAGGGGGTCGTCTCCATATTTAAATTTCCCTCGAAGTTTGACGGCAGTTAGAAATCGAATACGGACAGATTAGATATTCCTACGCATAGTAAGTTCAGCTTGCAATTTGTGGATGACCCCCTATTTTATTATTTATTTTAAAGGGGTCGTCTCCATATTTATATTTTTCCTGGAGTTGGCGGTAGTTAGAAGGCGAATACGGACAGATTGGATATTCCTACGCGTGTTAAACTCAGCTTGCAATTTGTGGATGACCCCCTATCTTATTATTTATTTTAAAGGGGTCGTCTCCATATTTAAATTTCCCCCAAAGTTTGGCTGCAGTTAGAAGGCGAATACGGACAGATTGGATATTCCTAGGCGTGTTAAACTCAGCTTACAATTTGTGGATGACCCCCTATCTTATTATTTATTTTAAAGGGGTCGTCTCCATATTTATTTTTACCCCGAAATTTTTTAACAGTTAGAAGGCGAATATGGACAGATGGGATATTTCTACGCATGAGAAGTTCAGCTTGCAATTTGTTGATTACCCCCTATCTTATTATTTATTTTAAAGGGGTCGTCTCCATATTTATATTTACCCCGAAGTTTTTTAACAGTTAGAAGGCGAATACGGACAGATTGGATATTCCTACGCATGATAAGTTCAGCTTGCAATTTGTGGATGACCCCCTCTTTTATTATTTATTTTAAGGGGATCGTCTCCATATTTAAATTTCCCCCGAAGTTTGACGGCAGTTAGAAATCGAATACAGACAGATTAGATATTCCTAAGCATGATAAGTTCAGCTTGCAATTTGTGGATGACCCCCTATTTTTTTATTTATTTTAAAGGGGTCGTCTCCATATTTAAATTTTCCCCGAAGTTTGACGGCAGTTAGAAATCGAATGCGGACAGATCGGATATTTCAACGCAATTAGCCGTTCAGCTTGCAATTTGTGGATGGCCCCCTATCTTATTATTTATTTTAAGGGGGTCGTCTCCATATTTAAATTTCCCCCGAAGTTTGACGGCAGTTAGAAATCGAATACGGACAGATTGGATATTCCTACGCATGAGAAGTTCAGCTTGCAATTTGTGGATGACACCCAATCTTATTATTTATTTTAAAGGGGTCGTCTCCATATTTATATTTACCCCGAAGTTTTTTAACAGTTAGAAGGCGAATACGGACAGATTGGATATTCCTACGCATGATAAGTTCAGCTTGCAATTTGTGGATGACCCCCTCTTTTATTATTTATTTTAAGGGGATCGTCTCCATATTTAAATTTCCCCCGAAGTTTGACGGCAGTTAGAAATCGAACACGGACAGATTGGATATTCCTACGAATGAGAAGTTCAGCTTGCAATTTGTTGATGACCCCCTATCTTATTATTTATTTTAAAGGTTTCGTCTCCATATTTATATTTTTAATGGAGTTTAACGGCAGTTAGAAATCGAATACTTCAACAGATACAGATCGGATATTTCAACGCAATTAGCCGTTCAGCTTGCAATTTGTGGATGGCCCCCTATCTTATTATTTATTTTAAGGGGGTCGTCTCCATATTTAAATTTCCCCCGAAGTTTGACGGCAGTTAGAAATCGAATACGGACATGATTGGATATTCGTAAGCCTGACAAGTTCAGATTGCAATTTGTGGATGACCCCCTATCTTTTTATTTATTTTAAAGGGTTCGTCTCCATATTTAAATTTACCCCGAAGTTTGGCAA
Organism: Troglohyphantes excavatus; assembly: GCA_963932185.1. NCBI lineage: Eukaryota > Metazoa > Arthropoda > Arachnida > Araneae > Linyphiidae > Troglohyphantes > Troglohyphantes excavatus. Next base: position 16,082,060 of record OZ010673.1, read on the forward strand.
CAGTTCGAAGGCGAATGCGGACAGATTTGATATTCCTACGCATGAGAAGTTCTGCTTGCAATTTGTGGATGACACCCTATCTTAATATTTATTTTAAAGGTGTCGTCTCAATATTTATATTTTTCCTGGAGTTTAACGGCAGTTAGAAATCGAATACGGACTGATTGGTTATTCCTACGCATGATAAGTTCAGCTTGCAATTTGTGGATGACCCCCTATGTTATTATTTATTTTAAAGGGGTCGTCTCCTTATTTATATTTTTATTGGAGTTTAACGGCAGTTAGAAATCGTATACGGACTGATTGGTTATTCCTACGCATGATAAGTTCAGCTTGCAATTTGTGGATGACCCCCTATGTTATTATTTATTTTAAAGGGGTCGTCTCCATATTTATATTTACCCCGAAGTTTTTTAACAGTTAGAAGGCGAATACGGACATATTGGAGATTCCTACGCATGAGAAGTTCAGCTTGCAATTTGTGGATGGCCCCCTATCTTATTATTTATTTTAAGGGGGTCGTCTCCATATTTAAATTTCCCCTGAAGTTTGGCGTCAGTTAGAAGGCGAATACGCACAGATTGGATATTCCTAAGCATGAGAAGTTCAGATGGCAATTTGTGGATGGCCCCCTATCTTATTATTTATTTTAAGGGGGTCGTCTCCATATTTAAATTTCCCCCGAAGTTTGTCGGCAGTTAGAAATCGAATACGGACAGATTAGATATTCCTACGCATGATAAGTTCATCTTGCAATTTGTGGATGACCCCCTATCTTATTATTTATTTTAAAGGGGTCGTCTCCATATTTATATTTTCCCTGGAGTTTGGCGGCAGTTAGAAGCCGAATTCGGACAGATTGATTATTCCTACGCATGAAAAGTTCAGTTTGCAATTTGTGGATGTCCCGTTATCTTATTATTTAATTTAAAGGGGTCGTCTCCATATTTAAATTTCCCCCCAAGTTTGACGGCAGTTAGAAATCGAATACGGACAGATTGGATATTCCTGCGCATGAGAAGTTCAGCTTGCAATTTGTGGATGACACCCTATCTTAATATTTATTTTAAAGGTGTCGTCTCCATATTTATATTTTTCCTGGAGTTTGGCGGTAGTTAGAAGGCGAATACGGACAGATTGGATATTCCTACGCGTGTTAAACTCAGCTTGCAATTTGTGGATGACCCCCTATCTTATTATTTATTTTAAAGGGGTCGTCTCCATATTTAAATTTCCCCCAAAGTTTGGCTGCAGTTAGAAGGCGAATACGGACAGATTGGATATTCCTAGGCGTGTTAAACTCAGCTTGCAATTTGTGGATGACCCCCTATCTTATTATTTATTTTAAAGGGGTCGTCTCCATATTTATTTTTACTCCGAAATTTTTTAACAGTTAGAAGGCGAATATGGACAGATGGGATATTTCTACGCATGAGAAGTTCAGCTTGCAATTTGTTGATTACCCCCTATCTTATTATTTATTTTAAAGGGGTCGTCTCCATATTTAAATTTCCCTCGAAGTTTGACGGCAGTTAGAAATCGAATACGGACAGATTAGATATTCCTACGCATGGTAAGTCCAGCTTGCAGTTTGTGGATGACGCCCTATCTTAATATTTATTTTAAAGGTGTCGTTTCAATATTTATATTTTTCCTGGAGTTTGGCCAGCTTACAATTTGTGGATGACCCCCTATCTTATTAGTTATTTTAAAAGGTTCGTCTCCATATTTATATTTTTCCTGGAGTTTGGCGGCAGTTAGAAATCGAATACGGACAGATTGGATATTCCTACGCATGATATGTTCAGCTTGCAATTTGTGGATGACCCCCTATCTTATTATTTATTTTAAAGGGGTCGTCTCCATATTTAAATTTCCCCCGAAGTTTGACGGCAGTTAGAAATCGTATACGGACAGATTGGATATTCCTAAGCATGATAAGTTCAGCTTGCAATTTGTGGATGACCCCCTATCTTATTATTTATTTTAAAGGGGTAGTCTCCATATTTATATTTCCCCTTAAGTTTGGCGTCAGTTACAAGGCGAATACGCACAGATTGGATATTCCTAAGCATGAGAAGTTCAGATGGCAATTTGTGGATGCCCCCCTTCTTATTATTTATTTTAAGGGGGTCGTCTCCATATTTAAATTTCCCTCGAAGTTTGACGGCAGTTAGAAATCGAATACGGACAGATTAGATATTCCTACGCATAGTAAGTTCAGCTTGCAATTTGTGGATGACCCCCTATTTTATTATTTATTTTAAAGGGGTCGTCTCCATATTTATATTTTTCCTGGAGTTGGCGGTAGTTAGAAGGCGAATACGGACAGATTGGATATTCCTACGCGTGTTAAACTCAGCTTGCAATTTGTGGATGACCCCCTATCTTATTATTTATTTTAAAGGGGTCGTCTCCATATTTAAATTTCCCCCAAAGTTTGGCTGCAGTTAGAAGGCGAATACGGACAGATTGGATATTCCTAGGCGTGTTAAACTCAGCTTACAATTTGTGGATGACCCCCTATCTTATTATTTATTTTAAAGGGGTCGTCTCCATATTTATTTTTACCCCGAAATTTTTTAACAGTTAGAAGGCGAATATGGACAGATGGGATATTTCTACGCATGAGAAGTTCAGCTTGCAATTTGTTGATTACCCCCTATCTTATTATTTATTTTAAAGGGGTCGTCTCCATATTTATATTTACCCCGAAGTTTTTTAACAGTTAGAAGGCGAATACGGACAGATTGGATATTCCTACGCATGATAAGTTCAGCTTGCAATTTGTGGATGACCCCCTCTTTTATTATTTATTTTAAGGGGATCGTCTCCATATTTAAATTTCCCCCGAAGTTTGACGGCAGTTAGAAATCGAATACGGACAGATTGGATATTCTTACGAATGAGAAGTTCAGCTTGCAATTTGTTGATGACCCCCTATCTTATTATTTATTTTAAAGGTTTCGTCTCCATATTTATATTTTTAATGGAGTTTAACGGCAGTTAGAAATCGAATACTTCAACAGATACAGATCGGATATTTCAACGCAATTAGCCGTTCAGCTTGCAATTTGTGGATGGCCCCCTATCTTATTATTTATTTTAAGGGGGTCGTCTCCATATTTAAATTTCCCCCGAAGTTTGACGGCAGTTAGAAATCGAATACGGACAGATTGGATATTCCTACGCATGATAAGTTCAGCTTGCAATTTGTGGATGACCCCCTATCTTATTATTTATTTTAAAGGGGTCGTCTCCATATTTAAATTTTCCCCGAAGTTTGGCGACAGTTAGAAGGCGAAAGCGAACATATCGGATATTCGTAAGCCTGACAAGTTCAGATTGCAATTTGTGGATGACCCCCTATCTTTTTATTTATTTTAAAGGGTTCGTCTCCATATTTAAATTTACCCCGAAGTTTGGCGGCAGTTAGATGGCGAATACGGACAGATCGGATATTCCTACGCGGATTCTTCCGCGGATCGGATTTCCTGCACTCCATAGTTAAATTCATCTTGGAGTTTGTAAATGACATCCTATCTTGTTATTTATTTTAAATGGGTCGTTTCCATATTTATATTTTCCCTGGAATTTGGCGGCAGTTAGAAGCCGAATACGGACAGATTGATTATTCCTACGCATGAAAAGTTCAGTTTGCAATTTGTGGATGACCCCTTATCTTGTTATTTAATTTAAAGGGGTCGTCTCCATATTTAAATTTACCCCGAAGTTTGGCAACAGTTCGAAGGCGAATGCGGACAGATCGGATATTTCTACGCAAAAGAAGTTCAGCTTGCAATTTGTGGATGACCCCCTATCTTATTATTTATTTTAAAGGGGTCGTCTCCATATTTAAATTTCCCCCGAAGTTTGACGGCAGTTAGAAATCGAATACGGACAGATTGGATATGCCTACGCATGATAAGTTCAGCTTGCAATTTGTGGATGACCCCCTATCTTATTATTTATTTTTAAGGGGTCGTCTCCATATTTATATTTCCCCTGAAGTTTGGCGTCAGTTAGAAGGCGAATACGCACAGATTGGATATTCCTAAGCATGAGAAGTTCAGATGGCAATTTGTGGATGGCCCCTTATCTTATTATTTATTTTAAGGGGGTCGTCTCCATATTTAAATTTCCCCCGAAGTTTGTCGGCAGTTAGAAATCGAATACAGACAGATTAGATATTCCTACGCATGATAAGTTCAGCTTGCAATTTGTGGATGACCCCCTATTTTTTTATTTATTTTAAAGGGGTCGTCTCCATATTTAAATTTCCCCCGAAGTTTGACGGCAGTTAGAAATCGAATGCGGACAGATCGGATATTTCAACGCAATTAGCCGTTCAGCTTGCAATTTGTGGATGGCCCCCTATCTTATTATTTATTTTAAGGGGGTCGTCTCCATATTTAAATTTCCCCCGAAGTTTGACGGCAGTTAGAAATCGAATACGGACAGATTGGATATTCCTACGCATGAGAAGTTCAGCTTGCAATTTGTGGATGACACCCTATCTTATTATTTATTTTAAAGGGGTCGTCTCCATATTTATATTTACCCCGAAGTTTTTTAACAGTTAGAAGGCGAATACGGACAGATTGGATATTCCTACGCATGATAAGTTCAGCTTGCAATTTGTGGATGACCCCCTCTTTTATTATTTATTTTAAGGGGATCGTCTCCATATTTAAATTTCCCCCGAAGTTTGACGGCAGTTAGAAATCGAATACGGACAGATTGGATATTCCTACGCATGAGAAGTTCAGCTTGCAATTTGTGGATGACACCCTATCTTATTATTTATTTTAAAGGGGTCGTCTCCATATTTATATTTACCCCGAAGTTTTTTAACAGTTAGAAGGCGAATACGGACAGATTGGATATTCCTACGCATGATAAGTTCAGCTTGCAATTTGTGGATGACCCCCTATTTTATTATTTATTTAAAAGGGGTCGTCTCCATATTTATATTTTTCCTGGAGTTTGGCGGTAGTTAGAAGGCGAATACGGACAGATTAGATATTCCTACGCATGATAAGTTCAGCTTGCAATTTGTGGATAACCCTCTATCTTATTATTTATTTTAAAGGGGTCGTTTCCATATTTATATTTACCCCGAAGTTTTTTAACAGTTAGAAGGCGAATATGGACAGATCGGATATTTCTACGCATGAGACGTCCAGCTTGCAGTTTGTGGATGACGCCCTATCTTAATATTTATTTTAAAGGTGTCGTTTCAATATTTATATTTTTCCTGGAGTTTGGCCAGCTTACAATTTGTGGATGACCCCCTATCTTATTAGTTATTTTAAAAGGTTCGTCTCCATATTTATATTTTTCCTGGAGTTTGGCGGCAGTTAGAAATCGAATACGGACAGATTGGATATTCCTACGCATGATATGTTCAGCTTGCAATTTGTGGATGACCCCCTATCTTATTATTTATTTTAAAGGGGTCGTCTCCATATTTAAATTTCCCCCGAAGTTTGACGGCAGTTAGAAATCGTATACGGACAGATTGGATATTCCTAAGCATGATAAGTTCAGCTTGCAATTTGTGGATGACCCCCTATCTTATTATTTATTTTAAAGGGGTAGTCTCCATATTTATATTTCCCCTTAAGTTTGGCGTCAGTTACAAGGCGAATACGCACAGATTGGATATTCCTAAGCATGAGAAGTTCAGAAGGCAATTTGTGGATGCCCCCCTTCTTATTATTTATTTTAAGGGGGTCGTCTCCATATTTAAATTTCCCTCGAAGTTTGACGGCAGTTAGAAATCGAATACGGACAGATTAGATATTCCTACGCATAGTAAGTTCAGCTTGCAATTTGTGGATGACCCCCTATTTTATTATTTATTTTAAAGGGGTCGTCTCCATATTTATATTTTTCCTGGAGTTGGCGGTAGTTAGAAGGCGAATACGGACAGATTGGATATTCCTACGCGTGTTAAACTCAGCTTGCAATTTGTGGATGACCCCCTATCTTATTATTTATTTTAAAGGGGTCGTCTCCATATTTAAATTTCCCCCAAAGTTTGGCTGCAGTTAGAAGGCGAATACGGACAGATTGGATATTCCTAGGCGTGTTAAACTCAGCTTACAATTTGTGGATGACCCCCTATCTTATTATTTATTTTAAAGGGGTCGTCTCCATATTTATTTTTACCCCGAAATTTTTTAACAGTTAGAAGGCGAATATGGACAGATGGGATATTTCTACGCATGAGAAGTTCAGCTTGCAATTTGTTGATTACCCCCTATCTTATTATTTATTTTAAAGGGGTCGTCTCCATATTTATATTTACCCCGAAGTTTTTTAACAGTTAGAAGGCGAATACGGACAGATTGGATATTCCTACGCATGATAAGTTCAGCTTGCAATTTGTGGATGACCCCCTCTTTTATTATTTATTTTAAGGGGATCGTCTCCATATTTAAATTTCCCCCGAAGTTTGACGGCAGTTAGAAATCGAATACGGACAGATTGGATATTCCTACGAATGAGAAGTTCAGCTTGCAATTTGTTGATGACCCCCTATCTTATTATTTATTTTAAAGGTTTCGTCTCCATATTTATATTTTTAATGGAGTTTAACGGCAGTTAGAAATCGAATACTTCAACAGATACAGATCGGATATTTCAACGCAATTAGCCGTTCAGCTTGCAATTTGTGGATGGCCCCCTATCTTATTATTTATTTTAAGGGGGTCGTCTCCATATTTAAATTTCCCCCGAAGTTTGACGGCAGTTAGAAATCGAATACGGACAGATTGGATATTCCTACGCATGATAAGTTCAGCTTGCAATTTGTGGATGACCCCCTATCTTATTATTTATTTTAAAGGGGTCGTCTCCATATTTAAATTTTCCCCGAAGTTTGGCGACAGTTAGAAGGCGAAAGCGAACATATCGGATATTCGTAAGCCTGACAAGTTCAGATTGCAATTTGTGGATGACCCCCTATCTTTTTATTTATTTTAAAGGGTTCGTCTCCATATTTAAATTTACCCCGAAGTTTGGCGGCAGTTAGATGGCGAATACGGACAGATCGGATATTCCTACGCGGATTCTTCCGCGGATCGGATTTCCTGCACTCCATAGTTAAATTCATCTTGGAGTTTGTAAATGACATCCTATCTTGTTATTTATTTTAAATGGGTCGTTTCCATATTTATATTTTCCCTGGAATTTGGCGGCAGTTAGAAGCCGAATACGGACAGATTGATTATTCCTACGCATGAAAAGTTCAGTTTGCAATTTGTGGATGACCCCTTATCTTGTTATTTAATTTAAAGGGGTCGTCTCCATATTTAAATTTACCCCGAAGTTTGGCAACAGTTCGAAGGCGAATGCGGACAGATCGGATATTTCTACGCAAAAGAAGTTCAGCTTGCAATTTGTGGATGACCCCCTATCTTATTATTTATTTTAAAGGGGTCGTCTCCATATTTAAATTTCCCCCGAAGTTTGACGGCAGTTAGAAATCGAATACGGACAGATTGGATATGCCTACGCATGATAAGTTCAGCTTGCAATTTGTGGATGACCCCCTATCTTATTATTTATTTTTAAGGGGTCGTCTCCATATTTATATTTCCCCTGAAGTTTGGCGTCAGTTAGAAGGCGAATACGCACAGATTGGATATTCCTAAGCATGAGAAGTTCAGATGGCAATTTGTGGATGGCCCCTTATCTTATTATTTATTTTAAGGGGGTCGTCTCCATATTTAAATTTCCCCCGAAGTTTGTCGGCAGTTAGAAATCGAATACAGACAGATTAGATATTCCTACGCATGATAAGTTCAGCTTGCAATTTGTGGATGACCCCCTATTTTTTTATTTATTTTAAAGGGGTCGTCTCCATATTTAAATTTCCCCCGAAGTTTGACGGCAGTTAGAAATCGAATGCGGACAGATCGGATATTTCAACGCAATTAGCCGTTCAGCTTGCAATTTGTGGATGGCCCCCTATCTTATTATTTATTTTAAGGGGGTCGTCTCCATATTTAAATTTCCCCCGAAGTTTGACGGCAGTTAGAAATCGAATACGGACAGATTGGATATTCCTACGCATGAGAAGTTCAGCTTGCAATTTGTGGATGACACCCTATCTTATTATTTATTTTAAAGGGGTCGTCTCCATATTTATATTTACCCCGAAGTTTTTTAACAGTTAGAAGGCGAATACGGACAGATTGGATATTCCTACGCATGATAAGTTCAGCTTGCAATTTGCGGATGACCCCCTCTTTTATTATTTATTTTAAGGGGATCGTCTCCATATTTAAATTTCCCCCGAAGTTTGACGGCAGTTAGAAATCGAACACGGACAGATTGGATATTCCTACGAATGAGAAGTTCAGCTTGCAATTTGTTGATGACCCCCTATCTTATTATTTATTTTAAAGGTTTCGTCTCCATATTTATATTTTTAATGGAGTTTAACGGCAGTTAGAAATCGAATACTTCAACAGATACAGATCGGATATTTCAACGCAATTAGCCGTTCAGCTTGCAATTTGTGGATGGCCCCCTATCTTATTATTTATTTTAAGGGGGTCGTCTCCATATTTAAATTTCCCCCGAAGTTTGACGACAGTTAGAAATCGAATACGGACATGATTGGATATTCCTACGCATGATAAGTTCAGCTTGCAATTTGTGGATGACCCCCTATCTTATTATTTATTTTAAAGGGGTCGTCTCCATATTTAAACTTTCCCCGAAGTTTGGCGACAGTTAGAAGGCGAAAGCGGACATATCGGATATTCGTAAGCCTGACAAGTTCAGATTGCAATTTGTGGATGACCCCCTATCTTATTATTTATTTTAAAGGGGTCGTCTCCATATTTAAATTTCCCCTGAAGTTTGACGGCAGTTAGAAATCGAATACGGACAGATTGGATATTCCTACGCATGAGAAGTTCTGCTTGCAATTTGTGGATGACACCCTATCTTAATATTTATTTTAAAGGTGTCGTCTCAATATTTATATTTTTCCTGGAGTTTAACGGCAGTTAGAAATCGTATACGGACTGATTGGTTATTCCTACGCATGATAAGTTCAGCTTGCAATTTGTGGATGACCCCCTATGTTATTATTTATTTTAAAGGGGTCGTCTCCATATTTATATTTACCCCGAAGTTTTTTAACAGTTAGAAGGCGAATACGGACATATTGGAGATTCCTACGCATGAGAAGTTCAGCTTGCAATTTGTGGATGGCCCCCTATCTTATTATTTATTTTAAAGGGGTCGTCTCCATATTTATTTTTACTCCGAAATTTTTTAACAGTTAGAAGGCGAATATGGACAGATGGGATATTTCTACGCATGAGAAGTTCAGCTTGCAATTTGTTGATTACCCCCTATCTTATTATTTATTTTAAAGGGGTCGTCTCCATATTTAAATTTCCCTCGAAGTTTGACGGCAGTTAGAAATCGAATACGGACAGATTAGATATTCCTACGCATGGTAAGTTCAGCTTGCAATTTGTGGATGACCCCCTATTTTATTATTTATTTAAAAGGGGTCGTCTCCATATTTATATTTTTCCTGGAGTTTGGCGGTAGTTAGAAGGCGAATACGGACAGATTAGATATTCCTACGCATGATAAGTTCAGCTTGCAATTTGTGGATAACCCTCTATCTTATTATTTATTTTAAAGGGGTCGTTTCCATATTTATATTTACCCCGAAGTTTTTTAACAGTTAGAAGGCGAATATGGACAGATCGGATATTTCTACGCATGAGACGTCCAGCTTGCAGTTTGTGGATGACGCCCTATCTTAATATTTATTTTAAAGGTGTCGTTTCAATATTTATATTTTTCCTGGAGTTTGGCCAGCTTACAATTTGTGGATGACCCCCTATCTTATTAGTTATTTTAAAAGGTTCGTCTCCATATTTATATTTTTCCTGGAGTTTGGCGGCAGTTAGAAATCGAATACGGACAGATTGGATATTCCTACGCATGATATGTTCAGCTTGCAATTTGTGGATGACCCCCTATCTTATTATTTATTTTAAAGGGGTCGTCTCCATATTTAAATTTTCCCCGAAGTTTGACGGCAGTTAGAAATCGAATACGGACAGATTGGATATTCCTAAGCATGATAAGTTCAGCTTGCAATTTGTGGATGACCCCCTATCTTATTATTTATTTTAAAGGGGTAGTCTCCATATTTATATTTCCCCTTAAGTTTGGCGTCAGTTACAAGGCGAATACGCACAGATTGGATATTCCTAAGCATGAGAAGTTCAGAAGGCAATTTGTGGATGCCCCCCTTCTTATTATTTATTTTAAGGGGGTCGTCTCCATATTTAAATTTCCCTCGAAGTTTGACGGCAGTTAGAAATCGAATACGGACAGATTAGATATTCCTACGCATAGTAAGTTCAGCTTGCAATTTGTGGATGACCCCCTATTTTATTATTTATTTTAAAGGGGTCGTCTCCATATTTATATTTTTCCTGGAGTTGGCGGTAGTTAGAAGGCGAATACGGACAGATTGGATATTCCTACGCGTGTTAAACTCAGCTTGCAATTTGTGGATGACCCCCTATCTTATTATTTATTTTAAAGGGGTCGTCTCCATATTTAAATTTCCCCCAAAGTTTGGCTGCAGTTAGAAGGCGAATACGGACAGATTGGATATTCCTAGGCGTGTTAAACTCAGCTTGCAATTTGTGGATGACCCCCTATCTTATTATTTATTTTAAAGGGGTCGTCTCCATATTTATTTTTACCCCGAAATTTTTTAACAGTTAGAAGGCGAATATGGACAGATGGGATATTTCTACGCATGAGAAGTTCAGCTTGCAATTTGTTGATTACCCCCTATCTTATTATTTATTTTAAAGGGGTCGTCTCCATATTTATATTTACCCCGAAGTTTTTTAACAGTTAGAAGGCGAATACGGACAGATTGGATATTCCTACGCATGATAAGTTCAGCTTGCAATTTGTGGATGACCCCCTCTTTTATTATTTATTTTAAGGGGATCGTCTCCATATTTAAATTTCCCCCGAAGTTTGACGGCAGTTAGAAATCGAATACGGACAGATTGGATATTCCTACGAATGAGAAGTTCAGCTTGCAATTTGTTGATGACCCCCTATCTTATTATTTATTTTAAAGGTTTCGTCTCCATATTTATATTTTTAATGGAGTTTAACGGCAGTTAGAAATCGAATACTTCAACAGATACAGATCGGATATTTCAACGCAATTAGCCGTTCAGCTTGCAATTTGTGGATGGCCCCCTATCTTATTATTTATTTTAAGGGGGTCGTCTCCATATTTAAATTTCCCCCGAAGTTTGACGGCAGTTAGAAATCGAATACGGACAGATTGGATATTCCTACGCATGATAAGTTCAGCTTGCAATTTGTGGATGACCCCCTATCTTATTATTTATTTTAAAGGGGTCGTCTCCATATTTAAATTTTCCCCGAAGTTTGGCGACAGTTAGAAGGCGAAAGCGAACATATCGGATATTCGTAAGCCTGACAAGTTCAGATTGCAATTTGTGGATGACCCCCTATCTTTTTATTTATTTTAAAGGGTTCGTCTCCATATTTAAATTTACCCCGAAGTTTGGCGGCAGTTAGATGGCGAATACGGACAGATCGGATATTCCTACGCGGATTCTTCCGCGGATCGGATTTCCTGCACTCCATAGTTAAATTCATCTTGGAGTTTGTAAATGACATCCTATCTTGTTATTTATTTTAAATGGGTCGTTTCCATATTTATATTTTCCCTGGAATTTGGCGGCAGTTAGAAGCCGAATACGGACAGATTGATTATTCCTACGCATGAAAAGTTCAGTTTGCAATTTGTGGATGACCCCTTATCTTGTTATTTAATTTAAAGGGGTCGTCTCCATATTTAAATTTACCCCGAAGTTTGGCAACAGTTCGAAGGCGAATGCGGACAGATCGGATATTTCTACGCAAAAGAAGTTCAGCTTGCAATTTGTGGATGACCCCCTATCTTATTATTTATTTTAAAGGGGTCGTCTCCATATTTAAATTTCCCCCGAAGTTTGACGGCAGTTAGAAATCGAATACGGACAGATTGGATATGCCTACGCATGATAAGTTCAGCTTGCAATTTGTGGATGACCCCCTATCTTATTATTTATTTTTAAGGGGTCGTCTCCATATTTATATTTCCCCTGAAGTTTGGCGTCAGTTAGAAGGCGAATACGCACAGATTGGATATTCCTAAGCATGAGAAGTTCAGATGGCAATTTGTGGATGGCCCCTTATCTTATTATTTATTTTAAGGGGGTCGTCTCCATATTTAAATTTCCCCCGAAGTTTGTCGGCAGTTAGAAATCGAATACAGACAGATTAGATATTCCTACGCATGATAAGTTCAGCTTGCAATTTGTGGATGACCCCCTATTTTTTTTATTTATTTTAAAGGGGTCGTCTCCATATTTAAATTTCCCCCGAAGTTTGACGGCAGTTAGAAATCGAATGCGGACAGATCGGATATTTCAACGCAATTAGCCGTTCAGCTTGCAATTTGTGGATGGCCCCCTATCTTATTATTTATTTTAAGGGGGTCGTCTCCATATTTAAATTTCCCCCGAAGTTTGACGGCAGTTAGAAATCGAATACGGACAGATTGGATATTCCTACGCATGAGAAGTTCAGCTTGCAATTTGTGGATGACACCCTATCTTATTATTTATTTTAAAGGGGTCGTCTCCATATTTATATTTACCCCGAAGTTTTTTAACAGTTAGAAGGAGATTGGATATTCCTACGCATGATAAGTTCAGCTTGCAATTTGTGGATGACCCCCTCTTTTATTATTTATTTTAAGGGGATCGTCTCCATATTTAAATTTCCCCCGAAGTTTGACGGCAGTTAGAAATCGAACACGGACAGATTGGATATTCCTACGAATGAGAAGTTCAGCTTGCAATTTGTTGATGACCCCCTATCTTATTATTTATTTTAAAGGTTTCGTCTCCATATTTATATTTTTAATGGAGTTTAACGGCAGTTAGAAATCGAATACTTCAACAGATACAGATCGGATATTTCAACGCAATTAGCCGTTCAGCTTGCAATTTGTGGATGGCCCCCTATCTTATTATTTATTTTAAGGGGGTCGTCTCCATATTTAAATTTCCCCCGAAGTTTGACGACAGTTAGAAATCGAATACGGACATGATTGGATATTCCTACGCATGATAAGTTCAGCTTGCAATTTGTGGATGACCCCCTATCTTATTATTTATTTTAAAGGGGTCGTCTCCATATTTAAACTTTCCCCGAAGTTTGGCGACAGTTAGAAGGCGAAAGCGGACATATCGGATATTCGTAAGCCTGACAAGTTCAGATTGCAATTTGTGGATGACCCCCTATCTTTTTATTTATTTTAAAGGGTTCGTCTCCATATTTAAATTTACCCCGAAGTTTGGCAACAGTTCGAAGGCGAATGCGGACAGATTTGATATTCCTACGCATGAGAAGTTCAGCTTGCAATTTGTGGATGACCCCCTATCTTATTATTTATTTTAAAGGGGTCGTCTCCATATTTAAATTTCCCCTGAAGTTTGACGGCAGTTAGAAATCGAATACGGACAGATTGGATATTCCTACGCATGAGAAGTTCTGCTTGCAATTTGTGGATGACACCCTATCTTAATATTTATTTTAAAGGTGTCGTCTCAATATTTATATTTTTCCTGGAGTTTAACGGCAGTTAGAAATCGTATACGGACTGATTGGTTATTCCTACGCATGATAAGTTCAGCTTGCAATTTGTGGATGACCCCCTATGTTATTATTTATTTTAAAGGGGTCGTCTCCATATTTATATTTACCCCGAAGTTTTTTAACAGTTAGAAGGCGAATACGGACATATTGGAGATTCCTACGCATGAGAAGTTCAGCTTGCAATTTGTGGATGACACCCTATCTTAATATTTATTTTAAAGGTGTCGTCTCCATATTTATATTTTTCCTGGAGTTTGGCGGTAGTTAGAAGGCGAATACGGACAGATTGGATATTCCTACGCGTGTTAAACTCAGCTTGCAATTTGTGGATGACCCCCTATCTTATTATTTATTTTAAAGGGGTCGTCTCCATATTTAAATTTCCCCCAAAGTTTGGCTGCAGTTAGAAGGCGAATACGGACAGATTGGATATTCCTAGGCGTGTTAAACTCAGCTTGCAATTTGTGGATGACCCCCTATCTTATTATTTATTTTAAAGGGGTCGTCTCCATATTTATTTTTACTCCGAAATTTTTTAACAGTTAGAAGGCGAATATGGACAGATGGGATATTTCTACGCATGAGAAGTTCAGCTTGCAATTTGTTGATTACCCCCTATCTTATTATTTATTTTAAAGGGGTCGTCTCCATATTTAAATTTCCCTCGAAGTTTGACGGCAGTTAGAAATCGAATACGGACAGATTAGATATTCCTACGCATGGTAAGTTCAGCTTGCAATTTGTGGATGACCCCCTATTTTATTATTTATTTAAAAGGGGTCGTCTCCATATTTATATTTTTCCTGGAGTTTGGCGGTAGTTAGAAGGCGAATACGGACAGATTAGATATTCCTACGCATGATAAGTTCAGCTTGCAATTTGTGGATAACCCTCTATCTTATTATTTATTTTAAAGGGGTCGTTTCCATATTTATATTTACCCCGAAGTTTTTTAACAGTTAGAAGGCGAATATGGACAGATCGGATATTTCTACGCATGAGACGTCCAGCTTGCAGTTTGTGGATGACGCCCTATCTTAATATTTATTTTAAAGGTGTCGTTTCAATATTTATATTTTTCCTGGAGTTTGGCCAGCTTACAATTTGTGGATGACCCCCTATCTTATTAGTTATTTTAAAAGGTTCGTCTCCATATTTATATTTTTCCTGGAGTTTGGCGGCAGTTAGAAATCGAATACGGACAGATTGGATATTCCTACGCATGATATGTTCAGCTTGCAATTTGTGGATGACCCCCTATCTTATTATTTATTTTAAAGGGGTCGTCTCCATATTTAAATTTACCCCGAAGTTTAGCAACAGTTCGAAGGCGAATGCGGACAGATCGGATATTTCTACGCAAAAGAAGTTCAGCTTGCAATTTGTTGATGACCCCCTATCTTATTATTTATTTTAAGGGGGTCGTCTCCATATTTAAATTTCCCCCGAAGTTTGACGGCAGTTAGAAATCGAATACGGACTGATTGGTTATTCCTACGCATGATAAGTTCAGCTTGCAATTTGTGGATGACCCCCTATGTTATTATTTATTTTAAAGGGGTCGTCTCCATATTTATATTTACTCCGAAGTTTTTTAACAGTTAGAAGGCGAATACGGACAGATTGGAGATTCCTACGCATGAGAAGTTCAGCTTGCAATTTGTTGATGACCCCCTATCTTATTATTTATTTTAAGGGGGTCGTCTCCATATTTAAATTTCCCCCGAAGTTTGACGGCAGTTAGAAATAGAATGCGGACAGATCGGATATTTCAACGAAATTAGCCGTTCAGCTTGCAATTTGTGGATGGCCCCCTATCTTATTATTTATTTTAAGGAGGTCGTCTCCATATTTAAATTTCCCCCGAAGTTTGACGGCAGTTAGAAATCGAATACGGACAGATTGGATATTCCTACGCATGATAAGTTCAGCTTGCAATTTGTTGATGACCCCCTATCTTATTATTTATTTTAAGGGGGTCGTCTCCATATTTAAATTTCCCCCGAAGTTTGACGGCAGTTAGAAATCGAATACGGACAGATTGGATATTCCTACGCATGATAAGTTCAGCTTGCAATTTGTGGATGACCCCCTATTTTATTATTTATTTTAAAGGGGTCGTCTCCATATTTAAATTTCCCCCGAAGTTTGACGGCAGTTAGAAATCGAATGCGGACAGATCGGATATTCCTAAGCATGATAAGTTCAGCTTGCAATTTGAGGATGACCCCCTATCTTATTATTTATTTTAAAGGGGTCGTCTCCATATTTATATTTCCCCTGAAGTTTGGCGTCAGTTAGAAGGCGAATACGCACAGATTGGATATTCCTATGCATGACAAGTTTAGCTTGCAATTTGTGGATGACCCGGACAGATTGGATAATCCTACGCGTGTTAAACTCAGCTTGCAATTTGTGGATGACCCCCTATTTTATTAGTTATTTTAAAGGGGTCGTCTCCATGTTTATATTTTTATTGGAGTTTAACGGCAGTTTGAAATCGAATACGGACTGATTGGTTATTCCTACGCATGATAAGTTCAGCTTGCAATTTGTGGATGACCCCCTATGTTATTATTTATTTTAAAGGGGTCGTCTCCATATTTATATTTACCCCGAAGTTTTTTAACAGTTAGAAGGCGAATACGGACAGATTGGAGATTCCTACGCATGAGAAGTTCAGCTTGCAATTTGTTGATGACCCCTTATCTTATTATTTATTTTAAGGGGGTCGTCTCCATATTTAAATTTCCCCCGAAGTTTGACGGCAGTTAGAAATCGAATGCGGACAGATCGGATATTTCAACGAAATTAGCCGTTCAGCTTGCAATTTGTGGATGGCCCCCTATCTTCTTATTTATTTTAAGGGGGTCGTCTCCATATTTAAATTTCCCCCGAAGTTTGACGGCAGTTAGAAATCGAATGCGGACAGATCGGATATTCCTAAGCATGATAAGTTCAGCTTGCAATTTGAGGATGACCCCCTATCTTATTATTTATTTTAAAGGGGTCGTCTCCATATTTATATTTCCCGGATATTCCTAAGCATGATAAGTTCAGCTTGCAATTTGCGGATGACCCCCTATCTTATTATTTATTTTAAAGGGGTCGTCTCCATATTTATATTTCCCCTGAAGTTTGGCGTCAGTTAGAAGGCGAATACGCACAGATTGGATATTCCTATGCATGACAAGTTTAGCTTGCAATTTGTGGATGACCCGGACAGATTGGATAATCCTACGCGTGTTAAACTCAGCTTGCAATTTGTGGATGACCCCCTATTTTATTAGTTATTTTAAAGGGGTCGTCTCCATATTCATATTTTTATTGGAGTTTAACGGCAGTTTGAAATCGAATACGGACTGATTGGTTATTCCTACGCATGATAAGTTCAGCTTGCAATTTGTGGATGACCCCCTATCTTATTATTTATTTTAAAGGGGTCGTCTCCATATTTATATTTCCCCTGAAGTTTGGCGTCAGTTAGAAGGCGAATACGCACAGATTGGATATTCCTATGCATGACAAGTTTAGCTTGCAATTTGTGGATGACCCGGACAGATTGGATAATCCTACGCGTGTTAAACTCAGCTTGCAATTTGTGGATGACCCCCTATTTTATTAGTTATTTTAAAGGGGTCGTCTCCATATTTATATTTTTATTGGAGTTTAACGGCAGTTTGAAATCGAATACGGACTGATTGGTTATTCCTACGCATGATAAGTTCAGCTTGCAATTTGTGGATGACCCCCTATGTTATTATTTATTTTAAAGGGGTCGTCTCCATATTTATATTTACCCCGAAGTTTTTTAACAGTTAGAAGGCGAATACGGACAGATTGGAGATTCCTACGCATGAGAAGTTCAGCTTGCAATTTGTTGATGACCCCCTATCTTATTATTTATTTTAAGGGGGTCGTCCCCATATTTAAATTTCCCCCGAAGTTTGACGGCAGTTAGAAATCGAATGCGGACAGATCGGATATTTCAACGAAATTAGCCGTTCAGCTTGCAATTTGTGGATGGCCCCCTATCTTATTATTTATTTTAAGGGGGTCGTCTCCATATTTAAATTTCCCCCGAAGTTTGACGGCAGTTAGAAATCGAATGCGGACAGATCGGATATTCCTAAGCATGATAAGTTCAGCTTGCAATTTGAGGATGACCCCCTATCTTATTATTTATTTTAAAGGGGTCGTCTCCATATTTATATTTCCCGGATATTCCTAAGCATGATAAGTTCAGCTTGCAATTTGCGGATGACCCCCTATCTTATTATTTATTTTAAAGGGGTCGTCTCCATATTTATATTTCCCCTGAAGTTTGGCGTCAGTTAGAAGGCGAATACGCACAGATTGGATATTCCTATGCATGACAAGTTTAGCTTGCAATTTGTGGATGACCCGGACAGATTGGATAATCCTACGCGTGTTAAACTCAGCTTGCAATTTGTGGATGACCCCCTATTTTATTAGTTATTTTAAAGGGGTCGTCTCCATATTCATATTTTTATTGGAGTTTAACGGCAGTTTGAAATCGAATACGGACTGATTGGTTATTCCTACGCATGATAAGTTCAGCTTGCAATTTGTGGATGACCCCCTATGTTATTATTTATTTTAAAGGGGTCGTCTCCATATTTATATTTACCCCGAAGTTTTTTAACAGTTAGAAGGCGAATACGGACAGATTGGAGATTCCTACGCATGAGAAGTTCAGCTTGCAATTTGTTGATGACCCCCTATCTTATTATTTATTTTAAGGGGGTCGTCTCCATATTTAAATTTCCCCCGAAGTTTGACGGCAGTTAGAAATCGAATGCGGACAGATCGGATATTTCAACGAAATTAGCCGTTCAGCTTGCAATTTGTGGATGGCCCCCTATCTTATTATTTATTTTAAGGGGGTCGTCTCCATATTTAAATTTCCCCCGAAGTTTGACGGCAGTTAGAAATCGAATGCGGACAGATCGGATATTCGTAAGCCTGACAAGTTCAGATTGTAATTTGTGGATGACCCCCTATCTTATTATTTATTTTAAAGGGGTCGTCTCCATATTTAAATTTACCCCGAAGTTTGGCGGCAGTTAGATGGCGAATACGGACAGATCGAATATTCCTACGCGGATTCTTCCGCGAATCGGATTTCCTGCACTCCATAGTTAAATTCATCTTGGAGTTTGTAAATGACATCCTATCTTGTTATTTATTTTAAATGGGTCGTTTCCATATTTATATTTTCCCTGGAATTTGGCGGCAGTTAGAAGCCGAATACGGACAGATTGATTATTCCTACGCATGAAAAGTTTAGCTTGCAATTTGTGGATGACCCCCTATTTTATTATTTATTTTAAAGGGGTCGTCTCCATATTTAAATATCCCCCGAAGTTTGACGGCAGTTAGAAATCGAATACGGACAGATTGGATATTCCTACGCGTGTTAAACTCAGCTTGCAATTTGTGGATGACCCCCTATTTTATTAGTTATTTTAAAGGGGTCGTCTCCATATTTATATTTACCCCGAAGTTTTTTAACAGTTAGAAGGCGAATACGGACAGATTGGAGATTCCTACGCATGAGAAGTTTAGCTTGCAATTTGTTGATGACCCCCTATCTTATTATTTATTTTAAGGGGGTCGTCTCCATATTTAAATTTCCCCCGAAGTTTGACGGCAGTTAGAAGGCGAATACGCACAGATTGGATATTCCTAAACATGAGAAGTTCAGATGGCAATTTGTGGATGGCCCCCTATCTTATTATTTATTTTAAGGGGGTCGTCTCCATATTTAAATTTCCCCCGAAGTTTGTCGGCAGTTAGAAATCGAATACGGACATATTAGATATTCCTACGCATGATAAGTTCAGCTTGCAATTTGTGGATGACCCCCTATCTTATTATTTATTTTAAAGGGGTCGTCTCCATATTTAAATTTACCCCGAAGTTTGGCAACAGTTCGAAGGCGAATGCGGACAGATCGGATATTTCTACGCATGAGAAGTTCAGCTTGCAATTTGTTGATGACCCCCTATCTTATTATTTATTTTAAGGGGGTCGTCTCCATATTTAAATTTCCCCCGAAGTTTGACGGCAGTTAGAAATCGAATACGGACAGATTGGATATTCCTACGCATGAGAAGTTCAGCTTGCAATTTGTGGATGACACCCTATCTTAATATTTATTTTAAAGGTGTCGTCTCAATATTTATATTTTTCCTGGAGTTTAACGGCAGTTAGAAATCGAATACGGACTGATTGGTTATTCCTACGCATGATAAGTTCAGCTTGCAATTTGTGGATGACCCCCTATGTTATTATTTATTTTAAAGGGGTCGTCTCCATATTTATATTTCCCCTGAAGTTTGGCGTCAGTTAGAAGGCGAATACGCACAGATTGGATATTCCTAAGCATGAGAATTTCAGATGGCAATTTGTGGATGGCCCCCTATCTTATTATTTATTTTAAGGGGGTCGTCTCCATATTTAAATTTCCCCCGAAGTTTGTCGGCAGTTAGAAATCGAATACGGACAGATTAGATATTCCTACGCATGATAAGTTCAGCTTGCAATTTGTGGATGACCCCCTATCTTATTATTTATTTTAAAGGGGTCGTCTCCATATTTATATTTCCCCTGAAGTTTGGCGTCAGTTAGAAGGCGAATACGCACAGATTGGATATTCCTATGCATGACAAGTTTAGCTTGCAATTTGTGGATGACCCGGACAGATTGGATAATCCTACGCGTGTTAAACTCAGCTTGCAATTTGTGGATGACCCCCTATTTTATTAGTTATTTTAAAGGGGTCGTCTCCATATTTATATTTTTATTGGAGTTTAACGGC
Source organism: Troglohyphantes excavatus (assembly GCA_963932185.1). Taxonomy (NCBI): domain Eukaryota; kingdom Metazoa; phylum Arthropoda; class Arachnida; order Araneae; family Linyphiidae; genus Troglohyphantes; species Troglohyphantes excavatus. The sequence goes on from OZ010673.1 coordinate 16,102,659, forward strand.
AGTTTGAAATCGAATGCGGACAGATCGGATATTCCTACGCATGATAAGTTCAGCTTGCAATTTGTGGATGACCCCCTATGTTATTATTTATTTTAAAGGGGTCGTCTCCATATTTATATTTACTCCGAAGTTTTTTAACAGTTAGAAGGCGAATACGGACAGATTGGAGATTCCTACGCATGAGAAGTTCAGCTTGCAATTTGTTGATGACCCCCTATCTTATTATTTATTTTAAGGGGGTCGTCTCCATATTTAAATTTCCCCCGAAGTTTGACGGCAGTTAGAAATAGAATGCGGACAGATCGGATATTTCAACGAAATTAGCCGTTCAGCTTGCAATTTGTGGATGGCCCCCTATCTTATTATTTATTTTAAGGAGGTCGTCTCCATATTTAAATTTCCCCCGAAGTTTGACGGCAGTTAGAAATCGAATACGGACAGATTGGATATTCCTACGCATGATAAGTTCAGCTTGCAATTTGTTGATGACCCCCTATCTTATTATTTATTTTAAGGGGGTCGTCTCCATATTTAAATTTCCCCCGAAGTTTGACGGCAGTTAGAAATCGAATACGGACAGATTGGATATTCCTACGCATGATAAGTTCAGCTTGCAATTTGTGGATGACCCCCTATTTTATTATTTATTTTAAAGGGGTCGTCTCCATATTTAAATTTCCCCCGAAGTTTGACGGCAGTTAGAAATCGAATGCGGACAGATCGGATATTCCTAAGCATGATAAGTTCAGCTTGCAATTTGAGGATGACCCCCTATCTTATTATTTATTTTAAAGGGGTCGTCTCCATATTTATATTTCCCCTGAAGTTTGGCGTCAGTTAGAAGGCGAATACGCACAGATTGGATATTCCTATGCATGACAAGTTTAGCTTGCAATTTGTGGATGACCCGGACAGATTGGATAATCCTACGCGTGTTAAACTCAGCTTGCAATTTGTGGATGACCCCCTATTTTATTAGTTATTTTAAAGGGGTCGTCTCCATATTTATATTTTTATTGGAGTTTAACGGCAGTTTGAAATCGAATACGGACTGATTGGTTATTCCTACGCATGATAAGTTCAGCTTGCAATTTGTGGATGACCCCCTATGTTATTATTTATTTTAAAGGGGTCGTCTCCATATTTATATTTACCCCGAAGTTTTTTAACAGTTAGAAGGCGAATACGGACAGATTGGAGATTCCTACGCATGAGAAGTTCAGCTTGCAATTTGTTGATGACCCCCTATCTTATTATTTATTTTAAGGGGGTCGTCTCCATATTTAAATTTCCCCCGAAGTTTGACGGCAGTTAGAAATCGAATGCGGACAGATCGGATATTTCAACGAAATTAGCCGTTCAGCTTGCAATTTGTGGATGGCCCCCTATCTTATTATTTATTTTAAGGGGGTCGTCTCCATATTTAAATTTCCCCCGAAGTTTGACGGCAGTTAGAAATCGAATGCGGACAGATCGGATATTCCTAAGCATGATAAGTTCAGCTTGCAATTTGAGGATGACCCCCTATCTTATTATTTATTTTAAAGGGGTCGTCTCCATATTTATATTTCCCGGATATTCCTAAGCATGATAAGTTCAGCTTGCAATTTGCGGATGACCCCCTATCTTATTATTTATTTTAAAGGGGTCGTCTCCATATTTATATTTCCCCTGAAGTTTGGCGTCAGTTAGAAGGCGAATACGCACAGATTGGATATTCCTATGCATGACAAGTTTAGCTTGCAATTTGTGGATGACCCGGACAGATTGGATAATCCTACGCGTGTTAAACTCAGCTTGCAATTTGTGGATGACCCCCTATTTTATTAGTTATTTTAAAGGGGTCGTCTCCATATTCATATTTTTATTGGAGTTTAACGGCAGTTTGAAATCGAATACGGACTGATTGGTTATTCCTACGCATGATAAGTTCAGCTTGCAATTTGTGGATGACCCCCTATGTTATTATTTATTTTAAAGGGGTCGTCTCCATATTTATATTTACCCCGAAGTTTTTTAACAGTTAGAAGGCGAATACGGACAGATTGGAGATTCCTACGCATGAGAAGTTCAGCTTGCAATTTGTTGATGACCCCCTATCTTATTATTTATTTTAAGGGGGTCGTCTCCATATTTAAATTTCCCCCGAAGTTTGACGGCAGTTAGAAATCGAATGCGGACAGATCGGATATTTCAACGAAATTAGCCGTTCAGCTTGCAATTTGTGGATGGCCCCCTATCTTATTATTTATTTTAAGGGGGTCGTCTCCATATTTAAATTTCCCCCGAAGTTTGACGGCAGTTAGAAATCGAATGCGGACAGATCGGATATTCGTAAGCCTGACAAGTTCAGATTGTAATTTGTGGATGACCCCCTATCTTATTATTTATTTTAAAGGGGTCGTCTCCATATTTAAATTTACCCCGAAGTTTGACGGCAGTTAGAAATCGAATACGGACAGATTGGATATTCCTACGCATGATAAGTTCAGCTTGCAATTTGTGGATGACCCCCTATTTTATTATTTATTTTAAAGGGGTCGTCTCCATATTTAAATTTCCCCCGAAGTTTGACGGCAGTTAGAAATCGAATGCGGACAGATCGGATATTCCTAAGCATGATAAGTTCAGCTTGCAATTTGAGGATGACCCCCTATCTTATTATTTATTTTAAAGGGGTCGTCTCCATATTTATATTTCCCCTGAAGTTTGGCGTCAGTTAGAAGGCGAATACGCACAGATTGGATATTCCTATGCATGACAAGTTTAGCTTGCAATTTGTGGATGACCCGGACAGATTGGATAATCCTACGCGTGTTAAACTCAGCTTGCAATTTGTGGATGACCCCCTATTTTATTAGTTATTTTAAAGGGGTCGTCTCCATATTTATATTTTTATTGGAGTTTAACGGCAGTTTGAAATCGAATACGGACTGATTGGTTATTCCTACGCATGATAAGTTCAGCTTGCAATTTGTGGATGACCCCCTATGTTATTATTTATTTTAAAGGGGTCGTCTCCATATTTATATTTACCCCGAAGTTTTTTAACAGTTAGAAGGCGAATACGGACAGATTGGAGATTCCTACGCATGAGAAGTTCAGCTTGCAATTTGTTGATGACCCCCTATCTTATTATTTATTTTAAGGGGGTCGTCTCCATATTTAAATTTCCCCCGAAGTTTGACGGCAGTTAGAAATCGAATGCGGACAGATCGGATATTTCAACGAAATTAGCCGTTCAGCTTGCAATTTGTGGATGGCCCCCTATCTTATTATTTATTTTAAGGGGGTCGTCTCCATATTTAAATTTCCCCCGAAGTTTGACGGCAGTTAGAAATCGAATGCGGACAGATCGGATATTCCTAAGCATGATAAGTTCAGCTTGCAATTTGAGGATGACCCCCTATCTTATTATTTATTTTAAAGGGGTCGTCTCCATATTTATATTTCCCGGATATTCCTAAGCATGATAAGTTCAGCTTGCAATTTGCGGATGACCCCCTATCTTATTATTTATTTTAAAGGGGTCGTCTCCATATTTATATTTCCCCTGAAGTTTGGCGTCAGTTAGAAGGCGAATACGCACAGATTGGATATTCCTATGCATGACAAGTTTAGCTTGCAATTTGTGGATGACCCGGACAGATTGGATAATCCTACGCGTGTTAAACTCAGCTTGCAATTTGTGGATGACCCCCTATTTTATTAGTTATTTTAAAGGGGTCGTCTCCATATTCATATTTTTATTGGAGTTTAACGGCAGTTTGAAATCGAATACGGACTGATTGGTTATTCCTACGCATGATAAGTTCAGCTTGCAATTTGTGGATGACCCCCTATGTTATTATTTATTTTAAAGGGGTCGTCTCCATATTTATATTTACCCCGAAGTTTTTTAACAGTTAGAAGGCGAATACGGACAGATTGGAGATTCCTACGCATGAGAAGTTCAGCTTGCAATTTGTTGATGACCCCCTATCTTATTATTTATTTTAAGGGGGTCGTCTCCATATTTAAATTTCCCCCGAAGTTTGACGGCAGTTAGAAATCGAATGCGGACAGATCGGATATTTCAACGAAATTAGCCGTTCAGCTTGCAATTTGTGGATGGCCCCCTATCTTATTATTTATTTTAAGGGGGTCGTCTCCATATTTAAATTTCCCCCGAAGTTTGACGGCAGTTAGAAATCGAATGCGGACAGATCGGATATTCGTAAGCCTGACAAGTTCAGATTGTAATTTGTGGATGACCCCCTATCTTATTATTTATTTTAAAGGGGTCGTCTCCATATTTAAATTTACCCCGAAGTTTGGCGGCAGTTAGATGGCGAATACGGACAGATCGGATATTCCTACGCGGATTCTTCCGCGAATCGGATTTCCTGCACTCCATAGTTAAATTCATCTTGGAGTTTGTAAATGACATCCTATCTTGTTATTTATTTTAAATGGGTCGTTACATATTTATATTTTCCCTGGAATTTGGTGGCAGTTAGAAGCCGAATACGGACAGATTGATTATTCCTACGCATGAAAAGTTCAGTTTGCAATTTGTGGATGACCCCTTATCTTGTTATTTAATTTAAAGGAGTCGTCTCCATATTTAAATTTACCACGAAGTTTAGCAACAGTTCGAAGGCGAATGCGGACAGATCGGATATTTCTACGCAAAAGAAGTTCAGCTTGCAATTTGTTGATGACCCCCTATCTTATTATTTATTTTAAGGGGGTCGTCTCCATATTTAAATTTCCCCCGAAGTTTGACGGCAGTTAGAAATCGAATACGGACAGATTGGATATTCCTACGCATGATAAGTTCAGCTTGCAATTTGTGGATGACCCCCTATTTTATTATTTATTTTAAAGGGGTCGTCTCCACATTTAAATTTCCCCCGAAGTTTGACGGCAGTTAGAAATCGAATGCGGACAGATCGGATATTTCAACGAAATTAGCCGTTCAGCTTGCAATTTGTGGATGGCCCCCTATCTTATTATTTATTTTAAGGGGGTCGTCTCCATATTTAAATTTCCCCCGAAGTTTGACGGCAGTTAGAAATCGAATGCGGACAGATCGGATATTCGTAAGCCTGACAAGTTCAGATTGTAATTTGTGGATGACCCCCTATCTTATTATTTATTTTAAAGGGGTCGTCTCCATATTTAAATTTACCCCGAAGTTTGGCGGCAGTTAGATGGCGAATACGGACAGATCGGATATTCCTACGCGGATTCTTCCGCGAATCGGATTTCCTGCACTCCATAGTTAAATTCATCTTGGAGTTTGTAAATGACATCCTATCTTGTTATTTATTTTAAATGGGTCGTTACATATTTATATTTTCCCTGGAATTTGGTGGCAGTTAGAAGCCGAATACGGACAGATTGATTATTCCTACGCATGAAAAGTTCAGTTTGCAATTTGTGGATGACCCCTTATCTTGTTATTTAATTTAAAGGAGTCGTCTCCATATTTAAATTTACCCCGAAGTTTAGCAACAGTTCGAAGGCGAATGCGGACAGATCGGAGATTCCTACGCATGAGAAGTTCAGCTTGCAATTTGTTGATGACCCCCTATCTTATTATTTATTTTAAGGGGGTCGTCTCCATATTTAAATTTCCCCCGAAGTTTGACGGCAGTTAGAAATAGAATGCGGACAGATCGGATATTTCAACGAAATTAGCCGTTCAGCTTGCAATTTGTGGATGGCCCCCTATCTTATTATTTATTTTAAGGGGGTCGTCTCCATATTTAAATTTCCCCCGAAGTTTGACGGCAGTTAGAAATCGAATACGGACAGATTGGATATTCCTACGCATGATAAGTTCAGCTTGCAATTTGTTGATGACCCCCTATCTTATTATTTATTTTAAGGGGGTCGTCTCCATATTTAAATTTCCCCCGAAGTTTGACGGCAGTTAGAAATCGAATACGGACAGATTGGATATTCCTACGCATGATAAGTTCAGCTTGCAATTTGTGGATGACCCCCTATTTTATTATTTATTTTAAAGGGGTCGTCTCCATATTTAAATTTCCCCCGAAGTTTGACGGCAGTTTGAAATCGAATACGGACTTTATTGGTTATTCCTACGCATGATAAGTTCAGCTTGCAATTTGTGGATGACCCCCTATGTTATTATTTATTTTAAAGGGGTCGTCTCCATATTTATATTTACCCCGAAGTTTTTTAACAGTTAGAAGGCGAATACGGACAGATTGGAGATTCCTACGCATGAGAAGTTCAGCTTGCAATTTGTTGATGACCCCCTATCTTATTATTTATTTTAAGGGGGTCGTCTCCATATTTAAATTTCCCCCGAAGTTTGACGGCAGTTAGAAATCGAATGCGGACAGATCGGATATTTCAACGAAATTAGCCGTTCAGCTTGCAATTTGTGGATGGCCCCCTATCTTATTATTTATTTTAAGGGGGTCGTCTCCATATTTAAATTTCCCCCGAAGTTTGACGGCAGTTAGAAATCGAATACGGACAGATTGGATATTCCTACGCATGATAAGTTCAGCTTGCAATTTGTTGATGACCCCCTATCTTATTATTTATTTTAAGGGGGTCGTCTCCATATTTAAATTTCCCCCGAAGTTTGTCGGCAGTTAGAAATCGAATACGGACAGATTAGATATTCCTACGCATGATAAGTTCAGCTTGCAATTTGTGGATGACCCCCTATCTTATTATTTATTTTAAAGGGGTCGTCTCCATATTTATATTTCCCCTGAAGTTTGGCGTCAGTTAGAAGGCGAATACGCACAGATTGGATATTCCTATGCATGACAAGTTTAGCTTGCAATTTGTGGATGACCCGGACAGATTGGATAATCCTACGCGTGTTAAACTCAGCTTGCAATTTGTGGATGACCCCCTATTTTATTAGTTATTTTAAAGGGGTCGTCTCCATATTTATATTTTTATTGGAGTTTAACGGCAGTTTGAAATCGAATACGGACTGATTGGTTATTCCTACGCATGATAAGTTCAGCTTGCAATTTGTGGATGACCCCCTATGTTATTATTTATTTTAAAGGGGTCGTCTCCATATTTATATTTACCCCGAAGTTTTTTAACAGTTAGAAGGCGAATACGGACAGATTGGAGATTCCTACGCATGAGAAGTTCAGCTTGCAATTTGTTGATGACCCCCTATCTTATTATTTATTTTAAGGGGGTCGTCTCCATATTTAAATTTCCCCCGAAGTTTGACGGCAGTTAGAAATCGAATGCGGACAGATCGGATATTTCAACGAAATTAGCCGTTCAGCTTGCAATTTGTGGATGGCCCCCTATCTTATTATTTATTTTAAGGGGGTCGTCTCCATATTTAAATTTCCCCCGAAGTTTGACGGCAGTTAGAAATCGAATGCGGACAGATCGGATATTCGTAAGCCTGACAAGTTCAGATTGCAATTTGTGGATGACCCCCTATCTTATTATTTATTTTAAAGGGGTCGTCTCCATATTTAAATTTACCCCGAAGTTTGGCGGCAGTTAGATGGCGAATACGGACAGATCGGATATTCCTACGCGGATTCTTCCGCGAATCGGATTTCCTGCACTCCATAGTTAAATTCATCTTGGAGTTTGTAAATGACATCCTATCTTGTTATTTATTTTAAATGGGTCGTTACATATTTATATTTTCCCTGGAATTTGGTGGCAGTTAGAAGCCGAATACGGACAGATTGATTATTCCTACGCATGAAAAGTTCAGTTTGCAATTTGTGGATGACCCCTTATCTTGTTATTTAATTTAAAGGAGTCGTCTCCATATTTAAATTTACCCCGAAGTTTAGCAACAGTTCGAAGGCGAATGCGGACAGATCGGATATTTCTACGCAAAAGAAGTTCAGCTTGCAATTTGTTGATGACCCCCTATCTTATTATTTATTTTAAGGGGGTCGTCTCCATATTTAAATTTCCCCCGAAGTTTGACGGCAGTTAGAAATCGAATACGGACAGATTGGATATTCCTACGCATGATAAGTTCAGCTTGCAATTTGTGGATGACCCCCTATTTTATTATTTATTTTAAAGGGGTCGTCTCCACATTTAAATTTCCCCCGAAGTTTGACGGCAGTTAGAAATCGAATGCGGACAGATCGGATATTTCAACGCAATTAGCCGTTCAGCTTGCAATTTGTGGATGGCCCCCTATCTTATTATTTATTTTAAGGGGGTCGTCTCCATATTTAAATTTCCCCCGAAGTTTGACGGCAGTTAGAAATCGAATACGGACAGATTGGATATTCCTACGCATGAGAAGTTCAGCTTGCAATTTGTGGATGACCCCCTATCTTATTATTTATTTTAAAGGGGTCGTCTCCATATTTAAATTTCCCCCGAAGTTTGACGGCAGTTAGAAATTGAATACGGACAGATTGAATATTCCTAAGCATGATAAGTTCAGCTTGCAATTTGTGGATGACCCCCTTTCTTATTATTTATTTTAAAGGGGTCGTCTCCATATTTATATTTCCCCTGAAGTTTGGCGTCAGTTAGAAGGCGAATACCCACAGATTGGATTTTCCTAAGCATGAGAAGTTCAGATGGCAATTTGTGGATGGCCCCCTATCTTATTATTTATTTTAAGGGGGTCGTCTCCATATTTAAATTTCCCCCGAAGTTTGACGGCAGTTAGAAATCGAATACGGACAGATTGGATATGCCTACGCATGATAAGTTCAGCTTGCAATTTGTGGATGACCCCCTATGTTATTATTTATTTTAAAGGGGTCGTCTCCATATTTATATTTACCCCGAAGTTTTTTAACAGTTAGAAGGCGAATACGGACAGATTGGAGATTCCTACGCATGAGAAGTTCAGCTTGCAATTTGTTGATGACCCCCTATCTTATTATTTATTTTAAGGGGGTCGTCTCCATATTTAAATTTCCCCCGAAGTTTGACGGCAGTTAGAAATCGAATGCGGACAGATCGGATATTTCAACGAAATTAGCCGTTCAGCTTGCAATTTGTGGATGGCCCCCTATCTTATTATTTATTTTAAGGGGGTCGTCTCCATATTTAAATTTCCCCCGAAGTTTGACGGCAGTTAGAAATCGAATACGGACAGATTGGATATTCCTACGCATGATAAGTTCAGCTTGCAATTTGTTGATGACCCCCTATCTTATAATTTATTTTAAGGGGGTCGTCTCCATATTTAAATTTCCCCCGAAGTTTGACGGCAGTTAGAAATCGAATACGGACAGATTGGATATTCCTACGCATGATAAGTTCAGCTTGCAATTTGTGGATGACCCCCTATTTTATTATTTATTTTAAAGGGGTCGTCTCCATATTTAAATTTCCCCCGAAGTTTGACGGCAGTTAGAAATCGAATGCGGACAGATCGGATATTCCTAAGCATGATAAGTTCAGCTTGCAATTTGTGGATGACCCCCTATCTTATTATTTATTTTAAAGGGGTCGTCTCCATATTTATATTTCCCCTGAAGTTTGGCGTCAGTTAGAAGGCGAATACGCACAGATTGGATATTCCTAAGCATGAGAAGTTCAGATGGCAATTTGTGGATGACCCCCTATCTTATTATTTATTTTAAAGGGGTCGTCTCCATATTTAAATTTACCCCGAAGTTTGGCGGCAGTTAGATGGCGAATACGGACAGATCGGATATTGCTACGCGGATTCTTCCGCGAATCGGATTTCCTGCACTCCATAGTTAAATTCATCTTGGAGTTTGTAAATGACATCCTATCTTGTTATTTATTTTAAATGGGTCGTTTCCATATTTATATTTTCCCTGGAATTTGGCGGCAGTTAGAAGCCGAATACGGACAGATTGATTATTCCTACGCATGAAAAGTTTAGCTTGCAATTTGTGGATGACCCCCTATTTTATTATTTATTTTAAAGGGGTCGTCTCCATATTTAAATATCCCCCGAAGTTTGACGGCAGTTAGAAATCGAATACGGACAGATTGGATATTCCTACGCGTGTTAAACTCAGCTTGCAATTTGTGGATGACCCCCTATTTTATTAGTTATTTTAAAGGGGTCGTCTCCATATTTATATTTTTATTGGAGTTTAACGGCAGTTTGAAATCGAATACGGACTGATTGGTTATTCCTACGCATGATAAGTTCAGCTTGCAATTTGTGGATGACCCCCTATGTTATTATTTATTTTAAAGGGGTCGTCTCCATATTTATATTTACCCCGAAGTTTTTTAACAGTTAGAAGGCGAATACGGACAGATTGGAGATTCCTACGCATGAGAAGTTTAGCTTGCAATTTGTTGATGACCCCCTATCTTATTATTTATTTTAAGGGGGTCGTCTCCATATTTAAATTTCCCCCGAAGTTTGACGGCAGTTAGAAGGCGAATACGCACAGATTGGATATTCCTAAACATGAGAAGTTCAGATGGCAATTTGTGGATGGCCCCCTATCTTATTATTTATTTTAAGGGGGTCGTCTCCATATTTAAATTTCCCCCGAAGTTTGTCGGCAGTTAGAAATCGAATACGGACATATTAGATATTCCTACGCATGATAAGTTCAGCTTGCAATTTGTGGATGACCCCCTATCTTATTATTTATTTTAAAGGGGTCGTCTCCATATTTAAATTTACCCCGAAGTTTGGCAACAGTTCGAAGGCGAATGCGGACAGATCGGATATTTCTACGCATGAGAAGTTCAGCTTGCAATTTGTTGATGACCCCCTATCTTATTATTTATTTTAAGGGGGTCGTCTCCATATTTAAATTTCCCCCGAAGTTTGAAGGCAGTTAGAAATCGAATACTTACAGATTGGATATTCCTACGCATGATAAGTTCAGCTTGCAATTTGTGGATGACCCCCTATCTTATTATTTATTTTAAAGGGGTCGTCTCCATATTTAAATTTCCCCCGAAGTTTGACGGCAGTTAGAAATCGAATACGGACAGATTGGATATTCCTACGCATGAGAAGTTCAGCTTGCAATTTGTGGATGACACCCTATCTTAATATTTATTTTAAAGGTGTCGTCTCAATATTTATATTTTTCCTGGAGTTTAACGGCAGTTAGAAATCGAATACGGACTGATTGGTTATTCCTACGCATGATAAGTTCAGCTTGCAATTTGTGGATGACCCCCTATGTTATTATTTATTTTAAAGGGGTCGTCTCCATATTTATATTTCCCCTGAAGTTTGGCGTCAGTTAGAAGGCGAATACGCACAGATTGGATATTCCTAAGCATGAGAAGTTCAGATGGCAATTTGTGGATGGCCCCCTATCTTATTATTTATTTTAAGGGGGTCGTCTCCATATTTAAATTTCCCCCGAAGTTTGTCGGCAGTTAGAAATCGAATACGGACAGATTAGATATTCCTACGCATGATAAGTTCAGCTTGCAATTTGTGGATGACCCCCTATCTTATTATTTATTTTAAAGGGGTCGTCTCCATATTTATATTTCCCCTGAAGTTTGGCGTCAGTTAGAAGGCGAATACGCACAGATTGGATATTCCTATGCATGACAAGTTTAGCTTGCAATTTGTGGATGACCCGGACAGATTGGATAATCCTACGCGTGTTAAACTCAGCTTGCAATTTGTGGATGACCCCCTATTTTATTAGTTATTTTAAAGGGGTCGTCTCCATATTTATATTTTTATTGGAGTTTAACGGCAGATTGAAATCGAATACGGACTGATTGGTTATTCCTACGCATGATAAGTTCAGCTTGCAATTTGTGGATGACCCCCTATGTTATTATTTATTTTAAAGGGGTCGTCTCCATATTTATATTTACTCCGAAGTTTTTTAACAGTTAGAAGGCGAATACGGACAGATTGGAGATTCCTACGCATGAGAAGTTCAGCTTGCAATTTGTTGATGACCCCCTATCTTATTATTTATTTTAAGGGGGTCGTCTCCATATTTAAATTTCCCCCGAAGTTTGACGGCAGTTAGAAATAGAATGCGGACAGATCGGATATTTCAACGAAATTAGCCGTTCAGCTTGCAATTTGTGGATGGCCCCCTATCTTATTATTTATTTTAAGGGGGTCGTCTCCATATTTAAATTTCCCCCGAAGTTTGACGGCAGTTAGAAATCGAATACGGACAGATTGGATATTCCTACGCATGATAAGTTCAGCTTGCAATTTGTTGATGACCCCCTATCTTATTATTTATTTTAAGGGGGTCGTCTCCATATTTAAATTTCCCCCGAAGTTTGACGGCAGTTAGAAATCGAATACGGACAGATTGGATATTCCTACGCATGATAAGTTCAGCTTGCAATTTGTGGATGACCCCCTATTTTATTATTTATTTTAAAGGGGTCGTCTCCATATTTAAATTTCCCCCGAAGTTTGACGGCAGTTAGAAATCGAATGCGGACAGATCGGATATTCCTAAGCATGATAAGTTCAGCTTGCAATTTGAGGATGACCCCCTATCTTATTATTTATTTTAAAGGGGTCGTCTCCATATTTATATTTCCCCTGAAGTTTGGCGTCAGTTAGAAGGCGAATACGCACAGATTGGATATTCCTATGCATGACAAGTTTAGCTTGCAATTTGTGGATGACCCGGACAGATTGGATAATCCTACGCGTGTTAAACTCAGCTTGCAATTTGTGGATGACCCCCTATTTTATTAGTTATTTTAAAGGGGTCGTCTCCATATTTATATTTTTATTGGAGTTTAACGGCAGTTTGAAATCGAATACGGACTTTATTGGTTATTCCTACGCATGATAAGTTCAGCTTGCAATTTGTGGATGACCCCCTATGTTATTATTTATTTTAAAGGGGTCGTCTCCATATTTATATTTACCCCGAAGTTTTTTAACAGTTAGAAGGCGAATACGGACAGATTGGAGATTCCTACGCATGAGAAGTTCAGCTTGCAATTTGTTGATGACCCCCTATCTTATTATTTATTTTAAGGGGGTCGTCTCCATATTTAAATTTCCCCCGAAGTTTGACGGCAGTTAGAAATCGAATGCGGACAGATCGGATATTTCAACGAAATTAGCCGTTCAGCTTGCAATTTGTGGATGGCCCCCTATCTTATTATTTATTTTAAGGGGGTCGTCTCCATATTTAAATTTCCCCCGAAGTTTGACGGCAGTTAGAAATCGAATACGGACAGATTGGATATTCCTACGCATGATAAGTTCAGCTTGCAATTTGTTGATGACCCCCTATCTTATTATTTATTTTAAGGGGGTCGTCTCCATATTTAAATTTCCCCCGAAGTTTGTCGGCAGTTAGAAATCGAATACGGACAGATTAGATATTCCTACGCATGATAAGTTCAGCTTGCAATTTGTGGATGACCCCCTATCTTATTATTTATTTTAAAGGGGTCGTCTCCATATTTATATTTCCCCTGAAGTTTGGCGTCAGTTAGAAGGCGAATACGCACAGATTGGATATTCCAATGCATGACAAGTTTAGCTTGCAATTTGTGGATGACCCGGACAGATTGGATAATCCTACGCGTGTTAAACTCAGCTTGCAATTTGTGGATGACCCCCTATTTTATTAGTTATTTTAAAGGGGTCGTCTCCATATTTATATTTTTATTGGAGTTTAACGGCAGTTTGAAATCGAATACGGACTGATTGGTTATTCCTACGCATGATAAGTTCAGCTTGCAATTTGTGGATGACCCCCTATGTTATTATTTATTTTAAAGGGGTCGTCTCCATATTTATATTTACCCCGAAGTTTTTTAACAGTTAGAAGGCGAATACGGACAGATTGGAGATTCCTACGCATGAGAAGTTCAGCTTGCAATTTGTTGATGACCCCCTATCTTATTATTTATTTTAAGGGGGTCGTCTCCATATTTAAATTTCCCCCGAAGTTTGACGGCAGTTAGAAATCGAATGCGGACAGATCGGATATTTCAACGAAATTAGCCGTTCAGCTTGCAATTTGTGGATGGCCCCCTATCTTATTATTTATTTTAAGGGGGTCGTCTCCATATTTAAATTTCCCCCGAAGTTTGACGGCAGTTAGAAATCGAATGCGGACAGATCGGATATTCGTAAGCCTGACAAGTTCAGATTGCAATTTGTGGATGACCCCCTATCTTATTATTTATTTTAAAGGGGTCGTCTCCATATTTAAATTTACCCCGAAGTTTGGCGGCAGTTAGATGGCGAATACGGACAGATCGGATATTCCTACGCGGATTCTTCCGCGAATCGGATTTCCTGCACTCCATAGTTAAATTCATCTTGGAGTTTGTAAATGACATCCTATCTTGTTATTTATTTTAAATGGGTCGTTACATATTTATATTTTCCCTGGAATTTGGTGGCAGTTAGAAGCCGAATACGGACAGATTGATTATTCCTACGCATGAAAAGTTCAGTTTGCAATTTGTGGATGACCCCTTATCTTGTTATTTAATTTAAAGGAGTCGTCTCCATATTTAAATTTACCCCGAAGTTTAGCAACAGTTCGAAGGCGAATGCGGACAGATCGGATATTTCTACGCAAAAGAAGTTCAGCTTGCAATTTGTTGATGACCCCCTATCTTATTATTTATTTTAAGGGGGTCGTCTCCATATTTAAATTTCCCCCGAAGTTTGACGGCAGTTAGAAATCGAATACGGACAGATTGGATATTCCTACGCATGATAAGTTCAGCTTGCAATTTGTGGATGACCCCCTATCTTATTATTTATTTTAAAGGGGTCGTCTCCATATTTAAATTTCCCCCGAAGTTTGACGGCAGTTAGAAATTGAATACGGACAGATTGAATATTCCTAAGCATGATAAGTTCAGCTTGCAATTTGTGGATGACCCCCTTTCTTATTATTTATTTTAAAGGGGTCGTCTCCATATTTATATTTCCCCTGAAGTTTGGCGTCAGTTAGAAGGCGAATACCCACAGATTGGATTTTCCTAAGCATGAGAAGTTCAGATGGCAATTTGTGGATGGCCCCCTATCTTATTATTTATTTTAAGGGGGTCGTCTCCATATTTAAATTTCCCCCGAAGTTTGACGGCAGTTAGAAATCGAATGCGGACAGATCGGATATTCGTAAGCCTGACAAGTTCAGATTGCAATTTGTGGATGACCCCCTATCTTATTATTTATTTTAAAGGGGTCGTCTCCATATTTAAATTTACCCCGAAGTTTGGCGGCAGTTAGATGGCGAATACGGACAGATCGGATATTCCTACGCGGATTCTTCCGCGAATCGGATTTCCTGCACTCCATAGTTAAATTCATCTTGGAGTTTGTAAATGACATCCTATCTTGTTATTTATTTTAAATGGGTCGTTACATATTTATATTTTCCCTGGAATTTGGTGGCAGTTAGAAGCCGAATACGGACAGATTGATTATTCCTACGCATGAAAAGTTCAGTTTGCAATTTGTGGATGACCCCTTATCTTGTTATTTAATTTAAAGGAGTCGTCTCCATATTTAAATTTACCCCGAAGTTTAGCAACAGTTCGAAGGCGAATGCGGACAGATCGGATATTTCTACGCAAAAGAAGTTCAGCTTGCAATTTGTTGATGACCCCCTATCTTATTATTTATTTTAAGGGGGTCGTCTCCATATTTAAATTTCCCCCGAAGTTTGACGGCAGTTAGAAATCGAATACGGACAGATTGGATATTCCTACGCATGATAAGTTCAGCTTGCAATTTGTGGATGACCCCCTATTTTATTATTTATTTTAAAGGGGTCGTCTCCACATTTAAATTTCCCCCGAAGTTTGACGGCAGTTAGAAATCGAATGCGGACAGATCGGATATTTCAACGCAATTAGCCGTTCAGCTTGCAATTTGTGGATGGCCCCCTATCTTATTATTTATTTTAAGGGGGTCGTCTCCATATTTAAATTTCCCCCGAAGTTTGACGGCAGTTAGAAATCGAATACGGACAGATTGGATATTCCTACGCATGATAAGTTCAGCTTGCAATTTGTGGATGACCCCCTATCTTATTATTTATTTTAAAGGGGTCGTCTCCATATTTAAATTTCCCCCGAAGTTTGACGGCAGTTAGAAATTGAATACGGACAGATTGAATATTCCTAAGCATGATAAGTTCAGCTTGCAATTTGTGGATGACCCCCTATGTTATTATTTATTTTAAAGGGGTCGTCTCCATATTTATATTTCCCCTGAAGTTTGGCGTCAGTTAGAAGGCGAATACGCACAGATTGGATATTCCTAAGCATGAGAAGTTCAGATGGCAATTTGTGGATGGCCCCCTATCTTATTATTTATTTTAAGGGGGTCGTCTCCATATTTAAATTTCCCCCGAAGTTTGTCGGCAGTTAGAAATCGAATACGGACAGATTAGATATTCCTACGCATGATAAGTTCAGCTTGCAATTTGTGGATGACCCCCTATCTTATTATTTATTTTAAAGGGGTCGTCTCCATATTTATATTTCCCCTGAAGTTTGGCGTCAGTTAGAAGGCGAATACGCACAGATTGGATATTCCTATGCATGACAAGTTTAGCTTGCAATTTGTGGATGACCCGGACAGATTGGATAATCCTACGCGTGTTAAACTCAGCTTGCAATTTGTGGATGACCCCCTATTTTATTAGTTATTTTAAAGGGGTCGTCTCCATATTTATATTTTTATTGGAGTTTAACGGCAGTTTGAAATCGAATACGGACTGATTGGTTATTCCTACGCATGATAAGTTCAGCTTGCAATTTGTGGATGACCCCCTATGTTATTATTTATTTTAAAGGGGTCGTCTCCATATTTATATTTACTCCGAAGTTTTTTAACAGTTAGAAGGCGAATACGGACAGATTGGAGATTCCTACGCATGAGAAGTTCAGCTTGCAATTTGTTGATGACCCCCTATCTTATTATTTATTTTAAGGGGGTCGTCTCCATATTTAAATTTCCCCCGAAGTTTGACGGCAGTTAGAAATCGAATACGGACAGATTGGATATTCCTACGCATGATAAGTTCAGCTTGCAATTTGTTGATGACCCCCTATCTTATTATTTATTTTAAGGGGGTCGTCTCCATATTTAAATTTCCCCCGAAGTTTGTCGGCAGTTAGAAATCGAATACGGACAGATTAGATATTCCTACGCATGATAAGTTCAGCTTGCAATTTGTGGATGACCCCCTATCTTATTATTTATTTTAAAGGGGTCGTCTCCATATTTATATTTCCCCTGAAGTTTGGCGTCAGTTAGAAGGCGAATACGCACAGATTGGATATTCCTATGCATGACAAGTTTAGCTTGCAATTTGTGGATGACCCGGACAGATTGGATAATCCTACGCGTGTTAAACTCAGCTTGCAATTTGTGGATGACCCCCTATTTTATTAGTTATTTTAAAGGGGTCGTCTCCATATTTATATTTTTATTGGAGTTTAACGGCAGTTTGAAATCGAATACGGACTGATTGGTTATTCCTACGCATGATAAGTTCAGCTTGCAATTTGTGGATGACCCCCTATGTTATTATTTATTTTAAAGGGGTCGTCTCCATATTTATATTTACCCCGAAGTTTTTTAACAGTTAGAAGGCGAATACGGACAGATTGGAGATTCCTACGCATGAGAAGTTCAGCTTGCAATTTGTTGATGACCCCCTATCTTATTATTTATTTTAAGGGGGTCGTCTCCATATTTAAATTTCCCCCGAAGTTTGACGGCAGTTAGAAATCGAATGCGGACAGATCGGATATTTCAACGAAATTAGCCGTTCAGCTTGCAATTTGTGGATGGCCCCCTATCTTATTATTTATTTTAAGGGGGTCGTCTCCATATTTAAATTTCCCCCGAAGTTTGACGGCAGTTAGAAATCGAATGCGGACAGATCGGATATTCGTAAGCCTGACAAGTTCAGATTGCAATTTGTGGATGACCCCCTATCTTATTATTTATTTTAAAGGGGTCGTCTCCATATTTAAATTTACCCCGAAGTTTGGCGGCAGTTAGATGGCGAATACGGACAGATCGGATATTCCTACGCGGATTCTTCCGCGAATCGGATTTCCTGCACTCCATAGTTAAATTCATCTTGGAGTTTGTAAATGACATCCTATCTTGTTATTTATTTTAAATGGGTCGTTACATATTTATATTTTCCCTGGAATTTGGTGGCAGTTAGAAGCCGAATACGGACAGATTGATTATTCCTACGCATGAAAAGTTCAGTTTGCAATTTGTGGATGACCCCTTATCTTGTTATTTAATTTAAAGGAGTCGTCTCCATATTTAAATTTACCCCGAAGTTTAGCAACAGTTCGAAGGCGAATGCGGACAGATCGGATATTTCTACGCAAAAGAAGTTCAGCTTGCAATTTGTTGATGACCCCCTATCTTATTATTTATTTTAAGGGGGTCGTCTCCATATTTAAATTTCCCCCGAAGTTTGACGGCAGTTAGAAATCGAATACGGACAGATTGGATATTCCTACGCATGATAAGTTCAGCTTGCAATTTGTGGATGACCCCCTATCTTATTATTTATTTTAAAGGGGTCGTCTCCATATTTAAATTTCCCCCGAAGTTTGACGGCAGTTAGAAATTGAATACGGACAGATTGAATATTCCTAAGCATGATAAGTTCAGCTTGCAATTTGTGGATGACCCCCTTTCTTATTATTTATTTTAAAGGGGTCGTCTCCATATTTATATTTCCCCTGAAGTTTGGCGTCAGTTAGAAGGCGAATACCCACAGATTGGATTTTCCTAAGCATGAGAAGTTCAGATGGCAATTTGTGGATGGCCCCCTATCTTATTATTTATTTTAAGGGGGTCGTCTCCATATTTAAATTTCCCCCGAAGTTTGACGGCAGTTAGAAATCGAATGCGGACAGATCGGATATTCGTAAGCCTGACAAGTTCAGATTGCAATTTGTGGATGACCCCCTATCTTATTATTTATTTTAAAGGGGTCGTCTCCATATTTAAATTTACCCCGAAGTTTGGCGGCAGTTAGATGGCGAATACGGACAGATCGGATATTCCTACGCGGATTCTTCCGCGAATCGGATTTCCTGCACTCCATAGTTAAATTCATCTTGGAGTTTGTAAATGACATCCTATCTTGTTATTTATTTTAAATGGGTCGTTACATATTTATATTTTCCCTGGAATTTGGTGGCAGTTAGAAGCCGAATACGGACAGATTGATTATTCCTACGCATGAAAAGTTCAGTTTGCAATTTGTGGATGACCCCTTATCTTGTTATTTAATTTAAAGGAGTCGTCTCCATATTTAAATTTACCCCGAAGTTTAGCAACAGTTCGAAGGCGAATGCGGACAGATCGGATATTTCTACGCAAAAGAAGTTCAGCTTGCAATTTGTTGATGACCCCCTATCTTATTATTTATTTTAAGGGGGTCGTCTCCATATTTAAATTTCCCCCGAAGTTTGACGGCAGTTAGAAATCGAATACGGACAGATTGGATATTCCTACGCATGATAAGTTCAGCTTGCAATTTGTGGATGACCCCCTATTTTATTATTTATTTTAAAGGGGTCGTCTCCACATTTAAATTTCCCCCGAAGTTTGACGGCAGTTAGAAATCGAATGCGGACAGATCGGATATTTCAACGCAATTAGCCGTTCAGCTTGCAATTTGTGGATGGCCCCCTATCTTATTATTTATTTTAAGGGGGTCGTCTCCATATTTAAATTTCCCCCGAAGTTTGACGGCAGTTAGAAATCGAATACGGACAGATTGGATATTCCTACGCATGATAAGTTCAGCTTGCAATTTGTGGATGACCCCCTATCTTATTATTTATTTTAAAGGGGTCGTCTCCATATTTAAATTTCCCCCGAAGTTTGACGGCAGTTAGAAATTGAATACGGACAGATTGAATATTCCTAAGCATGATAAGTTCAGCTTGCAATTTGTGGATGACCCCCTATGTTATTATTTATTTTAAAGGGGTCGTCTCCATATTTATATTTCCCCTGAAGTTTGGCGTCAGTTAGAAGGCGAATACGCACAGATTGGATATTCCTAAGCATGAGAAGTTCAGATGGCAATTTGTGGATGGCCCCCTATCTTATTATTTATTTTAAGGGGGTCGTCTCCATATTTAAATTTCCCCCGAAGTTTGTCGGCAGTTAGAAATCGAATACGGACAGATTAGATATTCCTACGCATGATAAGTTCAGCTTGCAATTTGTGGATGACCCCCTATCTTATTATTTATTTTAAAGGGGTCGTCTCCATATTTATATTTCCCCTGAAGTTTGGCGTCAGTTAGAAGGCGAATACGCACAGATTGGATATTCCTATGCATGACAAGTTTAGCTTGCAATTTGTGGATGACCCGGACAGATTGGATAATCCTACGCGTGTTAAACTCAGCTTGCAATTTGTGGATGACCCCCTATTTTATTAGTTATTTTAAAGGGGTCGTCTCCATATTTATATTTTTATTGGAGTTTAACGGCAGTTTGAAATCGAATACGGACTGATTGGTTATTCCTACGCATGATAAGTTCAGCTTGCAATTTGTGGATGACCCCCTATGTTATTATTTATTTTAAAGGGGTCGTCTCCATATTTATATTTACCCCGAAGTTTTTTAACAGTTAGAAGGCGAATACGGACAGATTGGAGATTCCTACGCATGAGAAGTTCAGCTTGCAATTTGTTGATGACCCCCTATCTTATTATTTATTTTAAGGGGGTCGTCTCCATATTTAAATTTCCCCCGAAGTTTGACGGCAGTTAGAAATAGAATGCGGACAGATCGGATATTTCAACGAAATTAGCCGTTCAGCTTGCAATTTGTGGATGGCCCCCTATCTTATTATTTATTTTAAGGGGGTCGTCTCCATATTTAAATTTCCCCCGAAGTTTGACGGCAGTTAGAAATCGAATACGGACAGATTGGATATTCCTACGCATGATAAGTTCAGCTTGCAATTTGTTGATGACCCCCTATCTTATTATTTATTTTAAGGGGGTCGTCTCCATATTTAAATTTCCCCCGAAGTTTGACGGCAGTTAGAAATCGAATACGGACAGATTGGATATTCCTACGCATGATAAGTTCAGCTTGCAATTTGTGGATGACCCCCTATTTTATTATTTATTTTAAAGGGGTCGTCTCCATATTTAAATTTCCCCCGAAGTTTGACGGCAGTTAGAAATCGAATGCGGACAGATCGGATATTCCTAAGCATGATAAGTTCAGCTTGCAATTTGAGGATGACCCCCTATCTTATTATTTATTTTAAAGGGGTCGTCTCCATATTTATATTTCCCCTGAAGTTTGGCGTCAGTTAGAAGGCGAATACGCACAGATTGGATATTCCTATGCATGACAAGTTTAGCTTGCAATTTGTGGATGACCCGGACAGATTGGATAATCCTACGCGTGTTAAACTCAGCTTGCAATTTGTGGATGACCCCCTATTTTATTAGTTATTTTAAAGGGGTCGTCTCCATATTTATATTTTTATTGGAGTTTAACGGCAGTTTGAAATCGAATACGGACTGATTGGTTATTCCTACGCATGATAAGTTCAGCTTGCAATTTGTGGATGACCCCCTATGTTATTATTTATTTTAAAGGGGTCGTCTCCATATTTATATTTACCCCGAAGTTTTTTAACAGTTAGAAGGCGAATACGGACAGATTGGAGATTCCTACGCATGAGAAGTTCAGCTTGCAATTTGTTGATGACCCCCTATCTTATTATTTATTTTAAGGGGGTCGTCTCCATATTTAAATTTCCCCCGAAGTTTGACGGCAGTTAGAAATCGAATGCGGACAGATCGGATATTTCAACGAAATTAGCCGTTCAGCTTGCAATTTGTGGATGGCCCCCTATCTTATTATTTATGTTAAGGGGGTCGTCTCCATATTTAAATTTCCCCCGAAGTTTGACGGCAGTTAGAAATCGAATGCGGACAGATCGGATATTCCTAAGCATGATAAGTTCAGCTTGCAATTTGAGGATGACCCCCTATCTTATTATTTATTTTAAAGGGGTCGTCTCCATATTTATATTTCCCGGATATTCCTAAGCATGATAAGTTCAGCTTGCAATTTGCGGATGACCCCCTATCTTATTATTTATTTTAAAGGGGTCGTCTCCATATTTATATTTCCCCTGAAGTTTGGCGTCAGTTAGAAGGCGAATACGCACAGATTGGATATTCCTATGCATGACAAGTTTAGCTTGCAATTTGTGGATGACCCGGACAGATTGGATAATCCTACGCGTGTTAAACTCAGCTTGCAATTTGTGGATGACCCCCTATTTTATTAGTTATTTTAAAGGGGTCGTCTCCATATTCATATTTTTATTGGAGTTTAACGGCAGTTTGAAATCGAATACGGACTGATTGGTTATTCCTACGCATGATAAGTTCAGCTTGCAATTTGTGGATGACCCCCTATGTTATTATTTATTTTAAAGGGGTCGTCTCCATATTTATATTTACCCCGAAGTTTTTTAACAGTTAGAAGGCGAATACGGACAGATTGGAGATTCCTACGCATGAGAAGTTCAGCTTGCAATTTGTTGATGACCCCCTATCTTATTATTTATTTTAAGGGGGTCGTCTCCATATTTAAATTTCCCCCGAAGTTTGACGGCAGTTAGAAATCGAATGCGGACAGATCGGATATTTCAACGAAATTAGCCGTTCAGCTTGCAATTTGTGGATGGCCCCCTATCTTATTATTTATTTTAAGGGGGTCGTCTCCATATTTAAATTTCCCCCGAAGTTTGACGGCAGTTAGAAATCGAATGCGGACAGATCGGATATTCGTAAGCCTGACAAGTTCAGATTGCAATTTGTGGATGACCCCCTATCTTATTATTTATTTTAAAGGGGTCGTCTCCATATTTAAATTTACCCCGAAGTTTGGCGGCAGTTAGATGGCGAATACGGACAGATCGGATATTCCTACGCGGATTCTTCCGCGAATCGGATTTCCTGCACTCCATAGTTAAATTCATCTTGGAGTTTGTAAATGACATCCTATCTTGTTATTTATTTTAAATGGGTCGTTACATATTTATATTTTCCCTGGAATTTGGTGGCAGTTAGAAGCCGAATACGGACAGATTGATTATTCCTACGCATGAAAAGTTCAGTTTGCAATTTGTGGATGACCCCTTATCTTGTTATTTAATTTAAAGGAGTCGTCTCCATATTTAAATTTACCCCGAAGTTTAGCAACAGTTCGAAGGCGAATGCGGACAGATCGGATATTTCTACGCAAAAGAAGTTCAGCTTGCAATTTGTTGATGACCCCCTATCTTATTATTTATTTTAAGGGGGTCGTCTCCATATTTAAATTTCCCCCGAAGTTTGACGGCAGTTAGAAATCGAATACGGACAGATTGGATATTCCTACGCATGATAAGTTCAGCTTGCAATTTGTGGATGACCCCCTATCTTATTATTTATTTTAAAGGGGTCGTCTCCATATTTAAATTTCCCCCGAAGTTTGACGGCAGTTAGAAATTGAATACGGACAGATTGAATATTCCTAAGCATGATAAGTTCAGCTTGCAATTTGTGGATGACCCCCTTTCTTATTATTTATTTTAAAGGGGTCGTCTCCATATTTATATTTCCCCTGAAGTTTGGCGTCAGTTAGAAGGCGAATACCCACAGATTGGATTTTCCTAAGCATGAGAAGTTCAGATGGCAATTTGTGGATGGCCCCCTATCTTATTATTTATTTTAAGGGGGTCGTCTCCATATTTAAATTTCCCCCGAAGTTTGACGGCAGTTAGAAATCGAATGCGGACAGATCGGATATTCGTAAGCCTGACAAGTTCAGATTGCAATTTGTGGATGACCCCCTATCTTATTATTTATTTTAAAGGGGTCGTCTCCATATTTAAATTTACCCCGAAGTTTGGCGGCAGTTAGATGGCGAATACGGACAGATCGGATATTCCTACGCGGATTCTTCCGCGAATCGGATTTCCTGCACTCCATAGTTAAATTCATCTTGGAGTTTGTAAATGACATCCTATCTTGTTATTTATTTTAAATGGGTCGTTACATATTTATATTTTCCCTGGAATTTGGTGGCAGTTAGAAGCCGAATACGGACAGATTGATTATTCCTACGCATGAAAAGTTCAGTTTGCAATTTGTGGATGACCCCTTATCTTGTTATTTAATTTAAAGGAGTCGTCTCCATATTTAAATTTACCCCGAAGTTTAGCAACAGTTCGAAGGCGAATGCGGACAGATCGGATATTTCTACGCAAAAGAAGTTCAGCTTGCAATTTGTTGATGACCCCCTATCTTATTATTTATTTTAAGGGGGTCGTCTCCATATTTAAATTTCCCCCGAAGTTTGACGGCAGTTAGAAATCGAATACGGACAGATTGGATATTCCTACGCATGATAAGTTCAGCTTGCAATTTGTGGATGACCCCCTATTTTATTATTTATTTTAAAGGGGTCGTCTCCACATTTAAATTTCCCCCGAAGTTTGACGGCAGTTAGAAATCGAATGCGGACAGATCGGATATTTCAACGCAATTAGCCGTTCAGCTTGCAATTTGTGGATGGCCCCCTATCTTATTATTTATTTTAAGGGGGTCGTCTCCATATTTAAATTTCCCCCGAAGTTTGACGGCAGTTAGAAATCGAATACGGACAGATTGGATATTCCTACGCATGATAAGTTCAGCTTGCAATTTGTGGATGACCCCCTATCTTATTATTTATTTTAAAGGGGTCGTCTCCATATTTAAATTTCCCCCGAAGTTTGACGGCAGTTAGAAATTGAATACGGACAGATTGAATATTCCTAAGCATGATAAGTTCAGCTTGCAATTTGTGGATGACCCCCTATGTTATTATTTATTTTAAAGGGGTCGTCTCCATATTTATATTTCCCCTGAAGTTTGGCGTCAGTTAGAAGGCGAATACGCACAGATTGGATATTCCTAAGCATGAGAAGTTCAGATGGCAATTTGTGGATGGCCCCCTATCTTATTATTTATTTTAAGGGGGTCGTCTCCATATTTAAATTTCCCCCGAAGTTTGTCGGCAGTTAGAAATCGAATACGGACAGATTAGATATTCCTACGCATGATAAGTTCAGCTTGCAATTTGTGGATGACCCCCTATCTTATTATTTATTTTAAAGGGGTCGTCTCCATATTTATATTTCCCCTGAAGTTTGGCGTCAGTTAGAAGGCGAATACGCACAGATTGGATATTCCTATGCATGACAAGTTTAGCTTGCAATTTGTGGATGACCCGGACAGATTGGATAATCCTACGCGTGTTAAACTCAGCTTGCAATTTGTGGATGACCCCCTATTTTATTAGTTATTTTAAAGGGGTCGTCTCCATATTTATATTTTTATTGGAGTTTAACGGCAGTTTGAAATCGAATACGGACTGATTGGTTATTCCTACGCATGATAAGTTCAGCTTGCAATTTGTGGATGACCCCCTATGTTATTATTTATTTTAAAGGGGTCGTCTCCATATTTATATTTACTCCGAAGTTTTTTAACAGTTAGAAGGCGAATACGGACAGATTGGAGATTCCTACGCATGAGAAGTTCAGCTTGCAATTTGTTGATGACCCCCTATCTTATTATTTATTTTAAGGGGGTCGTCTCCATATTTAAATTTCCCCCGAAGTTTGACGGCAGTTAGAAATAGAATGCGGACAGATCGGATATTTCAACGAAATTAGCCGTTCAGCTTGCAATTTGTGGATGGCCCCCTATCTTATTATTTATTTTAAGGGGGTCGTCTCCATATTTAAATTTCCCCCGAAGTTTGACGGCAGTTAGAAATCGAATACGGACAGATTGGATATTCCTACGCATGATAAGTTCAGCTTGCAATTTGTTGATGACCCCCTATCTTATTATTTATTTTAAGGGGGTCGTCTCCATATTTAAATTTCCCCCGAAGTTTGACGGCAGTTAGAAATCGAATACGGACAGATTGGATATTCCTACGCATGATAAGTTCAGCTTGCAATTTGTGGATGACCCCCTATTTTATTATTTATTTTAAAGGGGTCGTCTCCATATTTAAATTTCCCCCGAAGTTTGACGGCAGTTAGAAATCGAATGCGGACAGATCGGATATTCCTAAGCATGATAAGTTCAGCTTGCAATTTGAGGATGACCCCCTATCTTATTATTTATTTTAAAGGGGTCGTCTCCATATTTATATTTCCCCTGAAGTTTGGCGTCAGTTAGAAGGCGAATACGCACAGATTGGATATTCCTATGCATGACAAGTTTAGCTTGCAATTTGTGGATGACCCGGACAGATTGGATAATCCTACGCGTGTTAAACTCAGCTTGCAATTTGTGGATGACCCCCTATTTTATTAGTTATTTTAAAGGGGTCGTCTCCATATTCATATTTTTATTGGAGTTTAACGGCAGTTTGAAATCGAATACGGACTGATTGGTTATTCCTACGCATGATAAGTTCAGCTTGCAATTTGTGGATGACCCCCTATGTTATTATTTATTTTAAAGGGGTCGTCTCCATATTTATATTTACCCCGAAGTTTTTTAACAGTTAGAAGGCGAATACGGACAGATTGGAGATTCCTACGCATGAGAAGTTCAGCTTGCAATTTGTTGATGACCCCCTATCTTATTATTTATTTTAAGGGGGTCGTCTCCATATTTAAATTTCCCCCGAAGTTTGACGGCAGTTAGAAATCGAATGCGGACAGATCGGATATTTCAACGAAATTAGCCGTTCAGCTTGCAATTTGTGGATGGCCCCCTATCTTATTATTTATTTTAAGGGGGTCGTCTCCATATTTAAATTTCCCCCGAAGTTTGACGGCAGTTAGAAATCGAATGCGGACAGATCGGATATTCGTAAGCCTGACAAGTTCAGATTGCAATTTGTGGATGACCCCCTATCTTATTATTTATTTTAAAGGGGTCGTCTCCATATTTAAATTTACCCCGAAGTTTGGCGGCAGTTAGATGGCGAATACGGACAGATCGGATATTCCTACGCGGATTCTTCCGCGAATCGGATTTCCTGCACTCCATAGTTAAATTCATCTTGGAGTTTGTAAATGACATCCTATCTTGTTATTTATTTTAAATGGGTCGTTACATATTTATATTTTCCCTGGAATTTGGTGGCAGTTAGAAGCCGAATACGGACAGATTGATTATTCCTACGCATGAAAAGTTCAGTTTGCAATTTGTGGATGACCCCTTATCTTGTTATTTAATTTAAAGGAGTCGTCTCCATATTTAAATTTACCCCGAAGTTTAGCAACAGTTCGAAGGCGAATGCGGACAGATCGGATATTTCTACGCAAAAGAAGTTCAGCTTGCAATTTGTTGATGACCCCCTATCTTATTATTTATTTTAAGGGGGTCGTCTCCATATTTAAATTTCCCCCGAAGTTTGACGGCAGTTAGAAATCGAATACGGACAGATTGGATATTCCTACGCATGATAAGTTCAGCTTGCAATTTGTGGATGACCCCCTATTTTATTATTTATTTTAAAGGGGTCGTCTCCACATTTAAATTTCCCCCGAAGTTTGACGGCAGTTAGAAATCGAATGCGGACAGATCGGATATTTCAACGCAATTAGCCGTTCAGCTTGCAATTTGTGGATGGCCCCCTATCTTATTATTTATTTTAAGGGGGTCGTCTCCATATTTAAATTTCCCCCGAAGTTTGACGGCAGTTAGAAATCGAATACGGACAGATTGGATATTCCTACGCATGATAAGTTCAGCTTGCAATTTGTGGATGACCCCCTATCTTATTATTTATTTTAAAGGGGTCGTCTCCATATTTAAATTTCCCCCGAAGTTTGACGGCAGTTAGAAATTGAATACGGACAGATTGAATATTCCTAAGCATGATAAGTTCAGCTTGCAATTTGTGGATGACCCCCTTTCTTATTATTTATTTTAAAGGGGTCGTCTCCATATTTATATTTCCCCTGAAGTTTGGCGTCAGTTAGAAGGCGAATACCCACAGATTGGATTTTCCTAAGCATGAGAAGTTCAGATGGCAATTTGTGGATGGCCCCCTATCTTATTATTTATTTTAAGGGGGTCGTCTCCATATTTAAATTTCCCCCGAAGTTTGACGGCAGTTAGAAATCGAATACGGACAGATTGGATATGCCTACGCATGATAAGTTCAGCTTGCAATTTGTGGATGACCCCCTATGTTATTATTTATTTTAAAGGGGTCGTCTCCATATTTATATTTACCCCGAAGTTTTTTAACAGTTAGAAGGCGAATACGGACAGATTGGAGATTCCTACGCATGAGAAGTTCAGCTTGCAATTTGTTGATGACCCCCTATCTTATTATTTATTTTAAGGGGGTCGTCTCCATATTTAAATTTCCCCCGAAGTTTGACGGCAGTTAGAAATCGAATGCGGACAGATCGGATATTTCAACGAAATTAGCCGTTCAGCTTGCAATTTGTGGATGGCCCCCTATCTTATTATTTATTTTAAGGGGGTCGTCTCCATATTTAAATTTCCCCCGAAGTTTGACGGCAGTTAGAAATCGAATACGGACAGATTGGATATTCCTACGCATGATAAGTTCAGCTTGCAATTTGTTGATGACCCCCTATCTTATTATTTATTTTAAGGGGGTCGTCTCCATATTTAAATTTCCCCCGAAGTTTGACGGCAGTTAGAAATCGAATACGGACAGATTGGATATTCCTACGCATGATAAGTTCAGCTTGCAATTTGTGGATGACCCCCTATTTTATTATTTATTTTAAAGGGGTCGTCTCCATATTTAAATTTCCCCCGAAGTTTGACGGCAGTTAGAAATCGAATGCGGACAGATCGGATATTCCTAAGCATGATAAGTTCAGCTTGCAATTTGTGGATGACCCCCTATCTTATTATTTATTTTAAAGGGGTCGTCTCCATATTTATATTTCCCCTGAAGTTTGGCGTCAGTTAGAAGGCGAATACGCACAGATTGGATATTCCTAAGCATGAGAAGTTCAGATGGCAATTTGTGGATGACCCCCTATCTTATTATTTATTTTAAAGGGGTCGTCTCCATATTTAAATTTACCCCGAAGTTTGGCGGCAGTTAGATGGCGAATACGGACAGATCGGATATTCCTACGCGGATTCTTCCGCGAATCGGATTTCCTGCACTCCATAGTTAAATTCATCTTGGAGTTTGTAAATGACATCCTATCTTGTTATTTATATTAAATGGGTCGTTTCCATATTTATATTTTCCCTGGAATTTGGCGGCAGTTAGAAGCCGAATACGGACAGATTGATTATTCCTACGCATGAAAAGTTCAGTTTGCAATTTGTGGATGACCCCTTAGCTTGTTATTTAATTTAAAGGAGTCGTCTCCATATTTAAATTTACCCCGAAGTTTAGCAACAGTTCGAAGGCGAATGCGGACAGATCGGATATTTCTACGCAAAAGAAGTTCAGCTTGCAATTTGTTGATGACCCCCTATCTTATTATTTATTTTAAGGGGGTCGTCTCCATATTTAAATTTCCCCCGAAGTTTGACGGCAGTTAGAAATCGAATACGGACAGATTGGATATTCCTACGCATGATAAGTTCAGCTTGCAATTTGTGGATGACCCCCTATTTTATTATTTATTTTAAAGGGGTCGTCTCCACATTTAAATTTCCCCCGAAGTTTGACGGCAGTTAGAAATCGAATGCGGACAGATCGGATATTTCAACGCAATTAGCCGTTCAGCTTGCAATTTGTGGATGGCCCCCTATCTTATTATTTATTTTAAGGGGGTCGTCTCCATATTTAAATTTCCCCCGAAGTTTGACGGCAGTTAGAAATCGAATACGGACAGATTGGATATTCCTACGCATGATAAGTTCAGCTTGCAATTTGTGGATGACCCCCTATCTTATTATTTATTTTAAAGGGGTCGTCTCCATATTTAAATTTCCCCCGAAGTTTGACGGCAGTTAGAAATTGAATACGGACAGATTGAATATTCCTAAGCATGATAAGTTCAGCTTGCAATTTGTGGATGACCCCCTTTCTTATTATTTATTTTAAAGGGGTCGTCTCCATATTTATATTTCCCCTGAAGTTTGGCGTCAGTTAGAAGGCGAATACCCACAGATTGGATTTTCCTAAGCATGAGAAGTTCAGATGGCAATTTGTGGATGGCCCCCTATCTTATTATTTATTTTAAGGGGGTCGTCTCCATATTTAAATTTCCCCCGAAGTTTGACGGCAGTTAGAAATCGAATACGGACAGATTGGATATGCCTACGCATGATAAGTTCAGCTTGCAATTTGTGGATGACCCCCTATGTTATTATTTATTTTAAAGGGGTCGTCTCCATATTTATATTTACCCCGAAGTTTTTTAACAGTTAGAAGGCGAATACGGACAGATTGGAGATTCCTACGCATGAGAAGTTAAGCTTGCAATTTGTTGATGACCCCCTATCTTATTATTTATTTTAAGGGGGTCGTCTCCATATTTAAATTTCCCCCGAAGTTTGACGGCAGTTAGAAATCGAATGCGGACAGATCGGATATTTCAACGAAATTAGCCGTTCAGCTTGCAATTTGTGGATGGCCCCCTATCTTATTATTTATTTTAAGGGGGTCGTCTCCATATTTAAATTTCCCCCGAAGTTTGACGGCAGTTAGAAATCGAATACGGACAGATTGGATATTCCTACGCATGATAAGTTCAGCTTGCAATTTGTTGATGACCCCCTATCTTATTATTTATTTTAAGGGGGTCGTCTCCATATTTAAATTTCCCCCGAAGTTTGACGGCAGTTAGAAATCGAATACGGACAGATTGGATATTCCTACGCATGATAAGTTCAGCTTGCAATTTGTGGATGACCCCCTATTTTATTATTTATTTTAAAGGGGTCGTCTCCATATTTAAATTTCCCCCGAAGTTTGACGGCAGTTAGAAATCGAATGCGGACAGATCGGATATTCCTAAGCATGATAAGTTCAGCTTGCAATTTGTGGATGACCCCCTATCTTATTATTTATTTTAAAGGGGTCGTCTCCATATTTATATTTCCCCTGAAGTTTGGCGTCAGTTAGAAGGCGAATACGCACAGATTGGATATTCCTAAGCATGAGAAGTTCAGATGGCAATTTGTGGATGACCCCCTATCTTATTATTTATTTTAAAGGGGTCGTCTCCATATTTAAATTTACCCCGAAGTTTGGCGGCAGTTAGATGGCGAATACGGACAGATCGGATATTCCTACGCGGATTCTTCCGCGAATCGGATTTCCTGCACTCCATAGTTAAATTCATCTTGGAGTTTGTAAATGACATCCTATCTTGTTATTTATTTTAAATGGGTCGTTTCCATATTTATATTTTCCCTGGAATTTGGCGGCAGTTAGAAGCCGAATACGGACAGATTGATTATTCCTACGCATGAAAAGTTCAGTTTGCAATTTGTGGATGACCCCTTATCTTGTTATTTAATTTAAAGGAGTCGTCTCCATATTTAAATTTACCCCGAAGTTTAGCAACAGTTCGAAGGCGAATGCGGACAGATCGGATATTTCTACGCAAAAGAAGTTCAGCTTGCAATTTGTTGATGACCCCCTATCTTATTATTTATTTTAAGGGGGTCGTCTCCATATTTAAATTTCCCCCGAAGTTTGACGGCAGTTAGAAATCGAATACGGACAGATTGGATATTCCTACGCATGATAAGTTCAGCTTGCAATTTGTGGATGACCCCCTATTTTATTATTTATTTTAAAGGGGTCGTCTCCACATTTAAATTTCCCCCGAAGTTTGACGGCAGTTAGAAATCGAATGCGGACAGATCGGATATTTCAACGCAATTAGCCGTTCAGCTTGCAATTTGTGGATGGCCCCCTATCTTATTATTTATTTTAAGGGGGTCGTCTCCATATTTAAATTTCCCCCGAAGTTTGACGGCAGTTAGAAATCGAATACGGACAGATTGGATATTCCTACGCATGATAAGTTCAGCTTGCAATTTGTGGATGACCCCCTATCTTATTATTTATTTTAAAGGGGTCGTCTCCATATTTAAATTTCCCCCGAAGTTTGACGGCAGTTAGAAATTGAATACGGACAGATTGAATATTCCTAAGCATGATAAGTTCAGCTTGCAATTTGTGGATGACCCCCTATGTTATTATTTATTTTAAAGGGGTCGTCTCCATATTTATATTTCCCCTGAAGTTTGGCGTCAGTTAGAAGGCGAATACGCACAGATTGGATATTCCTAAGCATGAGAAGTTCAGATGGCAATTTGTGGATGGCCCCCTATCTTATTATTTATTTTAAGGGGGTCGTCTCCATATTTAAATTTCCCCCGAAGTTTGTCGGCAGTTAGAAATCGAATACGGACAGATTAGATATTCCTACGCATGATAAGTTCAGCTTGCAATTTGTGGATGACCCCCTATCTTATTATTTATTTTAAAGGGGTCGTCTCCATATTTATATTTCCCCTGAAGTTTGGCGTCAGTTAGAAGGCGAATACGCACAGATTGGATATTCCTATGCATGACAAGTTTAGCTTGCAATTTGTGGATGACCCGGACAGATTGGATAATCCTACGCGTGTTAAACTCAGCTTGCAATTTGTGGATGACCCCCTATTTTATTAGTTATTTTAAAGGGGTCGTCTCCATATTTATATTTTTATTGGAGTTTAACGGCAGTTTGAAATCGAATACGGACTGATTGGTTATTCCTACGCATGATAAGTTCAGCTTGCAATTTGTGGATGACCCCCTATGTTATTATTTATTTTAAAGGGGTCGTCTCCATATTTATATTTACTCCGAAGTTTTTTAACAGTTAGAAGGCGAATACGGACAGATTGGAGATTCCTACGCATGAGAAGTTCAGCTTGCAATTTGTTGATGACCCCCTATCTTATTATTTATTTTAAGGGGGTCGTCTCCATATTTAAATTTCCCCCGAAGTTTGACGGCAGTTAGAAATAGAATGCGGACAGATCGGATATTTCAACGAAATTAGCCGTTCAGCTTGCAATTTGTGGATGGCCCCCTATCTTATTATTTATTTTAAGGGGGTCGTCTCCATATTTAAATTTCCCCCGAAGTTTGACGGCAGTTAGAAATCGAATACGGACAGATTGGATATTCCTACGCATGATAAGTTCAGCTTGCAATTTGTTGATGACCCCCTATCTTATTATTTATTTTAAGGGGGTCGTCTCCATATTTAAATTTCCCCCGAAGTTTGACGGCAGTTAGAAATCGAATACGGACAGATTGGATATTCCTACGCATGATAAGTTCAGCTTGCAATTTGTGGATGACCCCCTATTTTATTATTTATTTTAAAGGGGTCTTCCCATATTTAAATTTCCCCCGAAGTTTGACGGCAGTTAGAAATCGAATGCGGACAGATCGGATATTCCTAAGCATGATAAGTTCAGCTTGCAATTTGAGGATGACCCCCTATCTTATTATTTATTTTAAAGGGGTCGTCTCCATATTTATATTTCCCCTGAAGTTTGGCGTCAGTTAGAAGGCGAATACGCACAGATTGGATATTCCTATGCATGACAAGTTTAGCTTGCAATTTGTGGATGACCCGGACAGATTGGATAATCCTACGCGTGTTAAACTCAGCTTGCAATTTGTGGATGACCCCCTATTTTATTAGTTATTTTAAAGGGGTCGTCTCCATATTTATATTTTTATTGGAGTTTAACGGCAGTTTGAAATCGAATACGGACTGATTGGTTATTCCTACGCATGATAAGTTCAGCTTGCAATTTGTGGATGACCCCCTATGTTATTATTTATTTTAAAGGGGTCGTCTCCATATTTATATTTACCCCGAAGTTTTTTAACAGTTAGAAGGCGAATACGGACAGATTGGAGATTCCTACGCATGAGAAGTTCAGCTTGCAATTTGTTGATGACCCCCTATCTTATTATTTATTTTAAGGGGGTCGTCTCCATATTTAAATTTCCCCCGAAGTTTGACGGCAGTTAGAAATCGAATGCGGACAGATCGGATATTTCAACGAAATTAGCCGTTCAGCTTGCAATTTGTGGATGGCCCCCTATCTTATTATTTATGTTAAGGGGGTCGTCTCCATATTTAAATTTCCCCCGAAGTTTGACGGCAGTTAGAAATCGAATGCGGACAGATCGGATATTCCTAAGCATGATAAGTTCAGCTTGCAATTTGAGGATGACCCCCTATCTTATTATTTATTTTAAAGGGGTCGTCTCCATATTTATATTTCCCGGATATTCCTAAGCATGATAAGTTCAGCTTGCAATTTGCGGATGACCCCCTATCTTATTATTTATTTTAAAGGGGTCGTCTCCATATTTATATTTCCCCTGAAGTTTGGCGTCAGTTAGAAGGCGAATACGCACAGATTGGATATTCCTATGCATGACAAGTTTAGCTTGCAATTTGTGGATGACCCGGACAGATTGGATAATCCTACGCGTGTTAAACTCAGCTTGCAATTTGTGGATGACCCCCTATTTTATTAGTTATTTTAAAGGGGTCGTCTCCATATTCATATTTTTATTGGAGTTTAACGGCAGTTTGAAATCGAATACGGACTGATTGGTTATTCCTACGCATGATAAGTTCAGCTTGCAATTTGTGGATGACCCCCTATGTTATTATTTATTTTAAAGGGGTCGTCTCCATATTTATATTTACCCCGAAGTTTTTTAACAGTTAGAAGGCGAATACGGACAGATTGGAGATTCCTACGCATGAGAAGTTCAGCT
The DNA here is from genome assembly GCA_963932185.1 of Troglohyphantes excavatus. Lineage (NCBI taxonomy): Eukaryota > Metazoa > Arthropoda > Arachnida > Araneae > Linyphiidae > Troglohyphantes > Troglohyphantes excavatus. Next base: position 16,137,399 of record OZ010673.1, read on the forward strand.
TGCAATTTGTTGATGACCCCCTATCTTATTATTTATTTTAAGGGGGTCGTCTCCATATTTAAATTTCCCCCGAAGTTTGACGGCAGTTAGAAATCGAATGCGGACAGATCGGATATTTCAACGAAATTAGCCGTTCAGCTTGCAATTTGTGGATGGCCCCCTATCTTATTATTTATTTTAAGGGGGTCGTCTCCATATTTAAATTTCCCCCGAAGTTTGACGGCAGTTAGAAATCGAATGCGGACAGATCGGATATTCGTAAGCCTGACAAGTTCAGATTGCAATTTGTGGATGACCCCCTATCTTATTATTTATTTTAAAGGGGTCGTCTCCATATTTAAATTTACCCCGAAGTTTGGCGGCAGTTAGATGGCGAATACGGACAGATCGGATATTCCTACGCGGATTCTTCCGCGAATCGGATTTCCTGCACTCCATAGTTAAATTCATCTTGGAGTTTGTAAATGACATCCTATCTTGTTATTTATTTTAAATGGGTCGTTACATATTTATATTTTCCCTGGAATTTGGTGGCAGTTAGAAGCCGAATACGGACAGATTGATTATTCCTACGCATGAAAAGTTCAGTTTGCAATTTGTGGATGACCCCTTATCTTGTTATTTAATTTAAAGGAGTCGTCTCCATATTTAAATTTACCCCGAAGTTTAGCAACAGTTCGAAGGCGAATGCGGACAGATCGGATATTTCTACGCAAAAGAAGTTCAGCTTGCAATTTGTTGATGACCCCCTATCTTATTATTTATTTTAAGGGGGTCGTCTCCATATTTAAATTTCCCCCGAAGTTTGACGGCAGTTAGAAATCGAATACGGACAGATTGGATATTCCTACGCATGATAAGTTCAGCTTGCAATTTGTGGATGACCCCCTATTTTATTATTTATTTTAAAGGGGTCGTCTCCACATTTAAATTTCCCCCGAAGTTTGACGGCAGTTAGAAATCGAATGCGGACAGATCGGATATTTCAACGCAATTAGCCGTTCAGCTTGCAATTTGTGGATGGCCCCCTATCTTATTATTTATTTTAAGGGGGTCGTCTCCATATTTAAATTTCCCCCGAAGTTTGACGGCAGTTAGAAATCGAATACGGACAGATTGGATATTCCTACGCATGATAAGTTCAGCTTGCAATTTGTGGATGACCCCCTATCTTATTATTTATTTTAAAGGGGTCGTCTCCATATTTAAATTTCCCCCGAAGTTTGACGGCAGTTAGAAATTGAATACGGACAGATTGAATATTCCTAAGCATGATAAGTTCAGCTTGCAATTTGTGGATGACCCCCTTTCTTATTATTTATTTTAAAGGGGTCGTCTCCATATTTATATTTCCCCTGAAGTTTGGCGTCAGTTAGAAGGCGAATACCCACAGATTGGATTTTCCTAAGCATGAGAAGTTCAGATGGCAATTTGTGGATGGCCCCCTATCTTATTATTTATTTTAAGGGGGTCGTCTCCATATTTAAATTTCCCCCGAAGTTTGACGGCAGTTAGAAATCGAATACGGACAGATTGGATATGCCTACGCATGATAAGTTCAGCTTGCAATTTGTGGATGACCCCCTATGTTATTATTTATTTTAAAGGGGTCGTCTCCATATTTATATTTACCCCGAAGTTTTTTAACAGTTAGAAGGCGAATACGGACAGATTGGAGATTCCTACGCATGAGAAGTTCAGCTTGCAATTTGTTGATGACCCCCTATCTTATTATTTATTTTAAGGGGGTCGTCTCCATATTTAAATTTCCCCCGAAGTTTGACGGCAGTTAGAAATCGAATGCGGACAGATCGGATATTTCAACGAAATTAGCCGTTCAGCTTGCAATTTGTGGATGGCCCCCTATCTTATTATTTATTTTAAGGGGGTCGTCTCCATATTTAAATTTCCCCCGAAGTTTGACGGCAGTTAGAAATCGAATACGGACAGATTGGATATTCCTACGCATGATAAGTTCAGCTTGCAATTTGTTGATGACCCCCTATCTTATTATTTATTTTAAGGGGGTCGTCTCCATATTTAAATTTCCCCCGAAGTTTGACGGCAGTTAGAAATCGAATACGGACAGATTGGATATTCCTACGCATGATAAGTTCAGCTTGCAATTTGTGGATGACCCCCTATTTTATTATTTATTTTAAAGGGGTCGTCTCCATATTTAAATTTCCCCCGAAGTTTGACGGCAGTTAGAAATCGAATGCGGACAGATCGGATATTCCTAAGCATGATAAGTTCAGCTTGCAATTTGTGGATGACCCCCTATCTTATTATTTATTTTAAAGGGGTCGTCTCCATATTTATATTTCCCCTGAAGTTTGGCGTCAGTTAGAAGGCGAATACGCACAGATTGGATATTCCTAAGCATGAGAAGTTCAGATGGCAATTTGTGGATGACCCCCTATCTTATTATTTATTTTAAAGGGGTCGTCTCCATATTTAAATTTACCCCGAAGTTTGGCGGCAGTTAGATGGCGAATACGGACAGATCGGATATTCCTACGCGGATTCTTCCGCGAATCGGATTTCCTGCACTCCATAGTTAAATTCATCTTGGAGTTTGTAAATGACATCCTATCTTGTTATTTATATTAAATGGGTCGTTTCCATATTTATATTTTCCCTGGAATTTGGCGGCAGTTAGAAGCCGAATACGGACAGATTGATTATTCCTACGCATGAAAAGTTCAGTTTGCAATTTGTGGATGACCCCTTAGCTTGTTATTTAATTTAAAGGAGTCGTCTCCATATTTAAATTTACCCCGAAGTTTAGCAACAGTTCGAAGGCGAATGCGGACAGATCGGATATTTCTACGCAAAAGAAGTTCAGCTTGCAATTTGTTGATGACCCCCTATCTTATTATTTATTTTAAGGGGGTCGTCTCCATATTTAAATTTCCCCCGAAGTTTGACGGCAGTTAGAAATCGAATACGGACAGATTGGATATTCCTACGCATGATAAGTTCAGCTTGCAATTTGTGGATGACCCCCTATTTTATTATTTATTTTAAAGGGGTCGTCTCCACATTTAAATTTCCCCCGAAGTTTGACGGCAGTTAGAAATCGAATGCGGACAGATCGGATATTTCAACGCAATTAGCCGTTCAGCTTGCAATTTGTGGATGGCCCCCTATCTTATTATTTATTTTAAGGGGGTCGTCTCCATATTTAAATTTCCCCCGAAGTTTGACGGCAGTTAGAAATCGAATACGGACAGATTGGATATTCCTACGCATGATAAGTTCAGCTTGCAATTTGTGGATGACCCCCTATCTTATTATTTATTTTAAAGGGGTCGTCTCCATATTTAAATTTCCCCCGAAGTTTGACGGCAGTTAGAAATTGAATACGGACAGATTGAATATTCCTAAGCATGATAAGTTCAGCTTGCAATTTGTGGATGACCCCCTTTCTTATTATTTATTTTAAAGGGGTCGTCTCCATATTTATATTTCCCCTGAAGTTTGGCGTCAGTTAGAAGGCGAATACCCACAGATTGGATTTTCCTAAGCATGAGAAGTTCAGATGGCAATTTGTGGATGGCCCCCTATCTTATTATTTATTTTAAGGGGGTCGTCTCCATATTTAAATTTCCCCCGAAGTTTGACGGCAGTTAGAAATCGAATACGGACAGATTGGATATGCCTACGCATGATAAGTTCAGCTTGCAATTTGTGGATGACCCCCTATGTTATTATTTATTTTAAAGGGGTCGTCTCCATATTTATATTTACCCCGAAGTTTTTTAACAGTTAGAAGGCGAATACGGACAGATTGGAGATTCCTACGCATGAGAAGTTAAGCTTGCAATTTGTTGATGACCCCCTATCTTATTATTTATTTTAAGGGGGTCGTCTCCATATTTAAATTTCCCCCGAAGTTTGACGGCAGTTAGAAATCGAATGCGGACAGATCGGATATTTCAACGAAATTAGCCGTTCAGCTTGCAATTTGTGGATGGCCCCCTATCTTATTATTTATTTTAAGGGGGTCGTCTCCATATTTAAATTTCCCCCGAAGTTTGACGGCAGTTAGAAATCGAATACGGACAGATTGGATATTCCTACGCATGATAAGTTCAGCTTGCAATTTGTTGATGACCCCCTATCTTATTATTTATTTTAAGGGGGTCGTCTCCATATTTAAATTTCCCCCGAAGTTTGACGGCAGTTAGAAATCGAATACGGACAGATTGGATATTCCTACGCATGATAAGTTCAGCTTGCAATTTGTGGATGACCCCCTATTTTATTATTTATTTTAAAGGGGTCGTCTCCATATTTAAATTTCCCCCGAAGTTTGACGGCAGTTAGAAATCGAATGCGGACAGATCGGATATTCCTAAGCATGATAAGTTCAGCTTGCAATTTGTGGATGACCCCCTATCTTATTATTTATTTTAAAGGGGTCGTCTCCATATTTATATTTCCCCTGAAGTTTGGCGTCAGTTAGAAGGCGAATACGCACAGATTGGATATTCCTAAGCATGAGAAGTTCAGATGGCAATTTGTGGATGACCCCCTATCTTATTATTTATTTTAAAGGGGTCGTCTCCATATTTAAATTTACCCCGAAGTTTGGCGGCAGTTAGATGGCGAATACGGACAGATCGGATATTCCTACGCGGATTCTTCCGCGAATCGGATTTCCTGCACTCCATAGTTAAATTCATCTTGGAGTTTGTAAATGACATCCTATCTTGTTATTTATTTTAAATGGGTCGTTTCCATATTTATATTTTCCCTGGAATTTGGCGGCAGTTAGAAGCCGAATACGGACAGATTGATTATTCCTACGCATGAAAAGTTCAGTTTGCAATTTGTGGATGACCCCTTATCTTGTTATTTAATTTAAAGGAGTCGTCTCCATATTTAAATTTACCCCGAAGTTTAGCAACAGTTCGAAGGCGAATGCGGACAGATCGGATATTTCTACGCAAAAGAAGTTCAGCTTGCAATTTGTTGATGACCCCCTATCTTATTATTTATTTTAAGGGGGTCGTCTCCATATTTAAATTTCCCCCGAAGTTTGACGGCAGTTAGAAATCGAATACGGACAGATTGGATATTCCTACGCATGATAAGTTCAGCTTGCAATTTGTGGATGACCCCCTATTTTATTATTTATTTTAAAGGGGTCGTCTCCACATTTAAATTTCCCCCGAAGTTTGACGGCAGTTAGAAATCGAATGCGGACAGATCGGATATTTCAACGCAATTAGCCGTTCAGCTTGCAATTTGTGGATGGCCCCCTATCTTATTATTTATTTTAAGGGGGTCGTCTCCATATTTAAATTTCCCCCGAAGTTTGACGGCAGTTAGAAATCGAATACGGACAGATTGGATATTCCTACGCATGATAAGTTCAGCTTGCAATTTGTGGATGACCCCCTATCTTATTATTTATTTTAAAGGGGTCGTCTCCATATTTAAATTTCCCCCGAAGTTTGACGGCAGTTAGAAATTGAATACGGACAGATTGAATATTCCTAAGCATGATAAGTTCAGCTTGCAATTTGTGGATGACCCCCTATGTTATTATTTATTTTAAAGGGGTCGTCTCCATATTTATATTTCCCCTGAAGTTTGGCGTCAGTTAGAAGGCGAATACGCACAGATTGGATATTCCTAAGCATGAGAAGTTCAGATGGCAATTTGTGGATGGCCCCCTATCTTATTATTTATTTTAAGGGGGTCGTCTCCATATTTAAATTTCCCCCGAAGTTTGTCGGCAGTTAGAAATCGAATACGGACAGATTAGAATATGCCTACGCATGATAAGTTCAGCTTGCAATTTGTGGATGACCCCCTATGTTATTATTTATTTTAAAGGGGTCGTCTCCATATTTATATTTACCCCGAAGTTTTTTAACAGTTAGAAGGCGAATACGGACAGATTGGAGATTCCTACGCATGAGAAGTTCAGCTTGCAATTTGTTGATGACCCCCTATCTTATTATTTATTTTAAGGGGGTCGTCTCCATATTTAAATTTCCCCCGAAGTTTGACGGCAGTTAGAAATCGAATACGGACAGATTGGATATTCCTACGCATGATAAGTTCAGCTTGCAATTTGTTGATGACCCCCTATCTTATTATTTATTTTAAGGGGGTCGTCTCCATATTTAAATTTCCCCCGAAGTTTGACGGCAGTTAGAAATCGAATACGGACAGATTGGATATTCCTACGCATGATAAGTTCAGCTTGCAATTTGTGGATGACCCCCTATTTTATTATTTATTTTAAAGGGGTCGTCTCCATATTTAAATTTCCCCCGAAGTTTGACGGCAGTTAGAAATCGAATGCGGACAGATCGGATATTCCTAAGCATGATAAGTTCAGCTTGCAATTTGTGGATGACCCCCTATCTTATTATTTATTTTAAAGGGGTCGTCTCCATATTTATATTTCCCCTGAAGTTTGGCGTCAGTTAGAAGGCGAATACGCACAGATTGGATATTCCTAAGCATGAGAAGTTCAGATGGCAATTTGTGGATGACCCCCTATCTTATTATTTATTTTAAAGGGGTCGTCTCCATATTTAAATTTACCCCGAAGTTTGGCGGCAGTTAGATGGCGAATACGGACAGATCGGATATTCCTACGCGGATTCTTCCGCGAATCGGATTTCCTGCACTCCATAGTTAAATTCATCTTGGAGTTTGTAAATGACATCCTATCTTGTTATTTATTTTAAATGGGTCGTTTCCATATTTATATTTTCCCTGGAATTTGGCGGCAGTTAGAAGCCGAATACGGACAGATTGATTATTCCTACGCATGAAAAGTTCAGTTTGCAATTTGTGGATGACCCCTTATCTTGTTATTTAATTTAAAGGAGTCGTCTCCATATTTAAATTTACCCCGAAGTTTAGCAACAGTTCGAAGGCGAATGCGGACAGATCGGATATTTCTACGCAAAAGAAGTTCAGCTTGCAATTTGTTGATGACCCCCTATCTTATTATTTATTTTAAGGGGGTCGTCTCCATATTTAAATTTCCCCCGAAGTTTGACGGCAGTTAGAAATCGAATACGGACAGATTGGATATTCCTACGCATGATAAGTTCAGCTTGCAATTTGTAGATGACCCCCTATTTTATTATTTATTTTAAAGGGGTCGTCTCCACATTTAAATTTCCCCCGAAGTTTGACGGCAGTTAGAAATCGAATGCGGACAGATCGGATATTTCAACGCAATTAGCCGTTCAGCTTGCAATTTGTGGATGGCCCCCTATCTTATTATTTATTTTAAAGGGGTCGTCTCCATATTTAAATTTCCCCCGAAGTTTGACGGCAGTTAGAAATCGAATACGGACAGATTGGATATTCCTATGCATGATAAGTTCAGCTTGCAATTTGTGGATGACCCCCTATCTTATTATTTATTTTAAAGGGGTCGTCTCCATATTTAAATTTCCCCCGAAGTTTGACGGCAGTTAGAAATTGAATACGGACAGATTGAATATTCCTAAGCATGATAAGTTCAGCTTGCAATTTGTGGATGACCCCCTTTCTTATTATTTATTTTAAAGGGGTCGTCTCCATATTTATATTTCCCCTGAAGTTTGGCGTCAGTTAGAAGGCGAATACCCACAGATTGGATTTTCCTAAGCATGAGAAGTTCAGATGGCAATTTGTGGATGGCCCCCTATCTTATTATTTATTTTAAGGGGGTCGTCTCCATATTTAAATTTCCCCCGAAGTTTGACGGCAGTTAGAAATCGAATACGGACAGATTGGATATGCCTACGCATGATAAGTTCAGCTTGCAATTTGTGGATGACCCCCTATGTTATTATTTATTTTAAAGGGGTCGTCTCCATATTTATATTTACCCCGAAGTTTTTTAACAGTTAGAAGGCGAATACGGACAGATTGGAGATTCCTACGCATGAGAAGTTCAGCTTGCAATTTGTGGATGACCCGGACAGATTGGATAATCCTACGCGTGTTAAACTCAGATTGCAATTTGTGGATGACCCCCTATCTTATTATTTATTTTAAAGGGGTCGTCTCCATATTTAAATTTACCCCGAAGTTTGGCAACAGTTCGAAGGCGAATGCGGACAGATCGGATATTTCTACGCATGAGAAGTTCAGCTTGCAATTTGTTGATGACCCCCTATCTTATTATTTATTTTAAGGGGGTCGTCTCCATATTTAAATTTCCCCCGAAGTTTGAAGGCAGTTAGAAATCGAATACTTACAGATTGGATATTCCTACGCATGATAAGTTCAGCTTGCAATTTGTGGATGACCCCCTTTCTTATTATTTATTTTAAAGGGGTCGTCTCCATATTTATATTTCCCCTGAAGTTTGGCGTCAGTTAGAAGGCGAATACCCACAGATTGGATTTTCCTAAGCATGAGAAGTTCAGCTTGCAATTTGTGGATGACACCCTATCTTAATATTTATTTTAAAGGTGTCGTCTCAATATTTATATTTTTCCTGGAGTTTAACGGCAGTTAGAAATCGAATACGGACTGATTGGTTATTCCTACGCATGATAAGTTCAGCTTGCAATTTGTGGATGACCCCCTATGTTATTATTTATTTTAAAGGGGTCGTCTCCATATTTATATTTCCCCTGAAGTTTGGCGTCAGTTAGAAGGCGAATACGCACAGATTGGATATTCCTAAGCATGAGAAGTTCAGATGGCAATTTGTGGATGGCCCCCTATCTTATTATTTATTTTAAGGGGGTCGTCTCCATATTTAAATTTCCCCCGAAGTTTGTCGGCAGTTAGAAATCGAATACGGACAGATTAGATATTCCTACGCATGATAAGTTCAGCTTGCAATTTGTGGATGACCCCCTATCTTATTATTTATTTTAAAGGGGTCGTCTCCATATTTATATTTCCCCTGAAGTTTGGCGTCAGTTAGAAGGCGAATACGCACAGATTGGATATTCCTATGCATGACAAGTTTAGCTTGCAATTTGTGGATGACCCGGACAGATTGGATAATCCTACGCGTGTTAAACTCAGCTTGCAATTTGTGGATGACCCCCTATTTTATTAGTTATTTTAAAGGGGTCGTCTCCATATTTATATTTTTATTGGAGTTTAACGGCAGTTTGAAATCGAATACGGACTGATTGGTTATTCCTACGCATGATAAGTTCAGCTTGCAATTTGTGGATGACCCCCTATGTTATTATTTATTTTAAAGGGGTCGTCTCCATATTTATATTTACCCCGAAGTTTTTTAACAGTTAGAAGGCGAATACGGACAGATTGGAGATTCCTACGCATGAGAAGTTCAGCTTGCAATTTGTTGATGACCCCCTATCTTATTATTTATTTTAAGGGGGTCGTCTCCATATTTAAATTTCCCCCGAAGTTTGACGGCAGTTAGAAATCGAATACGGACAGATTGGATATTCCTACGCATGATAAGTTCAGCTTGCAATTTGTTGATGACCCCCTATCTTATTATTTATTTTAAGGGGGTCGTCTCCATATTTAAATTTCCCCCGAAGTTTGACGGCAGTTAGAAATCGAATACGGACAGATTGGATATTCGTAAGCCTGACAAGTTCAGATTGCAATTTGTGGATGACCCCCTATCTTATTATTTATTTTAAAGGGGTCGTCTCCATATTTAAATTTACCCCGAAGTTTGGCGGCAGTTAGATGGCGAATACGGACAGATCGGATATTCCTACGCGGATTCTTCCGCGAATCGGATTTCCTGCACTCCATAGTTAAATTCATCTTGGAGTTTGTAAATGACATCCTATCTTGTTATTTATTTTAAATGGGTCGTTACATATTTATATTTTCCCTGGAATTTGGTGGCAGTTAGAAGCCGAATACGGACAGATTGATTATTCCTACGCATGAAAAGTTCAGTTTGCAATTTGTGGATGACCCCTTATCTTGTTATTTAATTTAAAGGAGTCGTCTCCATATTTAAATTTACCCCGAAGTTTAGCAACAGTTCGAAGGCGAATGCGGACAGATCGGATATTTCTACGCAAAAGAAGTTCAGCTTGCAATTTGTTGATGACCCCCTATCTTATTATTTATTTTAAGGGGGTCGTCTCCATATTTAAATTTCCCCCGAAGTTTGACGGCAGTTAGAAATCGAATACGGACAGATTGGATATTCCTACGCATGATAAGTTCAGCTTGCAATTTGTGGATGACCCCCTATTTTATTATTTATTTTAAAGGGGTCGTCTCCACATTTAAATTTCCCCCGAAGTTTGACGGCAGTTAGAAATCGAATGCGGACAGATCGGATATTTCAACGCAATTAGCCGTTCAGCTTGCAATTTGTGGATGGCCCCCTATCTTATTATTTATTTTAAGGGGGTCGTCTCCATATTTAAATTTCCCCCGAAGTTTGACGGCAGTTAGAAATCGAATACGGACAGATTGGATATTCCTACGCATGATAAGTTCAGCTTGCAATTTGTGGATGACCCCCTATCTTATTATTTATTTTAAAGGGGTCGTCTCCATATTTAAATTTCCCCCGAAGTTTGACGGCAGTTAGAAATTGAATACGGACAGATTGAATATTCCTAAGCATGATAAGTTCAGCTTGCAATTTGTGGATGACCCCCTTTCTTATTATTTATTTTAAAGGGGTCGTCTCCATATTTATATTTCCCCTGAAGTTTGGCGTCAGTTAGAAGGCGAATACCCACAGATTGGATTTTCCTAAGCATGAGAAGTTCAGATGGCAATTTGTGGATGGCCCCCTATCTTATTATTTATTTTAAGGGGGTCGTCTCCATATTTAAATTTCCCCCGAAGTTTGACGGCAGTTAGAAATCGAATACGGACAGATTGGATATGCCTACGCATGATAAGTTCAGCTTGCAATTTGTGGATGACCCCCTATGTTATTATTTATTTTAAAGGGGTCGTCTCCATATTTATATTTACCCCGAAGTTTTTTAACAGTTAGAAGGCGAATACGGACAGATTGGAGATTCCTACGCATGAGAAGTTCAGCTTGCAATTTGTTGATGACCCCCTATCTTATTATTTATTTTAAGGGGGTCGTCTCCATATTTAAATTTCCCCCGAAGTTTGACGGCAGTTAGAAATCGAATGCGGACAGATCGGATATTCCTAAGCATGATAAGTTCAGCTTGCAATTTGTGGATGACCCCCTATCTTATTATTTATTTTAAAGGGGTCGTCTCCATATTTATATTTCCCCTGAAGTTTGGCGTCAGTTAGAAGGCGAATACGCACAGATTGGATATTCCTAAGCATGAGAAGTTCAGATGGCAATTTGTGGATGACCCCCTATCTTATTATTTATTTTAAAGGGGTCGTCTCCATATTTAAATTTACCCCGAAGTTTGGCGGCAGTTAGATGGCGAATACGGACAGATCGGATATTGCTACGCGGATTCTTCCGCGAATCGGATTTCCTGCACTCCATAGTTAAATTCATCTTGGAGTTTGTAAATGACATCCTATCTTGTTATTTATTTTAAATGGGTCGTTTCCATATTTATATTTTCCCTGGAATTTGGCGGCAGTTAGAAGCCGAATACGGACAGATTGATTATTCCTACGCATGAAAAGTTTAGCTTGCAATTTGTGGATGACCCCCTATTTTATTATTTATTTTAAAGGGGTCGTCTCCATATTTAAATATCCCCCGAAGTTTGACGGCAGTTAGAAATCGAATACGGACAGATTGGATATTCCTACGCGTGTTAAACTCAGCTTGCAATTTGTGGATGACCCCCTATTTTATTAGTTATTTTAAAGGGGTCGTCTCCATATTTATATTTTTATTGGAGTTTAACGGCAGTTTGAAATCGAATACGGACTGATTGGTTATTCCTACGCATGATAAGTTCAGCTTGCAATTTGTGGATGACCCCCTATGTTATTATTTATTTTAAAGGGGTCGTCTCCATATTTATATTTACCCCGAAGTTTTTTAACAGTTAGAAGGCGAATACGGACAGATTGGAGATTCCTACGCATGAGAAGTTTAGCTTGCAATTTGTTGATGACCCCCTATCTTATTATTTATTTTAAGGGGGTCGTCTCCATATTTAAATTTCCCCCGAAGTTTGACGGCAGTTAGAAGGCGAATACGCACAGATTGGATATTCCTAAACATGAGAAGTTCAGATGGCAATTTGTGGATGGCCCCCTATCTTATTATTTATTTTAAGGGGGTCGTCTCCATATTTAAATTTCCCCCGAAGTTTGTCGGCAGTTAGAAATCGAATACGGACATATTAGATATTCCTACGCATGATAAGTTCAGCTTGCAATTTGTGGATGACCCCCTATCTTATTATTTATTTTAAAGGGGTCGTCTCCATATTTAAATTTACCCCGAAGTTTGGCAACAGTTCGAAGGCGAATGCGGACAGATCGGATATTTCTACGCATGAGAAGTTCAGCTTGCAATTTGTTGATGACCCCCTATCTTATTATTTATTTTAAGGGGGTCGTCTCCATATTTAAATTTCCCCCGAAGTTTGAAGGCAGTTAGAAATCGAATACTTACAGATTGGATATTCCTACGCATGATAAGTTCAGCTTGCAATTTGTGGATGACCCCCTATCTTATTATTTATTTTAAAGGGGTCGTCTCCATATTTAAATTTCCCCCGAAGTTTGACGGCAGTTAGAAATCGAATACGGACAGATTGGATATTCCTACGCATGAGAAGTTCAGCTTGCAATTTGTGGATGACACCCTATCTTAATATTTATTTTAAAGGTGTCGTCTCAATATTTATATTTTTCCTGGAGTTTAACGGCAGTTAGAAATCGAATACGGACTGATTGGTTATTCCTACGCATGATAAGTTCAGCTTGCAATTTGTGGATGACCCCCTATGTTATTATTTATTTTAAAGGGGTCGTCTCCATATTTATATTTCCCCTGAAGTTTGGCGTCAGTTAGAAGGCGAATACGCACAGATTGGATATTCCTAAGCATGAGAAGTTCAGATGGCAATTTGTGGATGGCCCCCTATCTTATTATTTATTTTAAGGGGGTCGTCTCCATATTTAAATTTCCCCCGAAGTTTGTCGGCAGTTAGAAATCGAATACGGACAGATTAGATATTCCTACGCATGATAAGTTCAGCTTGCAATTTGTGGATGACCCCCTATCTTATTATTTATTTTAAAGGGGTCGTCTCCATATTTATATTTCCCCTGAAGTTTGGCGTCAGTTAGAAGGCGAATACGCACAGATTGGATATTCCTATGCATGACAAGTTTAGCTTGCAATTTGTGGATGACCCGGACAGATTGGATAATCCTACGCGTGTTAAACTCAGCTTGCAATTTGTGGATGACCCCCTATTTTATTAGTTATTTTAAAGGGGTCGTCTCCATATTTATATTTTTATTGGAGTTTAACGGCAGATTGAAATCGAATACGGACTGATTGGTTATTCCTACGCATGATAAGTTCAGCTTGCAATTTGTGGATGACCCCCTATGTTATTATTTATTTTAAAGGGGTCGTCTCCATATTTATATTTACTCCGAAGTTTTTTAACAGTTAGAAGGCGAATACGGACAGATTGGAGATTCCTACGCATGAGAAGTTCAGCTTGCAATTTGTTGATGACCCCCTATCTTATTATTTATTTTAAGGGGGTCGTCTCCATATTTAAATTTCCCCCGAAGTTTGACGGCAGTTAGAAATAGAATGCGGACAGATCGGATATTTCAACGAAATTAGCCGTTCAGCTTGCAATTTGTGGATGGCCCCCTATCTTATTATTTATTTTAAGGGGGTCGTCTCCATATTTAAATTTCCCCCGAAGTTTGACGGCAGTTAGAAATCGAATACGGACAGATTGGATATTCCTACGCATGATAAGTTCAGCTTGCAATTTGTTGATGACCCCCTATCTTATTATTTATTTTAAGGGGGTCGTCTCCATATTTAAATTTCCCCCGAAGTTTGACGGCAGTTAGAAATCGAATACGGACAGATTGGATATTCCTACGCATGATAAGTTCAGCTTGCAATTTGTGGATGACCCCCTATTTTATTATTTATTTTAAAGGGGTCGTCTCCATATTTAAATTTCCCCCGAAGTTTGACGGCAGTTAGAAATCGAATGCGGACAGATCGGATATTCCTAAGCATGATAAGTTCAGCTTGCAATTTGAGGATGACCCCCTATCTTATTATTTATTTTAAAGGGGTCGTCTCCATATTTATATTTCCCCTGAAGTTTGGCGTCAGTTAGAAGGCGAATACGCACAGATTGGATATTCCTATGCATGACAAGTTTAGCTTGCAATTTGTGGATGACCCGGACAGATTGGATAATCCTACGCGTGTTAAACTCAGCTTGCAATTTGTGGATGACCCCCTATTTTATTAGTTATTTTAAAGGGGTCGTCTCCATATTTATATTTTTATTGGAGTTTAACGGCAGTTTGAAATCGAATACGGACTTTATTGGTTATTCCTACGCATGATAAGTTCAGCTTGCAATTTGTGGATGACCCCCTATGTTATTATTTATTTTAAAGGGGTCGTCTCCATATTTATATTTACCCCGAAGTTTTTTAACAGTTAGAAGGCGAATACGGACAGATTGGAGATTCCTACGCATGAGAAGTTCAGCTTGCAATTTGTTGATGACCCCCTATCTTATTATTTATTTTAAGGGGGTCGTCTCCATATTTAAATTTCCCCCGAAGTTTGACGGCAGTTAGAAATCGAATGCGGACAGATCGGATATTTCAACGAAATTAGCCGTTCAGCTTGCAATTTGTGGATGGCCCCCTATCTTATTATTTATTTTAAGGGGGTCGTCTCCATATTTAAATTTCCCCCGAAGTTTGACGGCAGTTAGAAATCGAATACGGACAGATTGGATATTCCTACGCATGATAAGTTCAGCTTGCAATTTGTTGATGACCCCCTATCTTATTATTTATTTTAAGGGGGTCGTCTCCATATTTAAATTTCCCCCGAAGTTTGTCGGCAGTTAGAAATCGAATACGGACAGATTAGATATTCCTACGCATGATAAGTTCAGCTTGCAATTTGTGGATGACCCCCTATCTTATTATTTATTTTAAAGGGGTCGTCTCCATATTTATATTTCCCCTGAAGTTTGGCGTCAGTTAGAAGGCGAATACGCACAGATTGGATATTCCTATGCATGACAAGTTTAGCTTGCAATTTGTGGATGACCCGGACAGATTGGATAATCCTACGCGTGTTAAACTCAGCTTGCAATTTGTGGATGACCCCCTATTTTATTAGTTATTTTAAAGGGGTCGTCTCCATATTTATATTTTTATTGGAGTTTAACGGCAGTTTGAAATCGAATACGGACTGATTGGTTATTCCTACGCATGATAAGTTCAGCTTGCAATTTGTGGATGACCCCCTATGTTATTATTTATTTTAAAGGGGTCGTCTCCATATTTATATTTACCCCGAAGTTTTTTAACAGTTAGAAGGCGAATACGGACAGATTGGAGATTCCTACGCATGAGAAGTTCAGCTTGCAATTTGTTGATGACCCCCTATCTTATTATTTATTTTAAGGGGGTCGTCTCCATATTTAAATTTCCCCCGAAGTTTGACGGCAGTTAGAAATCGAATGCGGACAGATCGGATATTTCAACGAAATTAGCCGTTCAGCTTGCAATTTGTGGATGGCCCCCTATCTTATTATTTATTTTAAGGGGGTCGTCTCCATATTTAAATTTCCCCCGAAGTTTGACGGCAGTTAGAAATCGAATGCGGACAGATCGGATATTCGTAAGCCTGACAAGTTCAGATTGCAATTTGTGGATGACCCCCTATCTTATTATTTATTTTAAAGGGGTCGTCTCCATATTTAAATTTACCCCGAAGTTTGGCGGCAGTTAGATGGCGAATACGGACAGATCGGATATTCCTACGCGGATTCTTCCGCGAATCGGATTTCCTGCACTCCATAGTTAAATTCATCTTGGAGTTTGTAAATGACATCCTATCTTGTTATTTATTTTAAATGGGTCGTTACATATTTATATTTTCCCTGGAATTTGGTGGCAGTTAGAAGCCGAATACGGACAGATTGATTATTCCTACGCATGAAAAGTTCAGTTTGCAATTTGTGGATGACCCCTTATCTTGTTATTTAATTTAAAGGAGTCGTCTCCATATTTAAATTTACCCCGAAGTTTAGCAACAGTTCGAAGGCGAATGCGGACAGATCGGATATTTCTACGCAAAAGAAGTTCAGCTTGCAATTTGTTGATGACCCCCTATCTTATTATTTATTTTAAGGGGGTCGTCTCCATATTTAAATTTCCCCCGAAGTTTGACGGCAGTTAGAAATCGAATACGGACAGATTGGATATTCCTACGCATGATAAGTTCAGCTTGCAATTTGTGGATGACCCCCTATCTTATTATTTATTTTAAAGGGGTCGTCTCCATATTTAAATTTCCCCCGAAGTTTGACGGCAGTTAGAAATTGAATACGGACAGATTGAATATTCCTAAGCATGATAAGTTCAGCTTGCAATTTGTGGATGACCCCCTTTCTTATTATTTATTTTAAAGGGGTCGTCTCCATATTTATATTTCCCCTGAAGTTTGGCGTCAGTTAGAAGGCGAATACCCACAGATTGGATTTTCCTAAGCATGAGAAGTTCAGATGGCAATTTGTGGATGGCCCCCTATCTTATTATTTATTTTAAGGGGGTCGTCTCCATATTTAAATTTCCCCCGAAGTTTGACGGCAGTTAGAAATCGAATGCGGACAGATCGGATATTCGTAAGCCTGACAAGTTCAGATTGCAATTTGTGGATGACCCCCTATCTTATTATTTATTTTAAAGGGGTCGTCTCCATATTTAAATTTACCCCGAAGTTTGGCGGCAGTTAGATGGCGAATACGGACAGATCGGATATTCCTACGCGGATTCTTCCGCGAATCGGATTTCCTGCACTCCATAGTTAAATTCATCTTGGAGTTTGTAAATGACATCCTATCTTGTTATTTATTTTAAATGGGTCGTTACATATTTATATTTTCCCTGGAATTTGGTGGCAGTTAGAAGCCGAATACGGACAGATTGATTATTCCTACGCATGAAAAGTTCAGTTTGCAATTTGTGGATGACCCCTTATCTTGTTATTTAATTTAAAGGAGTCGTCTCCATATTTAAATTTACCCCGAAGTTTAGCAACAGTTCGAAGGCGAATGCGGACAGATCGGATATTTCTACGCAAAAGAAGTTCAGCTTGCAATTTGTTGATGACCCCCTATCTTATTATTTATTTTAAGGGGGTCGTCTCCATATTTAAATTTCCCCCGAAGTTTGACGGCAGTTAGAAATCGAATACGGACAGATTGGATATTCCTACGCATGATAAGTTCAGCTTGCAATTTGTGGATGACCCCCTATTTTATTATTTATTTTAAAGGGGTCGTCTCCACATTTAAATTTCCCCCGAAGTTTGACGGCAGTTAGAAATCGAATGCGGACAGATCGGATATTTCAACGCAATTAGCCGTTCAGCTTGCAATTTGTGGATGGCCCCCTATCTTATTATTTATTTTAAGGGGGTCGTCTCCATATTTAAATTTCCCCCGAAGTTTGACGGCAGTTAGAAATCGAATACGGACAGATTGGATATTCCTACGCATGATAAGTTCAGCTTGCAATTTGTGGATGACCCCCTATCTTATTATTTATTTTAAAGGGGTCGTCTCCATATTTAAATTTCCCCCGAAGTTTGACGGCAGTTAGAAATTGAATACGGACAGATTGAATATTCCTAAGCATGATAAGTTCAGCTTGCAATTTGTGGATGACCCCCTATGTTATTATTTATTTTAAAGGGGTCGTCTCCATATTTATATTTCCCCTGAAGTTTGGCGTCAGTTAGAAGGCGAATACGCACAGATTGGATATTCCTAAGCATGAGAAGTTCAGATGGCAATTTGTGGATGGCCCCCTATCTTATTATTTATTTTAAGGGGGTCGTCTCCATATTTAAATTTCCCCCGAAGTTTGTCGGCAGTTAGAAATCGAATACGGACAGATTAGATATTCCTACGCATGATAAGTTCAGCTTGCAATTTGTGGATGACCCCCTATCTTATTATTTATTTTAAAGGGGTCGTCTCCATATTTATATTTCCCCTGAAGTTTGGCGTCAGTTAGAAGGCGAATACGCACAGATTGGATATTCCTATGCATGACAAGTTTAGCTTGCAATTTGTGGATGACCCGGACAGATTGGATAATCCTACGCGTGTTAAACTCAGCTTGCAATTTGTGGATGACCCCCTATTTTATTAGTTATTTTAAAGGGGTCGTCTCCATATTTATATTTTTATTGGAGTTTAACGGCAGTTTGAAATCGAATACGGACTGATTGGTTATTCCTACGCATGATAAGTTCAGCTTGCAATTTGTGGATGACCCCCTATGTTATTATTTATTTTAAAGGGGTCGTCTCCATATTTATATTTACTCCGAAGTTTTTTAACAGTTAGAAGGCGAATACGGACAGATTGGAGATTCCTACGCATGAGAAGTTCAGCTTGCAATTTGTTGATGACCCCCTATCTTATTATTTATTTTAAGGGGGTCGTCTCCATATTTAAATTTCCCCCGAAGTTTGACGGCAGTTAGAAATCGAATACGGACAGATTGGATATTCCTACGCATGATAAGTTCAGCTTGCAATTTGTTGATGACCCCCTATCTTATTATTTATTTTAAGGGGGTCGTCTCCATATTTAAATTTCCCCCGAAGTTTGTCGGCAGTTAGAAATCGAATACGGACAGATTAGATATTCCTACGCATGATAAGTTCAGCTTGCAATTTGTGGATGACCCCCTATCTTATTATTTATTTTAAAGGGGTCGTCTCCATATTTATATTTCCCCTGAAGTTTGGCGTCAGTTAGAAGGCGAATACGCACAGATTGGATATTCCTATGCATGACAAGTTTAGCTTGCAATTTGTGGATGACCCGGACAGATTGGATAATCCTACGCGTGTTAAACTCAGCTTGCAATTTGTGGATGACCCCCTATTTTATTAGTTATTTTAAAGGGGTCGTCTCCATATTTATATTTTTATTGGAGTTTAACGGCAGTTTGAAATCGAATACGGACTGATTGGTTATTCCTACGCATGATAAGTTCAGCTTGCAATTTGTGGATGACCCCCTATGTTATTATTTATTTTAAAGGGGTCGTCTCCATATTTATATTTACCCCGAAGTTTTTTAACAGTTAGAAGGCGAATACGGACAGATTGGAGATTCCTACGCATGAGAAGTTCAGCTTGCAATTTGTTGATGACCCCCTATCTTATTATTTATTTTAAGGGGGTCGTCTCCATATTTAAATTTCCCCCGAAGTTTGACGGCAGTTAGAAATCGAATGCGGACAGATCGGATATTTCAACGAAATTAGCCGTTCAGCTTGCAATTTGTGGATGGCCCCCTATCTTATTATTTATTTTAAGGGGGTCGTCTCCATATTTAAATTTCCCCCGAAGTTTGACGGCAGTTAGAAATCGAATGCGGACAGATCGGATATTCGTAAGCCTGACAAGTTCAGATTGCAATTTGTGGATGACCCCCTATCTTATTATTTATTTTAAAGGGGTCGTCTCCATATTTAAATTTACCCCGAAGTTTGGCGGCAGTTAGATGGCGAATACGGACAGATCGGATATTCCTACGCGGATTCTTCCGCGAATCGGATTTCCTGCACTCCATAGTTAAATTCATCTTGGAGTTTGTAAATGACATCCTATCTTGTTATTTATTTTAAATGGGTCGTTACATATTTATATTTTCCCTGGAATTTGGTGGCAGTTAGAAGCCGAATACGGACAGATTGATTATTCCTACGCATGAAAAGTTCAGTTTGCAATTTGTGGATGACCCCTTATCTTGTTATTTAATTTAAAGGAGTCGTCTCCATATTTAAATTTACCCCGAAGTTTAGCAACAGTTCGAAGGCGAATGCGGACAGATCGGATATTTCTACGCAAAAGAAGTTCAGCTTGCAATTTGTTGATGACCCCCTATCTTATTATTTATTTTAAGGGGGTCGTCTCCATATTTAAATTTCCCCCGAAGTTTGACGGCAGTTAGAAATCGAATACGGACAGATTGGATATTCCTACGCATGATAAGTTCAGCTTGCAATTTGTGGATGACCCCCTATCTTATTATTTATTTTAAAGGGGTCGTCTCCATATTTAAATTTCCCCCGAAGTTTGACGGCAGTTAGAAGTTGAATACGGACAGATTGAATATTCCTAAGCATGATAAGTTCAGCTTGCAATTTGTGGATGACCCCCTTTCTTATTATTTATTTTAAAGGGGTCGTCTCCATATTTATATTTCCCCTGAAGTTTGGCGTCAGTTAGAAGGCGAATACCCACAGATTGGATTTTCCTAAGCATGAGAAGTTCAGATGGCAATTTGTGGATGGCCCCCTATCTTATTATTTATTTTAAGGGGGTCGTCTCCATATTTAAATTTCCCCCGAAGTTTGACGGCAGTTAGAAATCGAATGCGGACAGATCGGATATTCGTAAGCCTGACAAGTTCAGATTGCAATTTGTGGATGACCCCCTATCTTATTATTTATTTTAAAGGGGTCGTCTCCATATTTAAATTTACCCCGAAGTTTGGCGGCAGTTAGATGGCGAATACGGACAGATCGGATATTCCTACGCGGATTCTTCCGCGAATCGGATTTCCTGCACTCCATAGTTAAATTCATCTTGGAGTTTGTAAATGACATCCTATCTTGTTATTTATTTTAAATGGGTCGTTACATATTTATATTTTCCCTGGAATTTGGTGGCAGTTAGAAGCCGAATACGGACAGATTGATTATTCCTACGCATGAAAAGTTCAGTTTGCAATTTGTGGATGACCCCTTATCTTGTTATTTAATTTAAAGGAGTCGTCTCCATATTTAAATTTACCCCGAAGTTTAGCAACAGTTCGAAGGCGAATGCGGACAGATCGGATATTTCTACGCAAAAGAAGTTCAGCTTGCAATTTGTTGATGACCCCCTATCTTATTATTTATTTTAAGGGGGTCGTCTCCATATTTAAATTTCCCCCGAAGTTTGACGGCAGTTAGAAATCGAATACGGACAGATTGGATATTCCTACGCATGATAAGTTCAGCTTGCAATTTGTGGATGACCCCCTATTTTATTATTTATTTTAAAGGGGTCGTCTCCACATTTAAATTTCCCCCGAAGTTTGACGGCAGTTAGAAATCGAATGCGGACAGATCGGATATTTCAACGCAATTAGCCGTTCAGCTTGCAATTTGTGGATGGCCCCCTATCTTATTATTTATTTTAAGGGGGTCGTCTCCATATTTAAATTTCCCCCGAAGTTTGACGGCAGTTAGAAATCGAATACGGACAGATTGGATATTCCTACGCATGATAAGTTCAGCTTGCAATTTGTGGATGACCCCCTATCTTATTATTTATTTTAAAGGGGTCGTCTCCATATTTAAATTTCCCCCGAAGTTTGACGGCAGTTAGAAATTGAATACGGACAGATTGAATATTCCTAAGCATGATAAGTTCAGCTTGCAATTTGTGGATGACCCCCTATGTTATTATTTATTTTAAAGGGGTCGTCTCCATATTTATATTTCCCCTGAAGTTTGGCGTCAGTTAGAAGGCGAATACGCACAGATTGGATATTCCTAAGCATGAGAAGTTCAGATGGCAATTTGTGGATGGCCCCCTATCTTATTATTTATTTTAAGGGGGTCGTCTCCATATTTAAATTTCCCCCGAAGTTTGTCGGCAGTTAGAAATCGAATACGGACAGATTAGATATTCCTACGCATGATAAGTTCAGCTTGCAATTTGTGGATGACCCCCTATCTTATTATTTATTTTAAAGGGGTCGTCTCCATATTTATATTTCCCCTGAAGTTTGGCGTCAGTTAGAAGGCGAATACGCACAGATTGGATATTCCTATGCATGACAAGTTTAGCTTGCAATTTGTGGATGACCCGGACAGATTGGATAATCCTACGCGTGTTAAACTCAGCTTGCAATTTGTGGATGACCCCCTATTTTATTAGTTATTTTAAAGGGGTCGTCTCCATATTTATATTTTTATTGGAGTTTAACGGCAGTTTGAAATCGAATACGGACTGATTGGTTATTCCTACGCATGATAAGTTCAGCTTGCAATTTGTGGATGACCCCCTATGTTATTATTTATTTTAAAGGGGTCGTCTCCATATTTATATTTACTCCGAAGTTTTTTAACAGTTAGAAGGCGAATACGGACAGATTGGAGATTCCTACGCATGAGAAGTTCAGCTTGCAATTTGTTGATGACCCCCTATCTTATTATTTATTTTAAGGGGGTCGTCTCCATATTTAAATTTCCCCCGAAGTTTGACGGCAGTTAGAAATAGAATGCGGACAGATCGGATATTTCAACGAAATTAGCCGTTCAGCTTGCAATTTGTGGATGGCCCCCTATCTTATTATTTATTTTAAGGGGGTCGTCTCCATATTTAAATTTCCCCCGAAGTTTGACGGCAGTTAGAAATCGAATACGGACAGATTGGATATTCCTACGCATGATAAGTTCAGCTTGCAATTTGTTGATGACCCCCTATCTTATTATTTATTTTAAGGGGGTCGTCTCCATATTTAAATTTCCCCCGAAGTTTGACGGCAGTTAGAAATCGAATACGGACAGATTGGATATTCCTACGCATGATAAGTTCAGCTTGCAATTTGTGGATGACCCCCTATTTTATTATTTATTTTAAAGGGGTCGTCTCCATATTTAAATTTCCCCCGAAGTTTGACGGCAGTTAGAAATCGAATGCGGACAGATCGGATATTCCTAAGCATGATAAGTTCAGCTTGCAATTTGAGGATGACCCCCTATCTTATTATTTATTTTAAAGGGGTCGTCTCCATATTTATATTTCCCCTGAAGTTTGGCGTCAGTTAGAAGGCGAATACGCACAGATTGGATATTCCTATGCATGACAAGTTTAGCTTGCAATTTGTGGATGACCCGGACAGATTGGATAATCCTACGCGTGTTAAACTCAGCTTGCAATTTGTGGATGACCCCATATTTTATTAGTTATTTTAAAGGGGTCGTCTCCATATTTATATTTTTATTGGAGTTTAACGGCAGTTTGAAATCGAATACGGACTGATTGGTTATTCCTACGCATGATAAGTTCAGCTTGCAATTTGTGGATGACCCCCTATGTTATTATTTATTTTAAAGGGGTCGTCTCCATATTTATATTTACCCCGAAGTTTTTTAACAGTTAGAAGGCGAATACGGACAGATTGGAGATTCCTACGCATGAGAAGTTCAGCTTGCAATTTGTTGATGACCCCCTATCTTATTATTTATTTTAAGGGGGTCGTCTCCATATTTAAATTTCCCCCGAAGTTTGACGGCAGTTAGAAATCGAATGCGGACAGATCGGATATTTCAACGAAATTAGCCGTTCAGCTTGCAATTTGTGGATGGCCCCCTATCTTATTATTTATGTTAAGGGGGTCGTCTCCATATTTAAATTTCCCCCGAAGTTTGACGGCAGTTAGAAATCGAATGCGGACAGATCGGATATTCCTAAGCATGATAAGTTCAGCTTGCAATTTGAGGATGACCCCCTATCTTATTATTTATTTTAAAGGGGTCGTCTCCATATTTATATTTCCCGGATATTCCTAAGCATGATAAGTTCAGCTTGCAATTTGCGGATGACCCCCTATCTTATTATTTATTTTAAAGGGGTCGTCTCCATATTTATATTTCCCCTGAAGTTTGGCGTCAGTTAGAAGGCGAATACGCACAGATTGGATATTCCTATGCATGACAAGTTTAGCTTGCAATTTGTGGATGACCCGGACAGATTGGATAATCCTACGCGTGTTAAACTCAGCTTGCAATTTGTGGATGACCCCCTATTTTATTAGTTATTTTAAAGGGGTCGTCTCCATATTCATATTTTTATTGGAGTTTAACGGCAGTTTGAAATCGAATACGGACTGATTGGTTATTCCTACGCATGATAAGTTCAGCTTGCAATTTGTGGATGACCCCCTATGTTATTATTTATTTTAAAGGGGTCGTCTCCATATTTATATTTACCCCGAAGTTTTTTAACAGTTAGAAGGCGAATACGGACAGATTGGAGATTCCTACGCATGAGAAGTTCAGCTTGCAATTTGTTGATGACCCCCTATCTTATTATTTATTTTAAGGGGGTCGTCTCCATATTTAAATTTCCCCCGAAGTTTGACGGCAGTTAGAAATCGAATGCGGACAGATCGGATATTTCAACGAAATTAGCCGTTCAGCTTGCAATTTGTGGATGGCCCCCTATCTTATTATTTATTTTAAGGGGGTCGTCTCCATATTTAAATTTCCCCCGAAGTTTGACGGCAGTTAGAAATCGAATGCGGACAGATCGGATATTCGTAAGCCTGACAAGTTCAGATTGCAATTTGTGGATGACCCCCTATCTTATTATTTATTTTAAAGGGGTCGTCTCCATATTTAAATTTACCCCGAAGTTTGGCGGCAGTTAGATGGCGAATACGGACAGATCGGATATTCCTACGCGGATTCTTCCGCGAATCGGATTTCCTGCACTCCATAGTTAAATTCATCTTGGAGTTTGTAAATGACATCCTATCTTGTTATTTATTTTAAATGGGTCGTTACATATTTATATTTTCCCTGGAATTTGGTGGCAGTTAGAAGCCGAATACGGACAGATTGATTATTCCTACGCATGAAAAGTTCAGTTTGCAATTTGTGGATGACCCCTTATCTTGTTATTTAATTTAAAGGAGTCGTCTCCATATTTAAATTTACCCCGAAGTTTAGCAACAGTTCGAAGGCGAATGCGGACAGATCGGATATTTCTACGCAAAAGAAGTTCAGCTTGCAATTTGTTGATGACCCCCTATCTTATTATTTATTTTAAGGGGGTCGTCTCCATATTTAAATTTCCCCCGAAGTTTGACGGCAGTTAGAAATCGAATACGGACAGATTGGATATTCCTACGCATGATAAGTTCAGCTTGCAATTTGTGGATGACCCCCTATTTTATTATTTATTTTAAAGGGGTCGTCTCCACATTTAAATTTCCCCCGAAGTTTGACGGCAGTTAGAAATCGAATGCGGACAGATCGGATATTTCAACGCAATTAGCCGTTCAGCTTGCAATTTGTGGATGGCCCCCTATCTTATTATTTATTTTAAGGGGGTCGTCTCCATATTTAAATTTCCCCCGAAGTTTGACGGCAGTTAGAAATCGAATACGGACAGATTGGATATTCCTACGCATGATAAGTTCAGCTTGCAATTTGTGGATGACCCCCTATCTTATTATTTATTTTAAAGGGGTCGTCTCCATATTTAAATTTCCCCCGAAGTTTGACGGCAGTTAGAAATTGAATACGGACAGATTGAATATTCCTAAGCATGATAAGTTCAGCTTGCAATTTGTGGATGACCCCCTTTCTTATTATTTATTTTAAAGGGGTCGTCTCCATATTTATATTTCCCCTGAAGTTTGGCGTCAGTTAGAAGGCGAATACCCACAGATTGGATTTTCCTAAGCATGAGAAGTTCAGATGGCAATTTGTGGATGGCCCCCTATCTTATTATTTATTTTAAGGGGGTCGTCTCCATATTTAAATTTCCCCCGAAGTTTGACGGCAGTTAGAAATCGAATACGGACAGATTGGATATGCCTACGCATGATAAGTTCAGCTTGCAATTTGTGGATGACCCCCTATGTTATTATTTATTTTAAAGGGGTCGTCTCCATATTTATATTTACCCCGAAGTTTTTTAACAGTTAGAAGGCGAATACGGACAGATTGGAGATTCCTACGCATGAGAAGTTCAGCTTGCAATTTGTTGATGACCCCCTATCTTATTATTTATTTTAAGGGGGTCGTCTCCATATTTAAATTTCCCCCGAAGTTTGACGGCAGTTAGAAATCGAATGCGGACAGATCGGATATTTCAACGAAATTAGCCGTTCAGCTTGCAATTTGTGGATGGCCCCCTATCTTATTATTTATTTTAAGGGGGTCGTCTCCATATTTAAATTTCCCCCGAAGTTTGACGGCAGTTAGAAATCGAATACGGACAGATTGGATATTCCTACGCATGATAAGTTCAGCTTGCAATTTGTTGATGACCCCCTATCTTATTATTTATTTTAAGGGGGTCGTCTCCATATTTAAATTTCCCCCGAAGTTTGACGGCAGTTAGAAATCGAATACGGACAGATTGGATATTCCTACGCATGATAAGTTCAGCTTGCAATTTGTGGATGACCCCCTATTTTATTATTTATTTTAAAGGGGTCGTCTCCATATTTAAATTTCCCCCGAAGTTTGACGGCAGTTAGAAATCGAATGCGGACAGATCGGATATTCCTAAGCATGATAAGTTCAGCTTGCAATTTGTGGATGACCCCCTATCTTATTATTTATTTTAAAGGGGTCGTCTCCATATTTATATTTCCCCTGAAGTTTGGCGTCAGTTAGAAGGCGAATACGCACAGATTGGATATTCCTAAGCATGAGAAGTTCAGATGGCAATTTGTGGATGACCCCCTATCTTATTATTTATTTTAAAGGGGTCGTCTCCATATTTAAATTTACCCCGAAGTTTGGCGGCAGTTAGATGGCGAATACGGACAGATCGGATATTCCTACGCGGATTCTTCCGCGAATCGGATTTCCTGCACTCCATAGTTAAATTCATCTTGGAGTTTGTAAATGACATCCTATCTTGTTATTTATATTAAATGGGTCGTTTCCATATTTATATTTTCCCTGGAATTTGGCGGCAGTTAGAAGCCGAATACGGACAGATTGATTATTCCTACGCATGAAAAGTTCAGTTTGCAATTTGTGGATGACCCCTTAGCTTGTTATTTAATTTAAAGGAGTCGTCTCCATATTTAAATTTACCCCGAAGTTTAGCAACAGTTCGAAGGCGAATGCGGACAGATCGGATATTTCTACGCAAAAGAAGTTCAGCTTGCAATTTGTTGATGACCCCCTATCTTATTATTTATTTTAAGGGGGTCGTCTCCATATTTAAATTTCCCCCGAAGTTTGACGGCAGTTAGAAATCGAATACGGACAGATTGGATATTCCTACGCATGATAAGTTCAGCTTGCAATTTGTGGATGACCCCCTATTTTATTATTTATTTTAAAGGGGTCGTCTCCACATTTAAATTTCCCCCGAAGTTTGACGGCAGTTAGAAATCGAATGCGGACAGATCGGATATTTCAACGCAATTAGCCGTTCAGCTTGCAATTTGTGGATGGCCCCCTATCTTATTATTTATTTTAAGGGGGTCGTCTCCATATTTAAATTTCCCCCGAAGTTTGACGGCAGTTAGAAATCGAATACGGACAGATTGGATATTCCTACGCATGATAAGTTCAGCTTGCAATTTGTGGATGACCCCCTATCTTATTATTTATTTTAAAGGGGTCGTCTCCATATTTAAATTTCCCCCGAAGTTTGACGGCAGTTAGAAATTGAATACGGACAGATTGAATATTCCTAAGCATGATAAGTTCAGCTTGCAATTTGTGGATGACCCCCTTTCTTATTATTTATTTTAAAGGGGTCGTCTCCATATTTATATTTCCCCTGAAGTTTGGCGTCAGTTAGAAGGCGAATACCCACAGATTGGATTTTCCTAAGCATGAGAAGTTCAGATGGCAATTTGTGGATGGCCCCCTATCTTATTATTTATTTTAAGGGGGTCGTCTCCATATTTAAATTTCCCCCGAAGTTTGACGGCAGTTAGAAATCGAATACGGACAGATTGGATATGCCTACGCATGATAAGTTCAGCTTGCAATTTGTGGATGACCCCCTATGTTATTATTTATTTTAAAGGGGTCGTCTCCATATTTATATTTACCCCGAAGTTTTTTAACAGTTAGAAGGCGAATACGGACAGATTGGAGATTCCTACGCATGAGAAGTTAAGCTTGCAATTTGTTGATGACCCCCTATCTTATTATTTATTTTAAGGGGGTCGTCTCCATATTTAAATTTCCCCCGAAGTTTGACGGCAGTTAGAAATCGAATGCGGACAGATCGGATATTTCAACGAAATTAGCCGTTCAGCTTGCAATTTGTGGATGGCCCCCTATCTTATTATTTATTTTAAGGGGGTCGTCTCCATATTTAAATTTCCCCCGAAGTTTGACGGCAGTTAGAAATCGAATACGGACAGATTGGATATTCCTACGCATGATAAGTTCAGCTTGCAATTTGTTGATGACCCCCTATCTTATTATTTATTTTAAGGGGGTCGTCTCCATATTTAAATTTCCCCCGAAGTTTGACGGCAGTTAGAAATCGAATACGGACAGATTGGATATTCCTACGCATGATAAGTTCAGCTTGCAATTTGTGGATGACCCCCTATTTTATTATTTATTTTAAAGGGGTCGTCTCCATATTTAAATTTCCCCCGAAGTTTGACGGCAGTTAGAAATCGAATGCGGACAGATCGGATATTCCTAAGCATGATAAGTTCAGCTTGCAATTTGTGGATGACCCCCTATCTTATTATTTATTTTAAAGGGGTCGTCTCCATATTTATATTTCCCCTGAAGTTTGGCGTCAGTTAGAAGGCGAATACGCACAGATTGGATATTCCTAAGCATGAGAAGTTCAGATGGCAATTTGTGGATGACCCCCTATCTTATTATTTATTTTAAAGGGGTCGTCTCCATATTTAAATTTACCCCGAAGTTTGGCGGCAGTTAGATGGCAAATACGGACAGATCGGATATTCCTACGCGGATTCTTCCGCGAATCGGATTTCCTGCACTCCATAGTTAAATTCATCTTGGAGTTTGTAAATGACATCCTATCTTGTTATTTATTTTAAATGGGTCGTTTCCATATTTATATTTTCCCTGGAATTTGGCGGCAGTTAGAAGCCGAATACGGACAGATTGATTATTCCTACGCATGAAAAGTTCAGTTTGCAATTTGTGGATGACCCCTTATCTTGTTATTTAATTTAAAGGAGTCGTCTCCATATTTAAATTTACCCCGAAGTTTAGCAACAGTTCGAAGGCGAATGCGGACAGATCGGATATTTCTACGCAAAAGAAGTTCAGCTTGCAATTTGTTGATGACCCCCTATCTTATTATTTATTTTAAGGGGGTCGTCTCCATATTTAAATTTCCCCCGAAGTTTGACGGCAGTTAGAAATCGAATACGGACAGATTGGATATTCCTACGCATGATAAGTTCAGCTCGCAATTTGTGGATGACCCCCTATTTTATTATTTATTTTAAAGGGGTCGTCTCCACATTTAAATTTCCCCCGAAGTTTGACGGCAGTTAGAAATCGAATGCGGACAGATCGGATATTTCAACGCAATTAGCCGTTCAGCTTGCAATTTGTGGATGGCCCCCTATCTTATTATTTATGTTAAGGGGGTCGTCTCCATATTTAAATTTCCCCCGAAGTTTGACGGCAGTTAGAAATCGAATGCGGACAGATCGGATATTCCTAAGCATGATAAGTTCAGCTTGCAATTTGAGGATGACCCCCTATCTTATTATTTATTTTAAAGGGGTCGTCTCCATATTTATATTTCCCGGATATTCCTAAGCATGATAAGTTCAGCTTGCAATTTGCGGATGACCCCCTATCTTATTATTTATTTTAAAGGGGTCGTCTCCATATTTATATTTCCCCTGAAGTTTGGCGTCAGTTAGAAGGCGAATACGCACAGATTGGATATTCCTATGCATGACAAGTTTAGCTTGCAATTTGTGGATGACCCGGACAGATTGGATAATCCTACGCGTGTTAAACTCAGCTTGCAATTTGTGGATGACCCCCTATTTTATTAGTTATTTTAAAGGGGTCGTCTCCATATTCATATTTTTATTGGAGTTTAACGGCAGTTTGAAATCGAATACGGACTGATTGGTTATTCCTACGCATGATAAGTTCAGCTTGCAATTTGTGGATGACCCCCTATGTTATTATTTATTTTAAAGGGGTCGTCTCCATATTTATATTTACCCCGAAGTTTTTTAACAGTTAGAAGGCGAATACGGACAGATTGGAGATTCCTACGCATGAGAAGTTCAGCTTGCAATTTGTTGATGACCCCCTATCTTATTATTTATTTTAAGGGGGTCGTCTCCATATTTAAATTTCCCCCGAAGTTTGACGGCAGTTAGAAATCGAATGCGGACAGATCGGATATTTCAACGAAATTAGCCGTTCAGCTTGCAATTTGTGGATGGCCCCCTATCTTATTATTTATTTTAAGGGGGTCGTCTCCATATTTAAATTTCCCCCGAAGTTTGACGGCAGTTAGAAATCGAATGCGGACAGATCGGATATTCGTAAGCCTGACAAGTTCAGATTGCAATTTGTGGATGACCCCCTATCTTATTATTTATTTTAAAGGGGTCGTCTCCATATTTAAATTTACCCCGAAGTTTGGCGGCAGTTAGATGGCGAATACGGACAGATCGGATATTCCTACGCGGATTCTTCCGCGAATCGGATTTCCTGCACTCCATAGTTAAATTCATCTTGGAGTTTGTAAATGACATCCTATCTTGTTATTTATTTTAAATGGGTCGTTACATATTTATATTTTCCCTGGAATTTGGTGGCAGTTAGAAGCCGAATACGGACAGATTGATTATTCCTACGCATGAAAAGTTCAGTTTGCAATTTGTGGATGACCCCTTATCTTGTTATTTAATTTAAAGGAGTCGTCTCCATATTTAAATTTACCCCGAAGTTTAGCAACAGTTCGAAGGCGAATGCGGACAGATCGGATATTTCTACGCAAAAGAAGTTCAGCTTGCAATTTGTTGATGACCCCCTATCTTATTATTTATTTTAAGGGGGTCGTCTCCATATTTAAATTTCCCCCGAAGTTTGACGGCAGTTAGAAATCGAATACGGACAGATTGGATATTCCTACGCATGATAAGTTCAGCTTGCAATTTGTGGATGACCCCCTATTTTATTATTTATTTTAAAGGGGTCGTCTCCACATTTAAATTTCCCCCGAAGTTTGACGGCAGTTAGAAATCGAATGCGGACAGATCGGATATTTCAACGCAATTAGCCGTTCAGCTTGCAATTTGTGGATGGCCCCCTATCTTATTATTTATTTTAAAGGGGTCGTCTCCATATTTATATTTCCCCTGAAGTTTGGCGTCAGTTAGAAGGCGAATACCCACAGATTGGATTTTCCTAAGCATGAGAAGTTCAGATGGCAATTTGTGGATGGCCCCCTATCTTATTATTTATTTTAAGGGGGTCGTCTCCATATTTAAATTTCCCCCGAAGTTTGACGGCAGTTAGAAATCGAATACGGACAGATTGGATATGCCTACGCATGATAAGTTCAGCTTGCAATTTGTGGATGACCCCCTATGTTATTATTTATTTTAAAGGGGTCGTCTCCATATTTATATTTACCCCGAAGTTTTTTAACAGTTAGAAGGCGAATACGGACAGATTGGAGATTCCTACGCATGAGAAGTTAAGCTTGCAATTTGTTGATGACCCCCTATCTTATTATTTATTTTAAGGGGGTCGTCTCCATATTTAAATTTCCCCCGAAGTTTGACGGCAGTTAGAAATCGAATGCGGACAGATCGGATATTTCAACGAAATTAGCCGTTCAGCTTGCAATTTGTGGATGGCCCCCTATCTTATTATTTATTTTAAGGGGGTCGTCTCCATATTTAAATTTCCCCCGAAGTTTGACGGCAGTTAGAAATCGAATACGGACAGATTGGATATTCCTACGCATGATAAGTTCAGCTTGCAATTTGTTGATGACCCCCTATCTTATTATTTATTTTAAGGGGGTCGTCTCCATATTTAAATTTCCCCCGAAGTTTGACGGCAGTTAGAAATCGAATACGGACAGATTGGATATTCCTACGCATGATAAGTTCAGCTTGCAATTTGTGGATGACCCCCTATTTTATTATTTATTTTAAAGGGGTCGTCTAAATATTTAAATTTCCCCCGAAGTTTGACGGCAGTTAGAAATCGAATGCGGACAGATCGGATATTCCTAAGCATGATAAGTTCAGCTTGCAATTTGTGGATGACCCCCTATCTTATTATTTATTTTAAAGGGGTCGTCTCCATATTTATATTTCCCCTGAAGTTTGGCGTCAGTTAGAAGGCGAATACGCACAGATTGGATATTCCTAAGCATGAGAAGTTCAGATGGCAATTTGTGGATGACCCCCTATCTTATTATTTATTTTAAAGGGGTCGTCTCCATATTTAAATTTACCCCGAAGTTTGGCGGCAGTTAGATGGCGAATACGGACAGATCGGATATTCCTACGCGGATTCTTCCGCGAATCGGATTTCCTGCACTCCATAGTTAAATTCATCTTGGA
Source organism: Troglohyphantes excavatus (assembly GCA_963932185.1). Classification (NCBI taxonomy): domain Eukaryota; kingdom Metazoa; phylum Arthropoda; class Arachnida; order Araneae; family Linyphiidae; genus Troglohyphantes; species Troglohyphantes excavatus. The sequence continues at coordinate 16,169,891 of OZ010673.1, forward strand.
GTTTGTAAATGACATCCTATCTTGTTATTTATTTTAAATGGGTCGTTTCCATATTTATATTTTCCCTGGAATTTGGCGGCAGTTAGAAGCCGAATACGGACAGATTGATTATTCCTACGCATGAAAAGTTCAGTTTGCAATTTGTGGATGACCCCTTATCTTGTTATTTAATTTAAAGGAGTCGTCTCCATATTTAAATTTACCCCGAAGTTTAGCAACAGTTCGAAGGCGAATGCGGACAGATCGGATATTTCTACGCAAAAGAAGTTCAGCTTGCAATTTGTTGATGACCCCCTATCTTATTATTTATTTTAAGGGGGTCGTCTCCATATTTAAATTTCCCCCGAAGTTTGACGGCAGTTAGAAATCGAATACGGACAGATTGGATATTCCTACGCATGATAAGTTCAGCTCGCAATTTGTGGATGACCCCCTATTTTATTATTTATTTTAAAGGGGTCGTCTCCACATTTAAATTTCCCCCGAAGTTTGACGGCAGTTAGAAATCGAATGCGGACAGATCGGATATTTCAACGCAATTAGCCGTTCAGCTTGCAATTTGTGGATGGCCCCCTATCTTATTATTTATGTTAAGGGGGTCGTCTCCATATTTAAATTTCCCCCGAAGTTTGACGGCAGTTAGAAATCGAATGCGGACAGATCGGATATTCCTAAGCATGATAAGTTCAGCTTGCAATTTGAGGATGACCCCCTATCTTATTATTTATTTTAAAGGGGTCGTCTCCATATTTATATTTCCCGGATATTCCTAAGCATGATAAGTTCAGCTTGCAATTTGCGGATGACCCCCTATCTTATTATTTATTTTAAAGGGGTCGTCTCCATATTTATATTTCCCCTGAAGTTTGGCGTCAGTTAGAAGGCGAATACGCACAGATTGGATATTCCTATGCATGACAAGTTTAGCTTGCAATTTGTGGATGACCCGGACAGATTGGATAATCCTACGCGTGTTAAACTCAGCTTGCAATTTGTGGATGACCCCCTATTTTATTAGTTATTTTAAAGGGGTCGTCTCCATATTCATATTTTTATTGGAGTTTAACGGCAGTTTGAAATCGAATACGGACTGATTGGTTATTCCTACGCATGATAAGTTCAGCTTGCAATTTGTGGATGACCCCCTATGTTATTATTTATTTTAAAGGGGTCGTCTCCATATTTATATTTACCCCGAAGTTTTTTAACAGTTAGAAGGCGAATACGGACAGATTGGAGATTCCTACGCATGAGAAGTTCAGCTTGCAATTTGTTGATGACCCCCTATCTTATTATTTATTTTAAGGGGGTCGTCTCCATATTTAAATTTCCCCCGAAGTTTGACGGCAGTTAGAAATCGAATGCGGACAGATCGGATATTTCAACGAAATTAGCCGTTCAGCTTGCAATTTGTGGATGGCCCCCTATCTTATTATTTATTTTAAGGGGGTCGTCTCCATATTTAAATTTCCCCCGAAGTTTGACGGCAGTTAGAAATCGAATGCGGACAGATCGGATATTCGTAAGCCTGACAAGTTCAGATTGCAATTTGTGGATGACCCCCTATCTTATTATTTATTTTAAAGGGGTCGTCTCCATATTTAAATTTACCCCGAAGTTTGGCGGCAGTTAGATGGCGAATACGGACAGATCGGATATTCCTACGCGGATTCTTCCGCGAATCGGATTTCCTGCACTCCATAGTTAAATTCATCTTGGAGTTTGTAAATGACATCCTATCTTGTTATTTATTTTAAATGGGTCGTTACATATTTATATTTTCCCTGGAATTTGGTGGCAGTTAGAAGCCGAATACGGACAGATTGATTATTCCTACGCATGAAAAGTTCAGTTTGCAATTTGTGGATGACCCCTTATCTTGTTATTTAATTTAAAGGAGTCGTCTCCATATTTAAATTTACCCCGAAGTTTAGCAACAGTTCGAAGGCGAATGCGGACAGATCGGATATTTCTACGCAAAAGAAGTTCAGCTTGCAATTTGTTGATGACCCCCTATCTTATTATTTATTTTAAGGGGGTCGTCTCCATATTTAAATTTCCCCCGAAGTTTGACGGCAGTTAGAAATCGAATACGGACAGATTGGATATTCCTACGCATGATAAGTTCAGCTTGCAATTTGTGGATGACCCCCTATTTTATTATTTATTTTAAAGGGGTCGTCTCCACATTTAAATTTCCCCCGAAGTTTGACGGCAGTTAGAAATCGAATGCGGACAGATCGGATATTTCAACGCAATTAGCCGTTCAGCTTGCAATTTGTGGATGGCCCCCTATCTTATTATTTATTTTAAGGGGGTCGTCTCCATATTTAAATTTCCCCCGAAGTTTGACGGCAGTTAGAAATCGAATACGGACAGATTGGATATTCCTACGCATGATAAGTTCAGCTTGCAATTTGTGGATGACCCCCTATCTTATTATTTATTTTAAAGGGGTCGTCTCCATATTTAAATTTCCCCCGAAGTTTGACGGCAGTTAGAAATTGAATACGGACAGATTGAATATTCCTAAGCATGATAAGTTCAGCTTGCAATTTGTGGATGACCCCCTTTCTTATTATTTATTTTAAAGGGGTCGTCTCCATATTTATATTTCCCCTGAAGTTTGGCGTCAGTTAGAAGGCGAATACCCACAGATTGGATTTTCCTAAGCATGAGAAGTTCAGATGGCAATTTGTGGATGGCCCCCTATCTTATTATTTATTTTAAGGGGGTCGTCTCCATATTTAAATTTCCCCCGAAGTTTGACGGCAGTTAGAAATCGAATACGGACAGATTGGATATGCCTACGCATGATAAGTTCAGCTTGCAATTTGTGGATGACCCCCTATGTTATTATTTATTTTAAAGGGGTCGTCTCCATATTTATATTTACCCCGAAGTTTTTTAACAGTTAGAAGGCGAATACGGACAGATTGGAGATTCCTACGCATGAGAAGTTCAGCTTGCAATTTGTTGATGACCCCCTATCTTATTATTTATTTTAAGGGGGTCGTCTCCATATTTAAATTTCCCCCGAAGTTTGACGGCAGTTAGAAATCGAATGCGGACAGATCGGATATTTCAACGAAATTAGCCGTTCAGCTTGCAATTTGTGGATGACCCCCTATTTTATTATTTATTTTAAAGGGGTCGTCTCCATATTTAAATTTCCCCCGAAGTTTGACGGCAGTTAGAAATCGAATGCGGACAGATCGGATATTCCTAAGCATGATAAGTTCAGCTTGCAATTTGTGGATGACCCCCTATCTTATTATTTATTTTAAAGGGGTCGTCTCCATATTTATATTTCCCCTGAAGTTTGGCGTCAGTTAGAAGGCGAATACGCACAGATTGGATATTCCTAAGCATGAGAAGTTCAGATGGCAATTTGTGGATGACCCCCTATCTTATTATTTATTTTAAAGGGGTCGTCTCCATATTTAAATTTACCCCGAAGTTTGGCGGCAGTTAGATGGCGAATACGGACAGATCGGATATTCCTACGCGGATTCTTCCGCGAATCGGATTTCCTGCACTCCATAGTTAAATTCATCTTGGAGTTTGTAAATGACATCCTATCTTGTTATTTATATTAAATGGGTCGTTTCCATATTTATATTTTCCCTGGAATTTGGCGGCAGTTAGAAGCCGAATACGGACAGATTGATTATTCCTACGCATGAAAAGTTCAGTTTGCAATTTGTGGATGACCCCTTAGCTTGTTATTTAATTTAAAGGAGTCGTCTCCATATTTAAATTTACCCCGAAGTTTAGCAACAGTTCGAAGGCGAATGCGGACAGATCGGATATTTCTACGCAAAAGAAGTTCAGCTTGCAATTTGTTGATGACCCCCTATCTTATTATTTATTTTAAGGGGGTCGTCTCCATATTTAAATTTCCCCCGAAGTTTGACGGCAGTTAGAAATCGAATACGGACAGATTGGATATTCCTACGCATGATAAGTTCAGCTTGCAATTTGTGGATGACCCCCTATTTTATTATTTATTTTAAAGGGGTCGTCTCCACATTTAAATTTCCCCCGAAGTTTGACGGCAGTTAGAAATCGAATGCGGACAGATCGGATATTTCAACGCAATTAGCCGTTCAGCTTGCAATTTGTGGATGGCCCCCTATCTTATTATTTATTTTAAGGGGGTCGTCTCCATATTTAAATTTCCCCCGAAGTTTGACGGCAGTTAGAAATTGAATACGGACAGATTGAATATTCCTAAGCATGATAAGTTCAGCTTGCAATTTGTGGATGACCCCCTTTCTTATTATTTATTTTAAAGGGGTCGTCTCCATATTTATATTTCCCCTGAAGTTTGGCGTCAGTTAGAAGGCGAATACCCACAGATTGGATTTTCCTAAGCATGAGAAGTTCAGATGGCAATTTGTGGATGGCCCCCTATCTTATTATTTATTTTAAGGGGGTCGTCTCCATATTTAAATTTCCCCCGAAGTTTGACGGCAGTTAGAAATCGAATACGGACAGATTGGATATGCCTACGCATGATAAGTTCAGCTTGCAATTTGTGGATGACCCCCTATGTTATTATTTATTTTAAAGGGGTCGTCTCCATATTTATATTTACCCCGAAGTTTTTTAACAGTTAGAAGGCGAATACGGACAGATTGGAGATTCCTACGCATGAGAAGTTCAGCTTGCAATTTGTTGATGACCCCCTATCTTATTATTTATTTTAAGGGGGTCGTCTCCATATTTAAATTTCCCCCGAAGTTTGACGGCAGTTAGAAATCGAATGCGGACAGATCGGATATTTCAACGAAATTAGCCGTTCAGCTTGCAATTTGTGGATGGCCCCCTATCTTATTATTTATTTTAAGGGGGTCGTCTCCATATTTAAATTTCCCCCGAAGTTTGACGGCAGTTAGAAATCGAATACGGACAGATTGGATATTCCTACGCATGATAAGTTCAGCTTGCAATTTGTGGATGACCCCCTATTTTATTATTTATTTTAAAGGGGTCGTCTCCATATTTAAATTTCCCCCGAAGTTTGACGGCAGTTAGAAATCGAATGCGGACAGATCGGATATTCCTAAGCATGATAAGTTCAGCTTGCAATTTGTGGATGACCCCCTATCTTATTATTTATTTTAAAGGGGTCGTCTCCATATTTATATTTCCCCTGAAGTTTGGCGTCAGTTAGAAGGCGAATACGCACAGATTGGATATTCCTAAGCATGAGAAGTTCAGATGGCAATTTGTGGATGACCCCCTATCTTATTATTTATTTTAAAGGGGTCGTCTCCATATTTAAATTTACCCCGAAGTTTGGCGGCAGTTAGATGGCGAATACGGACAGATCGGATATTCCTACGCGGATTCTTCCGCGAATCGGATTTCCTGCACTCCATAGTTAAATTCATCTTGGAGTTTGTAAATGACATCCTATCTTGTTATTTATTTTAAATGGGTCGTTTCCATATTTATATTTTCCCTGGAATTTGGCGGCAGTTAGAAGCCGAATACGGACAGATTGATTATTCCTACGCATGAAAAGTTTAGCTTGCAATTTGTGGATGACCCCCTATTTTATTATTTATTTTAAAGGGGTCGTCTCCATATTTAAATATCCCCCGAAGTTTGACGGCAGTTAGAAATCGAATACGGACAGATTGGATATTCCTACGCGTGTTAAACTCAGCTTGCAATTTGTGGATGACCCCCTATTTTATTAGTTATTTTAAAGGGGTCGTCTCCATATTTATATTTTTATTGGAGTTTAACGGCAGTTTGAAATCGAATACGGACTGATTGGTTATTCCTACGCATGATAAGTTCAGCTTGCAATTTGTGGATGACCCCCTATGTTATTATTTATTTTAAAGGGGTCGTCTCCATATTTATATTTACCCCGAAGTTTTTTAACAGTTAGAAGGCGAATACGGACAGATTGGAGATTCCTACGCATGAGAAGTTTAGCTTGCAATTTGTTGATGACCCCCTATCTTATTATTTATTTTAAGGGGGTCGTCTCCATATTTAAATTTCCCCCGAAGTTTGACGGCAGTTAGAAGGCGAATACGTACAGATTAGATATTCCTAAACATGAGAAGTTCAGATGGCAATTTGTGGATGGCCCCCTATCTTATTATTTATTTTAAGGGGGTCGTCTCCATATTTAAATTTCCCCCGAAGTTTGTCGGCAGTTAGAAATCGAATACGGACATATTAGATATTCCTACGCATGATAAGTTCAGCTTGCAATTTGTGGATGACCCCCTATCTTATTATTTATTTTAAAGGGGTCGTCTCCATATTTAAATTTACCCCGAAGTTTGGCAACAGTTCGAAGGCGAATGCGGACAGATCGGATATTTCTACGCATGAGAAGTTCAGCTTGCAATTTGTTGATGACCCCCTATCTTATTATTTATTTTAAGGGGGTCGTCTCCATATTTAAATTTCCCCCGAAGTTTGAAGGCAGTTAGAAATCGAATACTTACAGATTGGATATTCCTACGCATGATAAGTTCAGCTTGCAATTTGTGGATGACCCCCTATCTTATTATTTATTTTAAAGGGGTCGTCTCCATATTTAAATTTCCCCCGAAGTTTGACGGCAGTTAGAAATCGAATACGGACAGATTGGATATTCCTACGCATGAGAAGTTCAGCTTGCAATTTGTGGATGACACCCTATCTTAATATTTATTTTAAAGGTGTCGTCTCAATATTTATATTTTTCCTGGAGTTTAACGGCAGTTAGAAATCGAATACGGACTGATTGGTTATTCCTACGCATGATAAGTTCAGCTTGCAATTTGTGGATGACCCCCTATCTTATTATTTATTTTAAAGGGGTCGTCTCCATATTTATATTTCCCCTGAAGTTTGGCGTCAGTTAGAAGGCGAATACGCACAGATTGGATATTCCTATGCATGACAAGTTTAGCTTGCAATTTGTGGATGACCCGGACAGATTGGATAATCCTACGCGTGTTAAACTCAGCTTGCAATTTGTGGATGACCCCCTATTTTATTAGTTATTTTAAAGGGGTCGTCTCCATATTTATATTTTTATTGGAGTTTAACGGCAGTTTGAAATCGAATACGGACTGATTGGTTATTCCTACGCATGATAAGTTCAGCTTGCAATTTGTGGATGACCCCCTATGTTATTATTTATTTTAAAGGGGTCGTCTCCATATTTATATTTACTCCGAAGTTTTTTAACAGTTAGAAGGCGAATACGGACAGATTGGAGATTCCTACGCATGAGAAGTTCAGCTTGCAATTTGTTGATGACCCCCTATCTTATTATTTATTTTAAGGGGGTCGTCTCCATTTTTAAATTTCCCCCGAAGTTTGACGGCAGTTAGAAATCGAATACGGACAGATTGGATATTCCTACGCATGATAAGTTCAGCTTGCAATTTGTGGATGACCCCCTATTTTATTATTTATTTTAAAGGGGTCGTCTCCACATTTAAATTTCCCCCGAAGTTTGACGGCAGTTAGAAATCGAATGCGGACAGATCGGATATTTCAACGCAATTAGCCGTTCAGCTTGCAATTTGTGGATGGCCCCCTATCTTATTATTTATTTTAAGGGGGTCGTCTCCATATTTAAATTTCCCCCGAAGTTTGACGGCAGTTAGAAATTGAATACGGACAGATTGGATTTTCCTAAGCATGAGAAGTTCAGATGGCAATTTGTGGATGGCCCCCTATCTTATTATTTATTTTAAGGGGGTCGTCTCCATATTTAAATTTCCCCCGAAGTTTGACGGCAGTTAGAAATCGAATACGGACAGATTGGATATGCCTACGCATGATAAGTTCAGCTTGCAATTTGTGGATGACCCCCTATGTTATTATTTATTTTAAAGGGGTCGTCTCCATATTTATATTTACCCCGAAGTTTTTTAACAGTTAGAAGGCGAATACGGACAGATTGGAGATTCCTACGCATGAGAAGTTCAGCTTGCAATTTGTTGATGACCCCCTATCTTATTATTTATTTTAAGGGGGTCGTCTCCATATTTAAATTTCCCCCGAAGTTTGACGGCAGTTAGAAATCGAATGCGGACAGATCGGATATTTCAACGAAATTAGCCGTTCAGCTTGCAATTTGTGGATGGCCCCCTATCTTATTATTTATTTTAAGGGGGTCGTCTCCATATTTAAATTTCCCCCGAAGTTTGACGGCAGTTAGAAATCGAATACGGACAGATTGGATATTCCTACGCATGATAAGTTCAGCTTGCAATTTGTTGATGACCCCCTATCTTATTATTTATTTTAAGGGGGTCGTCTCCATATTTAAATTTCCCCCGAAGTTTGACGGCAGTTAGAAATCGAATACGGACAGATTGGATATTCCTACGCATGATAAGTTCAGCTTGCAATTTGTGGATGACCCCCTATTTTATTATTTATTTTAAAGGGGTCGTCTCCATATTTAAATTTCCCCCGAAGTTTGACGGCAGTTAGAAATCGAATGCGGACAGATCGGATATTCCTAAGCATGATAAGTTCAGCTTGCAATTTGTGGATGACCCCCTATCTTATTATTTATTTTAAAGGGGTCGTCTCCATATTTATATTTCCCCTGAAGTTTGGCGTCAGTTAGAAGGCGAATACGCACAGATTGGATATTCCTAAGCATGAGAAGTTCAGATGGCAATTTGTGGATGACCCCCTATCTTATTATTTATTTTAAAGGGGTCGTCTCCATATTTAAATTTACCCCGAAGTTTGGCGGCAGTTAGATGGCGAATACGGACAGATCGGATATTCCTACGCGGATTCTTCCGCGAATCGGATTTCCTGCACTCCATAGTTAAATTCATCTTGGAGTTTGTAAATGACATCCTATCTTGTTATTTATTTTAAATAAGTCGTTTCCATATTTATATTTTCCCTGGAATTTGGCGGCAGTTAGAAGCCGAATACGGACAGATTGATTATTCCTACGCATGAAAAGTTTAGCTTGCAATTTGTGGATGACCCCCTATTTTATTATTTATTTTAAAGGGGTCGTCTCCATATTTAAATATCCCCTGAAGTTTGACGGCAGTTAGAAATCGAATACGGACAGATTGGATATTCCTACGCGTGTTAAACTCAGCTTGCAATTTGTGGATGACCCCCTATTTTATTAGTTATTTTAAAGGGGTCGTCTCCATATTTATATTTTTATTGGAGTTTAACGGCAGTTTGAAATCGAATACGGACTGATTGGTTATTCCTACGCATGATAAGTTCAGCTTGCAATTTGTGGATGACCCCCTATGTTATTATTTATTTTAAAGGGGTCGTCTCCATATTTATATTTACCCCGAAGTTTTTTAACAGTTAGAAGGCGAATACGGACAGATTGGAGATTCCTACGCATGAGAAGTTTAACTTGCAATTTGTTGATGACCCCCTATCTTATTATTTATTTTAAGGGGGTCGTCTCCATATTTAAATTTCCCCCGAAGTTTGACGGCAGTTAGAAGGCGAATACGCACAGATTGGATATTCCTAAACATGAGAAGTTCAGATGGCAATTTGTGGATGGCCCCCTATCTTATTATTTATTTTAAGGGGGTCGTCTCCATATTTAAATTTCCCCCGAAGTTTGTCGGCAGTTAGAAATCGAATACGGACATATTAGATATTCCTACGCATGATAAGTTCAGCTTGCAATTTGTGGATGACCCCCTATCTTATTATTTATTTTAAAGGGGTCGTCTCCATATTTAAATTTACCCCGAAGTTTGGCAACAGTTCGAAGGCGAATGCGGACAGATCGGATATTTCTACGCATGAGAAGTTCAGCTTGCAATTTGTTGATGACCCCCTATCTTATTATTTATTTTAAGGGGGTCGTCTCCATATTTAAATTTCCCCCGAAGTTTGAAGGCAGTTAGAAATCGAATACTTACAGATTGGATATTCCTACGCATGATAAGTTCAGCTTGCAATTTGTGGATGACCCCCTATCTTATTATTTATTTTAAAGGGGTCGTCTCCATATTTAAATTTCCCCCGAAGTTTGACGGCAGTTAGAAATCGAATACGGACAGATTGGATATTCCTACGCATGAGAAGTTCAGCTTGCAATTTGTGGATGACACCCTATCTTAATATTTATTTTAAAGGTGTCGTCTCAATATTTATATTTTTCCTGGAGTTTAACGGCAGTTAGAAATCGAATACGGACTGATTGGTTATTCCTACGCATGATAAGTTCAGCTTGCAATTTGTGGATGACCCCCTATGTTATTATTTATTTTAAAGGGGTCGTCTCCATATTTATATTTACTCCGAAGTTTTTTAACAGTTAGAAGGCGAATACGGACAGATTGGAGATTCCTACGCATGAGAAGTTCAGCTTGCAATTTGTTGATGACCCCCTATCTTATTATTTATTTTAAGGGGGTCGTCTCCATATTTAAATTTCCCCCGAAGTTTGACGGCAGTTAGAAATAGAATGCGGACAGATCGGATATTTCAACGAAATTAGCCGTTCAGCTTGCAATTTGTGGATGGCCCCCTATCTTATTATTTATTTTAAGGGGGTCGTCTCCATATTTAAATTTCCCCCGAAGTTTGACGGCAGTTAGAAATCGAATACGGACAGATTGGATATTCCTACGCATGATAAGTTCAGCTTGCAATTTGTTGATGACCCCCTATCTTATTATTTATTTTAAGGGGGTCGTCTCCATATTTAAATTTCCCCCGAAGTTTGACGGCAGTTAGAAATCGAATACGGACAGATTGGATATTCCTACGCATGATAAGTTCAGCTTGCAATTTGTGGATGACCCCCTATCTTATTATTTATTTTAAAGGGGTCGTCTCCATATTTAAATTTCCCCCGAAGTTTGACGGCAGTTAGAAATTGAATACGGACAGATTGAATATTCCTAAGCATGATAAGTTCAGCTTGCAATTTGTGGATGACCCCCTTTCTTATTATTTATTTTAAAGGGGTCGTCTCCATATTTATATTTCCCCTGAAGTTTGGCGTCAGTTAGAAGGCGAATACCCACAGATTGGATTTTCCTAAGCATGAGAAGTTCAGATGGCAATTTGTGGATGGCCCCCTATCTTATTATTTATTTTAAGGGGGTCGTCTCCATATTTAAATTTCCCCCGAAGTTTGACGGCAGTTAGAAATCGAATGCGGACAGATCGGATATTCGTAAGCCTGACAAGTTCAGATTGCAATTTGTGGATGACCCCCTATCTTATTATTTATTTTAAAGGGGTCGTCTCCATATTTAAATTTACCCCGAAGTTTGGCGGCAGTTAGATGGCGAATACGGACAGATCGGATATTCCTACGCGGATTCTTCCGCGAATCGGATTTCCTGCACTCCATAGTTAAATTCATCTTGGAGTTTGTAAATGACATCCTATCTTGTTATTTATTTTAAATGGGTCGTTACATATTTATATTTTCCCTGGAATTTGGTGGCAGTTAGAAGCCGAATACGGACAGATTGATTATTCCTACGCATGAAAAGTTCAGTTTGCAATTTGTGGATGACCCCTTATCTTGTTATTTAATTTAAAGGAGTCGTCTCCATATTTAAATTTACCCCGAAGTTTAGGAACAGTTCGAAGGCGAATGCGGACAGATCGGATATTTCTACGCAAAAGAAGTTCAGCTTGCAATTTGTTGATGACCCCCTATCTTATTATTTATTTTAAGGGGGTCGTCTCCATATTTAAATTTCCCCCGAAGTTTGACGGCAGTTAGAAATCGAATACGGACAGATTGGATATTCCTACGCATGATAAGTTCAGCTTGCAATTTGTGGATGACCCCCTATTTTATTATTTATTTTAAAGGGGTCGTCTCCACATTTAAATTTCCCCCGAAGTTTGACGGCAGTTAGAAATCGAATGCGGACAGATCGGATATTTCAACGCAATTAGCCGTTCAGCTTGCAATTTGTGGATGGCCCCCTATCTTATTATTTATTTTAAGGGGGTCGTCTCCATATTTAAATTTCCCCCGAAGTTTGACGGCAGTTAGAAATCGAATACGGACAGATTGGATATTCCTACGCATGATAAGTTCAGCTTGCAATTTGTGGATGACCCCCTATCTTATTATTTATTTTAAAGGGGTCGTCTCCATATTTAAATTTCCCCCGAAGTTTGACGGCAGTTAGAAATTGAATACGGACAGATTGAATATTCCTAAGCATGATAAGTTCAGCTTGCAATTTGTGGATGACCCCCTATGTTATTATTTATTTTAAAGGGGTCGTCTCCATATTTATATTTCCCCTGAAGTTTGGCGTCAGTTAGAAGGCGAATACGCACAGATTGGATATTCCTAAGCATGAGAAGTTCAGATGGCAATTTGTGGATGGCCCCCTATCTTATTATTTATTTTAAGGGGGTCGTCTCCATATTTAAATTTCCCCCGAAGTTTGTCGGCAGTTAGAAATCGAATACGGACAGATTAGATATTCCTACGCATGATAAGTTCAGCTTGCAATTTGTGGATGACCCCCTATCTTATTATTTATTTTAAAGGGGTCGTCTCCATATTTATATTTCCCCTGAAGTTTGGCGTCAGTTAGAAGGCGAATACGCACAGATTGGATATTCCTATGCATGACAAGTTTAGCTTGCAATTTGTGGATGACCCGGACAGATTGGATAATCCTACGCGTGTTAAACTCAGCTTGCAATTTGTGGATGACCCCCTATTTTATTAGTTATTTTAAAGGGGTCGTCTCCATATTTATATTTTTATTGGAGTTTAACGGCAGTTTGAAATCGAATACGGACTGATTGGTTATTCCTACGCATGATAAGTTCAGCTTGCAATTTGTGGATGACCCCCTATGTTATTATTTATTTTAAAGGGGTCGTCTCCATATTTATATTTACTCCGAAGTTTTTTAACAGTTAGAAGGCGAATACGGACAGATTGGAGATTCCTACGCATGAGAAGTTCAGCTTGCAATTTGTTGATGACCCCCTATCTTATTATTTATTTTAAGGGGGTCGTCTCCATATTTAAATTTCCCCCGAAGTTTGACGGCAGTTAGAAATAGAATGCGGACAGATCGGATATTTCAACGAAATTAGCCGTTCAGCTTGCAATTTGTGGATGGCCCCCTATCTTATTATTTATTTTAAGGGGGTCGTCTCCATATTTAAATTTCCCCCGAAGTTTGACGGCAGTTAGAAATCGAATACGGACAGATTGGATATTCCTACGCATGATAAGTTCAGCTTGCAATTTGTTGATGACCCCCTATCTTATTATTTATTTTAAGGGGGTCGTCTCCATATTTAAATTTCCCCCGAAGTTTGACGGCAGTTAGAAATCGAATACGGACAGATTGGATATTCCTACGCATGATAAGTTCAGCTTGCAATTTGTGGATGACCCCCTATTTTATTATTTATTTTAAAGGGGTCGTCTCCATATTTAAATTTCCCCCGAAGTTTGACGGCAGTTAGAAATCGAATGCGGACAGATCGGATATTCCTAAGCATGATAAGTTCAGCTTGCAATTTGAGGATGACCCCCTATCTTATTATTTATTTTAAAGGGGTCGTCTCCATATTTATATTTCCCCTGAAGTTTGGCGTCAGTTAGAAGGCGAATACGCACAGATTGGATATTCCTATGCATGACAAGTTTAGCTTGCAATTTGTGGATGACCCGGACAGATTGGATAATCCTACGCGTGTTAAACTCAGCTTGCAATTTGTGGATGACCCCCTATTTTATTAGTTATTTTAAAGGGGTCGTCTCCATATTTATATTTTTATTGGAGTTTAACGGCAGTTTGAAATCGAATACGGACTGATTGGTTATTCCTACGCATGATAAGTTCAGCTTGCAATTTGTGGATGACCCCCTATGTTATTATTTATTTTAAAGGGGTCGTCTCCATATTTATATTTACCCCGAAGTTTTTTAACAGTTAGAAGGCGAATACGGACAGATTGGAGATTCCTACGCATGAGAAGTTCAGCTTGCAATTTGTTGATGACCCCCTATCTTATTATTTATTTTAAGGGGGTCGTCTCCATATTTAAATTTCCCCCGAAGTTTGACGGCAGTTAGAAATCGAATGCGGACAGATCGGATATTTCAACGAAATTAGCCGTTCAGCTTGCAATTTGTGGATGGCCCCCTATCTTATTATTTATGTTAAGGGGGTCGTCTCCATATTTAAATTTCCCCTGAAGTTTGACGGCAGTTAGAAATCGAATGCGGACAGATCGGATATTCCTAAGCATGATAAGTTCAGCTTGCAATTTGAGGATGACCCCCTATCTTATTATTTATTTTAAAGGGGTCGTCTCCATATTTATATTTCCCGGATATTCCTAAGCATGATAAGTTCAGCTTGCAATTTGCGGATGACCCCCTATCTTATTATTTATTTTAAAGGGGTCGTCTCCATATTTATATTTCCCCTGAAGTTTGGCGTCAGTTAGAAGGCGAATACGCACAGATTGGATATTCCTATGCATGACAAGTTTAGCTTGCAATTTGTGGATGACCCGGACAGATTGGATAATCCTACGCGTGTTAAACTCAGCTTGCAATTTGTGGATGACCCCCTATTTTATTAGTTATTTTAAAGGGGTCGTCTCCATATTCATATTTTTATTGGAGTTTAACGGCAGTTTGAAATCGAATACGGACTGATTGGTTATTCCTACGCATGATAAGTTCAGCTTGCAATTTGTGGATGACCCCCTATGTTATTATTTATTTTAAAGGGGTCGTCTCCATATTTATATTTACCCCGAAGTTTTTTAACAGTTAGAAGGCGAATACGGACAGATTGGAGATTCCTACGCATGAGAAGTTCAGCTTGCAATTTGTTGATGACCCCCTATCTTATTATTTATTTTAAGGGGGTCGTCTCCATATTTAAATTTCCCCCGAAGTTTGACGGCAGTTAGAAATCGAATGCGGACAGATCGGATATTTCAACGAAATTAGCCGTTCAGCTTGCAATTTGTGGATGGCCCCCTATCTTATTATTTATTTTAAGGGGGTCGTCTCCATATTTAAATTTCCCCCGAAGTTTGACGGCAGTTAGAAATCGAATGCGGACAGATCGGATATTCGTAAGCCTGACAAGTTCAGATTGCAATTTGTGGATGACCCCCTATCTTATTATTTATTTTAAAGGGGTCGTCTCCATATTTAAATTTACCCCGAAGTTTGGCGGCAGTTAGATGGCGAATACGGACAGATCGGATATTCCTACGCGGATTCTTCCGCGAATCGGATTTCCTGCACTCCATAGTTAAATTCATCTTGGAGTTTGTAAATGACATCCTATCTTGTTATTTATTTTAAATGGGTCGTTACATATTTATATTTTCCCTGGAATTTGGTGGCAGTTAGAAGCCGAATACGGACAGATTGATTATTCCTACGCATGAAAAGTTCAGTTTGCAATTTGTGGATGACCCCTTATCTTGTTATTTAATTTAAAGGAGTCGTCTCCATATTTAAATTTACCCCGAAGTTTAGCAACAGTTCGAAGGCGAATGCGGACAGATCGGATATTTCTACGCAAAAGAAGTTCAGCTTGCAATTTGTTGATGACCCCCTATCTTATTATTTATTTTAAGGGGGTCGTCTCCATATTTAAATTTCCCCCGAAGTTTGACGGCAGTTAGAAATCGAATACGGACAGATTGGATATTCCTACGCATGATAAGTTCAGCTTGCAATTTGTGGATGACCCCCTATTTTATTATTTATTTTAAAGGGGTCGTCTCCACATTTAAATTTCCCCCGAAGTTTGACGGCAGTTAGAAATCGAATGCGGACAGATCGGATATTTCAACGCAATTAGCCGTTCAGCTTGCAATTTGTGGATGGCCCCCTATCTTATTATTTATTTTAAGGGGGTCGTCTCCATATTTAAATTTCCCCCGAAGTTTGACGGCAGTTAGAAATCGAATACGGACAGATTGGATATTCCTACGCATGATAAGTTCAGCTTGCAATTTGTGGATGACCCCCTATCTTATTATTTATTTTAAAGGGGTCGTCTCCATATTTAAATTTCCCCCGAAGTTTGACGGCAGTTAGAAATTGAATACGGACAGATTGAATATTCCTAAGCATGATAAGTTCAGCTTGCAATTTGTGGATGACCCCCTTTTTTATTATTTATTTTAAAGGGGTCGTCTCCATATTTATATTTCCCCTGAAGTTTGGCGTCAGTTAGAAGGCGAATACCCACAGATTGGATTTTCCTAAGCATGAGAAGTTCAGATGGCAATTTGTGGATGGCCCCCTATCTTATTATTTATTTTAAGGGGGTCGTCTCCATATTTAAATTTCCCCCGAAGTTTGACGGCAGTTAGAAATCGAATACGGACAGATTGGATATGCCTACGCATGATAAGTTCAGCTTGCAATTTGTGGATGACCCCCTATGTTATTATTTATTTTAAAGGGGTCGTCTCCATATTTATATTTACCCCGAAGTTTTTTAACAGTTAGAAGGCGAATACGGACAGATTGGAGATTCCTACGCATGAGAAGTTCAGCTTGCAATTTGTTGATGACCCCCTATCTTATTATTTATTTTAAGGGGGTCGTCTCCATATTTAAATTTCCCCCGAAGTTTGACGGCAGTTAGAAATCGAATGCGGACAGATCGGATATTTCAACGAAATTAGCCGTTCAGCTTGCAATTTGTGGATGGCCCCCTATCTTATTATTTATTTTAAGGGGGTCGTCTCCATATTTAAATTTCCCCCGAAGTTTGACGGCAGTTAGAAATCGAATACGGACAGATTGGATATTCCTACGCATGATAAGTTCAGCTTGCAATTTGTTGATGACCCCCTATCTTATTATTTATTTTAAGGGGGTCGTCTCCATATTTAAATTTCCCCCGAAGTTTGACGGCAGTTAGAAATCGAATACGGACAGATTGGATATTCCTACGCATGATAAGTTCAGCTTGCAATTTGTGGATGACCCCCTATTTTATTATTTATTTTAAAGGGGTCGTCTCCATATTTAAATTTCCCCCGAAGTTTGACGGCAGTTAGAAATCGAATGCGGACAGATCGGATATTCCTAAGCATGATAAGTTCAGCTTGCAATTTGTGGATGACCCCCTATCTTATTATTTATTTTAAAGGGGTCGTCTCCATATTTATATTTCCCCTGAAGTTTGGCGTCAGTTAGAAGGCGAATACGCACAGATTGGATATTCCTAAGCATGAGAAGTTCAGATGGCAATTTGTGGATGACCCCCTATCTTATTATTTATTTTAAAGGGGTCGTCTCCATATTTAAATTTACCCCGAAGTTTGGCGGCAGTTAGATGGCGAATACGGACAGATCGGATATTCCTACGCGGATTCTTCCGCGAATCGGATTTCCTGCACTCCATAGTTAAATTCATCTTGGAGTTTGTAAATGACATCCTATCTTGTTATTTATATTAAATGGGTCGTTTCCATATTTATATTTTCCCTGGAATTTGGCGGCAGTTAGAAGCCGAATACGGACAGATTGATTATTCCTACGCATGAAAAGTTCAGTTTGCAATTTGTGGATGACCCCTTAGCTTGTTATTTAATTTAAAGGAGTCGTCTCCATATTTAAATTTACCCCGAAGTTTAGCAACAGTTCGAAGGCGAATGCGGACAGATCGGATATTTCTACGCAAAAGAAGTTCAGCTTGCAATTTGTTGATGACCCCCTATCTTATTATTTATTTTAAGGGGGTCGTCTCCATATTTAAATTTCCCCCGAAGTTTGACGGCAGTTAGAAATCGAATACGGACAGATTGGATATTCCTACGCATGATAAGTTCAGCTTGCAATTTGTGGATGACCCCCTATTTTATTATTTATTTTAAAGGGGTCGTCTCCACATTTAAATTTCCCCCGAAGTTTGACGGCAGTTAGAAATCGAATGCGGACAGATCGGATATTTCAACGCAATTAGCCGTTCAGCTTGCAATTTGTGGATGGCCCCCTATCTTATTATTTATTTTAAGGGGGTCGTCTCCATATTTAAATTTCCCCCGAAGTTTGACGGCAGTTAGAAATCGAATACGGACAGATTGGATATTCCTACGCATGATAAGTTCAGCTTGCAATTTGTGGATGACCCCCTATCTTATTATTTATTTTAAAGGGGTCGTCTCCATATTTAAATTTCCCCCGAAGTTTGACGGCAGTTAGAAATTGAATACGGACAGATTGAATATTCCTAAGCATGATAAGTTCAGCTTGCAATTTGTGGATGACCCCCTTTCTTATTATTTATTTTAAAGGGGTCGTCTCCATATTTATATTTCCCCTGAAGTTTGGCGTCAGTTAGAAGGCGAATACCCACAGATTGGATTTTCCTAAGCATGAGAAGTTCAGATGGCAATTTGTGGATGGCCCCCTATCTTATTATTTATTTTAAGGGGGTCGTCTCCATATTTAAATTTCCCCCGAAGTTTGACGGCAGTTAGAAATCGAATACGGACAGATTGGATATGCCTACGCATGATAAGTTCAGCTTGCAATTTGTGGATGACCCCCTATGTTATTATTTATTTTAAAGGGGTCGTCTCCATATTTATATTTACCCCGAAGTTTTTTAACAGTTAGAAGGCGAATACGGACAGATTGGAGATTCCTACGCATGAGAAGTTAAGCTTGCAATTTGTTGATGACCCCCTATCTTATTATTTATTTTAAGGGGGTCGTCTCCATATTTAAATTTCCCCCGAAGTTTGACGGCAGTTAGAAATCGAATGCGGACAGATCGGATATTTCAACGAAATTAGCCGTTCAGCTTGCAATTTGTGGATGGCCCCCTATCTTATTATTTATTTTAAGGGGGTCGTCTCCATATTTAAATTTCCCCCGAAGTTTGACGGCAGTTAGAAATCGAATACGGACAGATTGGATATTCCTACGCATGATAAGTTCAGCTTGCAATTTGTTGATGACCCCCTATCTTATTATTTATTTTAAGGGGGTCGTCTCCATATTTAAATTTCCCCCGAAGTTTGACGGCAGTTAGAAATCGAATACGGACAGATTGGATATTCCTACGCATGATAAGTTCAGCTTGCAATTTGTGGATGACCCCCTATTTTATTATTTATTTTAAAGGGGTCGTCTCCATATTTAAATTTCCCCCGAAGTTTGACGGCAGTTAGAAATCGAATGCGGACAGATCGGATATTCCTAAGCATGATAAGTTCAGCTTGCAATTTGTGGATGACCCCCTATCTTATTATTTATTTTAAAGGGGTCGTCTCCATATTTATATTTCCCCTGAAGTTTGGCGTCAGTTAGAAGGCGAATACGCACAGATTGGATATTCCTAAGCATGAGAAGTTCAGATGGCAATTTGTGGATGACCCCCTATCTTATTATTTATTTTAAAGGGGTCGTCTCCATATTTAAATTTACCCCGAAGTTTGGCGGCAGTTAGATGGCGAATACGGACAGATCGGATATTCCTACGCGGATTCTTCCGCGAATCGGATTTCCTGCACTCCATAGTTAAATTCATCTTGGAGTTTGTAAATGACATCCTATCTTGTTATTTATTTTAAATGGGTCGTTTCCATATTTATATTTTCCCTGGAATTTGGCGGCAGTTAGAAGCCGAATACGGACAGATTGATTATTCCTACGCATGAAAAGTTCAGTTTGCAATTTGTGGATGACCCCTTATCTTGTTATTTAATTTAAAGGAGTCGTCTCCATATTTAAATTTACCCCGAAGTTTAGCAACAGTTCGAAGGCGAATGCGGACAGATCGGATATTTCTACGCAAAAGAAGTTCAGCTTGCAATTTGTTGATGACCCCCTATCTTATTATTTATTTTAAGGGGGTCGTCTCCATATTTAAATTTCCCCCGAAGTTTGACGGCAGTTAGAAATCGAATACGGACAGATTGGATATTCCTACGCAT
Organism: Troglohyphantes excavatus; assembly: GCA_963932185.1. NCBI lineage: Eukaryota > Metazoa > Arthropoda > Arachnida > Araneae > Linyphiidae > Troglohyphantes > Troglohyphantes excavatus. The sequence continues at coordinate 16,189,823 of OZ010673.1, forward strand.
GATAAGTTCAGCTCGCAATTTGTGGATGACCCCCTATTTTATTATTTATTTTAAAGGGGTCGTCTCCACATTTAAATTTCCCCCGAAGTTTGACGGCAGTTAGAAATCGAATGCGGACAGATCGGATATTTCAACGCAATTAGCCGTTCAGCTTGCAATTTGTGGATGGCCCCCTATCTTATTATTTATGTTAAGGGGGTCGTCTCCATATTTAAATTTCCCCCGAAGTTTGACGGCAGTTAGAAATCGAATGCGGACAGATCGGATATTCCTAAGCATGATAAGTTCAGCTTGCAATTTGAGGATGACCCCCTATCTTATTATTTATTTTAAAGGGGTCGTCTCCATATTTATATTTCCCGGATATTCCTAAGCATGATAAGTTCAGCTTGCAATTTGCGGATGACCCCCTATCTTATTATTTATTTTAAAGGGGTCGTCTCCATATTTATATTTCCCCTGAAGTTTGGCGTCAGTTAGAAGGCGAATACGCACAGATTGGATATTCCTATGCATGACAAGTTTAGCTTGCAATTTGTGGATGACCCGGACAGATTGGATAATCCTACGCGTGTTAAACTCAGCTTGCAATTTGTGGATGACCCCCTATTTTATTAGTTATTTTAAAGGGGTCGTCTCCATATTCATATTTTTATTGGAGTTTAACGGCAGTTTGAAATCGAATACGGACTGATTGGTTATTCCTACGCATGATAAGTTCAGCTTGCAATTTGTGGATGACCCCCTATGTTATTATTTATTTTAAAGGGGTCGTCTCCATATTTATATTTACCCCGAAGTTTTTTAACAGTTAGAAGGCGAATACGGACAGATTGGAGATTCCTACGCATGAGAAGTTCAGCTTGCAATTTGTTGATGACCCCCTATCTTATTATTTATTTTAAGGGGGTCGTCTCCATATTTAAATTTCCCCCGAAGTTTGACGGCAGTTAGAAATCGAATGCGGACAGATCGGATAATTCAACGAAATTAGCCGTTCAGCTTGCAATTTGTGGATGGCCCCCTATCTTATTATTTATTTTAAGGGGGTCGTCTCCATATTTAAATTTCCCCCGAAGTTTGACGGCAGTTAGAAATCGAATGCGGACAGATCGGATATTCGTAAGCCTGACAAGTTCAGATTGCAATTTGTGGATGACCCCCTATCTTATTATTTATTTTAAAGGGGTCGTCTCCATATTTAAATTTACCCCGAAGTTTGGCGGCAGTTAGATGGCGAATACGGACAGATCGGATATTCCTACGCGGATTCTTCCGCGAATCGGATTTCCTGCACTCCATAGTTAAATTCATCTTGGAGTTTGTAAATGACATCCTATCTTGTTATTTATTTTAAATGGGTCGTTACATATTTATATTTTCCCTGGAATTTGGTGGCAGTTAGAAGCCGAATACGGACAGATTGATTATTCCTACGCATGAAAAGTTCAGTTTGCAATTTGTGGATGACCCCTTATCTTGTTATTTAATTTAAAGGAGTCGTCTCCATATTTAAATTTACCCCGAAGTTTAGCAACAGTTCGAAGGCGAATGCGGACAGATCGGATATTTCTACGCAAAAGAAGTTCAGCTTGCAATTTGTTGATGACCCCCTATCTTATTATTTATTTTAAGGGGGTCGTCTCCATATTTAAATTTCCCCCGAAGTTTGACGGCAGTTAGAAATCGAATACGGACAGATTGGATATTCCTACGCATGATAAGTTCAGCTTGCAATTTGTGGATGACCCCCTATTTTATTATTTATTTTAAAGGGGTCGTCTCCACATTTAAATTTCCCCCGAAGTTTGACGGCAGTTAGAAATCGAATGCGGACAGATCGGATATTTCAACGCAATTAGCCGTTCAGCTTGCAATTTGTGGATGGCCCCCTATCTTATTATTTATTTTAAGGGGGTCGTCTCCATATTTAAATTTCCCCCGAAGTTTGACGGCAGTTAGAAATCGAATACGGACAGATTGGATATTCCTACGCATGATAAGTTCAGCTTGCAATTTGTGGATGACCCCCTATCTTATTATTTATTTTAAAGGGGTCGTCTCCATATTTAAATTTCCCCCGAAGTTTGACGGCAGTTAGAAATTGAATACGGACAGATTGAATATTCCTAAGCATGATAAGTTCAGCTTGCAATTTGTGGATGACCCCCTTTCTTATTATTTATTTTAAAGGGGTCGTCTCCATATTTATATTTCCCCTGAAGTTTGGCGTCAGTTAGAAGGCGAATACCCACAGATTGGATTTTCCTAAGCATGAGAAGTTCAGATGGCAATTTGTGGATGGCCCCCTATCTTATTATTTATTTTAAGGGGGTCGTCTCCATATTTAAATTTCCCCCGAAGTTTGACGGCAGTTAGAAATCGAATACGGACAGATTGGATATGCCTACGCATGATAAGTTCAGCTTGCAATTTGTGGATGACCCCCTATGTTATTATTTATTTTAAAGGGGTCGTCTCCATATTTATATTTACCCCGAAGTTTTTTAACAGTTAGAAGGCGAATACGGACAGATTGGAGATTCCTACGCATGAGAAGTTCAGCTTGCAATTTGTTGATGACCCCCTATCTTATTATTTATTTTAAGGGGGTCGTCTCCATATTTAAATTTCCCCCGAAGTTTGACGGCAGTTAGAAATCGAATGCGGACAGATCGGATATTTCAACGAAATTAGCCGTTCAGCTTGCAATTTGTGGATGGCCCCCTATCTTATTATTTATTTTAAGGGGGTCGTCTCCATATTTAAATTTCCCCCGAAGTTTGACGGCAGTTAGAAATCGAATACGGACAGATTGGATATTCCTACGCATGATAAGTTCAGCTTGCAATTTGTTGATGACCCCCTATCTTATTATTTATTTTAAGGGGGTCGTCTCCATATTTAAATTTCCCCCGAAGTTTGACGGCAGTTAGAAATCGAATACGGACAGATTGGATATTCCTACGCATGATAAGTTCAGCTTGCAATTTGTGGATGACCCCCTATTTTATTATTTATTTTAAAGGGGTCGTCTCCATATTTAAATTTCCCCCGAAGTTTGACGGCAGTTAGAAATCGAATGCGGACAGATCGGATATTCCTAAGCATGATAAGTTCAGCTTGCAATTTGTGGATGACCCCCTATCTTATTATTTATTTTAAAGGGGTCGTCTCCATATTTATATTTCCCCTGAAGTTTGGCGTCAGTTAGAAGGCGAATACGCACAGATTGGATATTCCTAAGCATGAGAAGTTCAGATGGCAATTTGTGGATGACCCCCTATCTTATTATTTATTTTAAAGGGGTCGTCTCCATATTTAAATTTACCCCGAAGTTTGGCGGCAGTTAGATGGCGAATACGGACAGATCGGATATTCCTACGCGGATTCTTCCGCGAATCGGATTTCCTGCACTCCATAGTTAAATTCATCTTGGAGTTTGTAAATGACATCCTATCTTGTTATTTATATTAAATGGGTCGTTTCCATATTTATATTTTCCCTGGAATTTGGCGGCAGTTAGAAGCCGAATACGGACAGATTGATTATTCCTACGCATGAAAAGTTCAGTTTGCAATTTGTGGATGACCCCTTAGCTTGTTATTTAATTTAAAGGAGTCGTCTCCATATTTAAATTTACCCCGAAGTTTAGCAACAGTTCGAAGGCGAATGCGGACAGATCGGATATTTCTACGCAAAAGAAGTTCAGCTTGCAATTTGTTGATGACCCCCTATCTTATTATTTATTTTAAGGGGGTCGTCTCCATATTTAAATTTCCCCCGAAGTTTGACGGCAGTTAGAAATCGAATACGGACAGATTGGATATTCCTACGCATGATAAGTTCAGCTTGCAATTTGTGGATGACCCCCTATTTTATTATTTATTTTAAAGGGGTCGTCTCCACATTTAAATTTCCCCCGAAGTTTGACGGCAGTTAGAAATCGAATGCGGACAGATCGGATATTTCAACGCAATTAGCCGTTCAGCTTGCAATTTGTGGATGGCCCCCTATCTTATTATTTATTTTAAGGGGGTCGTCTCCATATTTAAATTTCCCCCGAAGTTTGACGGCAGTTAGAAATCGAATACGGACAGATTGGATATTCCTACGCATGATAAGTTCAGCTTGCAATTTGTGGATGACCCCCTATCTTATTATTTATTTTAAAGGGGTCGTCTCCATATTTAAATTTCCCCCGAAGTTTGACGGCAGTTAGAAATTGAATACGGACAGATTGAATATTCCTAAGCATGATAAGTTCAGCTTGCAATTTGTGGATGACCCCCTTTCTTATTATTTATTTTAAAGGGGTCGTCTCCATATTTATATTTCCCCTGAAGTTTGGCGTCAGTTAGAAGGCGAATACCCACAGATTGGATTTTCCTAAGCATGAGAAGTTCAGATGGCAATTTGTGGATGGCCCCCTATCTTATTATTTATTTTAAGGGGGTCGTCTCCATATTTAAATTTCCCCCGAAGTTTGACGGCAGTTAGAAATCGAATACGGACAGATTGGATATGCCTACGCATGATAAGTTCAGCTTGCAATTTGTGGATGACCCCCTATGTTATTATTTATTTTAAAGGGGTCGTCTCCATATTTATATTTACCCCGAAGTTTTTTAACAGTTAGAAGGCGAATACGGACAGATTGGAGATTCCTACGCATGAGAAGTTAAGCTTGCAATTTGTTGATGACCCCCTATCTTATTATTTATTTTAAGGGGGTCGTCTCCATATTTAAATTTCCCCCGAAGTTTGACGGCAGTTAGAAATCGAATGCGGACAGATCGGATATTTCAACGAAATTAGCCGTTCAGCTTGCAATTTGTGGATGGCCCCCTATCTTATTATTTATTTTAAGGGGGTCGTCTCCATATTTAAATTTCCCCCGAAGTTTGACGGCAGTTAGAAATCGAATACGGACAGATTGGATATTCCTACGCATGATAAGTTCAGCTTGCAATTTGTTGATGACCCCCTATCTTATTATTTATTTTAAGGGGGTCGTCTCCATATTTAAATTTCCCCCGAAGTTTGACGGCAGTTAGAAATCGAATACGGACAGATTGGATATTCCTACGCATGATAAGTTCAGCTTGCAATTTGTGGATGACCCCCTATTTTATTATTTATTTTAAAGGGGTCGTCTCCATATTTAAATTTCCCCCGAAGTTTGACGGCAGTTAGAAATCGAATGCGGACAGATCGGATATTCCTAAGCATGATAAGTTCAGCTTGCAATTTGTGGATGACCCCCTATCTTATTATTTATTTTAAAGGGGTCGTCTCCATATTTATATTTCCCCTGAAGTTTGGCGTCAGTTAGAAGGCGAATACGCACAGATTGGATATTCCTAAGCATGAGAAGTTCAGATGGCAATTTGTGGATGACCCCCTATCTTATTATTTATTTTAAAGGGGTCGTCTCCATATTTAAATTTACCCCGAAGTTTGGCGGCAGTTAGATGGCGAATACGGACAGATCGGATATTCCTACGCGGATTCTTCCGCGAATCGGATTTCCTGCACTCCATAGTTAAATTCATCTTGGAGTTTGTAAATGACATCCTATCTTGTTATTTATTTTAAATGGGTCGTTTCCATATTTATATTTTCCCTGGAATTTGGCGGCAGTTAGAAGCCGAATACGGACAGATTGATTATTCCTACGCATGAAAAGTTCAGTTTGCAATTTGTGGATGACCCCTTATCTTGTTATTTAATTTAAAGGAGTCGTCTCCATATTTAAATTTACCCCGAAGTTTAGCAACAGTTCGAAGGCGAATGCGGACAGATCGGATATTTCTACGCAAAAGAAGTTCAGCTTGCAATTTGTTGATGACCCCCTATCTTATTATTTATTTTAAGGGGGTCGTCTCCATATTTAAATTTCCCCCGAAGTTTGACGGCAGTTAGAAATCGAATACGGACAGATTGGATATTCCTACGCATGATAAGTTCAGCTCGCAATTTGTGGATGACCCCCTATTTTATTATTTATTTTAAAGGGGTCGTCTCCACATTTAAATTTCCCCCGAAGTTTGACGGCAGTTAGAAATCGAATGCGGACAGATCGGATATTTCAACGCAATTAGCCGTTCAGCTTGCAATTTGTGGATGGCCCCCTATCTTATTATTTATTTTAAGGGGGTCGTCTCCATATTTAAATTTCCCCCGAAGTTTGACGGCAGTTAGAAATCGAATACGGACAGATTGGATATTCCTACGCATGATAAGTTCAGCTTGCAATTTGTGGATGACCCCCTATCTTATTATTTATTTTAAAGGGGTCGTCTCCATATTTAAATTTCCCCCGAAGTTTGACGGCAGTTAGAAATTGAATACGGACAGATTGAATATTCCTAAGCATGATAAGTTCAGCTTGCAATTTGTAAATGACATCCTATCTTGTTATTTATTTTAAATGGGTCGTTTCCATATTTATATTTTCCCTGGAATTTGGCGGCAGTTAGAAGCCGAATACGGACAGATTGATTATTCCTACGCATGAAAAGTTTAGCTTGCAATTTGTGGATGACCCCCTATCTTATTATTTATTTTAAAGGGGTCGTCTCCATATTTATATTTACCCCGAAGTTTTTTAACAGTTAGAAGGCGAATACGGACAGATTGGAGATTCCTACGCATGAGAAGTTCAGCTTGCAATTTGTTGATGACCCCCTATCTTATTATTTATTTTAAGGGGGTCGTCTCCATATTTAAATTTCCCCCGAAGTTTGACGGCAGTTAGAAATCGAATGCGGACAGATCGGATATTTCAACGAAATTAGCCGTTCAGCTTGCAATTTGTGGATGGCCCCCTATCTTATTATTTATTTTAAGGGGGTCGTCTCCATATTTAAATTTCCCCCGAAGTTTGACGGCAGTTAGAAATTGAATACGGACAGATTGAATATTCCTAAGCATGATAAGTTCAGCTTGCAATTTGTGGATGACCCCCTTTCTTATTATTTATTTTAAAGGGGTCGTCTCCATATTTATATTTCCCCTGAAGTTTGGCGTCAGTTAGAAGGCGAATACCCACAGATTGGATTTTCCTAAGCATGAGAAGTTCAGATGGCAATTTGTGGATGGCCCCCTATCTTATTATTTATTTTAAGGGGGTCGTCTCCATATTTAAATTTCCCCCGAAGTTTGACGGCAGTTAGAAATCGAATACGGACAGATTGGATATGCCTACGCATGATAAGTTCAGCTTGCAATTTGTGGATGACCCCCTATGTTATTATTTATTTTAAAGGGGTCGTCTCCATATTTATATTTACCCCGAAGTTTTTTAACAGTTAGAAGGCGAATACGGACAGATTGGAGATTCCTACGCATGAGAAGTTCAGCTTGCAATTTGTTGATGACCCCCTATCTTATTATTTATTTTAAGGGGGTCGTCTCCATATTTAAATTTCCCCCGAAGTTTGACGGCAGTTAGAAATCGAATGCGGACAGATCGGATATTTCAACGAAATTAGCCGTTCAGCTTGCAATTTGTGGATGGCCCCCTATCTTATTATTTATTTTAAGGGGGTCGTCTCCATATTTAAATTTCCCCCGAAGTTTGACGGCAGTTAGAAATCGAATACGGACAGATTGGATATTCCTACGCATGATAAGCTCAGCTTGCAATTTGTTGATGACCCCCTATCTTATTATTTATTTTAAGGGGGTCGTCTCCATATTTAAATTTCCCCCGAAGTTTGACGGCAGTTAGAAATCGAATACGGACAGATTGGATATTCCTACGCATGATAAGTTCAGCTTGCAATTTGTGGATGACCCCCTATTTTATTATTTATTTTAAAGGGGTCGTCTCCATATTTAAATTTCCCCCGAAGTTTGACGGCAGTTAGAAATCGAATGCGGACAGATCGGATATTCCTAAGCATGATAAGTTCAGCTTGCAATTTGTGGATGACCCCCTATCTTATTATTTATTTTAAAGGGGTCGTCTCCATATTTATATTTCCCCTGAAGTTTGGCGTCAGTTAGAAGGCGAATACGCACAGATTGGATATTCCTAAGCATGAGAAGTTCAGATGGCAATTTGTGGATGACCCCCTATCTTATTATTTATTTTAAAGGGGTCGTCTCCATATTTAAATTTACCCCGAAGTTTGGCGGCAGTTAGATGGCGAATACGGACAGATCGGATATTCCTACGCGGATTCTTCCGCGAATCGGATTTCCTGCACTCCATAGTTAAATTCATCTTGGAGTTTGTAAATGACATCCTATCTTGTTATTTATATTAAATGGGTCGTTTCCATATTTATATTTTCCCTGGAATTTGGCGGCAGTTAGAAGCCGAATACGGACAGATTGATTATTCCTACGCATGAAAAGTTCAGTTTGCAATTTGTGGATGACCCCTTAGCTTGTTATTTAATTTAAAGGAGTCGTCTCCATATTTAAATTTACCCCGAAGTTTAGCAACAGTTCGAAGGCGAATGCGGACAGATCGGATATTTCTACGCAAAAGAAGTTCAGCTTGCAATTTGTTGATGACCCCCTATCTTATTATTTATTTTAAGGGGGTCGTCTCCATATTTAAATTTCCCCCGAAGTTTGACGGCAGTTAGAAATCGAATACGGACAGATTGGATATTCCTACGCATGATAAGTTCAGCTTGCAATTTGTGGATGACCCCCTATTTTATTATTTATTTTAAAGGGGTCGTCTCCACATTTAAATTTCCCCCGAAGTTTGACGGCAGTTAGAAATCGAATGCGGACAGATCGGATATTTCAACGCAATTAGCCGTTCAGCTTGCAATTTGTGGATGGCCCCCTATCTTATTATTTATTTTAAGGGGGTCGTCTCCATATTTAAATTTCCCCCGAAGTTTGACGGCAGTTAGAAATCGAATACGGACAGATTGGATATTCCTACGCATGATAAGTTCAGCTTGCAATTTGTGGATGACCCCCTATCTTATTATTTATTTTAAAGGGGTCGTCTCCATATTTAAATTTCCCCCGAAGTTTGACGGCAGTTAGAAATTGAATACGGACAGATTGAATATTCCTAAGCATGATAAGTTCAGCTTGCAATTTGTGGATGACCCCCTTTCTTATTATTTATTTTAAAGGGGTCGTCTCCATATTTATATTTCCCCTGAAGTTTGGCGTCAGTTAGAAGGCGAATACCCACAGATTGGATTTTCCTAAGCATGAGAAGTTCAGATGGCAATTTGTGGATGGCCCCCTATCTTATTATTTATTTTAAGGGGGTCGTCTCCATATTTAAATTTCCCCCGAAGTTTGACGGCAGTTAGAAATCGAATACGGACAGATTGGATATGCCTACGCATGATAAGTTCAGCTTGCAATTTGTGGATGACCCCCTATGTTATTATTTATTTTAAAGGGGTCGTCTCCATATTTATATTTACCCCGAAGTTTTTTAACAGTTAGAAGGCGAATACGGACAGATTGGAGATTCCTACGCATGAGAAGTTAAGCTTGCAATTTGTTGATGACCCCCTATCTTATTATTTATTTTAAGGGGGTCGTCTCCATATTTAAATTTCCCCCGAAGTTTGACGGCAGTTAGAAATCGAATGCGGACAGATCGGATATTTCAACGAAATTAGCCGTTCAGCTTGCAATTTGTGGATGGCCCCCTATCTTATTATTTATTTTAAGGGGGTCGTCTCCATATTTAAATTTCCCCCGAAGTTTGACGGCAGTTAGAAATCGAATACGGACAGATTGGATATTCCTACGCATGATAAGTTCAGCTTGCAATTTGTTGATGACCCCCTATCTTATTATTTATTTTAAGGGGGTCGTCTCCATATTTAAATTTCCCCCGAAGTTTGACGGCAGTTAGAAATCGAATACGGACAGATTGGATATTCCTACGCATGATAAGTTCAGCTTGCAATTTGTGGATGACCCCCTATTTTATTATTTATTTTAAAGGGGTCGTCTCCATATTTAAATTTCCCCCGAAGTTTGACGGCAGTTAGAAATCGAATGCGGACAGATCGGATATTCCTAAGCATGATAAGTTCAGCTTGCAATTTGTGGATGACCCCCTATCTTATTATTTATTTTAAAGGGGTCGTCTCCATATTTATATTTCCCCTGAAGTTTGGCGTCAGTTAGAAGGCGAATACGCACAGATTGGATATTCCTAAGCATGAGAAGTTCAGATGGCAATTTGTGGATGACCCCCTATCTTATTATTTATTTTAAAGGGGTCGTCTCCATATTTAAATTTACCCCGAAGTTTGGCGGCAGTTAGATGGCGAATACGGACAGATCGGATATTCCTACGCGGATTCTTCCGCGAATCGGATTTCCTGCACTCCATAGTTAAATTCATCTTGGAGTTTGTAAATGACATCCTATCTTGTTATTTATTTTAAATGGGTCGTTTCCATATTTATATTTTCCCTGGAATTTGGCGGCAGTTAGAAGCCGAATACGGACAGATTGATTATTCCTACGCATGAAAAGTTCAGTTTGCAATTTGTGGATGACCCCTTATCTTGTTATTTAATTTAAAGGAGTCGTCTCCATATTTAAATTTACCCCGAAGTTTAGCAACAGTTCGAAGGCGAATGCGGACAGATCGGATATTTCTACGCAAAAGAAGTTCAGCTTGCAATTTGTTGATGACCCCCTATCTTATTATTTATTTTAAGGGGGTCGTCTCCATATTTAAATTTCCCCCGAAGTTTGACGGCAGTTAGAAATCGAATACGGACAGATTGGATATTCCTACGCATGATAAGTTCAGCTCGCAATTTGTGGATGACCCCCTATTTTATTATTTATTTTAAAGGGGTCGTCTCCACATTTAAATTTCCCCCGAAGTTTGACGGCAGTTAGAAATCGAATGCGGACAGATCGGATATTTCAACGCAATTAGCCGTTCAGCTTGCAATTTGTGGATGGCCCCCTATCTTATTATTTATTTTAAGGGGGTCGTCTCCATATTTAAATTTCCCCCGAAGTTTGACGGCAGTTAGAAATCGAATACGGACAGATTGGATATTCCTACGCATGATAAGTTCAGCTTGCAATTTGTGGATGACCCCCTATCTTATTATTTATTTTAAAGGGGTCGTCTCCATATTTAAATTTCCCCCGAAGTTTGACGGCAGTTAGAAATTGAATACGGACAGATTGAATATTCCTAAGCATGATAAGTTCAGCTTGCAATTTGTAAATGACATCCTATCTTGTTATTTATTTTAAATGGGTCGTTTCCATATTTATATTTTCCCTGGAATTTGGCGGCAGTTAGAAGCCGAATACGGACAGATTGATTATTCCTACGCATGAAAAGTTTAGCTTGCAATTTGTGGATGACCCCCTATCTTATTATTTATTTTAAGGGGGTCGTCTCCATATTTAAATTTCCCCCGAAGTTTGACGGCAGTTAGAAATCGAATACGGACAGATTGGATATGCCTACGCATGATAAGTTCAGCTTGCAATTTGTGGATGACCCCCTATGTTATTATTTATTTTAAAGGGGTCGTCTCCATATTTATATTTACCCCGAAGTTTTTTAACAGTTAGAAGGCGAATACGGACAGATTGGAGATTCCTACGCATGAGAAGTTCAGCTTGCAATTTGTTGATGACCCCCTATCTTATTATTTATTTTAAGGGGGTCGTCTCCATATTTAAATTTCCCCCGAAGTTTGACGGCAGTTAGAAATCGAATGCGGACAGATCGGATATTTCAACGAAATTAGCCGTTCAGCTTGCAATTTGTGGATGGCCCCCTATCTTATTATTTATTTTAAGGGGGTCGTCTCCATATTTAAATTTCCCCCGAAGTTTGACGGCAGTTAGAAATCGAATACGGACAGATTGGATATTCCTACGCATGATAAGTTCAGCTTGCAATTTGTTGATGACCCCCTATCTTATTATTTATTTTAAGGGGGTCGTCTCCATATTTAAATTTCCCCCGAAGTTTGACGGCAGTTAGAAATCGAATACGGACAGATTGGATATTCCTACGCATGATAAGTTCAGCTTGCAATTTGTGGATGACCCCCTATTTTATTATTTATTTTAAAGGGGTCGTCTCCATATTTAAATTTCCCCCGAAGTTTGACGGCAGTTAGAAATCGAATGCGGACAGATCGGATATTCCTAAGCATGATAAGTTCAGCTTGCAATTTGTGGATGACCCCCTATCTTATTATTTATTTTAAAGGGGTCGTCTCCATATTTATATTTCCCCTGAAGTTTGGCGTCAGTTAGAAGGCGAATACGCACAGATTGGATATTCCTAAGCATGAGAAGTTCAGATGGCAATTTGTGGATGACCCCCTATCTTATTATTTATTTTAAAGGGGTCGTCTCCATATTTAAATTTACCCCGAAGTTTGGCGGCAGTTAGATGGCGAATACGGACAGATCGGATATTCCTACGCGGATTCTTCCGCGAATCGGATTTCCTGCACTCCATAGTTAAATTCATCTTGGAGTTTGTAAATGACATCCTATCTTGTTATTTATATTAAATGGGTCGTTTCCATATTTATATTTTCCCTGGAATTTGGCGGCAGTTAGAAGCCGAATACGGACAGATTGATTATTCCTACGCATGAAAAGTTCAGTTTGCAATTTGTGGATGACCCCTTAGCTTGTTATTTAATTTAAAGGAGTCGTCTCCATATTTAAATTTACCCCGAAGTTTAGCAACAGTTCGAAGGCGAATGCGGACAGATCGGATATTTCTACGCAAAAGAAGTTCAGCTTGCAATTTGTTGATGACCCCCTATCTTATTATTTATTTTAAGGGGGTCGTCTCCATATTTAAATTTCCCCCGAAGTTTGACGGCAGTTAGAAATCGAATACGGACAGATTGGATATTCCTACGCATGATAAGTTCAGCTTGCAATTTGTGGATGACCCCCTATTTTATTATTTATTTTAAAGGGGTCGTCTCCACATTTAAATTTCCCCCGAAGTTTGACGGCAGTTAGAAATCGAATGCGGACAGATCGGATATTTCAACGCAATTAGCCGTTCAGCTTGCAATTTGTGGATGGCCCCCTATCTTATTATTTATTTTAAGGGGGTCGTCTCCATATTTAAATTTCCCCCGAAGTTTGACGGCAGTTAGAAATTGAATACGGACAGATTGAATATTCCTAAGCATGATAAGTTCAGCTTGCAATTTGTGGATGACCCCCTTTCTTATTATTTATTTTAAAGGGGTCGTCTCCATATTTATATTTCCCCTGAAGTTTGGCGTCAGTTAGAAGGCGAATACCCACAGATTGGATTTTCCTAAGCATGAGAAGTTCAGATGGCAATTTGTGGATGGCCCCCTATCTTATTATTTATTTTAAGGGGGTCGTCTCCATATTTAAATTTCCCCCGAAGTTTGACGGCAGTTAGAAATCGAATACGGACAGATTGGATATGCCTACGCATGATAAGTTCAGCTTGCAATTTGTGGATGACCCCCTATGTTATTATTTATTTTAAAGGGGTCGTCTCCATATTTATATTTACCCCGAAGTTTTTTAACAGTTAGAAGGCGAATACGGACAGATTGGAGATTCCTACGCATGAGAAGTTCAGCTTGCAATTTGTTGATGACCCCCTATCTTATTATTTATTTTAAGGGGGTCGTCTCCATATTTAAATTTCCCCCGAAGTTTGACGGCAGTTAGAAATCGAATGCGGACAGATCGGATATTTCAACGAAATTAGCCGTTCAGCTTGCAATTTGTGGATGGCCCCCTATCTTATTATTTATTTTAAGGGGGTCGTCTCCATATTTAAATTTCCCCCGAAGTTTGACGGCAGTTAGAAATCGAATACGGACAGATTGGATATTCCTACGCATGATAAGTTCAGCTTGCAATTTGTGGATGACCCCCTATTTTATTATTTATTTTAAAGGGGTCGTCTCCATATTTAAATTTCCCCCGAAGTTTGACGGCAGTTAGAAATCGAATGCGGACAGATCGGATATTCCTAAGCATGATAAGTTCAGCTTGCAATTTGTGGATGACCCCCTATCTTATTATTTATTTTAAAGGGGTCGTCTCCATATTTATATTTCCCCTGAAGTTTGGCGTCAGTTAGAAGGCGAATACGCACAGATTGGATATTCCTAAGCATGAGAAGTTCAGATGGCAATTTGTGGATGACCCCCTATCTTATTATTTATTTTAAAGGGGTCGTCTCCATATTTAAATTTACCCCGAAGTTTGGCGGCAGTTAGATGGCGAATACGGACAGATCGGATATTCCTACGCGGATTCTTCCGCGAATCGGATTTCCTGCACTCCATAGTTAAATTCATCTTGGAGTTTGTAAATGACATCCTATCTTGTTATTTATTTTAAATGGGTCGTTTCCATATTTATATTTTCCCTGGAATTTGGCGGCAGTTAGAAGCCGAATACGGACAGATTGATTATTCCTACGCATGAAAAGTTTAGCTTGCAATTTGTGGATGACCCCCTATTTTATTATTTATTTTAAAGGGGTCGTCTCCATATTTAAATATCCCCCGAAGTTTGACGGCAGTTAGAAATCGAATACGGACAGATTGGATATTCCTACGCGTGTTAAACTCAGCTTGCAATTTGTGGATGACCCCCTATTTTATTAGTTATTTTAAAGGGGTCGTCTCCATATTTATATTTACCCCGAAGTTTTTTAACAGTTAGAAGGCGAATACGGACAGATTGGAGATTCCTACGCATGAGAAGTTTAGCTTGCAATTTGTTGATGACCCCCTATCTTATTATTTATTTTAAGGGGGTCGTCTCCATATTTAAATTTCCCCCGAAGTTTGACGGCAGTTAGAAGGCGAATACGTACAGATTAGATATTCCTAAACATGAGAAGTTCAGATGGCAATTTGTGGATGGCCCCCTATCTTATTATTTATTTTAAGGGGGTCGTCTCCATATTTAAATTTCCCCCGAAGTTTGTCGGCAGTTAGAAATCGAATACGGACATATTAGATATTCCTACGCATGATAAGTTCAGCTTGCAATTTGTGGATGACCCCCTATCTTATTATTTATTTTAAAGGGGTCGTCTCCATATTTAAATTTACCCCGAAGTTTGGCAACAGTTCGAAGGCGAATGCGGACAGATCGGATATTTCTACGCATGAGAAGTTCAGCTTGCAATTTGTTGATGACCCCCTATATTATTATTTATTTTAAGGGGGTCGTCTCCATATTTAAATTTCCCCCGAAGTTTGAAGGCAGTTAGAAATCGAATACTTACAGATTGGATATTCCTACGCATGATAAGTTCAGCTTGCAATTTGTGGATGACCCCCTATCTTATTATTTATTTTAAAGGGGTCGTCTCCATATTTAAATTTCCCCCGAAGTTTGACGGCAGTTAGAAATCGAATACGGACAGATTGGATATTCCTACGCATGAGAAGTTCAGCTTGCAATTTGTGGATGACACCCTATCTTAATATTTATTTTAAAGGTGTCGTCTCAATATTTATATTTTTCCTGGAGTTTAACGGCAGTTAGAAATCGAATACGGACTGATTGGTTATTCCTACGCATGATAAGTTCAGCTTGCAATTTGTGGATGACCCCCTATCTTATTATTTATTTTAAAGGGGTCGTCTCCATATTTATATTTCCCCTGAAGTTTGGCGTCAGTTAGAAGGCGAATACGCACAGATTGGATATTCCTATGCATGACAAGTTTAGCTTGCAATTTGTGGATGACCCGGACAGATTGGATAATCCTACGCGTGTTAAACTCAGCTTGCAATTTGTGGATGACCCCCTATTTTATTAGTTATTTTAAAGGGGTCGTCTCCATATTTATATTTTTATTGGAGTTTAACGGCAGTTTGAAATCGAATACGGACTGATTGGTTATTCCTACGCATGATAAGTTCAGCTTGCAATTTGTGGATGACCCCCTATGTTATTATTTATTTTAAAGGGGTCGTCTCCATATTTATATTTACTCCGAAGTTTTTTAACAGTTAGAAGGCGAATACGGACAGATTGGAGATTCCTACGCATGAGAAGTTCAGCTTGCAATTTGTTGATGACCCCCTATCTTATTATTTATTTTAAGGGGGTCGTCTCCATTTTTAAATTTCCCCCGAAGTTTGACGGCAGTTAGAAATCGAATACGGACAGATTGGATATTCCTACGCATGATAAGTTCAGCTTGCAATTTGTGGATGACCCCCTATTTTATTATTTATTTTAAAGGGGTCGTCTCCACATTTAAATTTCCCCCGAAGTTTGACGGCAGTTAGAAATCGAATGCGGACAGATCGGATATTTCAACGCAATTAGCCGTTCAGCTTGCAATTTGTGGATGGCCCCCTATCTTATTATTTATTTTAAGGGGGTCGTCTCCATATTTAAATTTCCCCCGAAGTTTGACGGCAGTTAGAAATTGAATACGGACAGATTGGATTTTCCTAAGCATGAGAAGTTCAGATGGCAATTTGTGGATGGCCCCCTATCTTATTATTTATTTTAAGGGGGTCGTCTCCATATTTAAATTTCCCCCGAAGTTTGACGGCAGTTAGAAATCGAATACGGACAGATTGGATATGCCTACGCATGATAAGTTCAGCTTGCAATTTGTGGATGACCCCCTATGTTATTATTTATTTTAAAGGGGTCGTCTCCATATTTATATTTACCCCGAAGTTTTTTAACAGTTAGAAGGCGAATACGGACAGATTGGAGATTCCTACGCATGAGAAGTTCAGCTTGCAATTTGTTGATGACCCCCTATCTTATTATTTATTTTAAGGGGGTCGTCTCCATATTTAAATTTCCCCCGAAGTTTGACGGCAGTTAGAAATCGAATGCGGACAGATCGGATATTTCAACGAAATTAGCCGTTCAGCTTGCAATTTGTGGATGGCCCCCTATCTTATTATTTATTTTAAGGGGGTCGTCTCCATATTTAAATTTCCCCCGAAGTTTGACGGCAGTTAGAAATCGAATACGGACAGATTGGATATTCCTACGCATGATAAGTTCAGCTTGCAATTTGTTGATGACCCCCTATCTTATTATTTATTTTAAGGGGGTCGTCTCCATATTTAAATTTCCCCCGAAGTTTGACGGCAGTTAGAAATCGAATACGGACAGATTGGATATTCCTACGCATGATAAGTTCAGCTTGCAATTTGTGGATGACCCCCTATTTTATTATTTATTTTAAAGGGGTCGTCTCCATATTTAAATTTCCCCCGAAGTTTGACGGCAGTTAGAAATCGAATGCGGACAGATCGGATATTCCTAAGCATGATAAGTTCAGCTTGCAATTTGTGGATGACCCCCTATCTTATTATTTATTTTAAAGGGGTCGTCTCCATATTTATATTTCCCCTGAAGTTTGGCGTCAGTTAGAAGGCGAATACGCACAGATTGGATATTCCTAAGCATGAGAAGTTCAGATGGCAATTTGTGGATGACCCCCTATCTTATTATTTATTTTAAAGGGGTCGTCTCCATATTTAAATTTACCCCGAAGTTTGGCGGCAGTTAGATGGCGAATACGGACAGATCGGATATTCCTACGCGGATTCTTCCGCGAATCGGATTTCCTGCACTCCATAGTTAAATTCATCTTGGAGTTTGTAAATGACATCCTATCTTGTTATTTATTTTAAATAAGTCGTTTCCATATTTATATTTTCCCTGGAATTTGGCGGCAGTTAGAAGCCGAATACGGACAGATTGATTATTCCTACGCATGAAAAGTTTAGCTTGCAATTTGTGGATGACCCCCTATTTTATTATTTATTTTAAAGGGGTCGTCTCCATATTTAAATATCCCCTGAAGTTTGACGGCAGTTAGAAATCGAATACGGACAGATTGGATATTCCTACGCGTGTTAAACTCAGCTTGCAATTTGTGGATGACCCCCTATTTTATTAGTTATTTTAAAGGGGTCGTCTCCATATTTATATTTTTATTGGAGTTTAACGGCAGTTTGAAATCGAATACGGACTGATTGGTTATTCCTACGCATGATAAGTTCAGCTTGCAATTTGTGGATGACCCCCTATGTTATTATTTATTTTAAAGGGGTCGTCTCCATATTTATATTTACCCCGAAGTTTTTTAACAGTTAGAAGGCGAATACGGACAGATTGGAGATTCCTACGCATGAGAAGTTTAACTTGCAATTTGTTGATGACCCCCTATCTTATTATTTATTTTAAGGGGGTCGTCTCCATATTTAAATTTCCCCCGAAGTTTGACGGCAGTTAGAAGGCGAATACGCACAGATTGGATATTCCTAAACATGAGAAGTTCAGATGGCAATTTGTGGATGGCCCCCTATCTTATTATTTATTTTAAGGGGGTCGTCTCCATATTTAAATTTCCCCCGAAGTTTGTCGGCAGTTAGAAATCGAATACGGACATATTAGATATTCCTACGCATGATAAGTTCAGCTTGCAATTTGTGGATGACCCCCTATCTTATTATTTATTTTAAAGGGGTCGTCTCCATATTTAAATTTCCCCCGAAGTTTGACGGCAGTTAGAAATCGAATACGGACAGATTGGATATTCCTACGCATGAGAAGTTCAGCTTGCAATTTGTGGATGACACCCTATCTTAATATTTATTTTAAAGGTGTCGTCTCAATATTTATATTTTTCCTGGAGTTTAACGGCAGTTAGAAATCGAATACGGACTGATTGGTTATTCCTACGCATGATAAGTTCAGCTTGCAATTTGTGGATGACCCCCTATGTTATTATTTATTTTAAAGGGGTCGTCTCCATATTTATATTTACTCCGAAGTTTTTTAACAGTTAGAAGGCGAATACGGACAGATTGGAGATTCCTACGCATGAGAAGTTCAGCTTGCAATTTGTTGATGACCCCCTATCTTATTATTTATTTTAAGGGGGTCGTCTCCATATTTAAATTTCCCCCGAAGTTTGACGGCAGTTAGAAATAGAATGCGGACAGATCGGATATTTCAACGAAATTAGCCGTTCAGCTTGCAATTTGTGGATGGCCCCCTATCTTATTATTTATTTTAAGGGGGTCGTCTCCATATTTAAATTTCCCCCGAAGTTTGACGGCAGTTAGAAATCGAATACGGACAGATTGGATATTCCTACGCATGATAAGTTCAGCTTGCAATTTGTTGATGACCCCCTATCTTATTATTTATTTTAAGGGGGTCGTCTCCATATTTAAATTTCCCCCGAAGTTTGACGGCAGTTAGAAATCGAATACGGACAGATTGGATATTCCTACGCATGATAAGTTCAGCTTGCAATTTGTGGATGACCCCCTATCTTATTATTTATTTTAAAGGGGTCGTCTCCATATTTAAATTTCCCCCGAAGTTTGACGGCAGTTAGAAATTGAATACGGACAGATTGAATATTCCTAAGCATGATAAGTTCAGCTTGCAATTTGTGGATGACCCCCTTTCTTATTATTTATTTTAAAGGGGTCGTCTCCATATTTATATTTCCCCTGAAGTTTGGCGTCAGTTAGAAGGCGAATACCCACAGATTGGATTTTCCTAAGCATGAGAAGTTCAGATGGCAATTTGTGGATGGCCCCCTATCTTATTATTTATTTTAAGGGGGTCGTCTCCATATTTAAATTTCCCCCGAAGTTTGACGGCAGTTAGAAATCGAATGCGGACAGATCGGATATTCGTAAGCCTGACAAGTTCAGATTGCAATTTGTGGATGACCCCCTATCTTATTATTTATTTTAAAGGGGTCGTCTCCATATTTAAATTTACCCCGAAGTTTGGCGGCAGTTAGATGGCGAATACGGACAGATCGGATATTCCTACGCGGATTCTTCCGCGAATCGGATTTCCTGCACTCCATAGTTAAATTCATCTTGGAGTTTGTAAATGACATCCTATCTTGTTATTTATTTTAAATGGGTCGTTACATATTTATATTTTCCCTGGAATTTGGTGGCAGTTAGAAGCCGAATACGGACAGATTGATTATTCCTACGCATGAAAAGTTCAGTTTGCAATTTGTGGATGACCCCTTATCTTGTTATTTAATTTAAAGGAGTCGTCTCCATATTTAAATTTACCCCGAAGTTTAGCAACAGTTCGAAGGCGAATGCGGACAGATCGGATATTTCTACGCAAAAGAAGTTCAGCTTGCAATTTGTTGATGACCCCCTATCTTATTATTTATTTTAAGGGGGTCGTCTCCATATTTAAATTTCCCCCGAAGTTTGACGGCAGTTAGAAATCGAATACGGACAGATTGGATATTCCTACGCATGATAAGTTCAGCTTGCAATTTGTGGATGACCCCCTATTTTATTATTTATTTTAAAGGGGTCGTCTCCACATTTAAATTTCCCCCGAAGTTTGACGGCAGTTAGAAATCGAATGCGGACAGATCGGATATTTCAACGCAATTAGCCGTTCAGCTTGCAATTTGTGGATGGCCCCCTATCTTATTATTTATTTTAAGGGGGTCGTCTCCATATTTAAATTTCCCCCGAAGTTTGACGGCAGTTAGAAATCGAATACGGACAGATTGGATATTCCTACGCATGATAAGTTCAGCTTGCAATTTGTGGATGACCCCCTATCTTATTATTTATTTTAAAGGGGTCGTCTCCATATTTAAATTTCCCCCGAAGTTTGACGGCAGTTAGAAATTGAATACGGACAGATTGAATATTCCTAAGCATGATAAGTTCAGCTTGCAATTTGTGGATGACCCCCTATGTTATTATTTATTTTAAAGGGGTCGTCTCCATATTTATATTTCCCCTGAAGTTTGGCGTCAGTTAGAAGGCGAATACGCACAGATTGGATATTCCTAAGCATGAGAAGTTCAGATGGCAATTTGTGGATGGCCCCCTATCTTATTATTTATTTTAAGGGGGTCGTCTCCATATTTAAATTTCCCCCGAAGTTTGTCGGCAGTTAGAAATCGAATACGGACAGATTAGATATTCCTACGCATGATAAGTTCAGCTTGCAATTTGTGGATGACCCCCTATCTTATTATTTATTTTAAAGGGGTCGTCTCCATATTTATATTTCCCCTGAAGTTTGGCGTCAGTTAGAAGGCGAATACGCACAGATTGGATATTCCTATGCATGACAAGTTTAGCTTGCAATTTGTGGATGACCCGGACAGATTGGATAATCCTACGCGTGTTAAACTCAGCTTGCAATTTGTGGATGACCCCCTATTTTATTAGTTATTTTAAAGGGGTCGTCTCCATATTTATATTTTTATTGGAGTTTAACGGCAGTTTGAAATCGAATACGGACTGATTGGTTATTCCTACGCATGATAAGTTCAGCTTGCAATTTGTGGATGACCCCCTATGTTATTATTTATTTTAAAGGGGTCGTCTCCATATTTATATTTACTCCGAAGTTTTTTAACAGTTAGAAGGCGAATACGGACAGATTGGAGATTCCTACGCATGAGAAGTTCAGCTTGCAATTTGTTGATGACCCCCTATCTTATTATTTATTTTAAGGGGGTCGTCTCCATATTTAAATTTCCCCCGAAGTTTGACGGCAGTTAGAAATAGAATGCGGACAGATCGGATATTTCAACGAAATTAGCCGTTCAGCTTGCAATTTGTGGATGGCCCCCTATCTTATTATTTATTTTAAGGGGGTCGTCTCCATATTTAAATTTCCCCCGAAGTTTGACGGCAGTTAGAAATCGAATACGGACAGATTGGATATTCCTACGCATGATAAGTTCAGCTTGCAATTTGTTGATGACCCCCTATCTTATTATTTATTTTAAGGGGGTCGTCTCCATATTTAAATTTCCCCCGAAGTTTGACGGCAGTTAGAAATCGAATACGGACAGATTGGATATTCCTACGCATGATAAGTTCAGCTTGCAATTTGTGGATGACCCCCTATTTTATTATTTATTTTAAAGGGGTCGTCTCCATATTTAAATTTCCCCCGAAGTTTGACGGCAGTTAGAAATCGAATGCGGACAGATCGGATATTCCTAAGCATGATAAGTTCAGCTTGCAATTTGAGGATGACCCCCTATCTTATTATTTATTTTAAAGGGGTCGTCTCCATATTTATATTTCCCCTGAAGTTTGGCGTCAGTTAGAAGGCGAATACGCACAGATTGGATATTCCTATGCATGACAAGTTTAGCTTGCAATTTGTGGATGACCCGGACAGATTGGATAATCCTACGCGTGTTAAACTCAGCTTGCAATTTGTGGATGACCCCCTATTTTATTAGTTATTTTAAAGGGGTCGTCTCCATATTTATATTTTTATTGGAGTTTAACGGCAGTTTGAAATCGAATACGGACTGATTGGTTATTCCTACGCATGATAAGTTCAGCTTGCAATTTGTGGATGACCCCCTATGTTATTATTTATTTTAAAGGGGTCGTCTCCATATTTATATTTACCCCGAAGTTTTTTAACAGTTAGAAGGCGAATACGGACAGATTGGAGATTCCTACGCATGAGAAGTTCAGCTTGCAATTTGTTGATGACCCCCTATCTTATTATTTATTTTAAGGGGGTCGTCTCCATATTTAAATTTCCCCCGAAGTTTGACGGCAGTTAGAAATCGAATGCGGACAGATCGGATATTTCAACGAAATTAGCCGTTCAGCTTGCAATTTGTGGATGGCCCCCTATCTTATTATTTATGTTAAGGGGGTCGTCTCCATATTTAAATTTCCCCTGAAGTTTGACGGCAGTTAGAAATCGAATGCGGACAGATCGGATATTCCTAAGCATGATAAGTTCAGCTTGCAATTTGAGGATGACCCCCTATCTTATTATTTATTTTAAAGGGGTCGTCTCCATATTTATATTTCCCGGATATTCCTAAGCATGATAAGTTCAGCTTGCAATTTGCGGATGACCCCCTATCTTATTATTTATTTTAAAGGGGTCGTCTCCATATTTATATTTCCCCTGAAGTTTGGCGTCAGTTAGAAGGCGAATACGCACAGATTGGATATTCCTATGCATGACAAGTTTAGCTTGCAATTTGTGGATGACCCGGACAGATTGGATAATCCTACGCGTGTTAAACTCAGCTTGCAATTTGTGGATGACCCCCTATTTTATTAGTTTTTTTAAAGGGGTCGTCTCCATATTCATATTTTTATTGGAGTTTAACGGCAGTTTGAAATCGAATACGGACTGATTGGTTATTCCTACGCATGATAAGTTCAGCTTGCAATTTGTGGATGACCCCCTATGTTATTATTTATTTTAAAGGGGTCGTCTCCATATTTATATTTACCCCGAAGTTTTTTAACAGTTAGAAGGCGAATACGGACAGATTGGAGATTCCTACGCATGAGAAGTTCAGCTTGCAATTTGTTGATGACCCCCTATCTTATTATTTATTTTAAGGGGGTCGTCTCCATATTTAAATTTCCCCCGAAGTTTGACGGCAGTTAGAAATCGAATGCGGACAGATCGGATATTTCAACGAAATTAGCCGTTCAGCTTGCAATTTGTGGATGGCCCCCTATCTTATTATTTATTTTAAGGGGGTCGTCTCCATATTTAAATTTCCCCCGAAGTTTGACGGCAGTTAGAAATCGAATGCGGACAGATCGGATATTCGTAAGCCTGACAAGTTCAGATTGCAATTTGTGGATGACCCCCTATCTTATTATTTATTTTAAAGGGGTCGTCTCCATATTTAAATTTACCCCGAAGTTTGGCGGCAGTTAGATGGCGAATACGGACAGATCGGATATTCCTACGCGGATTCTTCCGCGAATCGGATTTCCTGCACTCCATAGTTAAATTCATCTTGGAGTTTGTAAATGACATCCTATCTTGTTATTTATTTTAAATGGGTCGTTACATATTTATATTTTCCCTGGAATTTGGTGGCAGTTAGAAGCCGAATACGGACAGATTGATTATTCCTACGCATGAAAAGTTCAGTTTGCAATTTGTGGATGACCCCTTATCTTGTTATTTAATTTAAAGGAGTCGTCTCCATATTTAAATTTACCCCGAAGTTTAGCAACAGTTCGAAGGCGAATGCGGACAGATCGGATATTTCTACGCAAAAGAAGTTCAGCTTGCAATTTGTTGATGACCCCCTATCTTATTATTTATTTTAAGGGGGTCGTCTCCATATTTAAATTTCCCCCGAAGTTTGACGGCAGTTAGAAATCGAATACGGACAGATTGGATATTCCTACGCATGATAAGTTCAGCTTGCAATTTGTGGATGACCCCCTATTTTATTATTTATTTTAAAGGGGTCGTCTCCACATTTAAATTTCCCCCGAAGTTTGACGGCAGTTAGAAATCGAATGCGGACAGATCGGATATTTCAACGCAATTAGCCGTTCAGCTTGCAATTTGTGGATGGCCCCCTATCTTATTATTTATTTTAAGGGGGTCGTCTCCATATTTAAATTTCCCCCGAAGTTTGACGGCAGTTAGAAATCGAATACGGACAGATTGGATATTCCTACGCATGATAAGTTCAGCTTGCAATTTGTGGATGACCCCCTATCTTATTATTTATTTTAAAGGGGTCGTCTCCATATTTAAATTTCCCCCGAAGTTTGACGGCAGTTAGAAATTGAATACGGACAGATTGAATATTCCTAAGCATGATAAGTTCAGCTTGCAATTTGTGGATGACCCCCTTTCTTATTATTTATTTTAAAGGGGTCGTCTCCATATTTATATTTCCCCTGAAGTTTGGCGTCAGTTAGAAGGCGAATACCCACAGATTGGATTTTCCTAAGCATGAGAAGTTCAGATGGCAATTTGTGGATGGCCCCCTATCTTATTATTTATTTTAAGGGGGTCGTCTCCATATTTAAATTTCCCCCGAAGTTTGACGGCAGTTAGAAATCGAATACGGACAGATTGGATATGCCTACGCATGATAAGTTCAGCTTGCAATTTGTGGATGACCCCCTATGTTATTATTTATTTTAAAGGGGTCGTCTCCATATTTATATTTACCCCGAAGTTTTTTAACAGTTAGAAGGCGAATACGGACAGATTGGAGATTCCTACGCATGAGAAGTTCAGCTTGCAATTTGTTGATGACCCCCTATCTTATTATTTATTTTAAGGGGGTCGTCTCCATATTTAAATTTCCCCCGAAGTTTGACGGCAGTTAGAAATCGAATGCGGACAGATCGGATATTTCAACGAAATTAGCCGTTCAGCTTGCAATTTGTGGATGGCCCCCTATCTTATTATTTATTTTAAGGGGGTCGTCTCCATATTTAAATTTCCCCCGAAGTTTGACGGCAGTTAGAAATCGAATACGGACAGATTGGATATTCCTACGCATGATAAGTTCAGCTTGCAATTTGTTGATGACCCCCTATCTTATTATTTATTTTAAGGGGGTCGTCTCCATATTTAAATTTCCCCCGAAGTTTGACGGCAGTTAGAAATCGAATACGGACAGATTGGATATTCCTACGCATGATAAGTTCAGCTTGCAATTTGTGGATGACCCCCTATTTTATTATTTATTTTAAAGGGGTCGTCTCCATATTTAAATTTCCCCCGAAGTTTGACGGCAGTTAGAAATCGAATGCGGACAGATCGGATATTCCTAAGCATGATAAGTTCAGCTTGCAATTTGTGGATGACCCCCTATCTTATTATTTATTTTAAAGGGGTCGTCTCCATATTTATATTTCCCCTGAAGTTTGGCGTCAGTTAGAAGGCGAATACGCACAGATTGGATATTCCTAAGCATGAGAAGTTCAGATGGCAATTTGTGGATGACCCCCTATCTTATTATTTATTTTAAAGGGGTCGTCTCCATATTTAAATTTACCCCGAAGTTTGGCGGCAGTTAGATGGCGAATACGGACAGATCGGATATTCCTACGCGGATTCTTCCGCGAATCGGATTTCCTGCACTCCATAGTTAAATTCATCTTGGAGTTTGTAAATGACATCCTATCTTGTTATTTATATTAAATGGGTCGTTTCCATATTTATATTTTCCCTGGAATTTGGCGGCAGTTAGAAGCCGAATACGGACAGATTGATTATTCCTACGCATGAAAAGTTCAGTTTGCAATTTGTGGATGACCCCTTAGCTTGTTATTTAATTTAAAGGAGTCGTCTCCATATTTAAATTTACCCCGAAGTTTAGCAACAGTTCGAAGGCGAATGCGGACAGATCGGATATTTCTACGCAAAAGAAGTTCAGCTTGCAATTTGTTGATGACCCCCTATCTTATTATTTATTTTAAGGGGGTCGTCTCCATATTTAAATTTCCCCCGAAGTTTGACGGCAGTTAGAAATCGAATACGGACAGATTGGATATTCCTACGCATGATAAGTTCAGCTTGCAATTTGTGGATGACCCCCTATTTTATTATTTATTTTAAAGGGGTCGTCTCCACATTTAAATTTCCCCCGAAGTTTGACGGCAGTTAGAAATCGAATGCGGACAGATCGGATATTTCAACGCAATTAGCCGTTCAGCTTGCAATTTGTGGATGGCCCCCTATCTTATTATTTATTTTAAGGGGGTCGTCTCCATATTTAAATTTCCCCCGAAGTTTGACGGCAGTTAGAAATCGAATACGGACAGATTGGATATTCCTACGCATGATAAGTTCAGCTTGCAATTTGTGGATGACCCCCTATCTTATTATTTATTTTAAAGGGGTCGTCTCCATATTTAAATTTCCCCCGAAGTTTGACGGCAGTTAGAAATTGAATACGGACAGATTGAATATTCCTAAGCATGATAAGTTCAGCTTGCAATTTGTGGATGACCCCCTTTCTTATTATTTATTTTAAAGGGGTCGTCTCCATATTTATATTTCCCCTGAAGTTTGGCGTCAGTTAGAAGGCGAATACCCACAGATTGGATTTTCCTAAGCATGAGAAGTTCAGATGGCAATTTGTGGATGGCCCCCTATCTTATTATTTATTTTAAGGGGGTCGTCTCCATATTTAAATTTCCCCCGAAGTTTGACGGCAGTTAGAAATCGAATACGGACAGATTGGATATGCCTACGCATGATAAGTTCAGCTTGCAATTTGTGGATGACCCCCTATGTTATTATTTATTTTAAAGGGGTCGTCTCCATATTTATATTTACCCCGAAGTTTTTTAACAGTTAGAAGGCGAATACGGACAGATTGGAGATTCCTACGCATGAGAAGTTAAGCTTGCAATTTGTTGATGACCCCCTATCTTATTATTTATTTTAAGGGGGTCGTCTCCATATTTAAATTTCCCCCGAAGTTTGACGGCAGTTAGAAATCGAATGCGGACAGATCGGATATTTCAACGAAATTAGCCGTTCAGCTTGCAATTTGTGGATGGCCCCCTATCTTATTATTTATTTTAAGGGGGTCGTCTCCATATTTAAATTTCCCCCGAAGTTTGACGGCAGTTAGAAATCGAATACGGACAGATTGGATATTCCTACGCATGATAAGTTCAGCTTGCAATTTGTTGATGACCCCCTATCTTATTATTTATTTTAAGGGGGTCGTCTCCATATTTAAATTTCCCCCGAAGTTTGACGGCAGTTAGAAATCGAATACGGACAGATTGGATATTCCTACGCATGATAAGTTCAGCTTGCAATTTGTGGATGACCCCCTATTTTATTATTTATTTTAAAGGGGTCGTCTCCATATTTAAATTTCCCCCGAAGTTTGACGGCAGTTAGAAATCGAATGCGGACAGATCGGATATTCCTAAGCATGATAAGTTCAGCTTGCAATTTGTGGATGACCCCCTATCTTATTATTTATTTTAAAGGGGTCGTCTCCATATTTATATTTCCCCTGAAGTTTGGCGTCAGTTAGAAGGCGAATACGCACAGATTGGATATTCCTAAGCATGAGAAGTTCAGATGGCAATTTGTGGATGACCCCCTATCTTATTATTTATTTTAAAGGGGTCGTCTCCATATTTAAATTTACCCCGAAGTTTGGCGGCAGTTAGATGGCGAATACGGACAGATCGGATATTCCTACGCGGATTCTTCCGCGAATCGGATTTCCTGCACTCCATAGTTAAATTCATCTTGGAGTTTGTAAATGACATCCTATCTTGTTATTTATTTTAAATGGGTCGTTTCCATATTTATATTTTCCCTGGAATTTGGCGGCAGTTAGAAGCCGAATACGGACAGATTGATTATTCCTACGCATGAAAAGTTCAGTTTGCAATTTGTGGATGACCCCTTATCTTGTTATTTAATTTAAAGGAGTCGTCTCCATATTTAAATTTACCCCGAAGTTTAGCAACAGTTCGAAGGCGAATGCGGACAGATCGGATATTTCTACGCAAAAGAAGTTCAGCTTGCAATTTGTTGATGACCCCCTATCTTATTATTTATTTTAAGGGGGTCGTCTCCATATTTAAATTTCCCCCGAAGTTTGACGGCAGTTAGAAATCGAATACGGACAGATTGGATATTCCTACGCATGATAAGTTCAGCTCGCAATTTGTGGATGACCCCCTATTTTATTATTTATTTTAAAGGGGTCGTCTCCACATTTAAATTTCCCCCGAAGTTTGACGGCAGTTAGAAATCGAATGCGGACAGATCGGATATTTCAACGCAATTAGCCGTTCAGCTTGCAATTTGTGGATGGCCCCCTATCTTATTATTTATTTTAAGGGGGTCGTCTCCATATTTAAATTTCCCCCGAAGTTTGACGGCAGTTAGAAATCGAATACGGACAGATTGGATATTCCTACGCATGATAAGTTCAGCTTGCAATTTGTGGATGACCCCCTATCTTATTATTTATTTTAAAGGGGTCGTCTCCATATTTAAATTTCCCCCGAAGTTTGACGGCAGTTAGAAATTGAATACGGACAGATTGAATATTCCTAAGCATGATAAGTTCAGCTTGCAATTTGTAAATGACATCCTATCTTGTTATTTATTTTAAATGGGTCGTTTCCATATTTATATTTTCCCTGGAATTTGGCGGCAGTTAGAAGCCGAATACGGACAGATTGATTATTCCTACGCATGAAAAGTTTAGCTTGCAATTTGTGGATGACCCCCTATCTTATTATTTATTTTAAGGGGGTCGTCTCCATATTTAAATTTCCCCCGAAGTTTGACGGCAGTTAGAAATCGAATACGGACAGATTGGATATGCCTACGCATGATAAGTTCAGCTTGCAATTTGTGGATGACCCCCTATGTTATTATTTATTTTAAAGGGGTCGTCTCCATATTTATATTTACCCCGAAGTTTTTTAACAGTTAGAAGGCGAATACGGACAGATTGGAGATTCCTACGCATGAGAAGTTCAGCTTGCAATTTGTTGATGACCCCCTATCTTATTATTTATTTTAAGGGGGTCGTCTCCATATTTAAATTTCCCCCGAAGTTTGACGGCAGTTAGAAATCGAATGCGGACAGATCGGATATTTCAACGAAATTAGCCGTTCAGCTTGCAATTTGTGGATGGCCCCCTATCTTATTATTTATTTTAAGGGGGTCGTCTCCATATTTAAATTTCCCCCGAAGTTTGACGGCAGTTAGAAATCGAATACGGACAGATTGGATATTCCTACGCATGATAAGTTCAGCTTGCAATTTGTTGATGACCCCCTATCTTATTATTTATTTTAAGGGGGTCGTCTCCATATTTAAATTTCCCCCGAAGTTTGACGGCAGTTAGAAATCGAATACGGACAGATTGGATATTCCTACGCATGATAAGTTCAGCTTGCAATTTGTGGATGACCCCCTATTTTATTATTTATTTTAAAGGGGTCGTCTCCATATTTAAATTTCCCCCGAAGTTTGACGGCAGTTAGAAATCGAATGCGGACAGATCGGATATTCCTAAGCATGATAAGTTCAGCTTGCAATTTGTGGATGACCCCCTATCTTATTATTTATTTTAAAGGGGTCGTCTCCATATTTATATTTCCCCTGAAGTTTGGCGTCAGTTAGAAGGCGAATACGCACAGATTGGATATTCCTAAGCATGAGAAGTTCAGATGGCAATTTGTGGATGACCCCCTATCTTATTATTTATTTTAAAGGGGTCGTCTCCATATTTAAATTTACCCCGAAGTTTGGCGGCAGTTAGATGGCGAATACGGACAGATCGGATATTCCTACGCGGATTCTTCCGCGAATCGGATTTCCTGCACTCCATAGTTAAATTCATCTTGGAGTTTGTAAATGACATCCTATCTTGTTATTTATATTAAATGGGTCGTTTCCATATTTATATTTTCCCTGGAATTTGGCGGCAGTTAGAAGCCGAATACGGACAGATTGATTATTCCTACGCATGAAAAGTTCAGTTTGCAATTTGTGGATGACCCCTTAGCTTGTTATTTAATTTAAAGGAGTCGTCTCCATATTTAAATTTACCCCGAAGTTTAGCAACAGTTCGAAGGCGAATGCGGACAGATCGGATATTTCTACGCAAAAGAAGTTCAGCTTGCAATTTGTTGATGACCCCCTATCTTATTATTTATTTTAAGGGGGTCGTCTCCATATTTAAATTTCCCCCGAAGTTTGACGGCAGTTAGAAATCGAATACGGACAGATTGGATATTCCTACGCATGATAAGTTCAGCTTGCAATTTGTGGATGACCCCCTATTTTATTATTTATTTTAAAGGGGTCGTCTCCACATTTAAATTTCCCCCGAAGTTTGACGGCAGTTAGAAATCGAATGCGGACAGATCGGATATTTCAACGCAATTAGCCGTTCAGCTTGCAATTTGTGGATGGCCCCCTATCTTATTATTTATTTTAAGGGGGTCGTCTCCATATTTAAATTTCCCCCGAAGTTTGACGGCAGTTAGAAATCGAATACGGACAGATTGGATATTCCTACGCATGATAAGTTCAGCTTGCAATTTGTGGATGACCCCCTATCTTATTATTTATTTTAAAGGGGTCGTCTCCATATTTAAATTTCCCCCGAAGTTTGACGGCAGTTAGAAATTGAATACGGACAGATTGAATATTCCTAAGCATGATAAGTTCAGCTTGCAATTTGTGGATGACCCCCTTTCTTATTATTTATTTTAAAGGGGTCGTCTCCATATTTATATTTCCCCTGAAGTTTGGCGTCAGTTAGAAGGCGAATACCCACAGATTGGATTTTCCTAAGCATGAGAAGTTCAGATGGCAATTTGTGGATGGCCCCCTATCTTATTATTTATTTTAAGGGGGTCGTCTCCATATTTAAATTTCCCCCGAAGTTTGACGGCAGTTAGAAATCGAATACGGACAGATTGGATATGCCTACGCATGATAAGTTCAGCTTGCAATTTGTGGATGACCCCCTATGTTATTATTTATTTTAAAGGGGTCGTCTCCATATTTATATTTACCCCGAAGTTTTTTAACAGTTAGAAGGCGAATACGGACAGATTGGAGATTCCTACGCATGAGAAGTTCAGCTTGCAATTTGTTGATGACCCCCTATCTTATTATTTATTTTAAGGGGGTCGTCTCCATATTTAAATTTCCCCCGAAGTTTGACGGCAGTTAGAAATCGAATGCGGACAGATCGGATATTTCAACGAAATTAGCCGTTCAGCTTGCAATTTGTGGATGGCCCCCTATCTTATTATTTATTTTAAGGGGGTCGTCTCCATATTTAAATTTCCCCCGAAGTTTGACGGCAGTTAGAAATCGAATACGGACAGATTGGATATTCCTACGCATGATAAGTTCAGCTTGCAATTTGTGGATGACCCCCTATTTTATTATTTATTTTAAAGGGGTCGTCTCCATATTTAAATTTCCCCCGAAGTTTGACGGCAGTTAGAAATCGAATGCGGACAGATCGGATATTCCTAAGCATGATAAGTTCAGCTTGCAATTTGTGGATGACCCCCTATCTTATTATTTATTTTAAAGGGGTCGTCTCCATATTTATATTTCCCCTGAAGTTTGGCGTCAGTTAGAAGGCGAATACGCACAGATTGGATATTCCTAAGCATGAGAAGTTCAGATGGCAATTTGTGGATGACCCCCTATCTTATTATTTATTTTAAAGGGGTCGTCTCCATATTTAAATTTACCCCGAAGTTTGGCGGCAGTTAGATGGCGAATACGGACAGATCGGATATTCCTACGCGGATTCTTCCGCGAATCGGATTTCCTGCACTCCATAGTTAAATTCATCTTGGAGTTTGTAAATGACATCCTATCTTGTTATTTATTTTAAATGGGTCGTTTCCATATTTATATTTTCCCTGGAATTTGGCGGCAGTTAGAAGCCGAATACGGACAGATTGATTATTCCTACGCATGAAAAGTTTAGCTTGCAATTTGTGGATGACCCCCTATTTTATTATTTATTTTAAAGGGGTCGTCTCCATATTTAAATATCCCCCGAAGTTTGACGGCAGTTAGAAATCGAATACGGACAGATTGGATATTCCTACGCGTGTTAAACTCAGCTTGCAATTTGTGGATGACCCCCTATTTTATTAGTTATTTTAAAGGGGTCGTCTCCATATTTATATTTTTATTGGAGTTTAACGGCAGTTTGAAATCGAATACGGACTGATTGGTTATTCCTACGCATGATAAGTTCAGCTTGCAATTTGTGGATGACCCCCTATGTTATTATTTATTTTAAAGGGGTCGTCTCCATATTTATATTTACCCCGAAGTTTTTTAACAGTTAGAAGGCGAATACGGACAGATTGGAGATTCCTACGCATGAGAAGTTTAGCTTGCAATTTGTTGATGACCCCCTATCTTATTATTTATTTTAAGGGGGTCGTCTCCATATTTAAATTTCCCCCGAAGTTTGACGGCAGTTAGAAGGCGAATACGTACAGATTAGATATTCCTAAACATGAGAAGTTCAGATGGCAATTTGTGGATGGCCCCCTATCTTATTATTTATTTTAAGGGGGTCGTCTCCATATTTAAATTTCCCCCGAAGTTTGTCGGCAGTTAGAAATCGAATACGGACATATTAGATATTCCTACGCATGATAAGTTCAGCTTGCAATTTGTGGATGACCCCCTATCTTATTATTTATTTTAAAGGGGTCGTCTCCATATTTAAATTTACCCCGAAGTTTGGCAACAGTTCGAAGGCGAATGCGGACAGATCGGATATTTCTACGCATGAGAAGTTCAGCTTGCAATTTGTTGATGACCCCCTATCTTATTATTTATTTTAAGGGGGTCGTCTCCATATTTAAATTTCCCCCGAAGTTTGAAGGCAGTTAGAAATCGAATACTTACAGATTGGATATTCCTACGCATGATAAGTTCAGCTTGCAATTTGTGGATGACCCCCTATCTTATTATTTATTTTAAAGGGGTCGTCTCCATATTTAAATTTCCCCCGAAGTTTGACGGCAGTTAGAAATCGAATACGGACAGATTGGATATTCCTACGCATGAGAAGTTCAGCTTGCAATTTGTGGATGACACCCTATCTTAATATTTATTTTAAAGGTGTCGTCTCAATATTTATATTTTTCCTGGAGTTTAACGGCAGTTAGAAATCGAATACGGACTGATTGGTTATTCCTACGCATGATAAGTTCAGCTTGCAATTTGTGGATGACCCCCTATCTTATTATTTATTTTAAAGGGGTCGTCTCCATATTTATATTTCCCCTGAAGTTTGGCGTCAGTTAGAAGGCGAATACGCACAGATTGGATATTCCTATGCATGACAAGTTTAGCTTGCAATTTGTGGATGACCCGGACAGATTGGATAATCCTACGCGTGTTAAACTCAGCTTGCAATTTGTGGATGACCCCCTATTTTATTAGTTATTTTAAAGGGGTCGTCTCCATATTTATATTTTTATTGGAGTTTAACGGCAGTTTGAAATCGAATACGGACTGATTGGTTATTCCTACGCATGATAAGTTCAGCTTGCAATTTGTGGATGACCCCCTATGTTATTATTTATTTTAAAGGGGTCGTCTCCATATTTATATTTACTCCGAAGTTTTTTAACAGTTAGAAGGCGAATACGGACAGATTGGAGATTCCTACGCATGAGAAGTTCAGCTTGCAATTTGTTGATGACCCCCTATCTTATTATTTATTTTAAGGGGGTCGTCTCCATATTTAAATTTCCCCCGAAGTTTGACGGCAGTTAGAAATCGAATACGGACAGATTGGATATTCCTACGCATGATAAGTTCAGCTTGCAATTTGTGGATGACCCCCTATTTTATTATTTATTTTAAAGGGGTCGTCTCCACATTTAAATTTCCCCCGAAGTTTGACGGCAGTTAGAAATCGAATGCGGACAGATCGGATATTTCAACGCAATTAGCCGTTCAGCTTGCAATTTGTGGATGGCCCCCTATCTTATTATTTATTTTAAGGGGGTCGTCTCCATATTTAAATTTCCCCCGAAGTTTGACGGCAGTTAGAAATTGAATACGGACAGATTGAATATTCCTAAGCATGATAAGTTCAGCTTGCAATTTGTGGATGACCCCCTTTCTTATTATTTATTTTAAAGGGGTCGTCTCCATATTTATATTTCCCCTGAAGTTTGGCGTCAGTTAGAAGGCGAATACCCACAGATTGGATTTTCCTAAGCATGAGAAGTTCAGATGGCAATTTGTGGATGGCCCCCTATCTTATTATTTATTTTAAAGGGGTCGTCTCCATATTTAAATTTCCCCCGAAGTTTGACGGCAGTTAGAAATTGAATACGGACAGATTGAATATTCCTAAGCATGATAAGTTCAGCTTGCAATTTGTGGATGACCCCCTTTCTTATTATTTATTTTAAAGGGGTCGTCTCCATATTTATATTTCCCCTGAAGTTTGGCGTCAGTTAGAAGGCGAATACCCACAGATTGGATTTTCCTAAGCATGAGAAGTTCAGATGGCAATTTGTGGATGGCCCCCTATCTTATTATTTATTTTAAGGGGGTCGTCTCCATATTTAAATTTCCCCCGAAGTTTGACGGCAGTTAGAAATCGAATACGGACAGATTGGATATGCCTACGCATGATAAGTTCAGCTTGCAATTTGTGGATGACCCCCTATGTTATTATTTATTTTAAAGGGGTCGTCTCCATATTTATATTTACCCCGAAGTTTTTTAACAGTTAGAAGGCGAATACGGACAGATTGGAGATTCCTACGCATGAGAAGTTCAGCTTGCAATTTGTTGATGACCCCCTATCTTATTATTTATTTTAAGGGGGTCGTCTCCATATTTAAATTTCCCCCGAAGTTTGACGGCAGTTAGAAATCGAATGCGGACAGATCGGATATTTCAACGAAATTAGCCGTTCAGCTTGCAATTTGTGGATGGCCCCCTATCTTATTATTTATTTTAAGGGGGTCGTCTCCATATTTAAATTTCCCCCGAAGTTTGACGGCAGTTAGAAATCGAATACGGACAGATTGGATATTCCTACGCATGATAAGTTCAGCTTGCAATTTGTTGATGACCCCCTATCTTATTATTTATTTTAAGGGGGTCGTCTCCATATTTAAATTTCCCCCGAAGTTTGACGGCAGTTAGAAATCGAATACGGACAGATTGGATATTCCTACGCATGATAAGTTCAGCTTGCAATTTGTGGATGACCCCCTATTTTATTATTTATTTTAAAGGGGTCGTCTCCATATTTAAATTTCCCCCGAAGTTTGACGGCAGTTAGAAATCGAATGCGGACAGATCGGATATTCCTAAGCATGATAAGTTCAGCTTGCAATTTGTGGATGACCCCCTATCTTATTATTTATTTTAAAGGGGTCGTCTCCATATTTATATTTCCCCTGAAGTTTGGCGTCAGTTAGAAGGCGAATACGCACAGATTGGATATTCCTAAGCATGAGAAGTTCAGATGGCAATTTGTGGATGACCCCCTATCTTATTATTTATTTTAAAGGGGTCGTCTCCATATTTAAATTTACCCCGAAGTTTGGCGGCAGTTAGATGGCGAATACGGACAGATCGGATATTCCTACGCGGATTCTTCCGCGAATCGGATTTCCTGCACTCCATAGTTAAATTCATCTTGGAGTTTGTAAATGACATCCTATCTTGTTATTTATTTTAAATAAGTCGTTTCCATATTTATATTTTCCCTGGAATTTGGCGGCAGTTAGAAGCCGAATACGGACAGATTGATTATTCCTACGCATGAAAAGTTTAGCTTGCAATTTGTGGATGACCCCCTATTTTATTATTTATTTTAAAGGGGTCGTCTCCATATTTAAATATCCCCTGAAGTTTGACGGCAGTTAGAAATCGAATACGGACAGATTGGATATTCCTACGCGTGTTAAACTCAGCTTGCAATTTGTGGATGACCCCCTATTTTATTAGTTATTTTAAAGGGGTCGTCTCCATATTTATATTTTTATTGGAGTTTAACGGCAGTTTGAAATCGAATACGGACTGATTGGTTATTCCTACGCATGATAAGTTCAGCTTGCAATTTGTGGATGACCCCCTATGTTATTATTTATTTTAAAGGGGTCGTCTCCATATTTATATTTACCCCGAAGTTTTTTAACAGTTAGAAGGCGAATACGGACAGATTGGAGATTCCTACGCATGAGAAGTTTAACTTGCAATTTGTTGATGACCCCCTATCTTATTATTTATTTTAAGGGGGTCGTCTCCATATTTAAATTTCCCCCGAAGTTTGACGGCAGTTAGAAGGCGAATACGCACAGATTGGATATTCCTAAACATGAGAAGTTCAGATGGCAATTTGTGGATGGCCCCCTATCTTATTATTTATTTTAAGGGGGTCGTCTCCATATTTAAATTTCCCCCGAAGTTTGTCGGCAGTTAGAAATCGAATACGGACATATTAGATATTCCTACGCATGATAAGTTCAGCTTGCAATTTGTGGATGACCCCCTATCTTATTATTTATTTTAAAGGGGTCGTCTCCATATTTAAATTTACCCCGAAGTTTGGCAACAGTTCGAAGGCGAATGCGGACAGATCGGATATTTCTACGCATGAGAAGTTCAGCTTGCAATTTGTTGATGACCCCCTATCTTATTATTTATTTTAAGGGGGTCGTCTCCATATTTAAATTTCCCCCGAAGTTTGAAGGCAGTTAGAAATCGAATACTTACAGATTGGATATTCCTACGCATGATAAGTTCAGCTTGCAATTTGTGGATGACCCCCTATCTTATTATTTATTTTAAAGGGGTCGTCTCCATATTTAAATTTCCCCCGAAGTTTGACGGCAGTTAGAAATCGAATACGGACAGATTGGATATTCCTACGCATGAGAAGTTCAGCTTGCAATTTGTGGATGACACCCTATCTTAATATTTATTTTAAAGGTGTCGTCTCAATATTTATATTTTTCCTGGAGTTTAACGGCAGTTAGAAATCGAATACGGACTGATTGGTTATTCCTACGCATGATAAGTTCAGCTTGCAATTTGTGGATGACCCCCTATGTTATTATTTATTTTAAAGGGGTCGTCTCCATATTTATATTTACTCCGAAGTTTTTTAACAGTTAGAAGGCGAATACGGACAGATTGGAGATTCCTACGCATGAGAAGTTCAGCTTGCAATTTGTTGATGACCCCCTATCTTATTATTTATTTTAAGGGGGTCGTCTCCATATTTAAATTTCCCCCGAAGTTTGACGGCAGTTAGAAATAGAATGCGGACAGATCGGATATTTCAACGAAATTAGCCGTTCAGCTTGCAATTTGTGGATGGCCCCCTATCTTATTATTTATTTTAAGGGGGTCGTCTCCATATTTAAATTTCCCCCGAAGTTTGACGGCAGTTAGAAATCGAATACGGACAGATTGGATATTCCTACGCATGATAAGTTCAGCTTGCAATTTGTTGATGACCCCCTATCTTATTATTTATTTTAAGGGGGTCGTCTCCATATTTAAATTTCCCCCGAAGTTTGACGGCAGTTAGAAATCGAATACGGACAGATTGGATATTCCTACGCATGATAAGTTCAGCTTGCAATTTGTGGATGACCCCCTATTTTATTATTTATTTTAAAGGGGTCGTCTCCATATTTAAATTTCCCCCGAAGTTTGACGGCAGTTAGAAATCGAATGCGGACAGATCGGATATTCCTAAGCATGATAAGTTCAGCTTGCAATTTGAGGATGACCCCCTATCTTATTATTTATTTTAAAGGGGTCGTCTCCATATTTATATTTCCCCTGAAGTTTGGCGTCAGTTAGAAGGCGAATACGCACAGATTGGATATTCCTATGCATGACAAGTTTAGCTTGCAATTTGTGGATGACCCCCTATTTTATTAGTTATTTTAAA
This sequence comes from Troglohyphantes excavatus, assembly GCA_963932185.1. NCBI lineage: Eukaryota > Metazoa > Arthropoda > Arachnida > Araneae > Linyphiidae > Troglohyphantes > Troglohyphantes excavatus. The sequence continues at coordinate 16,228,069 of OZ010673.1, forward strand.
GGGGTCGTCTCCATATTTATATTTTTATTGGAGTTTAACGGCAGTTTGAAATCGAATACGGACTTTATTGGTTATTCCTACGCATGATAAGTTCAGCTTGCAATTTGTGGATGACCCCCTATGTTATTATTTATTTTAAAGGGGTCGTCTCCATATTTATATTTACCCTGAAGTTTTTTAACAGTTAGAAGGCGAATACGGACAGATTGGAGATTCCTACGCATGAGAAGTTCAGCTTGCAATTTGTTGATGACCCCCTATCTTATTATTTATTTTAAGGGGGTCGTCTCCATATTTAAATTTCCCCCGAAGTTTGACGGCAGTTAGAAATCGAATGCGGACAGATCGGATATTTCAACGAAATTAGCCGTTCAGCTTGCAATTTGTGGATGGCCCCCTATCTTATTATTTATTTTAAGGGGGTCGTCTCCATATTTAAATTTCCCCCGAAGTTTGACGGCAGTTAGAAATCGAATACGGACAGATTGGATATTCCTACGCATGATAAGTTCAGCTTGCAATTTGTTGATGACCCCCTATCTTATTATTTATTTTAAGGGGGTCGTCTCCATATTTAAATTTCCCCCGAAGTTTGTCGGCAGTTAGAAATCGAATACGGACAGATTAGATATTCCTACGCATGATAAGTTCAGCTTGCAATTTGTGGATGACCCCCTATCTTATTATTTATTTTAAAGGGGTCGTCTCCATATTTATATTTCCCCTGAAGTTTGGCGTCAGTTAGAAGGCGAATACGCACAGATTGGATATTCCTATGCATGACAAGTTTAGCTTGCAATTTGTGGATGACCCGGACAGATTGGATAATCCTACGCGTGTTAAACTCAGCTTGCAATTTGTGGATGACCCCCTATTTTATTAGTTATTTTAAAGGGGTCGTCTCCATATTTATATTTTTATTGGAGTTTAACGGCAGTTTGAAATCGAATACGGACTGATTGGTTATTCCTACGCATGATAAGTTCAGCTTGCAATTTGTGGATGACCCCCTATGTTATTATTTATTTTAAAGGGGTCGTCTCCATATTTATATTTACCCCGAAGTTTTTTAACAGTTAGAAGGCGAATACGGACAGATTGGAGATTCCTACGCATGAGAAGTTCAGCTTGCAATTTGTTGATGACCCCCTATCTTATTATTTATTTTAAGGGGGTCGTCTCCATATTTAAATTTCCCCCGAAGTTTGACGGCAGTTAGAAATCGAATGCGGACAGATCGGATATTTCAACGAAATTAGCCGTTCAGCTTGCAATTTGTGGATGGCCCCCTATCTTATTATTTATTTTAAGGGGGTCGTCTCCATATTTAAATTTCCCCCGAAGTTTGACGGCAGTTAGAAATCGAATGCGGACAGATCGGATATTCGTAAGCCTGACAAGTTCAGATTGCAATTTGTGGATGACCCCCTATCTTATTATTTATTTTAAAGGGGTCGTCTCCATATTTAAATTTACCCCGAAGTTTGGCGGCAGTTAGATGGCGAATACGGACAGATCGGATATTCCTACGCGGATTCTTCCGCGAATCGGATTTCCTGCACTCCATAGTTAAATTCATCTTGGAGTTTGTAAATGACATCCTATCTTGTTATTTATTTTAAATGGGTCGTTACATATTTATATTTTCCCTGGAATTTGGTGGCAGTTAGAAGCCGAATACGGACAGATTGATTATTCCTACGCATGAAAAGTTCAGTTTGCAATTTGTGGATGACCCCTTATCTTGTTATTTAATTTAAAGGAGTCGTCTCCATATTTAAATTTACCCCGAAGTTTAGCAACAGTTCGAAGGCGAATGCGGACAGATCGGATATTTCTACGCAAAAGAAGTTCAGCTTGCAATTTGTTGATGACCCCCTATCTTATTATTTATTTTAAGGGGGTCGTCTCCATATTTAAATTTCCCCCGAAGTTTGACGGCAGTTAGAAATCGAATACGGACAGATTGGATATTCCTACGCATGATAAGTTCAGCTTGCAATTTGTGGATGACCCCCTATCTTATTATTTATTTTAAAGGGGTCGTCTCCATATTTAAATTTCCCCCGAAGTTTGACGGCAGTTAGAAATTGAATACGGACAGATTGAATATTCCTAAGCATGATAAGTTCAGCTTGCAATTTGTGGATGACCCCCTTTCTTATTATTTGTTTTAAAGGGGTCGTCTCCATATTTATATTTCCCCTGAAGTTTGGCGTCAGTTAGAAGGCGAATACCCACAGATTGGATTTTCCTAAGCATGAGAAGTTCAGATGGCAATTTGTGGATGGCCCCCTATCTTATTATTTATTTTAAGGGGGTCGTCTCCATATTTAAATTTCCCCCGAAGTTTGACGGCAGTTAGAAATCGAATACGGACAGATTGGATATGCCTACGCATGATAAGTTCAGCTTGCAATTTGTGGATGACCCCCTATGTTATTATTTATTTTAAAGGGGTCGTCTCCATATTTATATTTACCCCGAAGTTTTTTAACAGTTAGAAGGCGAATACGGACAGATTGGAGATTCCTACGCATGAGAAGTTCAGCTTGCAATTTGTTGATGACCCCCTATCTTATTATTTATTTTAAGGGGGTCGTCTCCATATTTAAATTTCCCCCGAAGTTTGACGGCAGTTAGAAATCGAATACGGACAGATTGGATATTCCTACGCATGATAAGTTCAGCTTGCAATTTGTTGATGACCCCCTATCTTATTATTTATTTTAAGGGGGTCGTCTCCATATTTAAATTTCCCCCGAAGTTTGACGGCAGTTAGAAATCGAATACGGACAGATTGGATATTCCTACGCATGATAAGTTCAGCTTGCAATTTGTGGATGACCCCCTATTTTATTATTTATTTTAAAGGGGTCGTCTCCATATTTAAATTTCCCCCGAAGTTTGACGGCAGTTAGAAATCGAATGCGGACAGATCGGATATTCCTAAGCATGATAAGTTCAGCTTGCAATTTGTGGATGACCCCCTATCTTATTATTTATTTTAAAGGGGTCGTCTCCATATTTATATTTCCCCTGAAGTTTGGCGTCAGTTAGAAGGCGAATACGCACAGATTGGATATTCCTAAGCATGAGAAGTTCAGATGGCAATTTGTGGATGACCCCCTATCTTATTATTTATTTTAAAGGGGTCGTCTCCATATTTAAATTTACCCCGAAGTTTGGCGGCAGTTAGATGGCGAATACGGACAGATCGGATATTCCTACGCGGATTCTTCCGCGAATCGGATTTCCTGCACTCCATAGTTAAATTCATCTTGGAGTTTGTAAATGACATCCTATCTTGTTATTTATTTTAAATGGGTCGTTTCCATATTTATATTTTCCCTGGAATTTGGCGGCAGTTAGAAGCCGAATACGGACAGATTGATTATTCCTACGCATGAAAAGTTCAGTTTGCAATTTGTGGATGACCCCTTATCTTGTTATTTAATTTAAAGGAGTCGTCTCCATATTTAAATTTACCCCGAAGTTTAGCAACAGTTCGAAGGCGAATGCGGACAGATCGGATATTTCTACGCAAAAGAAGTTCAGCTTGCAATTTGTTGATGACCCCCTATCTTATTATTTATTTTAAGGGGGTCGTCTCCATATTTAAATTTCCCCCGAAGTTTGACGGCAGTTAGAAATCGAATACGGACAGATTGGATATTCCTACGCATGATAAGTTCAGCTTGCAATTTGTGGATGACCCCCTATTTTATTATTTATTTTAAAGGGGTCGTCTCCACATTTAAATTTCCCCCGAAGTTTGACGGCAGTTAGAAATCGAATGCGGACAGATCGGATATTTCAACGCAATTAGCCGTTCAGCTTGCAATTTGTGGATGGCCCCCTATCTTATTATTTATTTTAAAGGGGTCGTCTCCATATTTAAATTTCCCCCGAAGTTTGACGGCAGTTAGAAATCGAATACGGACAGATTGGATATTCCTATGCATGATAAGTTCAGCTTGCAATTTGTGGATGACCCCCTATCTTATTATTTATTTTAAAGGGGTCGTCTCCATATTTAAATTTCCCCCGAAGTTTGACGGCAGTTAGAAATTGAATACGGACAGATTGAATATTCCTAAGCATGATAAGTTCAGCTTGCAATTTGTGGATGACCCCCTTTCTTATTATTTATTTTAAAGGGGTCGTCTCCATATTTATATTTCCCCTGAAGTTTGGCGTCAGTTAGAAGGCGAATACCCACAGATTGGATTTTCCTAAGCATGAGAAGTTCAGATGGCAATTTGTGGATGGCCCCCTATCTTATTATTTATTTTAAGGGGGTCGTCTCCATATTTAAATTTCCCCCGAAGTTTGACGGCAGTTAGAAATCGAATACGGACAGATTGGATATGCCTACGCATGATAAGTTCAGCTTGCAATTTGTGGATGACCCCCTATGTTATTATTTATTTTAAAGGGGTCGTCTCCATATTTATATTTACCCCGAAGTTTTTTAACAGTTAGAAGGCGAATACGGACAGATTGGAGATTCCTACGCATGAGAAGTTCAGCTTGCAATTTGTGGATGACCCGGACAGATTGGATAATCCTACGCGTGTTAAACTCAGATTGCAATTTGTGGATGACCCCCTATCTTATTATTTATTTTAAAGGGGTCGTCTCCATATTTAAATTTACCCCGAAGTTTGGCAACAGTTCGAAGGCGAATGCGGACAGATCGGATATTTCTACGCATGAGAAGTTCAGCTTGCAATTTGTTGATGACCCCCTATCTTATTATTTATTTTAAGGGGGTCGTCTCCATATTTAAATTTCCCCCGAAGTTTGAAGGCAGTTAGAAATCGAATACTTACAGATTGGATATTCCTACGCATGATAAGTTCAGCTTGCAATTTGTGGATGACCCCCTTTCTTATTATTTATTTTAAAGGGGTCGTCTCCATATTTATATTTCCCCTGAAGTTTGGCGTCAGTTAGAAGGCGAATACCCACAGATTGGATTTTCCTAAGCATGAGAAGTTCAGCTTGCAATTTGTGGATGACACCCTATCTTAATATTTATTTTAAAGGTGTCGTCTCAATATTTATATTTTTCCTGGAGTTTAACGGCAGTTAGAAATCGAATACGGACTGATTGGTTATTCCTACGCATGATAAGTTCAGCTTGCAATTTGTGGATGACCCCCTATGTTATTATTTATTTTAAAGGGGTCGTCTCCATATTTATATTTCCCCTGAAGTTTGGCGTCAGTTAGAAGGCGAATACGCACAGATTGGATATTCCTAAGCATGAGAAGTTCAGATGGCAATTTGTGGATGGCCCCCTATCTTATTATTTATTTTAAGGGGGTCGTCTCCATATTTAAATTTCCCCCGAAGTTTGTCGGCAGTTAGAAATCGAATACGGACAGATTAGATATTCCTACGCATGATAAGTTCAGCTTGCAATTTGTGGATGACCCCCTATCTTATTATTTATTTTAAAGGGGTCGTCTCCATATTTATATTTCCCCTGAAGTTTGGCGTCAGTTAGAAGGCGAATACGCACAGATTGGATATTCCTATGCATGACAAGTTTAGCTTGCAATTTGTGGATGACCCGGACAGATTGGATAATCCTACGCGTGTTAAACTCAGCTTGCAATTTGTGGATGACCCCCTATTTTATTAGTTATTTTAAAGGGGTCGTCTCCATATTTATATTTTTATTGGAGTTTAACGGCAGTTTGAAATCGAATACGGACTGATTGGTTATTCCTACGCATGATAAGTTCAGCTTGCAATTTGTGGATGACCCCCTATGTTATTATTTATTTTAAAGGGGTCGTCTCCATATTTATATTTACCCCGAAGTTTTTTAACAGTTAGAAGGCGAATACGGACAGATTGGAGATTCCTACGCATGAGAAGTTCAGCTTGCAATTTGTTGATGACCCCCTATCTTATTATTTATTTTAAGGGGGTCGTCTCCATATTTAAATTTCCCCCGAAGTTTGACGGCAGTTAGAAATCGAATACGGACAGATTGGATATTCCTACGCATGATAAGTTCAGCTTGCAATTTGTTGATGACCCCCTATCTTATTATTTATTTTAAGGGGGTCGTCTCCATATTTAAATTTCCCCTGAAGTTTGACGGCAGTTAGAAATCGAATACGGACAGATTGGATATTCGTAAGCCTGACAAGTTCAGATTGCAATTTGTGGATGACCCCCTATCTTATTATTTATTTTAAAGGGGTCGTCTCCATATTTAAATTTACCCCGAAGTTTGGCGGCAGTTAGATGGCGAATACGGACAGATCGGATATTCCTACGCGGATTCTTCCGCGAATCGGATTTCCTGCACTCCATAGTTAAATTCATCTTGGAGTTTGTAAATGACATCCTATCTTGTTATTTATTTTAAATGGGTCGTTACATATTTATATTTTCCCTGGAATTTGGTGGCAGTTAGAAGCCGAATACGGACAGATTGATTATTCCTACGCATGAAAAGTTCAGTTTGCAATTTGTGGATGACCCCTTATCTTGTTATTTAATTTAAAGGAGTCGTCTCCATATTTAAATTTACCCCGAAGTTTAGCAACAGTTCGAAGGCGAATGCGGACAGATCGGATATTTCTACGCAAAAGAAGTTCAGCTTGCAATTTGTTGATGACCCCCTATCTTATTATTTATTTTAAGGGGGTCGTCTCCATATTTAAATTTCCCCCGAAGTTTGACGGCAGTTAGAAATCGAATACGGACAGATTGGATATTCCTACGCATGATAAGTTCAGCTTGCAATTTGTGGATGACCCCCTATTTTATTATTTATTTTAAAGGGGTCGTCTCCACATTTAAATTTCCCCCGAAGTTTGACGGCAGTTAGAAATCGAATGCGGACAGATCGGATATTTCAACGCAATTAGCCGTTCAGCTTGCAATTTGTGGATGGCCCCCTATCTTATTATTTATTTTAAGGGGGTCGTCTCCATATTTAAATTTCCCCCGAAGTTTGACGGCAGTTAGAAATCGAATACGGACAGATTGGATATTCCTACGCATGATAAGTTCAGCTTGCAATTTGTGGATGACCCCCTATCTTATTATTTATTTTAAAGGGGTCGTCTCCATATTTAAATTTCCCCCGAAGTTTGACGGCAGTTAGAAATTGAATACGGACAGATTGAATATTCCTAAGCATGATAAGTTCAGCTTGCAATTTGTGGATGACCCCCTTTCTTATTATTTATTTTAAAGGGGTCGTCTCCATATTTATATTTCCCCTGAAGTTTGGCGTCAGTTAGAAGGCGAATACCCACAGATTGGATTTTCCTAAGCATGAGAAGTTCAGATGGCAATTTGTGGATGGCCCCCTATCTTATTATTTATTTTAAGGGGGTCGTCTCCATATTTAAATTTCCCCCGAAGTTTGACGGCAGTTAGAAATCGAATACGGACAGATTGGATATGCCTACGCATGATAAGTTCAGCTTGCAATTTGTGGATGACCCCCTATGTTATTATTTATTTTAAAGGGGTCGTCTCCATATTTATATTTACCCCGAAGTTTTTTAACAGTTAGAAGGCGAATACGGACAGATTGGAGATTCCTACGCATGAGAAGTTCAGCTTGCAATTTGTTGATGACCCCCTATCTTATTATTTATTTTAAGGGGGTCGTCTCCATATTTAAATTTCCCCCGAAGTTTGACGGCAGTTAGAAATCGAATGCGGACAGATCGGATATTTCAACGAAATTAGCCGTTCAGCTTGCAATTTGTGGATGGCCCCCTATCTTATTATTTATTTTAAGGGGGTCGTCTCCATATTTAAATTTCCCCCGAAGTTTGACGGCAGTTAGAAATCGAATACGGACAGATTGGATATTCCTACGCATGATAAGTTCAGCTTGCAATTTGTTGATGACCCCCTATCTTATAATTTATTTTAAGGGGGTCGTCTCCATATTTAAATTTCCCCCGAAGTTTGACGGCAGTTAGAAATCGAATACGGACAGACTGGATATTCCTACGCATGATAAGTTCAGCTTGCAATTTGTGGATGACCCCCTATTTTATTATTTATTTTAAAGGGGTCGTCTCCATATTTAAATTTCCCCCGAAGTTTGACGGCAGTTAGAAATCGAATGCGGACAGATCGGATATTCCTAAGCATGATAAGTTCAGCTTGCAATTTGTGGATGACCCCCTATCTTATTATTTATTTTAAAGGGGTCGTCTCCATATTTATATTTCCCCTGAAGTTTGGCGTCAGTTAGAAGGCGAATACGCACAGATTGGATATTCCTAAGCATGAGAAGTTCAGATGGCAATTTGTGGATGACCCCCTATCTTATTATTTATTTTAAAGGGGTCGTCTCCATATTTAAATTTACCCCGAAGTTTGGCGGCAGTTAGATGGCGAATACGGACAGATCGGATATTCCTACGCGGATTCTTCCGCGAATCGGATTTCCTGCACTCCATAGTTAAATTCATCTTGGAGTTTGTAAATGACATCCTATCTTGTTATTTATTTTAAATGGGTCGTTTCCATATTTATATTTTCCCTGGAATTTGGCGGCAGTTAGAAGCCGAATACGGACAGATTGATTATTCCTACGCATGAAAAGTTTAGCTTGCAATTTGTGGATGACCCCCTATTTTATTATTTATTTTAAAGGGGTCGTCTCCATATTTAAATATCCCCCGAAGTTTGACGGCAGTTAGAAATCGAATACGGACAGATTGGATATTCCTACGCGTGTTAAACTCAGCTTGCAATTTGTGGATGACCCCCTATTTTATTAGTTATTTTAAAGGGGTCGTCTCCATATTTATATTTTTATTGGAGTTTAACGGCAGTTTGAAATCGAATACGGACTGATTGGTTATTCCTACGCATGATAAGTTCAGCTTGCAATTTGTGGATGACCCCCTATGTTATTATTTATTTTAAAGGGGTCGTCTCCATATTTATATTTACCCCGAAGTTTTTTAACAGTTAGAAGGCGAATACGGACAGATTGGAGATTCCTACGCATGAGAAGTTTAGCTTGCAATTTGTTGATGACCCCCTATCTTATTATTTATTTTAAGGGGGTCGTCTCCATATTTAAATTTCCCCCGAAGTTTGACGGCAGTTAGAAGGCGAATACGCACAGATTGGATATTCCTAAACATGAGAAGTTCAGATGGCAATTTGTGGATGGCCCCCTATCTTATTATTTATTTTAAGGGGGTCGTCTCCATATTTAAATTTCCCCCGAAGTTTGTCGGCAGTTAGAAATCGAATACGGACATATTAGATATTCCTACGCATGATAAGTTCAGCTTGCAATTTGTGGATGACCCCCTATCTTATTATTTATTTTAAAGGGGTCGTCTCCATATTTAAATTTACCCCGAAGTTTGGCAACAGTTCGAAGGCGAATGCGGACAGATCGGATATTTCTACGCATGAGAAGTTCAGCTTGCAATTTGTTGATGACCCCCTATCTTATTATTTATTTTAAGGGGGTCGTCTCCATATTTAAATTTCCCCCGAAGTTTGAAGGCAGTTAGAAATCGAATACTTACAGATTGGATATTCCTACGCATGATAAGTTCAGCTTGCAATTTGTGGATGACCCCCTATCTTATTATTTATTTTAAAGGGGTCGTCTCCATATTTAAATTTCCCCCGAAGTTTGACGGCAGTTAGAAATCGAATACGGACAGATTGGATATTCCTACGCATGAGAAGTTCAGCTTGCAATTTGTGGATGACACCCTATCTTAATATTTATTTTAAAGGTGTCGTCTCAATATTTATATTTTTCCTGGAGTTTAACGGCAGTTAGAAATCGAATACGGACTGATTGGTTATTCCTACGCATGATAAGTTCAGCTTGCAATTTGTGGATGACCCCCTATGTTATTATTTATTTTAAAGGGGTCGTCTCCATATTTATATTTCCCCTGAAGTTTGGCGTCAGTTAGAAGGCGAATACGCACAGATTGGATATTCCTAAGCATGAGAAGTTCAGATGGCAATTTGTGGATGGCCCCCTATCTTATTATTTATTTTAAGGGGGTCGTCTCCATATTTAAATTTCCCCCGAAGTTTGTCGGCAGTTAGAAATCGAATACGGACAGATTAGATATTCCTACGCATGATAAGTTCAGCTTGCAATTTGTGGATGACCCCCTATCTTATTATTTATTTTAAAGGGGTCGTCTCCATATTTATATTTCCCCTGAAGTTTGGCGTCAGTTAGAAGGCGAATACGCACAGATTGGATATTCCTATGCATGACAAGTTTAGCTTGCAATTTGTGGATGACCCGGACAGATTGGATAATCCTACGCGTGTTAAACTCAGCTTGCAATTTGTGGATGACCCCCTATTTTATTAGTTATTTTAAAGGGGTCGTCTCCATATTTATATTTTTATTGGAGTTTAACGGCAGTTTGAAATCGAATACGGACTGATTGGTTATTCCTACGCATGATAAGTTCAGCTTGCAATTTGTGGATGACCCCCTATGTTATTATTTATTTTAAAGGGGTCGTCTCCATATTTATATTTACTCCGAAGTTTTTTAACAGTTAGAAGGCGAATACGGACAGATTGGAGATTCCTACGCATGAGAAGTTCAGCTTGCAATTTGTTGATGACCCCCTATCTTATTATTTATTTTAAGGGGGTCGTCTCCATATTTAAATTTCCCCCGAAGTTTGACGGCAGTTAGAAATAGAATGCGGACAGATCGGATATTTCAACGAAATTAGCCGTTCAGCTTGCAATTTGTGGATGGCCCCCTATCTTATTATTTATTTTAAGGGGGTCGTCTCCATATTTAAATTTCCCCCGAAGTTTGACGGCAGTTAGAAATCGAATACGGACAGATTGGATATTCCTACGCATGATAAGTTCAGCTTGCAATTTGTTGATGACCCCCTATCTTATTATTTATTTTAAGGGGGTCGTCTCCATATTTAAATTTCCCCCGAAGTTTGACGGCAGTTAGAAATCGAATACGGACAGATTGGATATTCCTACGCATGATAAGTTCAGCTTGCAATTTGTGGATGACCCCCTATTTTATTATTTATTTTAAAGGGGTCGTCTCCATATTTAAATTTCCCCCGAAGTTTGACGGCAGTTAGAAATCGAATGCGGACAGATCGGATATTCCTAAGCATGATAAGTTCAGCTTGCAATTTGAGGATGACCCCCTATCTTATTATTTATTTTAAAGGGGTCGTCTCCATATTTATATTTCCCCTGAAGTTTGGCGTCAGTTAGAAGGCGAATACGCACAGATTGGATATTCCTATGCATGACAAGTTTAGCTTGCAATTTGTGGATGACCCGGACAGATTGGATAATCCTACGCGTGTTAAACTCAGCTTGCAATTTGTGGATGACCCCCTATTTTATTAGTTATTTTAAAGGGGTCGTCTCCATATTTATATTTTTATTGGAGTTTAACGGCAGTTTGAAATCGAATACGGACTTTATTGGTTATTCCTACGCATGATAAGTTCAGCTTGCAATTTGTGGATGACCCCCTATGTTATTATTTATTTTAAAGGGGTCGTCTCCATATTTATATTTACCCCGAAGTTTTTTAACAGTTAGAAGGCGAATACGGACAGATTGGAGATTCCTACGCATGAGAAGTTCAGCTTGCAATTTGTTGATGACCCCCTATCTTATTATTTATTTTAAGGGGGTCGTCTCCATATTTAAATTTCCCCCGAAGTTTGACGGCAGTTAGAAATCGAATGCGGACAGATCGGATATTTCAACGAAATTAGCCGTTCAGCTTGCAATTTGTGGATGGCCCCCTATCTTATTATTTATTTTAAGGGGGTCGTCTCCATATTTAAATTTCCCCCGAAGTTTGACGGCAGTTAGAAATCGAATACGGACAGATTGGATATTCCTACGCATGATAAGTTCAGCTTGCAATTTGTTGATGACCCCCTATCTTATTATTTATTTTAAGGGGGTCGTCTCCATATTTAAATTTCCCCCGAAGTTTGTCGGCAGTTAGAAATCGAATACGGACAGATTAGATATTCCTACGCATGATAAGTTCAGCTTGCAATTTGTGGATGACCCCCTATCTTATTATTTATTTTAAAGGGGTCGTCTCCATATTTATATTTCCCCTGAAGTTTGGCGTCAGTTAGAAGGCGAATACGCACAGATTGGATATTCCTATGCATGACAAGTTTAGCTTGCAATTTGTGGATGACCCGGACAGATTGGATAATCCTACGCGTGTTAAACTCAGCTTGCAATTTGTGGATGACCCCCTATTTTATTAGTTATTTTAAAGGGGTCGTCTCCATATTTATATTTTTATTGGAGTTTAACGGCAGTTTGAAATCGAATACGGACTGATTGGTTATTCCTACGCATGATAAGTTCAGCTTGCAATTTGTGGATGACCCCCTATGTTATTATTTATTTTAAAGGGGTCGTCTCCATATTTATATTTACCCCGAAGTTTTTTAACAGTTAGAAGGCGAATACGGACAGATTGGAGATTCCTACGCATGAGAAGTTCAGCTTGCAATTTGTTGATGACCCCCTATCTTATTATTTATTTTAAGGGGGTCGTCTCCATATTTAAATTTCCCCCGAAGTTTGACGGCAGTTAGAAATCGAATGCGGACAGATCGGATATTTCAACGAAATTAGCCGTTCAGCTTGCAATTTGTGGATGGCCCCCTATCTTATTATTTATTTTAAGGGGGTCGTCTCCATATTTAAATTTCCCCCGAAGTTTGACGGCAGTTAGAAATCGAATGCGGACAGATCGGATATTCGTAAGCCTGACAAGTTCAGATTGCAATTTGTGGATGACCCCCTATCTTATTATTTATTTTAAAGGGGTCGTCTCCATATTTAAATTTACCCCGAAGTTTGGCGGCAGTTAGATGGCGAATACGGACAGATCGGATATTCCTACGCGGATTCTTCCGCGAATCGGATTTCCTGCACTCCATAGTTAAATTCATCTTGGAGTTTGTAAATGACATCCTATCTTGTTATTTATTTTAAATGGGTCGTTACATATTTATATTTTCCCTGGAATTTGGTGGCAGTTAGAAGCCGAATACGGACAGATTGATTATTCCTACGCATGAAAAGTTCAGTTTGCAATTTGTGGATGACCCCTTATCTTGTTATTTAATTTAAAGGAGTCGTCTCCATATTTAAATTTACCCCGAAGTTTAGCAACAGTTCGAAGGCGAATGCGGACAGATCGGATATTTCTACGCAAAAGAAGTTCAGCTTGCAATTTGTTGATGACCCCCTATCTTATTATTTATTTTAAGGGGGTCGTCTCCATATTTAAATTTCCCCCGAAGTTTGACGGCAGTTAGAAATCGAATACGGACAGATTGGATATTCCTACGCATGATAAGTTCAGCTTGCAATTTGTGGATGACCCCCTATCTTATTATTTATTTTAAAGGGGTCGTCTCCATATTTAAATTTCCCCCGAAGTTTGACGGCAGTTAGAAATTGAATACGGACAGATTGAATATTCCTAAGCATGATAAGTTCAGCTTGCAATTTGTGGATGACCCCCTTTCTTATTATTTGTTTTAAAGGGGTCGTCTCCATATTTATATTTCCCCTGAAGTTTGGCGTCAGTTAGAAGGCGAATACCCACAGATTGGATTTTCCTAAGCATGAGAAGTTCAGATGGCAATTTGTGGATGGCCCCCTATCTTATTATTTATTTTAAGGGGGTCGTCTCCATATTTAAATTTCCCCCGAAGTTTGACGGCAGTTAGAAATCGAATACGGACAGATTGGATATGCCTACGCATGATAAGTTCAGCTTGCAATTTGTGGATGACCCCCTATGTTATTATTTATTTTAAAGGGGTCGTCTCCATATTTATATTTACCCCGAAGTTTTTTAACAGTTAGAAGGCGAATACGGACAGATTGGAGATTCCTACGCATGAGAAGTTCAGCTTGCAATTTGTTGATGACCCCCTATCTTATTATTTATTTTAAGGGGGTCGTCTCCATATTTAAATTTCCCCCGAAGTTTGACGGCAGTTAGAAATCGAATACGGACAGATTGGATATTCCTACGCATGATAAGTTCAGCTTGCAATTTGTTGATGACCCCCTATCTTATTATTTATTTTAAGGGGGTCGTCTCCATATTTAAATTTCCCCCGAAGTTTGACGGCAGTTAGAAATCGAATACGGACAGATTGGATATTCCTACGCATGATAAGTTCAGCTTGCAATTTGTGGATGACCCCCTATTTTATTATTTATTTTAAAGGGGTCGTCTCCATATTTAAATTTCCCCCGAAGTTTGACGGCAGTTAGAAATCGAATGCGGACAGATCGGATATTCCTAAGCATGATAAGTTCAGCTTGCAATTTGTGGATGACCCCCTATCTTATTATTTATTTTAAAGGGGTCGTCTCCATATTTATATTTCCCCTGAAGTTTGGCGTCAGTTAGAAGGCGAATACGCACAGATTGGATATTCCTAAGCATGAGAAGTTCAGATGGCAATTTGTGGATGACCCCCTATCTTATTATTTATTTTAAAGGGGTCGTCTCCATATTTAAATTTACCCCGAAGTTTGGCGGCAGTTAGATGGCGAATACGGACAGATCGGATATTCCTACGCGGATTCTTCCGCGAATCGGATTTCCTGCACTCCATAGTTAAATTCATCTTGGAGTTTGTAAATGACATCCTATCTTGTTATTTATTTTAAATGGGTCGTTTCCATATTTATATTTTCCCTGGAATTTGGCGGCAGTTAGAAGCCGAATACGGACAGATTGATTATTCCTACGCATGAAAAGTTCAGTTTGCAATTTGTGGATGACCCCTTATCTTGTTATTTAATTTAAAGGAGTCGTCTCCATATTTAAATTTACCCCGAAGTTTAGCAACAGTTCGAAGGCGAATGCGGACAGATCGGATATTTCTACGCAAAAGAAGTTCAGCTTGCAATTTGTTGATGACCCCCTATCTTATTATTTATTTTAAGGGGGTCGTCTCCATATTTAAATTTCCCCCGAAGTTTGACGGCAGTTAGAAATCGAATACGGACAGATTGGATATTCCTACGCATGATAAGTTCAGCTTGCAATTTGTAGATGACCCCCTATTTTATTATTTATTTTAAAGGGGTCGTCTCCACATTTAAATTTCCCCCGAAGTTTGACGGCAGTTAGAAATCGAATGCGGACAGATCGGATATTTCAACGCAATTAGCCGTTCAGCTTGCAATTTGTGGATGGCCCCCTATCTTATTATTTATTTTAAAGGGGTCGTCTCCATATTTAAATTTCCCCCGAAGTTTGACGGCAGTTAGAAATCGAATACGGACAGATTGGATATTCCTATGCATGATAAGTTCAGCTTGCAATTTGTGGATGACCCCCTATCTTATTATTTATTTTAAAGGGGTCGTCTCCATATTTAAATTTCCCCCGAAGTTTGACGGCAGTTAGAAATTGAATACGGACAGATTGAATATTCCTAAGCATGATAAGTTCAGCTTGCAATTTGTGGATGACCCCCTTTCTTATTATTTATTTTAAAGGGGTCGTCTCCATATTTATATTTCCCCTGAAGTTTGGCGTCAGTTAGAAGGCGAATACCCACAGATTGGATTTTCCTAAGCATGAGAAGTTCAGATGGCAATTTGTGGATGGCCCCCTATCTTATTATTTATTTTAAGGGGGTCGTCTCCATATTTAAATTTCCCCCGAAGTTTGACGGCAGTTAGAAATCGAATACGGACAGATTGGATATGCCTACGCATGATAAGTTCAGCTTGCAATTTGTGGATGACCCCCTATGTTATTATTTATTTTAAAGGGGTCGTCTCCATATTTATATTTACCCCGAAGTTTTTTAACAGTTAGAAGGCGAATACGGACAGATTGGAGATTCCTACGCATGAGAAGTTCAGCTTGCAATTTGTGGATGACCCGGACAGATTGGATAATCCTACGCGTGTTAAACTCAGATTGCAATTTGTGGATGACCCCCTATCTTATTATTTATTTTAAAGGGGTCGTCTCCATATTTAAATTTACCCCGAAGTTTGGCAACAGTTCGAAGGCGAATGCGGACAGATCGGATATTTCTACGCATGAGAAGTTCAGCTTGCAATTTGTTGATGACCCCCTATCTTATTATTTATTTTAAGGGGGTCGTCTCCATATTTAAATTTCCCCCGAAGTTTGAAGGCAGTTAGAAATCGAATACTTACAGATTGGATATTCCTACGCATGATAAGTTCAGCTTGCAATTTGTGGATGACCCCCTTTCTTATTATTTATTTTAAAGGGGTCGTCTCCATATTTATATTTCCCCTGAAGTTTGGCGTCAGTTAGAAGGCGAATACCCACAGATTGGATTTTCCTAAGCATGAGAAGTTCAGCTTGCAATTTGTGGATGACACCCTATCTTAATATTTATTTTAAAGGTGTCGTCTCAATATTTATATTTTTCCTGGAGTTTAACGGCAGTTAGAAATCGAATACGGACTGATTGGTTATTCCTACGCATGATAAGTTCAGCTTGCAATTTGTGGATGACCCCCTATGTTATTATTTATTTTAAAGGGGTCGTCTCCATATTTATATTTCCCCTGAAGTTTGGCGTCAGTTAGAAGGCGAATACGCACAGATTGGATATTCCTAAGCATGAGAAGTTCAGATGGCAATTTGTGGATGGCCCCCTATCTTATTATTTATTTTAAGGGGGTCGTCTCCATATTTAAATTTCCCCCGAAGTTTGTCGGCAGTTAGAAATCGAATACGGACAGATTAGATATTCCTACGCATGATAAGTTCAGCTTGCAATTTGTGGATGACCCCCTATCTTATTATTTATTTTAAAGGGGTCGTCTCCATATTTATATTTCCCCTGAAGTTTGGCGTCAGTTAGAAGGCGAATACGCACAGATTGGATATTCCTATGCATGACAAGTTTAGCTTGCAATTTGTGGATGACCCGGACAGATTGGATAATCCTACGCGTGTTAAACTCAGCTTGCAATTTGTGGATGACCCCCTATTTTATTAGTTATTTTAAAGGGGTCGTCTCCATATTTATATTTTTATTGGAGTTTAACGGCAGTTTGAAATCGAATACGGACTGATTGGTTATTCCTACGCATGATAAGTTCAGCTTGCAATTTGTGGATGACCCCCTATGTTATTATTTATTTTAAAGGGGTCGTCTCCATATTTATATTTACCCCGAAGTTTTTTAACAGTTAGAAGGCGAATACGGACAGATTGGAGATTCCTACGCATGAGAAGTTCAGCTTGCAATTTGTTGATGACCCCCTATCTTATTATTTATTTTAAGGGGGTCGTCTCCATATTTAAATTTCCCCCGAAGTTTGACGGCAGTTAGAAATCGAATACGGACAGATTGGATATTCCTACGCATGATAAGTTCAGCTTGCAATTTGTTGATGACCCCCTATCTTATTATTTATTTTAAGGGGGTCGTCTCCATATTTAAATTTTCCCCGAAGTTTGACGGCAGTTAGAAATCGAATACGGACAGATTGGATATTCGTAAGCCTGACAAGTTCAGATTGCAATTTGTGGATGACCCCCTATCTTATTATTTATTTTAAAGGGGTCGTCTCCATATTTAAATTTACCCCGAAGTTTGGCGGCAGTTAGATGGCGAATACGGACAGATCGGATATTCCTACGCGGATTCTTCCGCGAATCGGATTTCCTGCACTCCATAGTTAAATTCATCTTGGAGTTTGTAAATGACATCCTATCTTGTTATTTATTTTAAATGGGTCGTTACATATTTATATTTTCCCTGGAATTTGGTGGCAGTTAGAAGCCGAATACGGACAGATTGATTATTCCTACGCATGAAAAGTTCAGTTTGCAATTTGTGGATGACCCCTTATCTTGTTATTTAATTTAAAGGAGTCGTCTCCATATTTAAATTTACCCCGAAGTTTAGCAACAGTTCGAAGGCGAATGCGGACAGATCGGATATTTCTACGCAAAAGAAGTTCAGCTTGCAATTTGTTGATGACCCCCTATCTTATTATTTATTTTAAGGGGGTCGTCTCCATATTTAAATTTCCCCCGAAGTTTGACGGCAGTTAGAAATCGAATACGGACAGATTGGATATTCCTACGCATGATAAGTTCAGCTTGCAATTTGTGGATGACCCCCTATTTTATTATTTATTTTAAAGGGGTCGTCTCCACATTTAAATTTCCCCCGAAGTTTGACGGCAGTTAGAAATCGAATGCGGACAGATCGGATATTTCAACGCAATTAGCCGTTCAGCTTGCAATTTGTGGATGGCCCCCTATCTTATTATTTATTTTAAGGGGGTCGTCTCCATATTTAAATTTCCCCCGAAGTTTGACGGCAGTTAGAAATCGAATACGGACAGATTGGATATTCCTACGCATGATAAGTTCAGCTTGCAATTTGTGGATGACCCCCTATCTTATTATTTATTTTAAAGGGGTCGTCTCCATATTTAAATTTCCCCCGAAGTTTGACGGCAGTTAGAAATTGAATACGGACAGATTGAATATTCCTAAGCATGATAAGTTCAGCTTGCAATTTGTGGATGACCCCCTTTCTTATTATTTATTTTAAAGGGGTCGTCTCCATATTTATATTTCCCCTGAAGTTTGGCGTCAGTTAGAAGGCGAATACCCACAGATTGGATTTTCCTAAGCATGAGAAGTTCAGATGGCAATTTGTGGATGGCCCCCTATCTTATTATTTATTTTAAGGGGGTCGTCTCCATATTTAAATTTCCCCCGAAGTTTGACGGCAGTTAGAAATCGAATACGGACAGATTGGATATGCCTACGCATGATAAGTTCAGCTTGCAATTTGTGGATGACCCCCTATGTTATTATTTATTTTAAAGGGGTCGTCTCCATATTTATATTTACCCCGAAGTTTTTTAACAGTTAGAAGGCGAATACGGACAGATTGGAGATTCCTACGCATGAGAAGTTCAGCTTGCAATTTGTTGATGACCCCCTATCTTATTATTTATTTTAAGGGGGTCGTCTCCATATTTAAATTTCCCCCGAAGTTTGACGGCAGTTAGAAATCGAATGCGGACAGATCGGATATTTCAACGAAATTAGCCGTTCAGCTTGCAATTTGTGGATGGCCCCCTATCTTATTATTTATTTTAAGGGGGTCGTCTCCATATTTAAATTTCCCCCGAAGTTTGACGGCAGTTAGAAATCGAATACGGACAGATTGGATATTCCTACGCATGATAAGTTCAGCTTGCAATTTGTTGATGACCCCCTATCTTATAATTTATTTTAAGGGGGTCGTCTCCATATTTAAATTTCCCCCGAAGTTTGACGGCAGTTAGAAATCGAATACGGACAGATTGGATATTCCTACGCATGATAAGTTCAGCTTGCAATTTGTGGATGACCCCATATTTTATTATTTATTTTAAAGGGGTCGTCTCCATATTTAAATTTCCCCCGAAGTTTGACGGCAGTTAGAAATCGAATGCGGACAGATCGGATATTCCTAAGCATGATAAGTTCAGCTTGCAATTTGTGGATGACCCCCTATCTTATTATTTATTTTAAAGGGGTCGTCTCCATATTTATATTTCCCCTGAAGTTTGGCGTCAGTTAGAAGGCGAATACGCACAGATTGGATATTCCTAAGCATGAGAAGTTCAGATGGCAATTTGTGGATGACCCCCTATCTTATTATTTATTTTAAAGGGGTCGTCTCCATATTTAAATTTACCCCGAAGTTTGGCGGCAGTTAGATGGCGAATACGGACAGATCGGATATTCCTACGCGGATTCTTCCGCGAATCGGATTTCCTGCACTCCATAGTTAAATTCATCTTGGAGTTTGTAAATGACATCCTATCTTGTTATTTATTTTAAATGGGTCGTTTCCATATTTATATTTTCCCTGGAATTTGGCGGCAGTTAGAAGCCGAATACGGACAGATTGATTATTCCTACGCATGAAAAGTTTAGCTTGCAATTTGTGGATGACCCCCTATTTTATTATTTATTTTAAAGGGGTCGTCTCCATATTTAAATATCCCCCGAAGTTTGACGGCAGTTAGAAATCGAATACGGACAGATTGGATATTCCTACGCGTGTTAAACTCAGCTTGCAATTTGTGGATGACCCCCTATTTTATTAGTTATTTTAAAGGGGTCGTCTCCATATTTATATTTTTATTGGAGTTTAACGGCAGTTTGAAATCGAATACGGACTGATTGGTTATTCCTACGCATGATAAGTTCAGCTTGCAATTTGTGGATGACCCCCTATGTTATTATTTATTTTAAAGGGGTCGTCTCCATATTTATATTTACCCCGAAGTTTTTTAACAGTTAGAAGGCGAATACGGACAGATTGGAGATTCCTACGCATGAGAAGTTTAGCTTGCAATTTGTTGATGACCCCCTATCTTATTATTTATTTTAAGGGGGTCGTCTCCATATTTAAATTTCCCCCGAAGTTTGACGGCAGTTAGAAGGCGAATACGCACAGATTGGATATTCCTAAACATGAGAAGTTCAGATGGCAATTTGTGGATGGCCCCCTATCTTATTATTTATTTTAAGGGGGTCGTCTCCATATTTAAATTTCCCCCGAAGTTTGTCGGCAGTTAGAAATCGAATACGGACATATTAGATATTCCTACGCATGATAAGTTCAGCTTGCAATTTGTGGATGACCCCCTATCTTATTATTTATTTTAAAGGGGTCGTCTCCATATTTAAATTTACCCCGAAGTTTGGCAACAGTTCGAAGGCGAATGCGGACAGATCGGATATTTCTACGCATGAGAAGTTCAGCTTGCAATTTGTTGATGACCCCCTATCTTATTATTTATTTTAAGGGGGTCGTCTCCATATTTAAATTTCCCCCGAAGTTTGAAGGCAGTTAGAAATCGAATACTTACAGATTGGATATTCCTACGCATGATAAGTTCAGCTTGCAATTTGTGGATGACCCCCTATCTTATTATTTATTTTAAAGGGGTCGTCTCCATATTTAAATTTCCCCCGAAGTTTGACGGCAGTTAGAAATCGAATACGGACAGATTGGATATTCCTACGCATGAGAAGTTCAGCTTGCAATTTGTGGATGACACCCTATCTTAATATTTATTTTAAAGGTGTCGTCTCAATATTTATATTTTTCCTGGAGTTTAACGGCAGTTAGAAATCGAATACGGACTGATTGGTTATTCCTACGCATGATAAGTTCAGCTTGCAATTTGTGGATGACCCCCTATGTTATTATTTATTTTAAAGGGGTCGTCTCCATATTTATATTTCCCCTGAAGTTTGGCGTCAGTTAGAAGGCGAATACGCACAGATTGGATATTCCTAAGCATGAGAAGTTCAGATGGCAATTTGTGGATGGCCCCCTATCTTATTATTTATTTTAAGGGGGTCGTCTCCATATTTAAATTTCCCCCGAAGTTTGTCGGCAGTTAGAAATCGAATACGGACAGATTAGATATTCCTACGCATGATAAGTTCAGCTTGCAATTTGTGGATGACCCCCTATCTTATTATTTATTTTAAAGGGGTCGTCTCCATATTTATATTTCCCCTGAAGTTTGGCGTCAGTTAGAAGGCGAATACGCACAGATTGGATATTCCTATGCATGACAAGTTTAGCTTGCAATTTGTGGATGACCCGGACAGATTGGATAATCCTACGCGTGTTAAACTCAGCTTGCAATTTGTGGATGACCCCCTATTTTATTAGTTATTTTAAAGGGGTCGTCTCCATATTTATATTTTTATTGGAGTTTAACGGCAGTTTGAAATCGAATACGGACTGATTGGTTATTCCTACGCATGATAAGTTCAGCTTGCAATTTGTGGATGACCCCCTATGTTATTATTTATTTTAAAGGGGTCGTCTCCATATTTATATTTACTCCGAAGTTTTTTAACAGTTAGAAGGCGAATACGGACAGATTGGAGATTCCTACGCATGAGAAGTTCAGCTTGCAATTTGTTGATGACCCCCTATCTTATTATTTATTTTAAGGGGGTCGTCTCCATATTTAAATTTCCCCCGAAGTTTGACGGCAGTTAGAAATAGAATGCGGACAGATCGGATATTTCAACGAAATTAGCCGTTCAGCTTGCAATTTGTGGATGGCCCCCTATCTTATTATTTATTTTAAGGGGGTCGTCTCCATATTTAAATTTCCCCCGAAGTTTGACGGCAGTTAGAAATCGAATACGGACAGATTGGATATTCCTACGCATGATAAGTTCAGCTTGCAATTTGTTGATGACCCCCTATCTTATTATTTATTTTAAGGGGGTCGTCTCCATATTTAAATTTCCCCCGAAGTTTGACGGCAGTTAGAAATCGAATACGGACAGATTGGATATTCCTACGCATGATAAGTTCAGCTTGCAATTTGTGGATGACCCCCTATTTTATTATTTATTTTAAAGGGGTCGTCTCCATATTTAAATTTCCCCCGAAGTTTGACGGCAGTTAGAAATCGAATGCGGACAGATCGGATATTCCTAAGCATGATAAGTTCAGCTTGCAATTTGAGGATGACCCCCTATCTTATTATTTATTTTAAAGGGGTCGTCTCCATATTTATATTTCCCCTGAAGTTTGGCGTCAGTTAGAAGGCGAATACGCACAGATTGGATATTCCTATGCATGACAAGTTTAGCTTGCAATTTGTGGATGACCCGGACAGATTGGATAATCCTACGCGTGTTAAACTCAGCTTGCAATTTGTGGATGACCCCCTATTTTATTAGTTATTTTAAAGGGGTCGTCTCCATATTTATATTTTTATTGGAGTTTAACGGCAGTTTGAAATCGAATACGGACTTTATTGGTTATTCCTACGCATGATAAGTTCAGCTTGCAATTTGTGGATGACCCCCTATGTTATTATTTATTTTAAAGGGGTCGTCTCCATATTTATATTTACCCCGAAGTTTTTTAACAGTTAGAAGGCGAATACGGACAGATTGGAGATTCCTACGCATGAGAAGTTCAGCTTGCAATTTGTTGATGACCCCCTATCTTATTATTTATTTTAAGGGGGTCGTCTCCATATTTAAATTTCCCCCGAAGTTTGACGGCAGTTAGAAATCGAATGCGGACAGATCGGATATTTCAACGAAATTAGCCGTTCAGCTTGCAATTTGTGGATGGCCCCCTATCTTATTATTTATTTTAAGGGGGTCGTCTCCATATTTAAATTTCCCCCGAAGTTTGACGGCAGTTAGAAATCGAATACGGACAGATTGGATATTCCTACGCATGATAAGTTCAGCTTGCAATTTGTTGATGACCCCCTATCTTATTATTTATTTTAAGGGGGTCGTCTCCATATTTAAATTTCCCCCGAAGTTTGTCGGCAGTTAGAAATCGAATACGGACAGATTAGATATTCCTACGCATGATAAGTTCAGCTTGCAATTTGTGGATGACCCCCTATCTTATTATTTATTTTAAAGGGGTCGTCTCCATATTTATATTTCCCCTGAAGTTTGGCGTCAGTTAGAAGGCGAATACGCACAGATTGGATATTCCTATGCATGACAAGTTTAGCTTGCAATTTGTGGATGACCCGGACAGATTGGATAATCCTACGCGTGTTAAACTCAGCTTGCAATTTGTGGATGACCCCCTATTTTATTAGTTATTTTAAAGGGGTCGTCTCCATATTTATATTTTTATTGGAGTTTAACGGCAGTTTGAAATCGAATACGGACTGATTGGTTATTCCTACGCATGATAAGTTCAGCTTGCAATTTGTGGATGACCCCCTATGTTATTATTTATTTTAAAGGGGTCGTCTCCATATTTATATTTACCCCGAAGTTTTTTAACAGTTAGAAGGCGAATACGGACAGATTGGAGATTCCTACGCATGAGAAGTTCAGCTTGCAATTTGTTGATGACCCCCTATCTTATTATTTATTTTAAGGGGGTCGTCTCCATATTTAAATTTCCCCCGAAGTTTGACGGCAGTTAGAAATCGAATGCGGACAGATCGGATATTTCAACGAAATTAGCCGTTCAGCTTGCAATTTGTGGATGGCCCCCTATCTTATTATTTATTTTAAGGGGGTCGTCTCCATATTTAAATTTCCCCCGAAGTTTGACGGCAGTTAGAAATCGAATGCGGACAGATCGGATATTCGTAAGCCTGACAAGTTCAGATTGCAATTTGTGGATGACCCCCTATCTTATTATTTATTTTAAAGGGGTCGTCTCCATATTTAAATTTACCCCGAAGTTTGGCGGCAGTTAGATGGCGAATACGGACAGATCGGATATTCCTACGCGGATTCTTCCGCGAATCGGATTTCCTGCACTCCATAGTTAAATTCATCTTGGAGTTTGTAAATGACATCCTATCTTGTTATTTATTTTAAATGGGTCGTTACATATTTATATTTTCCCTGGAATTTGGTGGCAGTTAGAAGCCGAATACGGACAGATTGATTATTCCTACGCATGAAAAGTTCAGTTTGCAATTTGTGGATGACCCCTTATCTTGTTATTTAATTTAAAGGAGTCGTCTCCATATTTAAATTTACCCCGAAGTTTAGCAACAGTTCGAAGGCGAATGCGGACAGATCGGATATTTCTACGCAAAAGAAGTTCAGCTTGCAATTTGTTGATGACCCCCTATCTTATTATTTATTTTAAGGGGGTCGTCTCCATATTTAAATTTCCCCCGAAGTTTGACGGCAGTTAGAAATCGAATACGGACAGATTGGATATTCCTACGCATGATAAGTTCAGCTTGCAATTTGTGGATGACCCCCTATCTTATTATTTATTTTAAAGGGGTCGTCTCCATATTTAAATTTCCCCCGAAGTTTGACGGCAGTTAGAAATTGAATACGGACAGATTGAATATTCCTAAGCATGATAAGTTCAGCTTGCAATTTGTGGATGACCCCCTTTCTTATTATTTATTTTAAAGGGGTCGTCTCCATATTTATATTTCCCCTGAAGTTTGGCGTCAGTTAGAAGGCGAATACCCACAGATTGGATTTTCCTAAGCATGAGAAGTTCAGATGGCAATTTGTGGATGGCCCCCTATCTTATTATTTATTTTAAGGGGGTCGTCTCCATATTTAAATTTCCCCCGAAGTTTGACGGCAGTTAGAAATCGAATGCGGACAGATCGGATATTCGTAAGCCTGACAAGTTCAGATTGCAATTTGTGGATGACCCCCTATCTTATTATTTATTTTAAAGGGGTCGTCTCCATATTTAAATTTACCCCGAAGTTTGGCGGCAGTTAGATGGCGAATACGGACAGATCGGATATTCCTACGCGGATTCTTCCGCGAATCGGATTTCCTGCACTCCATAGTTAAATTCATCTTGGAGTTTGTAAATGACATCCTATCTTGTTATTTATTTTAAATGGGTCGTTACATATTTATATTTTCCCTGGAATTTGGTGGCAGTTAGAAGCCGAATACGGACAGATTGATTATTCCTACGCATGAAAAGTTCAGTTTGCAATTTGTGGATGACCCCTTATCTTGTTATTTAATTTAAAGGAGTCGTCTCCATATTTAAATTTACCCCGAAGTTTAGCAACAGTTCGAAGGCGAATGCGGACAGATCGGATATTTCTACGCAAAAGAAGTTCAGCTTGCAATTTGTTGATGACCCCCTATCTTATTATTTATTTTAAGGGGGTCGTCTCCATATTTAAATTTCCCCCGAAGTTTGACGGCAGTTAGAAATCGAATACGGACAGATTGGATATTCCTACGCATGATAAGTTCAGCTTGCAATTTGTGGATGACCCCCTATCTTATTATTTATTTTAAAGGGGTCGTCTCCATATTTAAATTTCCCCCGAAGTTTGACGGCAGTTAGAAATTGAATACGGACAGATTGAATATTCCTAAGCATGATAAGTTCAGCTTGCAATTTGTGGATGACCCCCTTTCTTATTATTTATTTTAAAGGGGTCGTCTCCATATTTATATTTCCCCTGAAGTTTGGCGTCAGTTAGAAGGCGAATACCCACAGATTGGATTTTCCTAAGCATGAGAAGTTCAGATGGCAATTTGTGGATGGCCCCCTATCTTATTATTTATTTTAAGGGGGTCGTCTCCATATTTAAATTTCCCCCGAAGTTTGACGGCAGTTAGAAATCGAATGCGGACAGATCGGATATTCGTAAGCCTGACAAGTTCAGATTGCAATTTGTGGATGACCCCCTATCTTATTATTTATTTTAAAGGGGTCGTCTCCATATTTAAATTTACCCCGAAGTTTGGCGGCAGTTAGATGGCGAATACGGACAGATCGGATATTCCTACGCGGATTCTTCCGCGAATCGGATTTCCTGCACTCCATAGTTAAATTCATCTTGGAGTTTGTAAATGACATCCTATCTTGTTATTTATTTTAAATGGGTCGTTACATATTTATATTTTCCCTGGAATTTGGTGGCAGTTAGAAGCCGAATACGGACAGATTGATTATTCCTACGCATGAAAAGTTCAGTTTGCAATTTGTGGATGACCCCTTATCTTGTTATTTAATTTAAAGGAGTCGTCTCCATATTTAAATTTACCCCGAAGTTTAGCAACAGTTCGAAGGCGAATGCGGACAGATCGGATATTTCTACGCAAAAGAAGTTCAGCTTGCAATTTGTTGATGACCCCCTATCTTATTATTTATTTTAAGGGGGTCGTCTCCATATTTAAATTTCCCCCGAAGTTTGACGGCAGTTAGAAATCGAATACGGACAGATTGGATATTCCTACGCATGATAAGTTCAGCTTGCAATTTGTGGATGACCCCCTATTTTATTATTTATTTTAAAGGGGTCGTCTCCACATTTAAATTTCCCCCGAAGTTTGACGGCAGTTAGAAATCGAATGCGGACAGATCGGATATTTCAACGCAATTAGCCGTTCAGCTTGCAATTTGTGGATGGCCCCCTATCTTATTATTTATTTTAAGGGGGTCGTCTCCATATTTAAATTTCCCCCGAAGTTTGACGGCAGTTAGAAATCGAATACGGACAGATTGGATATTCCTACGCATGATAAGTTCAGCTTGCAATTTGTGGATGACCCCCTATCTTATTATTTATTTTAAAGGGGTCGTCTCCATATTTAAATTTCCCCCGAAGTTTGACGGCAGTTAGAAATTGAATACGGACAGATTGAATATTCCTAAGCATGATAAGTTCAGCTTGCAATTTGTGGATGACCCCCTATGTTATTATTTATTTTAAAGGGGTCGTCTCCATATTTATATTTCCCCTGAAGTTTGGCGTCAGTTAGAAGGCGAATACGCACAGATTGGATATTCCTAAGCATGAGAAGTTCAGATGGCAATTTGTGGATGGCCCCCTATCTTATTATTTATTTTAAGGGGGTCGTCTCCATATTTAAATTTCCCCCGAAGTTTGTCGGCAGTTAGAAATCGAATACGGACAGATTAGATATTCCTACGCATGATAAGTTCAGCTTGCAATTTGTGGATGACCCCCTATCTTATTATTTATTTTAAAGGGGTCGTCTCCATATTTATATTTCCCCTGAAGTTTGGCGTCAGTTAGAAGGCGAATACGCACAGATTGGATATTCCTATGCATGACAAGTTTAGCTTGCAATTTGTGGATGACCCGGACAGATTGGATAATCCTACGCGTGTTAAACTCAGCTTGCAATTTGTGGATGACCCCCTATTTTATTAGTTATTTTAAAGGGGTCGTCTCCATATTTATATTTTTATTGGAGTTTAACGGCAGTTTGAAATCGAATACGGACTGATTGGTTATTCCTACGCATGATAAGTTCAGCTTGCAATTTGTGGATGACCCCCTATGTTATTATTTATTTTAAAGGGGTCGTCTCCATATTTATATTTACTCCGAAGTTTTTTAACAGTTAGAAGGCGAATACGGACAGATTGGAGATTCCTACGCATGAGAAGTTCAGCTTGCAATTTGTTGATGACCCCCTATCTTATTATTTATTTTAAGGGGGTCGTCTCCATATTTAAATTTCCCCCGAAGTTTGACGGCAGTTAGAAATAGAATGCGGACAGATCGGATATTTCAACGAAATTAGCCGTTCAGCTTGCAATTTGTGGATGGCCCCCTATCTTATTATTTATTTTAAGGGGGTCGTCTCCATATTTAAATTTCCCCCGAAGTTTGACGGCAGTTAGAAATCGAATACGGACAGATTGGATATTCCTACGCATGATAAGTTCAGCTTGCAATTTGTTGATGACCCCCTATCTTATTATTTATTTTAAGGGGGTCGTCTCCATATTTAAATTTCCCCCGAAGTTTGACGGCAGTTAGAAATCGAATACGGACAGATTGGATATTCCTACGCATGATAAGTTCAGCTTGCAATTTGTGGATGACCCCCTATTTTATTATTTATTTTAAAGGGGTCGTCTCCATATTTAAATTTCCCCCGAAGTTTGACGGCAGTTAGAAATCGAATGCGGACAGATCGGATATTCCTAAGCATGATAAGTTCAGCTTGCAATTTGAGGATGACCCCCTATCTTATTATTTATTTTAAAGGGGTCGTCTCCATATTTATATTTCCCCTGAAGTTTGGCGTCAGTTAGAAGGCGAATACGCACAGATTGGATATTCCTATGCATGACAAGTTTAGCTTGCAATTTGTGGATGACCCGGACAGATTGGATAATCCTACGCGTGTTAAACTCAGCTTGCAATTTGTGGATGACCCCCTATTTTATTAGTTATTTTAAAGGGGTCGTCTCCATATTTATATTTTTATTGGAGTTTAACGGCAGTTTGAAATCGAATACGGACTGATTGGTTATTCCTACGCATGATAAGTTCAGCTTGCAATTTGTGGATGACCCCCTATGTTATTATTTATTTTAAAGGGGTCGTCTCCATATTTATATTTACCCCGAAGTTTTTTAACAGTTAGAAGGCGAATACGGACAGATTGGAGATTCCTACGCATGAGAAGTTCAGCTTGCAATTTGTTGATGACCCCCTATCTTATTATTTATTTTAAGGGGGTCGTCTCCATATTTAAATTTCCCCCGAAGTTTGACGGCAGTTAGAAATCGAATGCGGACAGATCGGATATTTCAACGAAATTAGCCGTTCAGCTTGCAATTTGTGGATGGCCCCCTATCTTATTATTTATGTTAAGGGGGTCGTCTCCATATTTAAATTTCCCCCGAAGTTTGACGGCAGTTAGAAATCGAATGCGGACAGATCGGATATTCCTAAGCATGATAAGTTCAGCTTGCAATTTGAGGATGACCCCCTATCTTATTATTTATTTTAAAGGGGTCGTCTCCATATTTATATTTCCCGGATATTCCTAAGCATGATAAGTTCAGCTTGCAATTTGCGGATGACCCCCTATCTTATTATTTATTTTAAAGGGGTCGTCTCCATATTTATATTTCCCCTGAAGTTTGGCGTCAGTTAGAAGGCGAATACGCACAGATTGGATATTCCTATGCATGACAAGTTTAGCTTGCAATTTGTGGATGACCCGGACAGATTGGATAATCCTACGCGTGTTAAACTCAGCTTGCAATTTGTGGATGACCCCCTATTTTATTAGTTATTTTAAAGGGGTCGTCTCCATATTTAAATTTCCCCCGAAGTTTGACGGCAGTTAGAAATCGAATACGGACAGATTGGATATTCCTACGCATGATAAGTTCAGCTTGCAATTTGTGGATGACCCCCTATCTTATTATTTATTTTAAAGGGGTCGTCTCCATATTTAAATTTCCCCCGAAGTTTGACGGCAGTTAGAAATCGAATGCGGACAGATCGGATATTTCAACGCAATTAGCCGTTCAGCTTGCAATTTGTGGATGGCCCCCTATCTTATTATTTATTTTAAGGGGGTCGTCTCCATATTTAAATTTCCCCCGAAGTTTGACGGCAGTTAGAAATCGAATACGGACAGATTGGATATTCCTACGCATGATAAGTTCAGCTTGCAATTTGTGGATGACCCCCTATCTTATTATTTATTTTAAAGGGGTCGTCTCCATATTTAAATTTCCCCCGAAGTTTGACGGCAGTTAGAAATTGAATACGGACAGATTGAATATTCCTAAGCATGATAAGTTCAGCTTGCAATTTGTGGATGACCCCCTTTCTTATTATTTATTTTAAAGGGGTCGTCTCCATATTTATATTTCCCCTGAAGTTTGGCGTCAGTTAGAAGGCGAATACCCACAGATTGGATTTTCCTAAGCATGAGAAGTTCAGATGGCAATTTGTGGATGGCCCCCTATCTTATTATTTATTTTAAGGGGGTCGTCTCCATATTTAAATTTCCCCCGAAGTTTGACGGCAGTTAGAAATCGAATACGGACAGATTGGATATGCCTACGCATGATAAGTTCAGCTTGCAATTTGTGGATGACCCCCTATGTTATTATTTATTTTAAAGGGGTCGTCTCCATATTTATATTTACCCCGAAGTTTTTTAACAGTTAGAAGGCGAATACGGACAGATTGGAGATTCCTACGCATGAGAAGTTCAGCTTGCAATTTGTTGATGACCCCCTATCTTATTATTTATTTTAAGGGGGTCGTCTCCATATTTAAATTTCCCCCGAAGTTTGACGGCAGTTAGAAATCGAATGCGGACAGATCGGATATTTCAACGAAATTAGCCGTTCAGCTTGCAATTTGTGGATGGCCCCCTATCTTATTATTTATTTTAAGGGGGTCGTCTCCATATTTAAATTTCCCCCGAAGTTTGACGGCAGTTAGAAATCGAATGCGGACAGATCGGATATTCGTAAGCCTGACAAGTTCAGATTGCAATTTGTGGATGACCCCCTATCTTATTATTTATTTTAAAGGGGTCGTCTCCATATTTAAATTTACCCCGAAGTTTGGCGGCAGTTAGATGGCGAATACGGACAGATCGGATATTCCTACGCGGATTCTTCCGCGAATCGGATTTCCTGCACTCCATAGTTAAATTCATCTTGGAGTTTGTAAATGACATCCTATCTTGTTATTTATTTTAAATGGGTCGTTACATATTTATATTTTCCCTGGAATTTGGTGGCAGTTAGAAGCCGAATACGGACAGATTGATTATTCCTACGCATGAAAAGTTCAGTTTGCAATTTGTGGATGACCCCTTATCTTGTTATTTAATTTAAAGGAGTCGTCTCCATATTTAAATTTACCCCGAAGTTTAGCAACAGTTCGAAGGCGAATGCGGACAGATCGGATATTTCTACGCAAAAGAAGTTCAGCTTGCAATTTGTTGATGACCCCCTATCTTATTATTTATTTTAAGGGGGTCGTCTCCATATTTAAATTTCCCCCGAAGTTTGACGGCAGTTAGAAATCGAATACGGACAGATTGGATATTCCTACGCATGATAAGTTCAGCTTGCAATTTGTGGATGACCCCCTATTTTATTATTTATTTTAAAGGGGTCGTCTCCACATTTAAATTTCCCCCGAAGTTTGACGGCAGTTAGAAATCGAATGCGGACAGATCGGATATTTCAACGCAATTAGCCGTTCAGCTTGCAATTTGTGGATGGCCCCCTATCTTATTATTTATTTTAAGGGGGTCGTCTCCATATTTAAATTTCCCCCGAAGTTTGACGGCAGTTAGAAATCGAATACGGACAGATTGGATATTCCTACGCATGATAAGTTCAGCTTGCAATTTGTGGATGACCCCCTATCTTATTATTTATTTTAAAGGGGTCGTCTCCATATTTAAATTTCCCCCGAAGTTTGACGGCAGTTAGAAATTGAATACGGACAGATTGAATATTCCTAAGCATGATAAGTTCAGCTTGCAATTTGTGGATGACCCCATTTCTTATTATTTATTTTAAAGGGGTCGTCTCCATATTTATATTTCCCCTGAAGTTTGGCGTCAGTTAGAAGGCGAATACCCACAGATTGGATTTTCCTAAGCATGAGAAGTTCAGATGGCAATTTGTGGATGGCCCCCTATCTTATTATTTATTTTAAGGGGGTCGTCTCCATATTTAAATTTCCCCCGAAGTTTGACGGCAGTTAGAAATCGAATACGGACAGATTGGATATGCCTACGCATGATAAGTTCAGCTTGCAATTTGTGGATGACCCCCTATGTTATTATTTATTTTAAAGGGGTCGTCTCCATATTTATATTTACCCCGAAGTTTTTTAACAGTTAGAAGGCGAATACGGACAGATTGGAGATTCCTACGCATGAGAAGTTCAGCTTGCAATTTGTTGATGACCCCCTATCTTATTATTTATTTTAAGGGGGTCGTCTCCATATTTAAATTTCCCCCGAAGTTTGACGGCAGTTAGAAATCGAATGCGGACAGATCGGATATTTCAACGAAATTAGCCGTTCAGCTTGCAATTTGTGGATGGCCCCCTATCTTATTATTTATTTTAAGGGGGTCGTCTCCATATTTAAATTTCCCCCGAAGTTTGACGGCAGTTAGAAATCGAATACGGACAGATTGGATATTCCTACGCATGATAAGTTCAGCTTGCAATTTGTTGATGACCCCCTATCTTATTATTTATTTTAAGGGGGTCGTCTCCATATTTAAATTTCCCCCGAAGTTTGACGGCAGTTAGAAATCGAATACGGACAGATTGGATATTCCTACGCATGATAAGTTCAGCTTGCAATTTGTGGATGACCCCCTATTTTATTATTTATTTTAAAGGGGTCGTCTCCATATTTAAATTTCCCCCGAAGTTTGACGGCAGTTAGAAATCGAATGCGGACAGATCGGATATTCCTAAGCATGATAAGTTCAGCTTGCAATTTGTGGATGACCCCCTATCTTATTATTTATTTTAAAGGGGTCGTCTCCATATTTATATTTCCCCTGAAGTTTGGCGTCAGTTAGAAGGCGAATACGCACAGATTGGATATTCCTAAGCATGAGAAGTTCAGATGGCAATTTGTGGATGACCCCCTATCTTATTATTTATTTTAAAGGGGTCGTCTCCATATTTAAATTTACCCCGAAGTTTGGCGGCAGTTAGATGGCGAATACGGACAGATCGGATATTCCTACGCGGATTCTTCCGCGAATCGGATTTCCTGCACTCCATAGTTAAATTCATCTTGGAGTTTGTAAATGACATCCTATCTTGTTATTTATATTAAATGGGTCGTTTCCATATTTATATTTTCCCTGGAATTTGGCGGCAGTTAGAAGCCGAATACGGACAGATTGATTATTCCTACGCATGAAAAGTTCAGTTTGCAATTTGTGGATGACCCCTTAGCTTGTTATTTAATTTAAAGGAGTCGTCTCCATATTTAAATTTACCCCGAAGTTTAGCAACAGTTCGAAGGCGAATGCGGACAGATCGGATATTTCTACGCAAAAGAAGTTCAGCTTGCAATTTGTTGATGACCCCCTATCTTATTATTTATTTTAAGGGGGTCGTCTCCATATTTAAATTTCCCCCGAAGTTTGACGGCAGTTAGAAATCGAATACGGACAGATTGGATATTCCTACGCATGATAAGTTCAGCTTGCAATTTGTGGATGACCCCCTATTTTATTATTTATTTTAAAGGGGTCGTCTCCACATTTAAATTTCCCCCGAAGTTTGACGGCAGTTAGAAATCGAATGCGGACAGATCGGATATTTCAACGCAATTAGCCGTTCAGCTTGCAATTTGTGGATGGCCCCCTATCTTATTATTTATTTTAAGGGGGTCGTCTCCATATTTAAATTTCCCCCGAAGTTTGACGGCAGTTAGAAATCGAATACGGACAGATTGGATATTCCTACGCATGATAAGTTCAGCTTGCAATTTGTGGATGACCCCCTATCTTATTATTTATTTTAAAGGGGTCGTCTCCATATTTAAATTTCCCCCGAAGTTTGACGGCAGTTAGAAATTGAATACGGACAGATTGAATATTCCTAAGCATGATAAGTTCAGCTTGCAATTTGTGGATGACCCCCTTTCTTATTATTTATTTTAAAGGGGTCGTCTCCATATTTATATTTCCCCTGAAGTTTGGCGTCAGTTAGAAGGCGAATACCCACAGATTGGATTTTCCTAAGCATGAGAAGTTCAGATGGCAATTTGTGGATGGCCCCCTATCTTATTATTTATTTTAAGGGGGTCGTCTCCATATTTAAATTTCCCCCGAAGTTTGACGGCAGTTAGAAATCGAATACGGACAGATTGGATATGCCTACGCATGATAAGTTCAGCTTGCAATTTGTGGATGACCCCCTATGTTATTATTTATTTTAAAGGGGTCGTCTCCATATTTATATTTACCCCGAAGTTTTTTAACAGTTAGAAGGCGAATACGGACAGATTGGAGATTCCTACGCATGAGAAGTTCAGCTTGCAATTTGTTGATGACCCCCTATCTTATTATTTATTTTAAGGGGGTCGTCTCCATATTTAAATTTCCCCCGAAAATTGACGGCAGTTAGAAATCGAATGCGGACAGATCGGATATTTCAACGAAATTAGCCGTTCAGCTTGCAATTTGTGGATGGCCCCCTATCTTATTATTTATTTTAAGGGGGTCGTCTCCATATTTAAATTTCCCCCGAAGTTTGACGGCAGTTAGAAATCGAATACGGACAGATTGGATATTCCTACGCATGATAAGTTCAGCTTGCAATTTGTTGATGACCCCCTATCTTATTATTTATTTTAAGGGGGTCGTCTCCATATTTAAATTTCCCCCGAAGTTTGACGGCAGTTAGAAATCGAATACGGACAGATTGGATATTCCTACGCATGATAAGTTCAGCTTGCAATTTGTGGATGACCCCCTATTTTATTATTTATTTTAAAGGGGTCGTCTCCATATTTAAATTTCCCCCGAAGTTTGACGGCAGTTAGAAATCGAATGCGGACAGATCGGATATTCCTAAGCATGATAAGTTCAGCTTGCAATTTGTGGATGACCCCCTATCTTATTATTTATTTTAAAGGGGTCGTCTCCATATTTATATTTCCCCTGAAGTTTGGCGTCAGTTAGAAGGCGAATACGCACAGATTGGATATTCCTAAGCATGAGAAGTTCAGATGGCAATTTGTGGATGACCCCCTATCTTATTATTTATTTTAAAGGGGTCGTCTCCATATTTAAATTTACCCCGAAGTTTGGCGGCAGTTAGATGGCGAATACGGACAGATCGGATATTCCTACGCGGATTCTTCCGCGAATCGGATTTCCTGCACTCCATAGTTAAATTCATCTTGGAGTTTGTAAATGACATCCTATCTTGTTATTTATTTTAAATGGGTCGTTTCCATATTTATATTTTCCCTGGAATTTGGCGGCAGTTAGAAGCCGAATACGGACAGATTGATTATTCCTACGCATGAAAAGTTCAGTTTGCAATTTGTGGATGACCCCTTATCTTGTTATTTAATTTAAAGGAGTCGTCTCCATATTTAAATTTACCCCGAAGTTTAGCAACAGTTCGAAGGCGAATGCGGACAGATCGGATATTTCTACGCAAAAGAAGTTCAGCTTGCAATTTGTTGATGACCCCCTATCTTATTATTTATTTTAAGGGAGTCGTCTCCATATTTAAATTTCCCCCGAAGTTTGACGGCAGTTAGAAATCGAATACGGACAGATTGGATATTCCTACGCATGATAAGTTCAGCTCGCAATTTGTGGATGACCCCCTATTTTATTATTTATTTTAAAGGGGTCGTCTCCACATTTAAATTTCCCCCGAAGTTTGACGGCAGTTAGAAATCGAATGCGGACAGATCGGATATTTCAACGCAATTAGCCGTTCAGCTTGCAATTTGTGGATGGCCCCCTATCTTATTATTTATTTTAAGGGGGTCGTCTCCATATATAAATTTCCCCCGAAGTTTGACGGCAGTTAGAAATCGAATACGGACAGATTGGATATTCCTACGCATGATAAGTTCAGCTTGCAATTTGTGGATGACCCCCTATCTTATTATTTATTTTAAAGGGGTCGTCTCCATATTTAAATTTCCCCCGAAGTTTGACGGCAGTTAGAAATTGAATACGGACAGATTGAATATTCCTAAGCATGATAAGTTCAGCTTGCAATTTGTAAATGACATCCTATCTTGTTATTTATTTTAAATGGGTCGTTTCCATATTTATATTTTCCCTGGAATTTGGCGGCAGTTAGAAGCCGAATACGGACAGATTGATTATTCCTACGCATGAAAAGTTTAGCTTGCAATTTGTGGATGACCCCCTATCTTATTATTTATTTTAAGGGGGTCGTCTCCATATTTAAATTTCCCCCGAAGTTTGACGGCAGTTAGAAATCGAATACGGACAGATTGGATATGCCTACGCATGATAAGTTCAGCTTGCAATTTGTGGATGACCCCCTATGTTATTATTTATTTTAAAGGGGTCGTCTCCATATTTATATTTACCCCGAAGTTTTTTAACAGTTAGAAGGCGAATACGGACAGATTGGAGATTCCTACGCATGAGAAGTTCAGCTTGCAATTTGTTGATGACCCCCTATCTTATTATTTATTTTAAGGGGGTCGTCTCCATATTTAAATTTCCCCCGAAGTTTGACGGCAGTTAGAAATCGAATGCGGACAGATCGGATATTTCAACGAAATTAGCCGTTCAGCTTGCAATTTGTGGATGGCCCCCTATCTTATTATTTATTTTAAGGGGGTCGTCTCCATATTTAAATTTCCCCCGAAGTTTGACGGCAGTTAGAAATCGAATACGGACAGATTGGATATTCCTACGCATGATAAGTTCAGCTTGCAATTTGTTGATGACCCCCTATCTTATTATTTATTTTAAGGGGGTCGTCTCCATATTTAAATTTCCCCCGAAGTTTGACGGCAGTTAGAAATCGAATACGGACAGATTGGATATTCCTACGCATGATAAGTTCAGCTTGCAATTTGTGGATGA
Source organism: Troglohyphantes excavatus (assembly GCA_963932185.1). Taxonomy (NCBI): domain Eukaryota; kingdom Metazoa; phylum Arthropoda; class Arachnida; order Araneae; family Linyphiidae; genus Troglohyphantes; species Troglohyphantes excavatus. Next base: position 16,265,019 of record OZ010673.1, read on the forward strand.
CCCCCTATTTTATTATTTATTTTAAAGGGGTCGTCTCCATATTTAAATTTCCCCCGAAGTTTGACGGCAGTTAGAAATCGAATGCGGACAGATCGGATATTCCTAAGCATGATAAGTTCAGCTTGCAATTTGAGGATGACCCCCTATCTTATTATTTATTTTAAAGGGGTCGTCTCCATATTTATATTTCCCCTGAAGTTTGGCGTCAGTTAGAAGGCGAATACGCACAGATTGGATATTCCTATGCATGACAAGTTTAGCTTGCAATTTGTGGATGACCCGGACAGATTGGATAATCCTACGCGTGTTAAACTCAGCTTGCAATTTGTGGATGACCCCCTATTTTATTAGTTATTTTAAAGGGGTCGTCTCCATATTTATATTTTTATTGGAGTTTAACGGCAGTTTGAAATCGAATACGGACTTTATTGGTTATTCCTACGCATGATAAGTTCAGCTTGCAATTTGTGGATGACCCCCTATGTTATTATTTATTTTAAAGGGGTCGTCTCCATATTTATATTTACCCCGAAGTTTTTTAACAGTTAGAAGGCGAATACGGACAGATTGGAGATTCCTACGCATGAGAAGTTCAGCTTGCAATTTGTTGATGACCCCCTATCTTATTATTTATTTTAAGGGGGTCGTCTCCATATTTAAATTTCCCCCGAAGTTTGACGGCAGTTAGAAATCGAATGCGGACAGATCGGATATTTCAACGAAATTAGCCGTTCAGCTTGCAATTTGTGGATGGCCCCCTATCTTATTATTTATTTTAAGGGGGTCGTCTCCATATTTAAATTTCCCCCGAAGTTTGACGGCAGTTAGAAATCGAATACGGACAGATTGGATATTCCTACGCATGATAAGTTCAGCTTGCAATTTGTTGATGACCCCCTATCTTATTATTTATTTTAAGGGGGTCGTCTCCATATTTAAATTTCCCCCGAAGTTTGTCGGCAGTTAGAAATCGAATACGGACAGATTAGATATTCCTACGCATGATAAGTTCAGCTTGCAATTTGTGGATGACCCCCTATCTTATTATTTATTTTAAAGGGGTCGTCTCCATATTTATATTTCCCCTGAAGTTTGGCGTCAGTTAGAAGGCGAATACGCACAGATTGGATATTCCTATGCATGACAAGTTTAGCTTGCAATTTGTGGATGACCCGGACAGATTGGATAATCCTACGCGTGTTAAACTCAGCTTGCAATTTGTGGATGACCCCCTATTTTATTAGTTATTTTAAAGGGGTCGTCTCCATATTTATATTTTTATTGGAGTTTAACGGCAGTTTGAAATCGAATACGGACTGATTGGTTATTCCTACGCATGATAAGTTCAGCTTGCAATTTGTGGATGACCCCCTATGTTATTATTTATTTTAAAGGGGTCGTCTCCATATTTATATTTACCCCGAAGTTTTTTAACAGTTAGAAGGCGAATACGGACAGATTGGAGATTCCTACGCATGAGAAGTTCAGCTTGCAATTTGTTGATGACCCCCTATCTTATTATTTATTTTAAGGGGGTCGTCTCCATATTTAAATTTCCCCCGAAGTTTGACGGCAGTTAGAAATCGAATGCGGACAGATCGGATATTTCAACGAAATTAGCCGTTCAGCTTGCAATTTGTGGATGGCCCCCTATCTTATTATTTATTTTAAGGGGGTCGTCTCCATATTTAAATTTCCCCCGAAGTTTGACGGCAGTTAGAAATCGAATGCGGACAGATCGGATATTCGTAAGCCTGACAAGTTCAGATTGCAATTTGTGGATGACCCCCTATCTTATTATTTATTTTAAAGGGGTCGTCTCCATATTTAAATTTACCCCGAAGTTTGGCGGCAGTTAGATGGCGAATACGGACAGATCGGATATTCCTACGCGGATTCTTCCGCGAATCGGATTTCCTGCACTCCATAGTTAAATTCATCTTGGAGTTTGTAAATGACATCCTATCTTGTTATTTATTTTAAATGGGTCGTTACATATTTATATTTTCCCTGGAATTTGGTGGCAGTTAGAAGCCGAATACGGACAGATTGATTATTCCTACGCATGAAAAGTTCAGTTTGCAATTTGTGGATGACCCCTTATCTTGTTATTTAATTTAAAGGAGTCGTCTCCATATTTAAATTTACCCCGAAGTTTAGCAACAGTTCGAAGGCGAATGCGGACAGATCGGATATTTCTACGCAAAAGAAGTTCAGCTTGCAATTTGTTGATGACCCCCTATCTTATTATTTATTTTAAGGGGGTCGTCTCCATATTTAAATTTCCCCCGAAGTTTGACGGCAGTTAGAAATCGAATACGGACAGATTGGATATTCCTACGCATGATAAGTTCAGCTTGCAATTTGTGGATGACCCCCTATCTTATTATTTATTTTAAAGGGGTCGTCTCCATATTTAAATTTCCCCCGAAGTTTGACGGCAGTTAGAAATTGAATACGGACAGATTGAATATTCCTAAGCATGATAAGTTCAGCTTGCAATTTGTGGATGACCCCCTTTCTTATTATTTATTTTAAAGGGGTCGTCTCCATATTTATATTTCCCCTGAAGTTTGGCGTCAGTTAGAAGGCGAATACCCACAGATTGGATTTTCCTAAGCATGAGAAGTTCAGATGGCAATTTGTGGATGGCCCCCTATCTTATTATTTATTTTAAGGGGGTCGTCTCCATATTTAAATTTCCCCCGAAGTTTGACGGCAGTTAGAAATCGAATGCGGACAGATCGGATATTCGTAAGCCTGACAAGTTCAGATTGCAATTTGTGGATGACCCCCTATCTTATTATTTATTTTAAAGGGGTCGTCTCCATATTTAAATTTACCCCGAAGTTTGGCGGCAGTTAGATGGCGAATACGGACAGATCGGATATTCCTACGCGGATTCTTCCGCGAATCGGATTTCCTGCACTCCATAGTTAAATTCATCTTGGAGTTTGTAAATGACATCCTATCTTGTTATTTATTTTAAATGGGTCGTTACATATTTATATTTTCCCTGGAATTTGGTGGCAGTTAGAAGCCGAATACGGACAGATTGATTATTCCTACGCATGAAAAGTTCAGTTTGCAATTTGTGGATGACCCCTTATCTTGTTATTTAATTTAAAGGAGTCGTCTCCATATTTAAATTTACCCCGAAGTTTAGCAACAGTTCGAAGGCGAATGCGGACAGATCGGATATTTCTACGCAAAAGAAGTTCAGCTTGCAATTTGTTGATGACCCCCTATCTTATTATTTATTTTAAGGGGGTCGTCTCCATATTTAAATTTCCCCCGAAGTTTGACGGCAGTTAGAAATCGAATACGGACAGATTGGATATTCCTACGCATGATAAGTTCAGCTTGCAATTTGTGGATGACCCCCTATCTTATTATTTATTTTAAAGGGGTCGTCTCCATATTTAAATTTCCCCCGAAGTTTGACGGCAGTTAGAAATTGAATACGGACAGATTGAATATTCCTAAGCATGATAAGTTCAGCTTGCAATTTGTGGATGACCCCCTTTCTTATTATTTATTTTAAAGGGGTCGTCTCCATATTTATATTTCCCCTGAAGTTTGGCGTCAGTTAGAAGGCGAATACCCACAGATTGGATTTTCCTAAGCATGAGAAGTTCAGATGGCAATTTGTGGATGGCCCCCTATCTTATTATTTATTTTAAGGGGGTCGTCTCCATATTTAAATTTCCCCCGAAGTTTGACGGCAGTTAGAAATCGAATGCGGACAGATCGGATATTCGTAAGCCTGACAAGTTCAGATTGCAATTTGTGGATGACCCCCTATCTTATTATTTATTTTAAAGGGGTCGTCTCCATATTTAAATTTACCCCGAAGTTTGGCGGCAGTTAGATGGCGAATACGGACAGATCGGATATTCCTACGCGGATTCTTCCGCGAATCGGATTTCCTGCACTCCATAGTTAAATTCATCTTGGAGTTTGTAAATGACATCCTATCTTGTTATTTATTTTAAATGGGTCGTTACATATTTATATTTTCCCTGGAATTTGGTGGCAGTTAGAAGCCGAATACGGACAGATTGATTATTCCTACGCATGAAAAGTTCAGTTTGCAATTTGTGGATGACCCCTTATCTTGTTATTTAATTTAAAGGAGTCGTCTCCATATTTAAATTTACCCCGAAGTTTAGCAACAGTTCGAAGGCGAATGCGGACAGATCGGATATTTCTACGCAAAAGAAGTTCAGCTTGCAATTTGTTGATGACCCCCTATCTTATTATTTATTTTAAGGGGGTCGTCTCCATATTTAAATTTCCCCCGAAGTTTGACGGCAGTTAGAAATCGAATACGGACAGATTGGATATTCCTACGCATGATAAGTTCAGCTTGCAATTTGTGGATGACCCCCTATTTTATTATTTATTTTAAAGGGGTCGTCTCCACATTTAAATTTCCCCCGAAGTTTGACGGCAGTTAGAAATCGAATGCGGACAGATCGGATATTTCAACGCAATTAGCCGTTCAGCTTGCAATTTGTGGATGGCCCCCTATCTTATTATTTATTTTAAGGGGGTCGTCTCCATATTTAAATTTCCCCCGAAGTTTGACGGCAGTTAGAAATCGAATACGGACAGATTGGATATTCCTACGCATGATAAGTTCAGCTTGCAATTTGTGGATGACCCCCTATCTTATTATTTATTTTAAAGGGGTCGTCTCCATATTTAAATTTCCCCCGAAGTTTGACGGCAGTTAGAAATTGAATACGGACAGATTGAATATTCCTAAGCATGATAAGTTCAGCTTGCAATTTGTGGATGACCCCCTATGTTATTATTTATTTTAAAGGGGTCGTCTCCATATTTATATTTCCCCTGAAGTTTGGCGTCAGTTAGAAGGCGAATACGCACAGATTGGATATTCCTAAGCATGAGAAGTTCAGATGGCAATTTGTGGATGGCCCCCTATCTTATTATTTATTTTAAGGGGGTCGTCTCCATATTTAAATTTCCCCCGAAGTTTGTCGGCAGTTAGAAATCGAATACGGACAGATTAGATATTCCTACGCATGATAAGTTCAGCTTGCAATTTGTGGATGACCCCCTATCTTATTATTTATTTTAAAGGGGTCGTCTCCATATTTATATTTCCCCTGAAGTTTGGCGTCAGTTAGAAGGCGAATACGCACAGATTGGATATTCCTATGCATGACAAGTTTAGCTTGCAATTTGTGGATGACCCGGACAGATTGGATAATCCTACGCGTGTTAAACTCAGCTTGCAATTTGTGGATGACCCCCTATTTTATTAGTTATTTTAAAGGGGTCGTCTCCATATTTATATTTTTATTGGAGTTTAACGGCAGTTTGAAATCGAATACGGACTGATTGGTTATTCCTACGCATGATAAGTTCAGCTTGCAATTTGTGGATGACCCCCTATGTTATTATTTATTTTAAAGGGGTCGTCTCCATATTTATATTTACTCCGAAGTTTTTTAACAGTTAGAAGGCGAATACGGACAGATTGGAGATTCCTACGCATGAGAAGTTCAGCTTGCAATTTGTTGATGACCCCCTATCTTATTATTTATTTTAAGGGGGTCGTCTCCATATTTAAATTTCCCCCGAAGTTTGACGGCAGTTAGAAATAGAATGCGGACAGATCGGATATTTCAACGAAATTAGCCGTTCAGCTTGCAATTTGTGGATGGCCCCCTATCTTATTATTTATTTTAAGGGGGTCGTCTCCATATTTAAATTTCCCCCGAAGTTTGACGGCAGTTAGAAATCGAATACGGACAGATTGGATATTCCTACGCATGATAAGTTCAGCTTGCAATTTGTTGATGACCCCCTATCTTATTATTTATTTTAAGGGGGTCGTCTCCATATTTAAATTTCCCCCGAAGTTTGACGGCAGTTAGAAATCGAATACGGACAGATTGGATATTCCTACGCATGATAAGTTCAGCTTGCAATTTGTGGATGACCCCCTATTTTATTATTTATTTTAAAGGGGTCGTCTCCATATTTAAATTTCCCCCGAAGTTTGACGGCAGTTAGAAATCGAATGCGGACAGATCGGATATTCCTAAGCATGATAAGTTCAGCTTGCAATTTGAGGATGACCCCCTATCTTATTATTTATTTTAAAGGGGTCGTCTCCATATTTATATTTCCCCTGAAGTTTGGCGTCAGTTAGAAGGCGAATACGCACAGATTGGATATTCCTATGCATGACAAGTTTAGCTTGCAATTTGTGGATGACCCGGACAGATTGGATAATCCTACGCGTGTTAAACTCAGCTTGCAATTTGTGGATGACCCCCTATTTTATTAGTTATTTTAAAGGGGTCGTCTCCATATTTATATTTTTATTGGAGTTTAACGGCAGTTTGAAATCGAATACGGACTGATTGGTTATTCCTACGCATGATAAGTTCAGCTTGCAATTTGTGGATGACCCCCTATGTTATTATTTATTTTAAAGGGGTCGTCTCCATATTTATATTTACCCCGAAGTTTTTTAACAGTTAGAAGGCGAATACGGACAGATTGGAGATTCCTACGCATGAGAAGTTCAGCTTGCAATTTGTTGATGACCCCCTATCTTATTATTTATTTTAAGGGGGTCGTCTCCATATTTAAATTTCCCCCGAAGTTTGACGGCAGTTAGAAATCGAATGCGGACAGATCGGATATTTCAACGAAATTAGCCGTTCAGCTTGCAATTTGTGGATGGCCCCCTATCTTATTATTTATGTTAAGGGGGTCGTCTCCATATTTAAATTTCCCCCGAAGTTTGACGGCAGTTAGAAATCGAATGCGGACAGATCGGATATTCCTAAGCATGATAAGTTCAGCTTGCAATTTGAGGATGACCCCCTATCTTATTATTTATTTTAAAGGGGTCGTCTCCATATTTATATTTCCCGGATATTCCTAAGCATGATAAGTTCAGCTTGCAATTTGCGGATGACCCCCTATCTTATTATTTATTTTAAAGGGGTCGTCTCCATATTTATATTTCCCCTGAAGTTTGGCGTCAGTTAGAAGGCGAATACGCACAGATTGGATATTCCTATGCATGACAAGTTTAGCTTGCAATTTGTGGATGACCCGGACAGATTGGATAATCCTACGCGTGTTAAACTCAGCTTGCAATTTGTGGATGACCCCCTATTTTATTAGTTATTTTAAAGGGGTCGTCTCCATATTTAAATTTCCCCCGAAGTTTGACGGCAGTTAGAAATCGAATACGGACAGATTGGATATTCCTACGCATGATAAGTTCAGCTTGCAATTTGTGGATGACCCCCTATCTTATTATTTATTTTAAAGGGGTCGTCTCCATATTTAAATTTCCCCCGAAGTTTGACGGCAGTTAGAAATCGAATGCGGACAGATCGGATATTTCAACGCAATTAGCCGTTCAGCTTGCAATTTGTGGATGGCCCCCTATCTTATTATTTATTTTAAGGGGGTCGTCTCCATATTTAAATTTCCCCCGAAGTTTGACGGCAGTTAGAAATCGAATACGGACAGATTGGATATTCCTACGCATGATAAGTTCAGCTTGCAATTTGTGGATGACCCCCTATCTTATTATTTATTTTAAAGGGGTCGTCTCCATATTTAAATTTCCCCCGAAGTTTGACGGCAGTTAGAAATTGAATACGGACAGATTGAATATTCCTAAGCATGATAAGTTCAGCTTGCAATTTGTGGATGACCCCCTTTCTTATTATTTATTTTAAAGGGGTCGTCTCCATATTTATATTTCCCCTGAAGTTTGGCGTCAGTTAGAAGGCGAATACCCACAGATTGGATTTTCCTAAGCATGAGAAGTTCAGATGGCAATTTGTGGATGGCCCCCTATCTTATTATTTATTTTAAGGGGGTCGTCTCCATATTTAAATTTCCCCCGAAGTTTGACGGCAGTTAGAAATCGAATACGGACAGATTGGATATGCCTACGCATGATAAGTTCAGCTTGCAATTTGTGGATGACCCCCTATGTTATTATTTATTTTAAAGGGGTCGTCTCCATATTTATATTTACCCCGAAGTTTTTTAACAGTTAGAAGGCGAATACGGACAGATTGGAGATTCCTACGCATGAGAAGTTCAGCTTGCAATTTGTTGATGACCCCCTATCTTATTATTTATTTTAAGGGGGTCGTCTCCATATTTAAATTTCCCCCGAAGTTTGACGGCAGTTAGAAATCGAATGCGGACAGATCGGATATTTCAACGAAATTAGCCGTTCAGCTTGCAATTTGTGGATGGCCCCCTATCTTATTATTTATTTTAAGGGGGTCGTCTCCATATTTAAATTTCCCCCGAAGTTTGACGGCAGTTAGAAATCGAATGCGGACAGATCGGATATTCGTAAGCCTGACAAGTTCAGATTGCAATTTGTGGATGACCCCCTATCTTATTATTTATTTTAAAGGGGTCGTCTCCATATTTAAATTTACCCCGAAGTTTGGCGGCAGTTAGATGGCGAATACGGACAGATCGGATATTCCTACGCGGATTCTTCCGCGAATCGGATTTCCTGCACTCCATAGTTAAATTCATCTTGGAGTTTGTAAATGACATCCTATCTTGTTATTTATTTTAAATGGGTCGTTACATATTTATATTTTCCCTGGAATTTGGTGGCAGTTAGAAGCCGAATACGGACAGATTGATTATTCCTACGCATGAAAAGTTCAGTTTGCAATTTGTGGATGACCCCTTATCTTGTTATTTAATTTAAAGGAGTCGTCTCCATATTTAAATTTACCCCGAAGTTTAGCAACAGTTCGAAGGCGAATGCGGACAGATCGGATATTTCTACGCAAAAGAAGTTCAGCTTGCAATTTGTTGATGACCCCCTATCTTATTATTTATTTTAAGGGGGTCGTCTCCATATTTAAATTTCCCCCGAAGTTTGACGGCAGTTAGAAATCGAATACGGACAGATTGGATATTCCTACGCATGATAAGTTCAGCTTGCAATTTGTGGATGACCCCCTATTTTATTATTTATTTTAAAGGGGTCGTCTCCACATTTAAATTTCCCCCGAAGTTTGACGGCAGTTAGAAATCGAATGCGGACAGATCGGATATTTCAACGCAATTAGCCGTTCAGCTTGCAATTTGTGGATGGCCCCCTATCTTATTATTTATTTTAAGGGGGTCGTCTCCATATTTAAATTTCCCCCGAAGTTTGACGGCAGTTAGAAATCGAATACGGACAGATTGGATATTCCTACGCATGATAAGTTCAGCTTGCAATTTGTGGATGACCCCCTATCTTATTATTTATTTTAAAGGGGTCGTCTCCATATTTAAATTTCCCCCGAAGTTTGACGGCAGTTAGAAATTGAATACGGACAGATTGAATATTCCTAAGCATGATAAGTTCAGCTTGCAATTTGTGGATGACCCCATTTCTTATTATTTATTTTAAAGGGGTCGTCTCCATATTTATATTTCCCCTGAAGTTTGGCGTCAGTTAGAAGGCGAATACCCACAGATTGGATTTTCCTAAGCATGAGAAGTTCAGATGGCAATTTGTGGATGGCCCCCTATCTTATTATTTATTTTAAGGGGGTCGTCTCCATATTTAAATTTCCCCCGAAGTTTGACGGCAGTTAGAAATCGAATACGGACAGATTGGATATGCCTACGCATGATAAGTTCAGCTTGCAATTTGTGGATGACCCCCTATGTTATTATTTATTTTAAAGGGGTCGTCTCCATATTTATATTTACCCCGAAGTTTTTTAACAGTTAGAAGGCGAATACGGACAGATTGGAGATTCCTACGCATGAGAAGTTCAGCTTGCAATTTGTTGATGACCCCCTATCTTATTATTTATTTTAAGGGGGTCGTCTCCATATTTAAATTTCCCCCGAAGTTTGACGGCAGTTAGAAATCGAATGCGGACAGATCGGATATTTCAACGAAATTAGCCGTTCAGCTTGCAATTTGTGGATGGCCCCCTATCTTATTATTTATTTTAAGGGGGTCGTCTCCATATTTAAATTTCCCCCGAAGTTTGACGGCAGTTAGAAATCGAATACGGACAGATTGGATATTCCTACGCATGATAAGTTCAGCTTGCAATTTGTTGATGACCCCCTATCTTATTATTTATTTTAAGGGGGTCGTCTCCATATTTAAATTTCCCCCGAAGTTTGACGGCAGTTAGAAATCGAATACGGACAGATTGGATATTCCTACGCATGATAAGTTCAGCTTGCAATTTGTGGATGACCCCCTATTTTATTATTTATTTTAAAGGGGTCGTCTCCATATTTAAATTTCCCCCGAAGTTTGACGGCAGTTAGAAATCGAATGCGGACAGATCGGATATTCCTAAGCATGATAAGTTCAGCTTGCAATTTGTGGATGACCCCCTATCTTATTATTTATTTTAAAGGGGTCGTCTCCATATTTATATTTCCCCTGAAGTTTGGCGTCAGTTAGAAGGCGAATACGCACAGATTGGATATTCCTAAGCATGAGAAGTTCAGATGGCAATTTGTGGATGACCCCCTATCTTATTATTTATTTTAAAGGGGTCGTCTCCATATTTAAATTTACCCCGAAGTTTGGCGGCAGTTAGATGGCGAATACGGACAGATCGGATATTCCTACGCGGATTCTTCCGCGAATCGGATTTCCTGCACTCCATAGTTAAATTCATCTTGGAGTTTGTAAATGACATCCTATCTTGTTATTTATATTAAATGGGTCGTTTCCATATTTATATTTTCCCTGGAATTTGGCGGCAGTTAGAAGCCGAATACGGACAGATTGATTATTCCTACGCATGAAAAGTTCAGTTTGCAATTTGTGGATGACCCCTTAGCTTGTTATTTAATTTAAAGGAGTCGTCTCCATATTTAAATTTACCCCGAAGTTTAGCAACAGTTCGAAGGCGAATGCGGACAGATCGGATATTTCTACGCAAAAGAAGTTCAGCTTGCAATTTGTTGATGACCCCCTATCTTATTATTTATTTTAAGGGGGTCGTCTCCATATTTAAATTTCCCCCGAAGTTTGACGGCAGTTAGAAATCGAATACGGACAGATTGGATATTCCTACGCATGATAAGTTCAGCTTGCAATTTGTGGATGACCCCCTATTTTATTATTTATTTTAAAGGGGTCGTCTCCACATTTAAATTTCCCCCGAAGTTTGACGGCAGTTAGAAATCGAATGCGGACAGATCGGATATTTCAACGCAATTAGCCGTTCAGCTTGCAATTTGTGGATGGCCCCCTATCTTATTATTTATTTTAAGGGGGTCGTCTCCATATTTAAATTTCCCCCGAAGTTTGACGGCAGTTAGAAATCGAATACGGACAGATTGGATATTCCTACGCATGATAAGTTCAGCTTGCAATTTGTGGATGACCCCCTATCTTATTATTTATTTTAAAGGGGTCGTCTCCATATTTAAATTTCCCCCGAAGTTTGACGGCAGTTAGAAATTGAATACGGACAGATTGAATATTCCTAAGCATGATAAGTTCAGCTTGCAATTTGTGGATGACCCCCTTTCTTATTATTTATTTTAAAGGGGTCGTCTCCATATTTATATTTCCCCTGAAGTTTGGCGTCAGTTAGAAGGCGAATACCCACAGATTGGATTTTCCTAAGCATGAGAAGTTCAGATGGCAATTTGTGGATGGCCCCCTATCTTATTATTTATTTTAAGGGGGTCGTCTCCATATTTAAATTTCCCCCGAAGTTTGACGGCAGTTAGAAATCGAATACGGACAGATTGGATATGCCTACGCATGATAAGTTCAGCTTGCAATTTGTGGATGACCCCCTATGTTATTATTTATTTTAAAGGGGTCGTCTCCATATTTATATTTACCCCGAAGTTTTTTAACAGTTAGAAGGCGAATACGGACAGATTGGAGATTCCTACGCATGAGAAGTTCAGCTTGCAATTTGTTGATGACCCCCTATCTTATTATTTATTTTAAGGGGGTCGTCTCCATATTTAAATTTCCCCCGAAAATTGACGGCAGTTAGAAATCGAATGCGGACAGATCGGATATTTCAACGAAATTAGCCGTTCAGCTTGCAATTTGTGGATGGCCCCCTATCTTATTATTTATTTTAAGGGGGTCGTCTCCATATTTAAATTTCCCCCGAAGTTTGACGGCAGTTAGAAATCGAATACGGACAGATTGGATATTCCTACGCATGATAAGTTCAGCTTGCAATTTGTTGATGACCCCCTATCTTATTATTTATTTTAAGGGGGTCGTCTCCATATTTAAATTTCCCCCGAAGTTTGACGGCAGTTAGAAATCGAATACGGACAGATTGGATATTCCTACGCATGATAAGTTCAGCTTGCAATTTGTGGATGACCCCCTATTTTATTATTTATTTTAAAGGGGTCGTCTCCATATTTAAATTTCCCCCGAAGTTTGACGGCAGTTAGAAATCGAATGCGGACAGATCGGATATTCCTAAGCATGATAAGTTCAGCTTGCAATTTGTGGATGACCCCCTATCTTATTATTTATTTTAAAGGGGTCGTCTCCATATTTATATTTCCCCTGAAGTTTGGCGTCAGTTAGAAGGCGAATACGCACAGATTGGATATTCCTAAGCATGAGAAGTTCAGATGGCAATTTGTGGATGACCCCCTATCTTATTATTTATTTTAAAGGGGTCGTCTCCATATTTAAATTTACCCCGAAGTTTGGCGGCAGTTAGATGGCGAATACGGACAGATCGGATATTCCTACGCGGATTCTTCCGCGAATCGGATTTCCTGCACTCCATAGTTAAATTCATCTTGGAGTTTGTAAATGACATCCTATCTTGTTATTTATTTTAAATGGGTCGTTTCCATATTTATATTTTCCCTGGAATTTGGCGGCAGTTAGAAGCCGAATACGGACAGATTGATTATTCCTACGCATGAAAAGTTCAGTTTGCAATTTGTGGATGACCCCTTATCTTGTTATTTAATTTAAAGGAGTCGTCTCCATATTTAAATTTACCCCGAAGTTTAGCAACAGTTCGAAGGCGAATGCGGACAGATCGGATATTTCTACGCAAAAGAAGTTCAGCTTGCAATTTGTTGATGACCCCCTATCTTATTATTTATTTTAAGGGAGTCGTCTCCATATTTAAATTTCCCCCGAAGTTTGACGGCAGTTAGAAATCGAATACGGACAGATTGGATATTCCTACGCATGATAAGTTCAGCTCGCAATTTGTGGATGACCCCCTATTTTATTATTTATTTTAAAGGGGTCGTCTCCACATTTAAATTTCCCCCGAAGTTTGACGGCAGTTAGAAATCGAATGCGGACAGATCGGATATTTCAACGCAATTAGCCGTTCAGCTTGCAATTTGTGGATGGCCCCCTATCTTATTATTTATTTTAAGGGGGTCGTCTCCATATATAAATTTCCCCCGAAGTTTGACGGCAGTTAGAAATCGAATACGGACAGATTGGATATTCCTACGCATGATAAGTTCAGCTTGCAATTTGTGGATGACCCCCTATCTTATTATTTATTTTAAAGGGGTCGTCTCCATATTTAAATTTCCCCCGAAGTTTGACGGCAGTTAGAAATTGAATACGGACAGATTGAATATTCCTAAGCATGATAAGTTCAGCTTGCAATTTGTAAATGACATCCTATCTTGTTATTTATTTTAAATGGGTCGTTTCCATATTTATATTTTCCCTGGAATTTGGCGGCAGTTAGAAGCCGAATACGGACAGATTGATTATTCCTACGCATGAAAAGTTTAGCTTGCAATTTGTGGATGACCCCCTATCTTATTATTTATTTTAAGGGGGTCGTCTCCATATTTAAATTTCCCCCGAAGTTTGACGGCAGTTAGAAATCGAATACGGACAGATTGGATATGCCTACGCATGATAAGTTCAGCTTGCAATTTGTGGATGACCCCCTATGTTATTATTTATTTTAAAGGGGTCGTCTCCATATTTATATTTACCCCGAAGTTTTTTAACAGTTAGAAGGCGAATACGGACAGATTGGAGATTCCTACGCATGAGAAGTTCAGCTTGCAATTTGTTGATGACCCCCTATCTTATTATTTATTTTAAGGGGGTCGTCTCCATATTTAAATTTCCCCCGAAGTTTGACGGCAGTTAGAAATCGAATGCGGACAGATCGGATATTTCAACGAAATTAGCCGTTCAGCTTGCAATTTGTGGATGGCCCCCTATCTTATTATTTATTTTAAGGGGGTCGTCTCCATATTTAAATTTCCCCCGAAGTTTGACGGCAGTTAGAAATCGAATACGGACAGATTGGATATTCCTACGCATGATAAGTTCAGCTTGCAATTTGTTGATGACCCCCTATCTTATTATTTATTTTAAGGGGGTCGTCTCCATATTTAAATTTCCCCCGAAGTTTGACGGCAGTTAGAAATCGAATACGGACAGATTGGATATTCCTACGCATGATAAGTTCAGCTTGCAATTTGTGGATGACCCCCTATTTTATTATTTATTTTAAAGGGGTCGTCTCCATATTTAAATTTCCCCCGAAGTTTGACGGCAGTTAGAAATCGAATGCGGACAGATCGGATATTCCTAAGCATGATAAGTTCAGCTTGCAATTTGTGGATGACCCCCTATCTTATTATTTATTTTAAAGGGGTCGTCTCCATATTTATATTTCCCCTGAAGTTTGGCGTCAGTTAGAAGGCGAATACGCACAGATTGGATATTCCTAAGCATGAGAAGTTCAGATGGCAATTTGTGGATGACCCCCTATCTTATTATTTATTTTAAAGGGGTCGTCTCCATATTTAAATTTACCCCGAAGTTTGGCGGCAGTTAGATGGCGAATACGGACAGATCGGATATTCCTACGCGGATTCTTCCGCGAATCGGATTTCCTGCACTCCATAGTTAAATTCATCTTGGAGTTTGTAAATGACATCCTATCTTGTTATTTATATTAAATGGGTCGTTTCCATATTTATATTTTCCCTGGAATTTGGCGGCAGTTAGAAGCCGAATACGGACAGATTGATTATTCCTACGCATGAAAAGTTCAGTTTGCAATTTGTGGATGACCCCTTAGCTTGTTATTTAATTTAAAGGAGTCGTCTCCATATTTAAATTTACCCCGAAGTTTAGCAACAGTTCGAAGGCGAATGCGGACAGATCGGATATTTCTACGCAAAAGAAGTTCAGCTTGCAATTTGTTGATGACCCCCTATCTTATTATTTATTTTAAGGGGGTCGTCTCCATATTTAAATTTCCCCCGAAGTTTGACGGCAGTTAGAAATCGAATACGGACAGATTGGATATTCCTACGCATGATAAGTTCAGCTTGCAATTTGTGGATGACCCCCTATTTTATTATTTATTTTAAAGGGGTCGTCTCCACATTTAAATTTCCCCCGAAGTTTGACGGCAGTTAGAAATCGAATGCGGACAGATCGGATATTTCAACGCAATTAGCCGTTCAGCTTGCAATTTGTGGATGGCCCCCTATCTTATTATTTATTTTAAGGGGGTCGTCTCCATATTTAAATTTCCCCCGAAGTTTGACGGCAGTTAGAAATCGAATACGGACAGATTGGATATTCCTACGCATGATAAGTTCAGCTTGCAATTTGTGGATGACCCCCTATCTTATTATTTATTTTAAAGGGGTCGTCTCCATATTTAAATTTCCCCCGAAGTTTGACGGCAGTTAGAAATTGAATACGGACAGATTGAATATTCCTAAGCATGATAAGTTCAGCTTGCAATTTGTGGATGACCCCCTTTCTTATTATTTATTTTAAAGGGGTCGTCTCCATATTTATATTTCCCCTGAAGTTTGGCGTCAGTTAGAAGGCGAATACCCACAGATTGGATTTTCCTAAGCATGAGAAGTTCAGATGGCAATTTGTGGATGGCCCCCTATCTTATTATTTATTTTAAGGGGGTCGTCTCCATATTTAAATTTCCCCCGAAGTTTGACGGCAGTTAGAAATCGAATACGGACAGATTGGATATGCCTACGCATGATAAGTTCAGCTTGCAATTTGTGGATGACCCCCTATGTTATTATTTATTTTAAAGGGGTCGTCTCCATATTTATATTTACCCCGAAGTTTTTTAACAGTTAGAAGGCGAATACGGACAGATTGGAGATTCCTACGCATGAGAAGTTCAGCTTGCAATTTGTTGATGACCCCCTATCTTATTATTTATTTTAAGGGGGTCGTCTCCATATTTAAATTTCCCCCGAAGTTTGACGGCAGTTAGAAATCGAATGCGGACAGATCGGATATTTCAACGAAATTAGCCGTTCAGCTTGCAATTTGTGGATGGCCCCCTATCTTATTATTTATTTTAAGGGGGTCGTCTCCATATTTAAATTTCCCCCGAAGTTTGACGGCAGTTAGAAATCGAATACGGACAGATTGGATATTCCTACGCATGATAAGTTCAGCTTGCAATTTGTGGATGACCCCCTATTTTATTATTTATTTTAAAGGGGTTGTCTCCATATTTAAATTTCCCCCGAAGTTTGACGGCAGTTAGAAATCGAATGCGGACAGATCGGATATTCCTAAGCATGATAAGTTCAGCTTGCAATTTGTGGATGACCCCCTATCTTATTATTTATTTTAAAGGGGTCGTCTCCATATTTATATTTCCCCTGAAGTTTGGCGTCAGTTAGAAGGCGAATACGCACAGATTGGATATTCCTAAGCATGAGAAGTTCAGATGGCAATTTGTGGATGACCCCCTATCTTATTATTTATTTTAAAGGGGTCGTCTCCATATTTAAATTTACCCCGAAGTTTGGCGGCAGTTAGATGGCGAATACGGACAGATCGGATATTCCTACGCGGATTCTTCCGCGAATCGGATTTCCTGCACTCCATAGTTAAATTCATCTTGAAGTTTGTAAATGACATCCTATCTTGTTATTTATTTTAAATGGGTCGTTTCCATATTTATATTTTCCCTGGAATTTGGCGGCAGTTAGAAGCCGAATACGGACAGATTGATTATTCCTACGCATGAAAAGTTTAGCTTGCAATTTGTGGATGACCCCCTATTTTATTATTTATTTTAAAGGGGTCGTCTCCATATTTAAATATCCCCCGAAGTTTGACGGCAGTTAGAAATCGAATACGGACAGATTGGATATTCCAACGCGTGTTAAACTCAGCTTGCAATTTGTGGATGACCCCCTATTTTATTAGTTATTTTAAAGGGGTCGTCTCCATATTTATATTTTTATTGGAGTTTAACGGCAGTTTGAAATCGAATACGGACTGATTGGTTATTCCTACGCATGATAAGTTCAGCTTGCAATTTGTGGATGACCCCCTATGTTATTATTTATTTTAAAGGGGTCGTCTCCATATTTATATTTACCCCGAAGTTTTTTAACAGTTAGAAGGCGAATACGGACAGATTGGAGATTCCTACGCATGAGAAGTTTAGCTTGCAATTTGTTGATGACCCCCTATCTTATTATTTATTTTAAGGGGGTCGTCTCCATATTTAAATTTCCCCCGAAGTTTGACGGCAGTTAGAAGGCGAATACGTACAGATTAGATATTCCTAAACATGAGAAGTTCAGATGGCAATTTGTGGATGGCCCCCTATCTTATTATTTATTTTAAGGGGGTCGTCTCCATATTTAAATTTCCCCCGAAGTTTGTCGGCAGTTAGAAATCGAATACGGACATATTAGATATTCCTACGCATGATAAGTTCAGCTTGCAATTTGTGGATGACCCCCTATCTTATTATTTATTTTAAAGGGGTCGTCTCCATATTTAAATTTACCCCGAAGTTTGGCAACAGTTCGAAGGCGAATGCGGACAGATCGGATATTTCTACGCATTAGAAGTTCAGCTTGCAATTTGTTGATGACCCCCTATCTTATTATTTATTTTAAGGGGGTCGTCTCCATATTTAAATTTCCCCCGAAGTTTGAAGGCAGTTAGAAATCGAATACTTACAGATTGGATATTCCTACGCATGATAAGTTCAGCTTGCAATTTGTGGATGACCCCCTATCTTATTATTTATTTTAAAGGGGTCGTCTCCATATTTAAATTTCCCCCGAAGTTTGACGGCAGTTAGAAATCGAATACGGACAGATTGGATATTCCTACGCATGAGAAGTTCAGCTTGCAATTTGTGGATGACACCCTATCTTAATATTTATTTTAAAGGTGTCGTCTCAATATTTATATTTTTCCTGGAGTTTAACGGCAGTTAGAAATCGAATACGGACTGATTGGTTATTCCTACGCATGATAAGTTCAGCTTGCAATTTGTGGATGACCCCCTATCTTATTATTTATTTTAAAGGGGTCGTCTCCATATTTATATTTCCCCTGAAGTTTGGCGTCAGTTAGAAGGCGAATACGCACAGATTGGATATTCCTATGCATGACAAGTTTAGCTTGCAATTTGTGGATGACCCGGACAGATTGGATAATCCTACGCGTGTTAAACTCAGCTTGCAATTTGTGGATGACCCCCTATTTTATTAGTTATTTTAAAGGGGTCGTCTCCATATTTATATTTTTATTGGAGTTTAACGGCAGTTTGAAATCGAATACGGACTGATTGGTTATTCCTACGCATGATAAGTTCAGCTTGCAATTTGTGGATGACCCCCTATGTTATTATTTATTTTAAAGGGGTCGTCTCCATATTTATATTTACTCCGAAGTTTTTTAACAGTTAGAAGGCGAATACGGACAGATTGGAGATTCCTACGCATGAGAAGTTCAGCTTGCAATTTGTTGATGACCCCCTATCTTATTATTTATTTTAAGGGGGTCGTCTCCATATTTAAATTTCCCCCGAAGTTTGACGGCAGTTAGAAATCGAATACGGACAGATTGGATATTCCTACGCATGATAAGTTCAGCTTGCAATTTGTGGATGACCCCCTATTTTATTATTTATTTTAAAGGGGTCGTCTCCACATTTAAATTTCCCCCGAAGTTTGACGGCAGTTAGAAATCGAATGCGGACAGATCGGATATTTCAACGCAATTAGCCGTTCAGCTTGCAATTTGTGGATGGCCCCCTATCTTATTATTTATTTTAAGGGGGTCGTCTCCATATTTAAATTTCCCCCGAAGTTTGACGGCAGTTAGAAATTGAATACGGACAGATTGAATATTCCTAAGCATGATAAGTTCAGCTTGCAATTTGTGGATGACCCCCTTTCTTATTATTTATTTTAAAGGGGTCGTCTCCATATTTATATTTCCCCTGAAGTTTGGCGTCAGTTAGAAGGCGAATACCCACAGATTGGATTTTCCTAAGCATGAGAAGTTCAGATGGCAATTTGTGGATGGCACCCTATCTTATTATTTATTTTAAGGGGGTCGTCTCCATATTTAAATTTCCCCCGAAGTTTGACGGCAGTTAGAAATCGAATACGGACAGATTGGATATGCCTACGCATGATAAGTTCAGCTTGCAATTTGTGGATGACCCCCTATGTTATTATTTATTTTAAAGGGGTCGTCTCCATATTTATATTTACCCCGAAGTTTTTTAACAGTTAGAAGGCGAATACGGACAGATTGGAGATTCCTACGCATGAGAAGTTCAGCTTGCAATTTGTTGATGACCCCCTATCTTATTATTTATTTTAAGGGGGTCGTCTCCATATTTAAATTTCCCCCGAAGTTTGACGGCAGTTAGAAATCGAATGCGGACAGATCGGATATTTCAACGAAATTAGCCGTTCAGCTTGCAATTTGTGGATGGCCCCCTATCTTATTATTTATTTTAAGGGGGTCGTCTCCATATTTAAATTTCCCCCGAAGTTTGACGGCAGTTAGAAATCGAATACGGACAGATTGGATATTCCTACGCATGATAAGTTCAGCTTGCAATTTGTTGATGACCCCCTATCTTATTATTTATTTTAAGGGGGTCGTCTCCATATTTAAATTTCCCCCGAAGTTTGACGGCAGTTAGAAATCGAATACGGACAGATTGGATATTCCTACGCATGATAAGTTCAGCTTGCAATTTGTGGATGACCCCCTATTTTATTATTTATTTTAAAGGGGTCGTCTCCATATTTAAATTTCCCCCGAAGTTTGACGGCAGTTAGAAATCGAATGCGGACAGATCGGATATTCCTAAGCATGATAAGTTCAGCTTGCAATTTGTGGATGACCCCCTATCTTATTATTTATTTTAAAGGGGTCGTCTCCATATTTATATTTCCCCTGAAGTTTGGCGTCAGTTAGAAGGCGAATACGCACAGATTGGATATTCCTAAGCATGAGAAGTTCAGATGGCAATTTGTGGATGACCCCCTATCTTATTATTTATTTTAAAGGGGTCGTCTCCATATTTAAATTTACCCCGAAGTTTGGCGGCAGTTAGATGGCGAATACGGACAGATCGGATATTCCTACGCGGATTCTTCCGCGAATCGGATTTCCTGCACTCCATAGTTAAATTCATCTTGGAGTTTGTAAATGACATCCTATCTTGTTATTTATTTTAAATAAGTCGTTTCCATATTTATATTTTCCCTGGAATTTGGCGGCAGTTAGAAGCCGAATACGGACAGATTGATTATTCCTACGCATGAAAAGTTTAGCTTGCAATTTGTGGATGACCCCCTATTTTATTATTTATTTTAAAGGGGTCGTCTCCATATTTAAATATCCCCTGAAGTTTGACGGCAGTTAGAAATCGAATACGGACAGATTGGATATTCCTACGCGTGTTAAACTCAGCTTGCAATTTGTGGATGACCCCCTATTTTATTAGTTATTTTAAAGGGGTCGTCTCCATATTTATATTTTTATTGGAGTTTAACGGCAGTTTGAAATCGAATACGGACTGATTGGTTATTCCTACGCATGATAAGTTCAGCTTGCAATTTGTGGATGACCCCCTATGTTATTATTTATTTTAAAGGGGTCGTCTCCATATTTATATTTACCCCGAAGTTTTTTAACAGTTAGAAGGCGAATACGGACAGATTGGAGATTCCTACGCATGAGAAGTTTAGCTTGCAATTTGTTGATGACCCCCTATCTTATTATTTATTTTAAGGGGGTCGTCTCCATATTTAAATTTCCCCCGAAGTTTGACGGCAGTTAGAAGGCGAATACGCACAGATTGGATATTCCTAAACATGAGAAGTTCAGATGGCAATTTGTGGATGGCCCCCTATCTTATTATTTATTTTAAGGGGGTCGTCTCCATATTTAAATTTCCCCCGAAGTTTGTCGGCAGTTAGAAATCGAATACGGACATATTAGATATTCCTACGCATGATAAGTTCAGTTTGCAATTTGTGGATGACCCCCTATCTTATTATTTATTTTAAAGGGGTCGTCTCCATATTTAAATTTACCCCGAAGTTTGGCAACAGTTCGAAGGCGAATGCGGACAGATCGGATATTTCTACGCATGAGAAGTTCAGCTTGCAATTTGTTGATGACCCCCTATCTTATTATTTATTTTAAGGGGGTCGTCTCCATATTTAAATTTCCCCCGAAGTTTGAAGGCAGTTAGAAATCGAATACTTACAGATTGGATATTCCTACGCATGATAAGTTCAGCTTGCAATTTGTGGATGACCCCCTATCTTATTATTTATTTTAAAGGGGTCGTCTCCATATTTAAATTTCCCCCGAAGTTTGACGGCAGTTAGAAATCGAATACGGACAGATTGGATATTCCTACGCATGAGAAGTTCAGCTTGCAATTTGTGGATGACACCCTATCTTAATATTTATTTTAAAGGTGTCGTCTCAATATTTATATTTTTCCTGGAGTTTAACGGCAGTTAGAAATCGAATACGGACTGATTGGTTATTCCTACGCATGATAAGTTCAGCTTGCAATTTGTGGATGACCCCCTATGTTATTATTTATTTTAAAGGGGTCGTCTCCATATTTATATTTACTCCGAAGTTTTTTAACAGTTAGAAGGCGAATACGGACAGATTGGAGATTCCTACGCATGAGAAGTTCAGCTTGCAATTTGTTGATGACCCCCTATCTTATTATTTATTTTAAGGGGGTCGTCTCCATATTTAAATTTCCCCCGAAGTTTGACGGCAGTTAGAAATAGAATGCGGACAGATCGGATATTTCAACGAAATTAGCCGTTCAGCTTGCAATTTGTGGATGGCCCCCTATCTTATTATTTATTTTAAGGGGGTCGTCTCCATATTTAAATTTCCCCCGAAGTTTGACGGCAGTTAGAAATCGAATACGGACAGATTGGATATTCCTACGCATGATAAGTTCAGCTTGCAATTTGTTGATGACCCCCTATCTTATTATTTATTTTAAGGGGGTCGTCTCCATATTTAAATTTCCCCCGAAGTTTGACGGCAGTTAGAAATCGAATACGGACAGATTGGATATTCCTACGCATGATAAGTTCAGCTTGCAATTTGTGGATGACCCCCTATTTTATTATTTATTTTAAAGGGGTCGTCTCCATATTTAAATTTCCCCCGAAGTTTGACGGCAGTTAGAAATCGAATGCGGACAGATCGGATATTCCTAAGCATGATAAGTTCAGCTTGCAATTTGAGGATGACCCCCTATCTTATTATTTATTTTAAAGGGGTCGTCTCCATATTTATATTTCCCCTGAAGTTTGGCGTCAGTTAGAAGGCGAATACGCACAGATTGGATATTCCTATGCATGACAAGTTTAGCTTGCAATTTGTGGATGACCCCCTATTTTATTAGTTATTTTAAAGGGGTCGTCTCCATATTTATATTTTTATTGGAGTTTAACGGCAGTTTGAAATCGAATACGGACTTTATTGGTTATTCCTACGCATGATAAGTTCAGCTTGCAATTTGTGGATGACCCCCTATGTTATTATTTATTTTAAAGGGGTCGTCTCCATATTTATATTTACCCTGAAGTTTTTTAACAGTTAGAAGGCGAATACGGACAGATTGGAGATTCCTACGCATGAGAAGTTCAGCTTGCAATTTGTTGATGACCCCCTATCTTATTATTTATTTTAAGGGGGTCGTCTCCATATTTAAATTTCCCCCGAAGTTTGACGGCAGTTAGAAATCGAATGCGGACAGATCGGATATTTCAACGAAATTAGCCGTTCAGCTTGCAATTTGTGGATGGCCCCCTATCTTATTATTTATTTTAAGGGGGTCGTCTCCATATTTAAATTTCCCCCGAAGTTTGACGGCAGTTAGAAATCGAATACGGACAGATTGGATATTCCTACGCATGATAAGTTCAGCTTGCAATTTGTTGATGACCCCCTATCTTATTATTTATTTTAAGGGGGTCGTCTCCATATTTAAATTTCCCCCGAAGTTTGTCGGCAGTTAGAAATCGAATACGGACAGATTAGATATTCCTACGCATGATAAGTTCAGCTTGCAATTTGTGGATGACCCCCTATCTTATTATTTATTTTAAAGGGGTCGTCTCCATATTTATATTTCCCCTGAAGTTTGGCGTCAGTTAGAAGGCGAATACGCACAGATTGGATATTCCTATGCATGACAAGTTTAGCTTGCAATTTGTGGATGACCCGGACAGATTGGATAATCCTACGCGTGTTAAACTCAGCTTGCAATTTGTGGATGACCCCCTATTTTATTAGTTATTTTAAAGGGGTCGTCTCCATATTTATATTTTTATTGGAGTTTAACGGCAGTTTGAAATCGAATACGGACTGATTGGTTATTCCTACGCATGATAAGTTCAGCTTGCAATTTGTGGATGACCCCCTATGTTATTATTTATTTTAAAGGGGTCGTCTCCATATTTATATTTACCCCGAAGTTTTTTAACAGTTAGAAGGCGAATACGGACAGATTGGAGATTCCTACGCATGAGAAGTTCAGCTTGCAATTTGTTGATGACCCCCTATCTTATTATTTATTTTAAGGGGGTCGTCTCCATATTTAAATTTCCCCCGAAGTTTGACGGCAGTTAGAAATCGAATGCGGACAGATCGGATATTTCAACGAAATTAGCCGTTCAGCTTGCAATTTGTGGATGGCCCCCTATCTTATTATTTATTTTAAGGGGGTCGTCTCCATATTTAAATTTCCCCCGAAGTTTGACGGCAGTTAGAAATCGAATGCGGACAGATCGGATATTCGTAAGCCTGACAAGTTCAGATTGCAATTTGTGGATGACCCCCTATCTTATTATTTATTTTAAAGGGGTCGTCTCCATATTTAAATTTACCCCGAAGTTTGGCGGCAGTTAGATGGCGAATACGGACAGATCGGATATTCCTACGCGGATTCTTCCGCGAATCGGATTTCCTGCACTCCATAGTTAAATTCATCTTGGAGTTTGTAAATGACATCCTATCTTGTTATTTATTTTAAATGGGTCGTTACATATTTATATTTTCCCTGGAATTTGGTGGCAGTTAGAAGCCGAATACGGACAGATTGATTATTCCTACGCATGAAAAGTTCAGTTTGCAATTTGTGGATGACCCCTTATCTTGTTATTTAATTTAAAGGAGTCGTCTCCATATTTAAATTTACCCCGAAGTTTAGCAACAGTTCGAAGGCGAATGCGGACAGATCGGATATTTCTACGCAAAAGAAGTTCAGCTTGCAATTTGTTGATGACCCCCTATCTTATTATTTATTTTAAGGGGGTCGTCTCCATATTTAAATTTCCCCCGAAGTTTGACGGCAGTTAGAAATCGAATACGGACAGATTGGATATTCCTACGCATGATAAGTTCAGCTTGCAATTTGTGGATGACCCCCTATCTTATTATTTATTTTAAAGGGGTCGTCTCCATATTTAAATTTCCCCCGAAGTTTGACGGCAGTTAGAAATTGAATACGGACAGATTGAATATTCCTAAGCATGATAAGTTCAGCTTGCAATTTGTGGATGACCCCCTTTCTTATTATTTGTTTTAAAGGGGTCGTCTCCATATTTATATTTCCCCTGAAGTTTGGCGTCAGTTAGAAGGCGAATACCCACAGATTGGATTTTCCTAAGCATGAGAAGTTCAGATGGCAATTTGTGGATGGCCCCCTATCTTATTATTTATTTTAAGGGGGTCGTCTCCATATTTAAATTTCCCCCGAAGTTTGACGGCAGTTAGAAATCGAATACGGACAGATTGGATATGCCTACGCATGATAAGTTCAGCTTGCAATTTGTGGATGACCCCCTATGTTATTATTTATTTTAAAGGGGTCGTCTCCATATTTATATTTACCCCGAAGTTTTTTAACAGTTAGAAGGCGAATACGGACAGATTGGAGATTCCTACGCATGAGAAGTTCAGCTTGCAATTTGTTGATGACCCCCTATCTTATTATTTATTTTAAGGGGGTCGTCTCCATATTTAAATTTCCCCCGAAGTTTGACGGCAGTTAGAAATCGAATACGGACAGATTGGATATTCCTACGCATGATAAGTTCAGCTTGCAATTTGTTGATGACCCCCTATCTTATTATTTATTTTAAGGGGGTCGTCTCCATATTTAAATTTCCCCCGAAGTTTGACGGCAGTTAGAAATCGAATACGGACAGATTGGATATTCCTACGCATGATAAGTTCAGCTTGCAATTTGTGGATGACCCCCTATTTTATTATTTATTTTAAAGGGGTCGTCTCCATATTTAAATTTCCCCCGAAGTTTGACGGCAGTTAGAAATCGAATGCGGACAGATCGGATATTCCTAAGCATGATAAGTTCAGCTTGCAATTTGTGGATGACCCCCTATCTTATTATTTATTTTAAAGGGGTCGTCTCCATATTTATATTTCCCCTGAAGTTTGGCGTCAGTTAGAAGGCGAATACGCACAGATTGGATATTCCTAAGCATGAGAAGTTCAGATGGCAATTTGTGGATGACCCCCTATCTTATTATTTATTTTAAAGGGGTCGTCTCCATATTTAAATTTACCCCGAAGTTTGGCGGCAGTTAGATGGCGAATACGGACAGATCGGATATTCCTACGCGGATTCTTCCGCGAATCGGATTTCCTGCACTCCATAGTTAAATTCATCTTGGAGTTTGTAAATGACATCCTATCTTGTTATTTATTTTAAATGGGTCGTTTCCATATTTATATTTTCCCTGGAATTTGGCGGCAGTTAGAAGCCGAATACGGACAGATTGATTATTCCTACGCATGAAAAGTTCAGTTTGCAATTTGTGGATGACCCCTTATCTTGTTATTTAATTTAAAGGAGTCGTCTCCATATTTAAATTTACCCCGAAGTTTAGCAACAGTTCGAAGGCGAATGCGGACAGATCGGATATTTCTACGCAAAAGAAGTTCAGCTTGCAATTTGTTGATGACCCCCTATCTTATTATTTATTTTAAGGGGGTCGTCTCCATATTTAAATTTCCCCCGAAGTTTGACGGCAGTTAGAAATCGAATACGGACAGATTGGATATTCCTACGCATGATAAGTTCAGCTTGCAATTTGTGGATGACCCCCTATTTTATTATTTATTTTAAAGGGGTCGTCTCCACATTTAAATTTCCCCCGAAGTTTGACGGCAGTTAGAAATCGAATGCGGACAGATCGGATATTTCAACGCAATTAGCCGTTCAGCTTGCAATTTGTGGATGGCCCCCTATCTTATTATTTATTTTAAAGGGGTCGTCTCCATATTTAAATTTCCCCCGAAGTTTGACGGCAGTTAGAAATCGAATACGGACAGATTGGATATTCCTATGCATGATAAGTTCAGCTTGCAATTTGTGGATGACCCCCTATCTTATTATTTATTTTAAAGGGGTCGTCTCCATATTTAAATTTCCCCCGAAGTTTGACGGCAGTTAGAAATTGAATACGGACAGATTGAATATTCCTAAGCATGATAAGTTCAGCTTGCAATTTGTGGATGACCCCCTTTCTTATTATTTATTTTAAAGGGGTCGTCTCCATATTTATATTTCCCCTGAAGTTTGGCGTCAGTTAGAAGGCGAATACCCACAGATTGGATTTTCCTAAGCATGAGAAGTTCAGATGGCAATTTGTGGATGGCCCCCTATCTTATTATTTATTTTAAGGGGGTCGTCTCCATATTTAAATTTCCCCCGAAGTTTGACGGCAGTTAGAAATCGAATACGGACAGATTGGATATGCCTACGCATGATAAGTTCAGCTTGCAATTTGTGGATGACCCCCTATGTTATTATTTATTTTAAAGGGGTCGTCTCCATATTTATATTTACCCCGAAGTTTTTTAACAGTTAGAAGGCGAATACGGACAGATTGGAGATTCCTACGCATGAGAAGTTCAGCTTGCAATTTGTGGATGACCCGGACAGATTGGATAATCCTACGCGTGTTAAACTCAGATTGCAATTTGTGGATGACCCCCTATCTTATTATTTATTTTAAAGGGGTCGTCTCCATATTTAAATTTACCCCGAAGTTTGGCAACAGTTCGAAGGCGAATGCGGACAGATCGGATATTTCTACGCATGAGAAGTTCAGCTTGCAATTTGTTGATGACCCCCTATCTTATTATTTATTTTAAGGGGGTCGTCTCCATATTTAAATTTCCCCCGAAGTTTGAAGGCAGTTAGAAATCGAATACTTACAGATTGGATATTCCTACGCATGATAAGTTCAGCTTGCAATTTGTGGATGACCCCCTTTCTTATTATTTATTTTAAAGGGGTCGTCTCCATATTTATATTTCCCCTGAAGTTTGGCGTCAGTTAGAAGGCGAATACCCACAGATTGGATTTTCCTAAGCATGAGAAGTTCAGCTTGCAATTTGTGGATGACACCCTATCTTAATATTTATTTTAAAGGTGTCGTCTCAATATTTATATTTTTCCTGGAGTTTAACGGCAGTTAGAAATCGAATACGGACTGATTGGTTATTCCTACGCATGATAAGTTCAGCTTGCAATTTGTGGATGACCCCCTATGTTATTATTTATTTTAAAGGGGTCGTCTCCATATTTATATTTCCCCTGAAGTTTGGCGTCAGTTAGAAGGCGAATACGGACAGATCGGATATTCCTACGCGGATTCTTCCGCGAATCGGATTTCCTGCACTCCATAGTTAAATTCATCTTGGAGTTTGTAAATGACATCCTATCTTGTTATTTATTTTAAATGGGTCGTTACATATTTATATTTTCCCTGGAATTTGGTGGCAGTTAGAAGCCGAATACGGACAGATTGATTATTCCTACGCATGAAAAGTTCAGTTTGCAATTTGTGGATGACCCCTTATCTTGTTATTTAATTTAAAGGAGTCGTCTCCATATTTAAATTTACCCCGAAGTTTAGCAACAGTTCGAAGGCGAATGCGGACAGATCGGATATTTCTACGCAAAAGAAGTTCAGCTTGCAATTTGTTGATGACCCCCTATCTTATTATTTATTTTAAGGGGGTCGTCTCCATATTTAAATTTCCCCCGAAGTTTGACGGCAGTTAGAAATCGAATACGGACAGATTGGATATTCCTACGCATGATAAGTTCAGCTTGCAATTTGTGGATGACCCCCTATTTTATTATTTATTTTAAAGGGGTCGTCTCCACATTTAAATTTCCCCCGAAGTTTGACGGCAGTTAGAAATCGAATGCGGACAGATCGGATATTTCAACGCAATTAGCCGTTCAGCTTGCAATTTGTGGATGGCCCCCTATCTTATTATTTATTTTAAGGGGGTCGTCTCCATATTTAAATTTCCCCCGAAGTTTGACGGCAGTTAGAAATCGAATACGGACAGATTGGATATTCCTACGCATGATAAGTTCAGCTTGCAATTTGTGGATGACCCCCTATCTTATTATTTATTTTAAAGGGGTCGTCTCCATATTTAAATTTCCCCCGAAGTTTGACGGCAGTTAGAAATTGAATACGGACAGATTGAATATTCCTAAGCATGATAAGTTCAGCTTGCAATTTGTGGATGACCCCATTTCTTATTATTTATTTTAAAGGGGTCGTCTCCATATTTATATTTCCCCTGAAGTTTGGCGTCAGTTAGAAGGCGAATACCCACAGATTGGATTTTCCTAAGCATGAGAAGTTCAGATGGCAATTTGTGGATGGCCCCCTATCTTATTATTTATTTTAAGGGGGTCGTCTCCATATTTAAATTTCCCCCGAAGTTTGACGGCAGTTAGAAATCGAATACGGACAGATTGGATATGCCTACGCATGATAAGTTCAGCTTGCAATTTGTGGATGACCCCCTATGTTATTATTTATTTTAAAGGGGTCGTCTCCATATTTATATTTACCCCGAAGTTTTTTAACAGTTAGAAGGCGAATACGGACAGATTGGAGATTCCTACGCATGAGAAGTTCAGCTTGCAATTTGTTGATGACCCCCTATCTTATTATTTATTTTAAGGGGGTCGTCTCCATATTTAAATTTCCCCCGAAGTTTGACGGCAGTTAGAAATCGAATGCGGACAGATCGGATATTTCAACGAAATTAGCCGTTCAGCTTGCAATTTGTGGATGGCCCCCTATCTTATTATTTATTTTAAGGGGGTCGTCTCCATATTTAAATTTCCCCCGAAGTTTGACGGCAGTTAGAAATCGAATACGGACAGATTGGATATTCCTACGCATGATAAGTTCAGCTTGCAATTTGTTGATGACCCCCTATCTTATTATTTATTTTAAGGGGGTCGTCTCCATATTTAAATTTCCCCCGAAGTTTGACGGCAGTTAGAAATCGAATACGGACAGATTGGATATTCCTACGCATGATAAGTTCAGCTTGCAATTTGTGGATGACCCCCTATTTTATTATTTATTTTAAAGGGGTCGTCTCCATATTTAAATTTCCCCCGAAGTTTGACGGCAGTTAGAAATCGAATGCGGACAGATCGGATATTCCTAAGCATGATAAGTTCAGCTTGCAATTTGTGGATGACCCCCTATCTTATTATTTATTTTAAAGGGGTCGTCTCCATATTTATATTTCCCCTGAAGTTTGGCGTCAGTTAGAAGGCGAATACGCACAGATTGGATATTCCTAAGCATGAGAAGTTCAGATGGCAATTTGTGGATGACCCCCTATCTTATTATTTATTTTAAAGGGGTCGTCTCCATATTTAAATTTACCCCGAAGTTTGGCGGCAGTTAGATGGCGAATACGGACAGATCGGATATTCCTACGCGGATTCTTCCGCGAATCGGATTTCCTGCACTCCATAGTTAAATTCATCTTGGAGTTTGTAAATGACATCCTATCTTGTTATTTATATTAAATGGGTCGTTTCCATATTTATATTTTCCCTGGAATTTGGCGGCAGTTAGAAGCCGAATACGGACAGATTGATTATTCCTACGCATGAAAAGTTCAGTTTGCAATTTGTGGATGACCCCTTAGCTTGTTATTTAATTTAAAGGAGTCGTCTCCATATTTAAATTTACCCCGAAGTTTAGCAACAGTTCGAAGGCGAATGCGGACAGATCGGATATTTCTACGCAAAAGAAGTTCAGCTTGCAATTTGTTGATGACCCCCTATCTTATTATTTATTTTAAGGGGGTCGTCTCCATATTTAAATTTCCCCCGAAGTTTGACGGCAGTTAGAAATCGAATACGGACAGATTGGATATTCCTACGCATGATAAGTTCAGCTTGCAATTTGTGGATGACCCCCTATTTTATTATTTATTTTAAAGGGGTCGTCTCCACATTTAAATTTCCCCCGAAGTTTGACGGCAGTTAGAAATCGAATGCGGACAGATCGGATATTTCAACGCAATTAGCCGTTCAGCTTGCAATTTGTGGATGGCCCCCTATCTTATTATTTATTTTAAGGGGGTCGTCTCCATATTTAAATTTCCCCCGAAGTTTGACGGCAGTTAGAAATCGAATACGGACAGATTGGATATTCCTACGCATGATAAGTTCAGCTTGCAATTTGTGGATGACCCCCTATCTTATTATTTATTTTAAAGGGGTCGTCTCCATATTTAAATTTCCCCCGAAGTTTGACGGCAGTTAGAAATTGAATACGGACAGATTGAATATTCCTAAGCATGATAAGTTCAGCTTGCAATTTGTGGATGACCCCCTTTCTTATTATTTATTTTAAAGGGGTCGTCTCCATATTTATATTTCCCCTGAAGTTTGGCGTCAGTTAGAAGGCGAATACCCACAGATTGGATTTTCCTAAGCATGAGAAGTTCAGATGGCAATTTGTGGATGGCCCCCTATCTTATTATTTATTTTAAGGGGGTCGTCTCCATATTTAAATTTCCCCCGAAGTTTGACGGCAGTTAGAAATCGAATACGGACAGATTGGATATGCCTACGCATGATAAGTTCAGCTTGCAATTTGTGGATGACCCCCTATGTTATTATTTATTTTAAAGGGGTCGTCTCCATATTTATATTTACCCCGAAGTTTTTTAACAGTTAGAAGGCGAATACGGACAGATTGGAGATTCCTACGCATGAGAAGTTCAGCTTGCAATTTGTTGATGACCCCCTATCTTATTATTTATTTTAAGGGGGTCGTCTCCATATTTAAATTTCCCCCGAAGTTTGACGGCAGTTAGAAATCGAATGCGGACAGATCGGATATTTCAACGAAATTAGCCGTTCAGCTTGCAATTTGTGGATGGCCCCCTATCTTATTATTTATTTTAAGGGGGTCGTCTCCATATTTAAATTTCCCCCGAAGTTTGACGGCAGTTAGAAATCGAATGCGGACAGATCGGATATTCGTAAGCCTGACAAGTTCAGATTGCAATTTGTGGATGACCCCCTATCTTATTATTTATTTTAAAGGGGTCGTCTCCATATTTAAATTTACCCCGAAGTTTGGCGGCAGTTAGATGGCGAATACGGACAGATCGGATATTCCTACGCGGATTCTTCCGCGAATCGGATTTCCTGCACTCCATAGTTAAATTCATCTTGGAGTTTGTAAATGACATCCTATCTTGTTATTTATTTTAAATGGGTCGTTACATATTTATATTTTCCCTGGAATTTGGTGGCAGTTAGAAGCCGAATACGGACAGATTGATTATTCCTACGCATGAAAAGTTCAGTTTGCAATTTGTGGATGACCCCTTATCTTGTTATTTAATTTAAAGGAGTCGTCTCCATATTTAAATTTACCCCGAAGTTTAGCAACAGTTCGAAGGCGAATGCGGACAGATCGGATATTTCTACGCAAAAGAAGTTCAGCTTGCAATTTGTTGATGACCCCCTATCTTATTATTTATTTTAAGGGGGTCGTCTCCATATTTAAATTTCCCCCGAAGTTTGACGGCAGTTAGAAATCGAATACGGACAGATTGGATATTCCTACGCATGATAAGTTCAGCTTGCAATTTGTGGATGACCCCCTATTTTATTATTTATTTTAAAGGGGTCGTCTCCACATTTAAATTTCCCCCGAAGTTTGACGGCAGTTAGAAATCGAATGCGGACAGATCGGATATTTCAACGCAATTAGCCGTTCAGCTTGCAATTTGTGGATGGCCCCCTATCTTATTATTTATTTTAAGGGGGTCGTCTCCATATTTAAATTTCCCCCGAAGTTTGACGGCAGTTAGAAATCGAATACGGACAGATTGGATATTCCTACGCATGATAAGTTCAGCTTGCAATTTGTGGATGACCCCCTATCTTATTATTTATTTTAAAGGGGTCGTCTCCATATTTAAATTTCCCCCGAAGTTTGACGGCAGTTAGAAATTGAATACGGACAGATTGAATATTCCTAAGCATGATAAGTTCAGCTTGCAATTTGTGGATGACCCCCTTTCTTATTATTTATTTTAAAGGGGTCGTCTCCATATTTATATTTCCCCTGAAGTTTGGCGTCAGTTAGAAGGCGAATACCCACAGATTGGATTTTCCTAAGCATGAGAAGTTCAGATGGCAATTTGTGGATGGCCCCCTATCTTATTATTTATTTTAAGGGGGTCGTCTCCATATTTAAATTTCCCCCGAAGTTTGACGGCAGTTAGAAATCGAATACGGACAGATTGGATATGCCTACGCATGATAAGTTCAGCTTGCAATTTGTGGATGACCCCCTATGTTATTATTTATTTTAAAGGGGTCGTCTCCATATTTATATTTACCCCGAAGTTTTTTAACAGTTAGAAGGCGAATACGGACAGATTGGAGATTCCTACGCATGAGAAGTTAAGCTTGCAATTTGTTGATGACCCCCTATCTTATTATTTATTTTAAGGGGGTCGTCTCCATATTTAAATTTCCCCCGAAAATTGACGGCAGTTAGAAATCGAATGCGGACAGATCGGATATTTCAACGAAATTAGCCGTTCAGCTTGCAATTTGTGGATGGCCCCCTATCTTATTATTTATTTTAAGGGGGTCGTCTCCATATTTAAATTTCCCCCGAAGTTTGACGGCAGTTAGAAATCGAATACGGACAGATTGGATATTCCTACGCATGATAAGTTCAGCTTGCAATTTGTTGATGACCCCCTATCTTATTATTTATTTTAAGGGGGTCGTCTCCATATTTAAATTTCCCCCGAAGTTTGACGGCAGTTAGAAATCGAATACGGACAGATTGGATATTCCTACGCATGATAAGTTCAGCTTGCAATTTGTGGATGACCCCCTATTTTATTATTTATTTTAAAGGGGTCGTCTCCATATTTAAATTTCCCCCGAAGTTTGACGGCAGTTAGAAATCGAATGCGGACAGATCGGATATTCCTAAGCATGATAAGTTCAGCTTGCAATTTGTGGATGACCCCCTATCTTATTATTTATTTTAAAGGGGTCGTCTCCATATTTATATTTCCCCTGAAGTTTGGCGTCAGTTAGAAGGCGAATACGCACAGATTGGATATTCCTAAGCATGAGAAGTTCAGATGGCAATTTGTGGATGACCCCCTATCTTATTATTTATTTTAAAGGGGTCGTCTCCATATTTAAATTTACCCCGAAGTTTGGCGGCAGTTAGATGGCGAATACGGACAGATCGGATATTCCTACGCGGATTCTTCCGCGAATCGGATTTCCTGCACTCCATAGTTAAATTCATCTTGGAGTTTGTAAATGACATCCTATCTTGTTATTTATTTTAAATGGGTCGTTTCCATATTTATATTTTCCCTGGAATTTGGCGGCAGTTAGAAGCCGAATACGGACAGATTGATTATTCCTACGCATGAAAAGTTCAGTTTGCAATTTGTGGATGACCCCTTATCTTGTTATTTAATTTAAAGGAGTCGTCTCCATATTTAAATTTACCCCGAAGTTTAGCAACAGTTCGAAGGCGAATGCGGACAGATCGGATATTTCTACGCAAAAGAAGTTCAGCTTGCAATTTGTTGATGACCCCCTATCTTATTATTTATTTTAAGGGGGTCGTCTCCATATTTAAATTTCCCCCGAAGTTTGACGGCAGTTAGAAATCGAATACGGACAGATTGGATATTCCTACGCATGATAAGTTCAGCTCGCAATTTGTGGATGACCCCCTATTTTATTATTTATTTTAAAGGGGTCGTCTCCACATTTAAATTTCCCCCGAAGTTTGACGGCAGTTAGAAATCGAATGCGGACAGATCGGATATTTCAACGCAATTAGCCGTTCAGCTTGCAATTTGTGGATGGCCCCCTATCTTATTATTTATTTTAAGGGGGTCGTCTCCATATTTAAATTTCCCCCGAAGTTTGACGGCAGTTAGAAATCGAATACGGACAGATTGGATATTCCTACGCATGATAAGTTCAGCTTGCAATTTGTGGATGACCCCCTATCTTATTATTTATTTTAAAGGGGTCGTCTCCATATTTAAATTTCCCCCGAAGTTTGACGGCAGTTAGAAATTGAATACGGACAGATTGAATATTCCTAAGCATGATAAGTTCAGCTTGCAATTTGTAAATGACATCCTATCTTGTTATTTATTTTAAATGGGTCGTTTCCATATTTATATTTTCCCTGGAATTTGGCGGCAGTCAGAAGCCGAATACGGACAGATTGATTATTCCTACGCATGAAAAGTTTAGCTTGCAATTTGTGGATGACCCCCTATCTTATTATTTATTTTAAGGGGGTCGTCTCCATATTTAAATTTCCCCCGAAGTTTGACGGCAGTTAGAAATCGAATACGGACAGATTGGATATGCCTACGCATGATAAGTTCAGCTTGCAATTTGTGGATGACCCCCTATGTTATTATTTATTTTAAAGGGGTCGTCTCCATATTTATATTTACCCCGAAGTTTTTTAACAGTTAGAAGGCGAATACGGACAGATTGGAGATTCCTACGCATGAGAAGTTCAGCTTGCAATTTGTTGATGACCCCCTATCTTATTATTTATTTTAAGGGGGTCGTCTCCATATTTAAATTTCCCCCGAAGTTTGACGGCAGTTAGAAATCGAATGCGGACAGATCGGATATTTCAACGAAATTAGCCGTTCAGCTTGCAATTTGTGGATGGCCCCCTATCTTATTATTTATTTTAAGGGGGTCGTCTCCATATTTAAATTTCCCCCGAAGTTTGACGGCAGTTAGAAATCGAATACGGACAGATTGGATATTCCTACGCATGATAAGTTCAGCTTGCAATTTGTTGATGACCCCCTATCTTATTATTTATTTTAAGGGGGTCGTCTCCATATTTAAATTTCCCCCGAAGTTTGACGGCAGTTAGAAATCGAATACGGACAGATTGGATATTCCTACGCATGATAAGTTCAGCTTGCAATTTGTGGATGACCCCCTATTTTATTATTTATTTTAAAGGGGTCGTCTCCATATTTAAATTTCCCCCGAAGTTTGACGGCAGTTAGAAATCGAATGCGGACAGATCGGATATTCCTAAGCATGATAAGTTCAGCTTGCAATTTGTGGATGACCCCCTATCTTATTATTTATTTTAAAGGGGTCGTCTCCATATTTATATTTCCCCTGAAGTTTGGCGTCAGTTAGAAGGCGAATACGCACAGATTGGATATTCCTAAGCATGAGAAGTTCAGATGGCAATTTGTGGATGACCCCCTATCTTATTATTTATTTTAAAGGGGTCGTCTCCATATTTAAATTTACCCCGAAGTTTGGCGGCAGTTAGATGGCGAATACGGACAGATCGGATATTCCTACGCGGATTCTTCCGCGAATCGGATTTCCTGCACTCCATAGTTAAATTCATCTTGGAGTTTGTAAATGACATCCTATCTTGTTATTTATATTAAATGGGTCGTTTCCATATTTATATTTTCCCTGGAATTTGGCGGCAGTTAGAAGCCGAATACGGACAGATTGATTATTCCTACGCATGAAAAGTTCAGTTTGCAATTTGTGGATGACCCCTTAGCTTGTTATTTAATTTAAAGGAGTCGTCTCCATATTTAAATTTACCCCGAAGTTTAGCAACAGTTCGAAGGCGAATGCGGACAGATCGGATATTTCTACGCAAAAGAAGTTCAGCTTGCAATTTGTTGATGACCCCCTATCTTATTATTTATTTTAAGGGGGTCGTCTCCATATTTAAATTTCCCCCGAAGTTTGACGGCAGTTAGAAATCGAATACGGACAGATTGGATATTCCTACGCATGATAAGTTCAGCTTGCAATTTGTGGATGACCCCCTATTTTATTATTTATTTTAAAGGGGTCGTCTCCACATTTAAATTTCCCCCGAAGTTTGACGGCAGTTAGAAATCGAATGCGGACAGATCGGATATTTCAACGCAATTAGCCGTTCAGCTTGCAATTTGTGGATGGCCCCCTATCTTATTATTTATTTTAAGGGGGTCGTCTCCATATTTAAATTTCCCCCGAAGTTTGACGGCAGTTAGAAATCGAATACGGACAGATTGGATATTCCTACGCATGATAAGTTCAGCTTGCAATTTGTGGATGACCCCCTATCTTATTATTTATTTTAAAGGGGTCGTCTCCATATTTAAATTTCCCCCGAAGTTTGACGGCAGTTAGAAATTGAATACGGACAGATTGAATATTCCTAAGCATGATAAGTTCAGCTTGCAATTTGTGGATGACCCCCTTTCTTATTATTTATTTTAAAGGGGTCGTCTCCATATTTATATTTCCCCTGAAGTTTGGCGTCAGTTAGAAGGCGAATACCCACAGATTGGATTTTCCTAAGCATGAGAAGTTCAGATGGCAATTTGTGGATGGCCCCCTATCTTATTATTTATTTTAAGGGGGTCGTC
Source organism: Troglohyphantes excavatus (assembly GCA_963932185.1). Lineage (NCBI taxonomy): Eukaryota > Metazoa > Arthropoda > Arachnida > Araneae > Linyphiidae > Troglohyphantes > Troglohyphantes excavatus. The sequence goes on from OZ010673.1 coordinate 16,302,178, forward strand.
TCCATATTTAAATTTCCCCCGAAGTTTGACGGCAGTTAGAAATCGAATACGGACAGATTGGATATGCCTACGCATGATAAGTTCAGCTTGCAATTTGTGGATGACCCCCTATGTTATTATTTATTTTAAAGGGGTCGTCTCCATATTTATATTTACCCCGAAGTTTTTTAACAGTTAGAAGGCGAATACGGACAGATTGGAGATTCCTACGCATGAGAAGTTCAGCTTGCAATTTGTTGATGACCCCCTATCTTATTATTTATTTTAAGGGGGTCGTCTCCATATTTAAATTTCCCCCGAAGTTTGACGGCAGTTAGAAATCGAATGCGGACAGATCGGATATTTCAACGAAATTAGCCGTTCAGCTTGCAATTTGTGGATGGCCCCCTATCTTATTATTTATTTTAAGGGGGTCGTCTCCATATTTAAATTTCCCCCGAAGTTTGACGGCAGTTAGAAATCGAATACGGACAGATTGGATATTCCTACGCATGATAAGTTCAGCTTGCAATTTGTGGATGACCCCCTATTTTATTATTTATTTTAAAGGGGTCGTCTCCATATTTAAATTTCCCCCGAAGTTTGACGGCAGTTAGAAATCGAATGCGGACAGATCGGATATTCCTAAGCATGATAAGTTCAGCTTGCAATTTGTGGATGACCCCCTATCTTATTATTTATTTTAAAGGGGTCGTCTCCATATTTATATTTCCCCTGAAGTTTGGCGTCAGTTAGAAGGCGAATACGCACAGATTGGATATTCCTAAGCATGAGAAGTTCAGATGGCAATTTGTGGATGACCCCCTATCTTATTATTTATTTTAAAGGGGTCGTCTCCATATTTAAATTTACCCCGAAGTTTGGCGGCAGTTAGATGGCGAATACGGACAGATCGGATATTCCTACGCGGATTCTTCCGCGAATCGGATTTCCTGCACTCCATAGTTAAATTCATCTTGAAGTTTGTAAATGACATCCTATCTTGTTATTTATTTTAAATGGGTCGTTTCCATATTTATATTTTCCCTGGAATTTGGCGGCAGTTAGAAGCCGAATACGGACAGATTGATTATTCCTACGCATGAAAAGTTTAGCTTGCAATTTGTGGATGACCCCCTATTTTATTATTTATTTTAAAGGGGTCGTCTCCATATTTAAATATCCCCCGAAGTTTGACGGCAGTTAGAAATCGAATACGGACAGATTGGATATTCCAACGCGTGTTAAACTCAGCTTGCAATTTGTGGATGACCCCCTATTTTATTAGTTATTTTAAAGGGGTCGTCTCCATATTTATATTTTTATTGGAGTTTAACGGCAGTTTGAAATCGAATACGGACTGATTGGTTATTCCTACGCATGATAAGTTCAGCTTGCAATTTGTGGATGACCCCCTATGTTATTATTTATTTTAAAGGGGTCGTCTCCATATTTATATTTACCCCGAAGTTTTTTAACAGTTAGAAGGCGAATACGGACAGATTGGAGATTCCTACGCATGAGAAGTTTAGCTTGCAATTTGTTGATGACCCCCTATCTTATTATTTATTTTAAGGGGGTCGTCTCCATATTTAAATTTCCCCCGAAGTTTGACGGCAGTTAGAAGGCGAATACGTACAGATTAGATATTCCTAAACATGAGAAGTTCAGATGGCAATTTGTGGATGGCCCCCTATCTTATTATTTATTTTAAGGGGGTCGTCTCCATATTTAAATTTCCCCCGAAGTTTGTCGGCAGTTAGAAATCGAATACGGACATATTAGATATTCCTACGCATGATAAGTTCAGCTTGCAATTTGTGGATGACCCCCTATCTTATTATTTATTTTAAAGGGGTCGTCTCCATATTTAAATTTACCCCGAAGTTTGGCAACAGTTCGAAGGCGAATGCGGACAGATCGGATATTTCTACGCATTAGAAGTTCAGCTTGCAATTTGTTGATGACCCCCTATCTTATTATTTATTTTAAGGGGGTCGTCTCCATATTTAAATTTCCCCCGAAGTTTGAAGGCAGTTAGAAATCGAATACTTACAGATTGGATATTCCTACGCATGATAAGTTCAGCTTGCAATTTGTGGATGACCCCCTATCTTATTATTTATTTTAAAGGGGTCGTCTCCATATTTAAATTTCCCCCGAAGTTTGACGGCAGTTAGAAATCGAATACGGACAGATTGGATATTCCTACGCATGAGAAGTTCAGCTTGCAATTTGTGGATGACACCCTATCTTAATATTTATTTTAAAGGTGTCGTCTCAATATTTATATTTTTCCTGGAGTTTAACGGCAGTTAGAAATCGAATACGGACTGATTGGTTATTCCTACGCATGATAAGTTCAGCTTGCAATTTGTGGATGACCCCCTATCTTATTATTTATTTTAAAGGGGTCGTCTCCATATTTATATTTCCCCTGAAGTTTGGCGTCAGTTAGAAGGCGAATACGCACAGATTGGATATTCCTATGCATGACAAGTTTAGCTTGCAATTTGTGGATGACCCGGACAGATTGGATAATCCTACGCGTGTTAAACTCAGCTTGCAATTTGTGGATGACCCCCTATTTTATTAGTTATTTTAAAGGGGTCGTCTCCATATTTATATTTTTATTGGAGTTTAACGGCAGTTTGAAATCGAATACGGACTGATTGGTTATTCCTACGCATGATAAGTTCAGCTTGCAATTTGTGGATGACCCCCTATGTTATTATTTATTTTAAAGGGGTCGTCTCCATATTTATATTTACTCCGAAGTTTTTTAACAGTTAGAAGGCGAATACGGACAGATTGGAGATTCCTACGCATGAGAAGTTCAGCTTGCAATTTGTTGATGACCCCCTGTCTTATTATTTATTTTAAGGGGGTCGTCTCCATATTTAAATTTCCCCCGAAGTTTGACGGCAGTTAGAAATCGAATACGGACAGATTGGATATTCCTACGCATGATAAGTTCAGCTTGCAATTTGTGGATGACCCCCTATTTTATTATTTATTTTAAAGGGGTCGTCTCCACATTTAAATTTCCCCCGAAGTTTGACGGCAGTTAGAAATCGAATGCGGACAGATCGGATATTTCAACGCAATTAGCCGTTCAGCTTGCAATTTGTGGATGGCCCCCTATCTTATTATTTATTTTAAGGGGGTCGTCTCCATATTTAAATTTCCCCCGAAGTTTGACGGCAGTTAGAAATTGAATACGGACAGATTGAATATTCCTAAGCATGATAAGTTCAGCTTGCAATTTGTGGATGACCCCCTTTCTTATTATTTATTTTAAAGGGGTCGTCTCCATATTTATATTTCCCCTGAAGTTTGGCGTCAGTTAGAAGGCGAATACCCACAGATTGGATTTTCCTAAGCATGAGAAGTTCAGATGGCAATTTGTGGATGGCCCCCTATCTTATTATTTATTTTAAGGGGGTCGTCTCCATATTTAAATTTCCCCCGAAGTTTGACGGCAGTTAGAAATCGAATACGGACAGATTGGATATGCCTACGCATGATAAGTTCAGCTTGCAATTTGTGGATGACCCCCTATGTTATTATTTATTTTAAAGGGGTCGTCTCCATATTTATATTTACCCCGAAGTTTTTTAACAGTTAGAAGGCGAATACGGACAGATTGGAGATTCCTACGCATGAGAAGTTCAGCTTGCAATTTGTTGATGACCCCCTATCTTATTATTTATTTTAAGGGGGTCGTCTCCATATTTAAATTTCCCCCGAAGTTTGACGGCAGTTAGAAATCGAATGCGGACAGATCGGATATTTCAACGAAATTAGCCGTTCAGCTTGCAATTTGTGGATGGCCCCCTATCTTATTATTTATTTTAAGGGGGTCGTCTCCATATTTAAATTTCCCCCGAAGTTTGACGGCAGTTAGAAATCGAATACGGACAGATTGGATATTCCTACGCATGATAAGTTCAGCTTGCAATTTGTTGATGACCCCCTATCTTATTATTTATTTTAAGGGGGTCGTCTCCATATTTAAATTTCCCCCGAAGTTTGACGGCAGTTAGAAATCGAATACGGACAGATTGGATATTCCTACGCATGATAAGTTCAGCTTGCAATTTGTGGATGACCCCCTATTTTATTATTTATTTTAAAGGGGTCGTCTCCATATTTAAATTTCCCCCGAAGTTTGACGGCAGTTAGAAATCGAATGCGGACAGATCGGATATTCCTAAGCATGATAAGTTCAGCTTGCAATTTGTGGATGACCCCCTATCTTATTATTTATTTTAAAGGGGTCGTCTCCATATTTATATTTCCCCTGAAGTTTGGCGTCAGTTAGAAGGCGAATACGCACAGATTGGATATTCCTAAGCATGAGAAGTTCAGATGGCAATTTGTGGATGACCCCCTATCTTATTATTTATTTTAAAGGGGTCGTCTCCATATTTAAATTTACCCCGAAGTTTGGCGGCAGTTAGATGGCGAATACGGACAGATCGGATATTCCTACGCGGATTCTTCCGCGAATCGGATTTCCTGCACTCCATAGTTAAATTCATCTTGGAGTTTGTAAATGACATCCTATCTTGTTATTTATTTTAAATAAGTCGTTTCCATATTTATATTTTCCCTGGAATTTGGCGGCAGTTAGAAGCCGAATACGGACAGATTGATTATTCCTACGCATGAAAAGTTTAGCTTGCAATTTGTGGATGACCCCCTATTTTATTATTTATTTTAAAGGGGTCGTCTCCATATTTAAATATCCCCTGAAGTTTGACGGCAGTTAGAAATCGAATACGGACAGATTGGATATTCCTACGCGTGTTAAACTCAGCTTGCAATTTGTGGATGACCCCCTATTTTATTAGTTATTTTAAAGGGGTCGTCTCCATATTTATATTTTTATTGGAGTTTAACGGCAGTTTGAAATCGAATACGGACTGATTGGTTATTCCTACGCATGATAAGTTCAGCTTGCAATTTGTGGATGACCCCCTATGTTATTATTTATTTTAAAGGGGTCGTCTCCATATTTATATTTACCCCGAAGTTTTTTAACAGTTAGAAGGCGAATACGGACAGATTGGAGATTCCTACGCATGAGAAGTTTAGCTTGCAATTTGTTGATGACCCCCTATCTTATTATTTATTTTAAGGGGGTCGTCTCCATATTTAAATTTCCCCCGAAGTTTGACGGCAGTTAGAAGGCGAATACGCACAGATTGGATATTCCTAAACATGAGAAGTTCAGATGGCAATTTGTGGATGGCCCCCTATCTTATTATTTATTTTAAGGGGGTCGTCTCCATATTTAAATTTCCCCCGAAGTTTGTCGGCAGTTAGAAATCGAATACGGACATATTAGATATTCCTACGCATGATAAGTTCAGTTTGCAATTTGTGGATGACCCCCTATCTTATTATTTATTTTAAAGGGGTCGTCTCCATATTTAAATTTACCCCGAAGTTTGGCAACAGTTCGAAGGCGAATGCGGACAGATCGGATATTTCTACGCATGAGAAGTTCAGCTTGCAATTTGTTGATGACCCCCTATCTTATTATTTATTTTAAGGGGGTCGTCTCCATATTTAAATTTCCCCCGAAGTTTGAAGGCAGTTAGAAATCGAATACTTACAGATTGGATATTCCTACGCATGATAAGTTCAGCTTGCAATTTGTGGATGACCCCCTATCTTATTATTTATTTTAAAGGGGTCGTCTCCATATTTAAATTTCCCCCGAAGTTTGACGGCAGTTAGAAATCGAATACGGACAGATTGGATATTCCTACGCATGAGAAGTTCAGCTTGCAATTTGTGGATGACACCCTATCTTAATATTTATTTTAAAGGTGTCGTCTCAATATTTATATTTTTCCTGGAGTTTAACGGCAGTTAGAAATCGAATACGGACTGATTGGTTATTCCTACGCATGATAAGTTCAGCTTGCAATTTGTGGATGACCCCCTATGTTATTATTTATTTTAAAGGGGTCGTCTCCATATTTATATTTACTCCGAAGTTTTTTAACAGTTAGAAGGCGAATACGGACAGATTGGAGATTCCTACGCATGAGAAGTTCAGCTTGCAATTTGTTGATGACCCCCTATCTTATTATTTATTTTAAGGGGGTCGTCTCCATATTTAAATTTCCCCCGAAGTTTGACGGCAGTTAGAAATAGAATGCGGACAGATCGGATATTTCAACGAAATTAGCCGTTCAGCTTGCAATTTGTGGATGGCCCCCTATCTTATTATTTATTTTAAGGGGGTCGTCTCCATATTTAAATTTCCCCCGAAGTTTGACGGCAGTTAGAAATCGAATACGGACAGATTGGATATTCCTACGCATGATAAGTTCAGCTTGCAATTTGTTGATGACCCCCTATCTTATTATTTATTTTAAAGGGGTCGTCTCCATATTTAAATTTCCCCCGAAGTTTGACGGCAGTTAGAAATCGAATACGGACAGATTGGATATTCCTACGCATGATAAGTTCAGCTTGCAATTTGTGGATGACCCCCTATTTTATTATTTATTTTAAAGGGGTCGTCTCCATATTTAAATTTCCCCCGAAGTTTGACGGCAGTTAGAAATCGAATGCGGACAGATCGGATATTCCTAAGCATGATAAGTTCAGCTTGCAATTTGAGGATGACCCCCTATCTTATTATTTATTTTAAAGGGGTCGTCTCCATATTTATATTTCCCCTGAAGTTTGGCGTCAGTTAGAAGGCGAATACGCACAGATTGGATATTCCTATGCATGACAAGTTTAGCTTGCAATTTGTGGATGACCCCCTATTTTATTAGTTATTTTAAAGGGGTCGTCTCCATATTTATATTTTTATTGGAGTTTAACGGCAGTTTGAAATCGAATACGGACTTTATTGGTTATTCCTACGCATGATAAGTTCAGCTTGCAATTTGTGGATGACCCCCTATGTTATTATTTATTTTAAAGGGGTCGTCTCCATATTTATATTTACCCTGAAGTTTTTTAACAGTTAGAAGGCGAATACGGACAGATTGGAGATTCCTACGCATGAGAAGTTCAGCTTGCAATTTGTTGATGACCCCCTATCTTATTATTTATTTTAAGGGGGTCGTCTCCATATTTAAATTTCCCCCGAAGTTTGACGGCAGTTAGAAATCGAATGCGGACAGATCGGATATTTCAACGAAATTAGCCGTTCAGCTTGCAATTTGTGGATGGCCCCCTATCTTATTATTTATTTTAAGGGGGTCGTCTCCATATTTAAATTTCCCCCGAAGTTTGACGGCAGTTAGAAATCGAATACGGACAGATTGGATATTCCTACGCATGATAAGTTCAGCTTGCAATTTGTTGATGACCCCCTATCTTATTATTTATTTTAAGGGGGTCGTCTCCATATTTAAATTTCCCCCGAAGTTTGTCGGCAGTTAGAAATCGAATACGGACAGATTAGATATTCCTACGCATGATAAGTTCAGCTTGCAATTTGTGGATGACCCCCTATCTTATTATTTATTTTAAAGGGGTCGTCTCCATATTTATATTTCCCCTGAAGTTTGGCGTCAGTTAGAAGGCGAATACGCACAGATTGGATATTCCTATGCATGACAAGTTTAGCTTGCAATTTGTGGATGACCCGGACAGATTGGATAATCCTACGCGTGTTAAACTCAGCTTGCAATTTGTGGATGACCCCCTATTTTATTAGTTATTTTAAAGGGGTCGTCTCCATATTTATATTTTTATTGGAGTTTAACGGCAGTTTGAAATCGAATACGGACTGATTGGTTATTCCTACGCATGATAAGTTCAGCTTGCAATTTGTGGATGACCCCCTATGTTATTATTTATTTTAAAGGGGTCGTCTCCATATTTATATTTACCCCGAAGTTTTTTAACAGTTAGAAGGCGAATACGGACAGATTGGAGATTCCTACGCATGAGAAGTTCAGCTTGCAATTTGTTGATGACCCCCTATCTTATTATTTATTTTAAGGGGGTCGTCTCCATATTTAAATTTCCCCCGAAGTTTGACGGCAGTTAGAAATCGAATGCGGACAGATCGGATATTTCAACGAAATTAGCCGTTCAGCTTGCAATTTGTGGATGGCCCCCTATCTTATTATTTATTTTAAGGGGGTCGTCTCCATATTTAAATTTCCCCCGAAGTTTGACGGCAGTTAGAAATCGAATGCGGACAGATCGGATATTCGTAAGCCTGACAAGTTCAGATTGCAATTTGTGGATGACCCCCTATCTTATTATTTATTTTAAAGGGGTCGTCTCCATATTTAAATTTACCCCGAAGTTTGGCGGCAGTTAGATGGCGAATACGGACAGATCGGATATTCCTACGCGGATTCTTCCGCGAATCGGATTTCCTGCACTCCATAGTTAAATTCATCTTGGAGTTTGTAAATGACATCCTATCTTGTTATTTATTTTAAATGGGTCGTTACATATTTATATTTTCCCTGGAATTTGGTGGCAGTTAGAAGCCGAATACGGACAGATTGATTATTCCTACGCATGAAAAGTTCAGTTTGCAATTTGTGGATGACCCCTTATCTTGTTATTTAATTTAAAGGAGTCGTCTCCATATTTAAATTTACCCCGAAGTTTAGCAACAGTTCGAAGGCGAATGCGGACAGATCGGATATTTCTACGCAAAAGAAGTTCAGCTTGCAATTTGTTGATGACCCCCTATCTTATTATTTATTTTAAGGGGGTCGTCTCCATATTTAAATTTCCCCCGAAGTTTGACGGCAGTTAGAAATCGAATACGGACAGATTGGATATTCCTACGCATGATAAGTTCAGCTTGCAATTTGTGGATGACCCCCTATCTTATTATTTATTTTTAAAGGGGTCGTCTCCATATTTAAATTTCCCCCGAAGTTTGACGGCAGTTAGAAATTGAATACGGACAGATTGAATATTCCTAAGCATGATAAGTTCAGCTTGCAATTTGTGGATGACCCCCTTTCTTATTATTTGTTTTAAAGGGGTCGTCTCCATATTTATATTTCCCCTGAAGTTTGGCGTCAGTTAGAAGGCGAATACCCACAGATTGGATTTTCCTAAGCATGAGAAGTTCAGATGGCAATTTGTGGATGGCCCCCTATCTTATTATTTATTTTAAGGGGGTCGTCTCCATATTTAAATTTCCCCCGAAGTTTGACGGCAGTTAGAAATCGAATACGGACAGATTGGATATGCCTACGCATGATAAGTTCAGCTTGCAATTTGTGGATGACCCCCTATGTTATTATTTATTTTAAAGGGGTCGTCTCCATATTTATATTTACCCCGAAGTTTTTTAACAGTTAGAAGGCGAATACGGACAGATTGGAGATTCCTACGCATGAGAAGTTCAGCTTGCAATTTGTTGATGACCCCCTATCTTATTATTTATTTTAAGGGGGTCGTCTCCATATTTAAATTTCCCCCGAAGTTTGACGGCAGTTAGAAATCGAATACGGACAGATTGGATATTCCTACGCATGATAAGTTCAGCTTGCAATTTGTTGATGACCCCCTATCTTATTATTTATTTTAAGGGGGTCGTCTCCATATTTAAATTTCCCCCGAAGTTTGACGGCAGTTAGAAATCGAATACGGACAGATTGGATATTCCTACGCATGATAAGTTCAGCTTGCAATTTGTGGATGACCCCCTATTTTATTATTTATTTTAAAGGGGTCGTCTCCATATTTAAATTTCCCCCGAAGTTTGACGGCAGTTAGAAATCGAATGCGGACAGATCGGATATTCCTAAGCATGATAAGTTCAGCTTGCAATTTGTGGATGACCCCCTATCTTATTATTTATTTTAAAGGGGTCGTCTCCATATTTATATTTCCCCTGAAGTTTGGCGTCAGTTAGAAGGCGAATACGCACAGATTGGATATTCCTAAGCATGAGAAGTTCAGATGGCAATTTGTGGATGACCCCCTATCTTATTATTTATTTTAAAGGGGTCGTCTCCATATTTAAATTTACCCCGAAGTTTGGCGGCAGTTAGATGGCGAATACGGACAGATCGGATATTCCTACGCGGATTCTTCCGCGAATCGGATTTCCTGCACTCCATAGTTAAATTCATCTTGGAGTTTGTAAATGACATCCTATCTTGTTATTTATTTTAAATGGGTCGTTTCCATATTTATATTTTCCCTGGAATTTGGCGGCAGTTAGAAGCCGAATACGGACAGATTGATTATTCCTACGCATGAAAAGTTCAGTTTGCAATTTGTGGATGACCCCTTATCTTGTTATTTAATTTAAAGGAGTCGTCTCCATATTTAAATTTACCCCGAAGTTTAGCAACAGTTCGAAGGCGAATGCGGACAGATCGGATATTTCTACGCAAAAGAAGTTCAGCTTGCAATTTGTTGATGACCCCCTATCTTATTATTTATTTTAAGGGGGTCGTCTCCATATTTAAATTTCCCCCGAAGTTTGACGGCAGTTAGAAATCGAATACGGACAGATTGGATATTCCTACGCATGATAAGTTCAGCTTGCAATTTGTGGATGACCCCCTATTTTATTATTTATTTTAAAGGGGTCGTCTCCACATTTAAATTTCCCCCGAAGTTTGACGGCAGTTAGAAATCGAATGCGGACAGATCGGATATTTCAACGCAATTAGCCGTTCAGCTTGCAATTTGTGGATGGCCCCCTATCTTATTATTTATTTTAAAGGGGTCGTCTCCATATTTAAATTTCCCCCGAAGTTTGACGGCAGTTAGAAATCGAATACGGACAGATTGGATATTCCTATGCATGATAAGTTCAGCTTGCAATTTGTGGATGACCCCCTATCTTATTATTTATTTTAAAGGGGTCGTCTCCATATTTAAATTTCCCCCGAAGTTTGACGGCAGTTAGAAATTGAATACGGACAGATTGAATATTCCTAAGCATGATAAGTTCAGCTTGCAATTTGTGGATGACCCCCTTTCTTATTATTTATTTTAAAGGGGTCGTCTCCATATTTATATTTCCCCTGAAGTTTGGCGTCAGTTAGAAGGCGAATACCCACAGATTGGATTTTCCTAAGCATGAGAAGTTCAGATGGCAATTTGTGGATGGCCCCCTATCTTATTATTTATTTTAAGGGGGTCGTCTCCATATTTAAATTTCCCCCGAAGTTTGACGGCAGTTAGAAATCGAATACGGACAGATTGGATATGCCTACGCATGATAAGTTCAGCTTGCAATTTGTGGATGACCCCCTATGTTATTATTTATTTTAAAGGGGTCGTCTCCATATTTATATTTACCCTGAAGTTTTTTAACAGTTAGAAGGCGAATACGGACAGATTGGAGATTCCTACGCATGAGAAGTTCAGCTTGCAATTTGTGGATGACCCGGACAGATTGGATAATCCTACGCGTGTTAAACTCAGATTGCAATTTGTGGATGACCCCCTATCTTATTATTTATTTTAAAGGGGTCGTCTCCATATTTAAATTTACCCCGAAGTTTGGCAACAGTTCGAAGGCGAATGCGGACAGATCGGATATTTCTACGCATGAGAAGTTCAGCTTGCAATTTGTTGATGACCCCCTATCTTATTATTTATTTTAAGGGGGTCGTCTCCATATTTAAATTTCCCCCGAAGTTTGAAGGCAGTTAGAAATCGAATACTTACAGATTGGATATTCCTACGCATGATAAGTTCAGCTTGCAATTTGTGGATGACCCCCTTTCTTATTATTTATTTTAAAGGGGTCGTCTCCATATTTATATTTCCCCTGAAGTTTGGCGTCAGTTAGAAGGCGAATACCCACAGATTGGATTTTCCTAAGCATGAGAAGTTCAGCTTGCAATTTGTGGATGACACCCTATCTTAATATTTATTTTAAAGGTGTCGTCTCAATATTTATATTTTTCCTGGAGTTTAACGGCAGTTAGAAATCGAATACGGACTGATTGGTTATTCCTACGCATGATAAGTTCAGCTTGCAATTTGTGGATGACCCCCTATGTTATTATTTATTTTAAAGGGGTCGTCTCCATATTTATATTTCCCCTGAAGTTTGGCGTCAGTTAGAAGGCGAATACGCACAGATTGGATATTCCTAAGCATGAGAAGTTCAGATGGCAATTTGTGGATGGCCCCCTATCTTATTATTTATTTTAAGGGGGTCGTCTCCATATTTAAATTTCCCCCGAAGTTTGTCGGCAGTTAGAAATCGAATACGGACAGATTAGATATTCCTACGCATGATAAGTTCAGCTTGCAATTTGTGGATGACCCCCTATCTTATTATTTATTTTAAAGGGGTCGTCTCCATATTTATATTTCCCCTGAAGTTTGGCGTCAGTTAGAAGGCGAATACGCACAGATTGGATATTCCTATGCATGACAAGTTTAGCTTGCAATTTGTGGATGACCCGGACAGATTGGATAATCCTACGCGTGTTAAACTCAGCTTGCAATTTGTGGATGACCCCCTATTTTATTAGTTATTTTAAAGGGGTCGTCTCCATATTTATATTTTTATTGGAGTTTAACGGCAGTTTGAAATCGAATACGGACTGATTGGTTATTCCTACGCATGATAAGTTCAGCTTGCAATTTGTGGATGACCCCCTATGTTATTATTTATTTTAAAGGGGTCGTCTCCATATTTATATTTACCCCGAAGTTTTTTAACAGTTAGAAGGCGAATACGGACAGATTGGAGATTCCTACGCATGAGAAGTTCAGCTTGCAATTTGTTGATGACCCCCTATCTTATTATTTATTTTAAGGGGGTCGTCTCCATATTTAAATTTCCCCCGAAGTTTGACGGCAGTTAGAAATCGAATACGGACAGATTGGATATTCCTACGCATGATAAGTTCAGCTTGCAATTTGTTGATGACCCCCTATCTTATTATTTATTTTAAGGGGGTCGTCTCCATATTTAAATTTCCCCCGAAGTTTGACGGCAGTTAGAAATCGAATACGGACAGATTGGATATTCCTACGCATGATAAGTTCAGCTTGCAATTTGTGGATGACCCCCTATTTTATTATTTATTTTAAAGGGGTCGTCTCCATATTTAAATTTCCCCCGAAGTTTGACGGCAGTTAGAAATCGAATGCGGACAGATCGGATATTCCTAAGCATGATAAGTTCAGCTTGCAATTTGAGGATGACCCCCTATCTTATTATTTATTTTAAAGGGGTCGTCTCCATATTTATATTTCCCCTGAAGTTTGGCGTCAGTTAGAAGGCGAATACGCACAGATTGGATATTCCTATGCATGACAAGTTTAGCTTGCAATTTGTGGATGACCCGGACAGATTGGATAATCCTACGCGTGTTAAACTCAGCTTGCAATTTGTGGATGACCCCCTATTTTATTAGTTATTTTAAAGGGGTCGTCTCCATATTCATATTTTTTATTGGAGTTTAACGGCAGTTTGAAATCGAATACGGACTGATTGGTTATTCCTACGCATGATAAGTTCAGCTTGCAATTTGTGGATGACCCCCTATGTTATTATTTATTTTAAAGGGGTCGTCTCCATATTTATATTTACCCCGAAGTTTTTTAACAGTTAGAAGGCGAATACGGACAGATTGGAGATTCCTACGCATGAGAAGTTCAGCTTGCAATTTGTTGATGACCCCCTATCTTATTATTTATTTTAAGGGGGTCGTCTCCATATTTAAATTTCCCCCGAAGTTTGACGGCAGTTAGAAATCGAATGCGGACAGATCGGATATTTCAACGAAATTAGCCGTTCAGCTTGCAATTTGTGGATGGCCCCCTATCTTATTATTTATTTTAAGGGGGTCGTCTCCATATTTAAATTTCCCCCGAAGTTTGACGGCAGTTAGAAATCGAATGCGGACAGATCGGATATTCGTAAGCCTGACAAGTTCAGATTGCAATTTGTGGATGACCCCCTATCTTATTATTTATTTTAAAGGGGTCGTCTCCATATTTAAATTTACCCCGAAGTTTGGCGGCAGTTAGATGGCGAATACGGACAGATCGGATATTCCTACGCGGATTCTTCCGCGAATCGGATTTCCTGCACTCCATAGTTAAATTCATCTTGGAGTTTGTAAATGACATCCTATCTTGTTATTTATTTTAAATGGGTCGTCTCCATATTTAAATTTCCCCCGAAGTTTGACGGCAGTTAGAAATCGAATGCGGACAGATCGGATATTTCAACGCAATTAGCCGTTCAGCTTGCAATTTGTGGATGGCCCCCTATCTTATTATTTATTTTAAGGGGGTCGTCTCCATATTTAAATTTCCCCCGAAGTTTGACGGCAGTTAGAAATCGAATACGGACAGATTGGATATTCCTACGCATGATAAGTTCAGCTTGCAATTTGTGGATGACCCCCTATCTTATTATTTATTTTAAAGGGGTCGTCTCCATATTTAAATTTCCCCCGAAGTTTGACGGCAGTTAGAAATTGAATACGGACAGATTGAATATTCCTAAGCATGATAAGTTCAGCTTGCAATTTGTGGATGACCCCCTTTCTTATTATTTATTTTAAAGGGGTCGTCTCCATATTTATATTTCCCCTGAAGTTTGGCGTCAGTTAGAAGGCGAATACCCACAGATTGGATTTTCCTAAGCATGAGAAGTTCAGATGGCAATTTGTGGATGGCCCCCTATCTTATTATTTATTTTAAGGGGGTCGTCTCCATATTTAAATTTCCCCCGAAGTTTGACGGCAGTTAGAAATCGAATACGGACAGATTGGATATGCCTACGCATGATAAGTTCAGCTTGCAATTTGTGGATGACCCCCTATGTTATTATTTATTTTAAAGGGGTCGTCTCCATATTTATATTTACCCCGAAGTTTTTTAACAGTTAGAAGGCGAATACGGACAGATTGGAGATTCCTACGCATGAGAAGTTAAGCTTGCAATTTGTTGATGACCCCCTATCTTATTATTTTTTTTAAGGGGGTCGTCTCCATATTTAAATTTCCCCCGAAGTTTGACGGCAGTTAGAAATCGAATGCGGACAGATCGGATATTTCAACGAAATTAGCCGTTCAGCTTGCAATTTGTGGATGGCCCCCTATCTTATTATTTATTTTAAGGGGGTCGTCTCCATATTTAAATTTCCCCCGAAGTTTGACGGCAGTTAGAAATCGAATACGGACAGATTGGATATTCCTACGCATGATAAGTTCAGCTTGCAATTTGTTGATGACCCCCTATCTTATTATTTATTTTAAGGGGGTCGTCTCCATATTTAAATTTCCCCCGAAGTTTGACGGCAGTTAGAAATCGAATACGGACAGATTGGATATTCCTACGCATGATAAGTTCAGCTTGCAATTTGTGGATGACCCCCTATTTTATTATTTATTTTAAAGGGGTCGTCTCCATATTTAAATTTCCCCCGAAGTTTGACGGCAGTTAGAAATCGAATGCGGACAGATCGGATATTCCTAAGCATGATAAGTTCAGCTTGCAATTTGTGGATGACCCCCTATCTTATTATTTATTTTAAAGGGGTCGTCTCCATATTTATATTTCCCCTGAAGTTTGGCGTCAGTTAGAAGGCGAATACGCACAGATTGGATATTCCTAAGCATGAGAAGTTCAGATGGCAATTTGTGGATGACCCCCTATCTTATTATTTATTTTAAAGGGGTCGTCTCCATATTTAAATTTACCCCGAAGTTTGGCGGCAGTTAGATGGCGAATACGGACAGATCGGATATTCCTACGCGGATTCTTCCGCGAATCGGATTTCCTGCACTCCATAGTTAAATTCATCTTGGAGTTTGTAAATGACATCCTATCTTGTTATTTATTTTAAATGGGTCGTTTCCATATTTATATTTTCCCTGGAATTTGGCGGCAGTTAGAAGCCGAATACGGACAGATTGATTATTCCTACGCATGAAAAGTTCAGTTTGCAATTTGTGGATGACCAATTATCTTGTTATTTAATTTAAAGGAGTCGTCTCCATATTTAAATTTACCCCGAAGTTTAGCAACAGTTCGAAGGCGAATGCGGACAGATCGGATATTTCTACGCAAAAGAAGTTCAGCTTGCAATTTGTTGATGACCCCCTATCTTGTTATTTATTTTAAGGGGGTCGTCTCCATATTTAAATTTCCCCCGAAGTTTGACGGCAGTTAGAAATCGAATACGGACAGATTGGATATTCCTACGCATGATAAGTTCAGCTCGCAATTTGTGGATGACCCCCTATTTTATTATTTATTTTAAAGGGGTCGTCTCCACATTTAAATTTCCCCCGAAGTTTGACGGCAGTTAGAAATCGAATGCGGACAGATCGGATATTTCAACGCAATTAGCCGTTCAGCTTGCAATTTGTGGATGGCCCCCTATCTTATTATTTATTTTAAGGGGGTCGTCTCCATATTTAAATTTCCCCCGAAGTTTGACGGCAGTTAGAAATCGAATACGGACAGATTGGATATTCCTACGCATGATAAGTTCAGCTTGCAATTTGTGGATGACCCCCTATCTTATTATTTATTTTAAAGGGGTCGTCTCCATATTTAAATTTCCCCCGAAGTTTGACGGCAGTTAGAAATTGAATACGGACAGATTGAATATTCCTAAGCATGATAAGTTCAGCTTGCAATTTGTGGATGACCCCCTTTCTTATTATTTATTTTAAAGGGGTCGTCTCCATATTTATATTTCCCCTGAAGTTTGGCGTCAGTTAGAAGGCGAATACCCACAGATTGGATTTTCCTAAGCATGAGAAGTTCAGATGGCAATTTGTGGATGGCCCCCTATCTTATTATTTATTTTAAGGGGGTCGTCTCCATATTTAAATTTCCCCCGAAGTTTGACGGCAGTTAGAAATCGAATACGGACAGATTGGATATGCCTACGCATGATAAGTTCAGCTTGCAATTTGTGGATGACCCCCTATGTTATTATTTATTTTAAAGGGGTCGTCTCCATATTTATATTTACCCCGAAGTTTTTTAACAGTTAGAAGGCGAATACGGACAGATTGGAGATTCCTACGCATGAGAAGTTCAGCTTGCAATTTGTTGATGACCCCCTATCTTATTATTTATTTTAAGGGGGTCGTCTCCATATTTAAATTTCCCCCGAAGTTTGACGGCAGTTAGAAATCGAATGCGGACAGATCGGATATTTCAACGAAATTAGCCGTTCAGCTTGCAATTTGTGGATGGCCCCCTATCTTATTATTTATTTTAAGGGGGTCGTCTCCATATTTAAATTTCCCCCGAAGTTTGACGGCAGTTAGAAATCGAATACGGACAGATTGGATATTCCTACGCATGATAAGTTCAGCTTGCAATTTGTTGATGACCCCCTATCTTATTATTTATTTTAAGGGGGTCGTCTCCATATTTAAATTTCCCCCGAAGTTTGACGGCAGTTAGAAATCGAATACGGACAGATTGGATATTCCTACGCATGATAAGTTCAGCTTGCAATTTGTGGATGACCCCCTATTTTATTATTTATTTTAAAGGGGTCGTCTCCATATTTAAATTTCCCCCGAAGTTTGACGGCAGTTAGAAATCGAATGCGGACAGATCGGATATTCCTAAGCATGATAAGTTCAGCTTGCAATTTGTGGATGACCCCCTATCTTATTATTTATTTTAAAGGGGTCGTCTCCATATTTATATTTCCCCTGAAGTTTGGCGTCAGTTAGAAGGCGAATACGCACAGATTGGATATTCCTAAGCATGAGAAGTTCAGATGGCAATTTGTGGATGACCCCCTATCTTATTATTTATTTTAAAGGGGTCGTCTCCATATTTAAATTTACCCCGAAGTTTGGCGGCAGTTAGATGGCGAATACGGACAGATCGGATATTCCTACGCGGATTCTTCCGCGAATCGGATTTCCTGCACTCCATAGTTAAATTCATCTTGGAGTTTGTAAATGACATCCTATCTTGTTATTTATATTAAATGGGTCGTTTCCATATTTATATTTTCCCTGGAATTTGGCGGCAGTTAGAAGCCGAATACGGACAGATTGATTATTCCTACGCATGAAAAGTTCAGTTTGCAATTTGTGGATGACCCCTTATCTTGTTATTTAATTTAAAGGAGTCGTCTCCATATTTAAATTTACCCCGAAGTTTAGCAACAGTTCGAAGGCGAATGCGGACAGATCGGATATTTCTACGCAAAAGAAGTTCAGCTTGCAATTTGTGGATGACCCCCTATTTTATTAGTTATTTTAAAGGGGTCGTCTCCATATTTATATTTTTATTGGAGTTTAACGGCAGTTTGAAATCGAATACGGACTGATTGGTTATTCCTACGCATGATAAGTTCAGCTTGCAATTTGTGGATGACCCCCTATGTTATTATTTATTTTAAAGGGGTCGTCTCCATATTTATATTTACCCCGAAGTTTTTTAACAGTTAGAAGGCGAATACGGACAGATTGGAGATTCCTACGCATGAGAAGTTTAGCTTGCAATTTGTTGATGACCCCCTATCTTATTATTTATTTTAAGGGGGTCGT
Organism: Troglohyphantes excavatus; assembly: GCA_963932185.1. Taxonomy (NCBI): domain Eukaryota; kingdom Metazoa; phylum Arthropoda; class Arachnida; order Araneae; family Linyphiidae; genus Troglohyphantes; species Troglohyphantes excavatus. The sequence goes on from OZ010673.1 coordinate 16,320,645, forward strand.
CTCCATATTTAAATTTCCCCCGAAGTTTGAAGGCAGTTAGAAATCGAATACGGACATATTAGATATTCCTACGCATGATAAGTTCAGCTTGCAATTTGTGGATGACCCCCTATCTTATTATTTATTTTAAAGGGGTCGTCTCCATATTTAAATTTACCCCGAAGTTTGGCAACAGTTCGAAGGCGAATGCGGACAGATCGGATATTTCTACGCATGAGAAGTTCAGCTTGCAATTTGTTGATGACCCCCTATCTTATTATTTATTTTAAGGGGGTCGTCTCCATATTTAAATTTCCCCCGAAGTTTGAAGGCAGTTAGAAATCGAATACTTACAGATTGGATATTCCTACGCATGATAAGTTCAGCTTGCAATTTGTGGATGACCCCCTATCTTATTATTTATTTTAAAGGGGTCGTCTCCATATTTAAATTTCCCCCGAAGTTTGACGGCAGTTAGAAATCGAATACGGACAGATTGGATATTCCTACGCATGAGAAGTTCAGCTTGCAATTTGTGGATGACACCCTATCTTAATATTTATTTTAAAGGTGTCGTCTCAATATTTATATTTTTCCTGGAGTTTAACGGCAGTTAGAAATCGAATACGGACTGATTGGTTATTCCTACGCATGATAAGTTCAGCTTGCAATTTGTGGATGACCCCCTATGTTATTATTTATTTTAAAAGGGTCGTCTCCATATTTATATTTCCCCTGAAGTTTGGCGTCAGTTAGAAGGCGAATACGCACAGATTGGATATTCCTAAGCATGAGAAGTTCAGATGGCAATTTGTGGATGGCCCCCTATCTTATTATTTATTTTAAGGGGGTCGTCTCCATATTTAAATTTCCCCCGAAGTTTGTCGGCAGTTAGAAATCGAATACGGACAGATTAGATATTCCTACGCATGATAAGTTCAGCTTGCAATTTGTGGATGACCCCCTATCTTATTATTTATTTTAAAGGGGTCGTCTCCATATTTATATTTCCCCTGAAGTTTGGCGTCAGTTAGAAGGCGAATACGCACAGATTGGATATTCCTATGCATGACAAGTTTAGCTTGCAATTTGTGGATGACCCGGACAGATTGGATAATCCTACGCGTGTTAAACTCAGCTTGCAATTTGTGGATGACCCCCTATTTTATTAGTTATTTTAAAGGGGTCGTCTCCATATTTATATTTTTATTGGAGTTTAACGGCAGTTTGAAATCGAATACGGACTGATTGGTTATTCCTACGCATGATAAGTTCAGCTTGCAATTTGTGGATGACCCCCTATTTTATTATTTATTTTAAAGGGGTCGTCTCCATATTTAAATTTCCCCCGAAGTTTGACGGCAGTTAGAAATCGAATGCGTTCAGATCGGATATTCCTAAGCATGATAAGTTCAGCTTGCAATTTGTGGATGACCCCCTATCTTATTATTTATTTTAAAGGGGTCGTCTCCATATTTATATTTCCCCTGAAGTTTGGCGTCAGTTAGAAGGCGAATACGCAAAGATTGGATATTCCTAAGCATGAGAAGTTCAGATGGCAATTTGTGGATGGCCCCCTATCTTATTATTTATTTTAAGGGGGTCGTCTCCATATTTAAATTTCCCCCGAAGTTTGACGGCAGTTAGAAATCGAATACGGACAGATTGGATATGCCTACGCATGATAAGTTCAGCTTGCAATTTGTGGATGACCCCCTATTTTATTATTTATTTTAAAGGGGTCGTCTCCATATTTAAATTTCCCCCGAAGTTTGACGGCAGTTAGAAATCGAATGCGGACAGATCGGATATTCCTAAGCATGATAAGTTCAGCTTGCAATTTGTGGATGACCCCCTATCTTATTATTTATTTTAAAGGGGTCGTCTCCATATTTATATTTCCCCTGAAGTTTGGCGTCAGTTAGAAGGCGAATACGCACAGATTGGATATTCCTATGCATGACAAGTTTAGCTTGCAATTTGTGGATGACCCGGACAGATTGGATAATCCTACGCGTGTTAAACTCAGCTTGCAATTTGTGGATGACCCCCTATTTTATTAGTTATTTTAAAGGGGTCGTCTCCATATTTATATTTTTATTGGAGTTTAACGGCAGTTTGAAATCGAATACGGACTGATTGGTTATTCCTACGCATGATAAGTTCAGCTTGCAATTTGTGGATGACCCCCTATGTTATTATTTATTTTAAAGTGGTCGTCTCCATATTTATATTTACCCCGAAGTTTTTTAACAGTTAGAAGGCGAATACGGACAGATTGGAGATTCCTACGCATGAGAAGTTCAGCTTGCAATTTGTTGATGACCCCCTATCTTATTATTTATTTTAAGGGGGTCGTCTCCATATTTAAATTTCCCCCGAAGTTTGACGGCAGTTAGAAATAGAATGCGGACAGATCGGATATTTCAACGAAATTAGCCGTTCAGCTTGCAATTTGTGGATGGCCCCCTATCTTATTATTTATTTTAAGGGGGTCGTCTCCATATTTAAATTTCCCCCGAAGTTTGACGGCAGTTAGAAATCGAATACGGACAGATTGGATATTCCTACGCATGATAAGTTCAGCTTGCAATTTGTTGATGACCCCCTATCTTATTATTTATTTTAAGGGGGTCGTCTCCATATTTAAATTTCCCCCGAAGTTTGACGGCAGTTAGAAATCGAATGCGGACAGATCGGATATTCCTAAGCATGATAAGTGCAGCTTGCAATTTGTGGATGACCCCCTATCTTATTATTTATTTTAAAGGGGTCGTCTCCATATTTATATTTCCCCTGAAGTTTGGCGTCAGTTAGAAGGCGAATACGCACAGATTGCATAAGCTAAGCATGAGAAGTTCAGATGGCAATTTGTGGATGGCCCCCTATCTTATTATTTATTTTAAGGGGGTCGTCTCCATATTTAAATTTTCCCCGAAGTTTGACGGCAGTTAGAAATCGAATACGGACAGATTGGATATGCCTACGCATGATAAGTTCAGCTTGCAATTTGTGGATGACCCCCTATCTTATTATTTATTTTTAAGGGGTCGTCTCCATATTTATATTTCCCCTGAAGTTTGGCGTCAGTTAGAAGGCGAATGCGCACATATTGGATATTCCTACGCATGATAAGTTCAGCTTGCAATTTGTGGATGACCCCCTATCTTATTATTTATTTTAAAGGGGTCGTCTCCATATTTATATTTCCCCTGAAGTTTGGCGTCAGTTAGAAGGCGAATACGCACAGATTGGATATTCCTATGCATGACAAGTTTAGCTTGCAATTTGTGGATGACCCGGACAGATTGGATAATCCTACGCGTGTTAAACTCAGCTTGCAATTTGTGGATGACCCCCTATTTTTTTAGTTATTTTAAAGGGGTCGTCTCCATATTTATATTTTTATTGGAGTTTAACGGCAGTTTGAAATCGAATACGGACTGATTGGTTATTCCTACGCATGATAAGTTCAGCTTGCAATTTGTGGATGACCCCCTATGTTATTATTTATTTTAAAGGGGTCGTCTCCATATTTATATTTACCCCGAAGTTTTTTAACAGTTAGAAGGCGAATACGGACAGATTGGAGATTCCTACGCATGAGAAGTTCAGCTTGCAATTTGTTGATGACCCCCTATCTTATTATTTATTTTAAGGGGGTCGTCTCCATATTTAAATTTCCCCCGAAGTTTGACGGCAGTTAGAAATCATATGCGGACAGATCGGATATTTCAACGAAATTAGCCGTTCAGCTTGCAATTTGTGGATGGCCCCCTATCTTATTATTTATTTTAAGGGGGTCGTCTCCATATTTAAATTTCTTCCGAAGTTTGACGGCAGTTAGAAATCGAATACGGACAGATTGGATATTCCTACGCATGAAAAGTTCAGCTTGCAATTTGTTGATGACCCCCTATCTTATTATTTATTTTAAGGGGGTCGTCTCCATATTTAAATTTCCCCCGAAGTTTGACGGCAGTTAGAAATCGAATACGGACAGATTGGATATTCCTACGCATGATAAGTTCAGCTTGCAATTTGTGGATGACCCCCTATTTTATTATTTATTTTAAAGGGGTCGTCTCCATATTTAAATTTCCCCCGAAGTTTGACGGCAGTTAGAAATCGAATGCGGACAGATCGGATATTTCAACGCAATTAGCCGTTCAGCTTGCAATTTGTGGATGGCCCCTATCTTATTATTTATTTTAAGGGGGTCGTCTCCATATTTAAATTTCCCCCGAAGTTTGACGGCAGTTAGAAATCGAATACGGACAGATTGGATATTCCTACGCATGATAAGTTCAGCTTGCAATTTGTGGATGACCCCCTATTTTATTATTTATTTTAAAGGGGTCGTCTCCATATTTAAATTTCCCCCGAAGTTTGACGGCAGTTAGAAATCGAATACGGACAGATTGGATATTCCTACGCATGAGAAGTAGGGATTAACATGGGATTAAGAAGGGATTGGATTAAGAAAGGATTAAGATGGAATTAAGCAGGGAATATGAAATGATAGTGAGATTAAGAAGGGTATAAAATGGGATTAAGAAAGCACCAAGAAAGGATTAAGAATTGATTAAGATGGGTATAGGAATGCATTAAGAATTTATTAAGATGGGATTAAGGGATTAAAAAGAGATTAAAAAAGGATTAATAAGGTATTCAGATGTTATTAAGATGGGATTAGGAAGGCATTAAGGAAGGATAAAGATGGAATTAAGATGGGATTAATTAGGGATACAGATGGGATTTAGACGGTATTAAGATGATATTAATTAGGGATTAAGGTGGGATTAAGCATTGGTTATGAGATTAAGTTGGGATTAAAAGGGGATTTAGAATGCATCAAGAAGGGATTAAGATGGGATTGTGATGGGATTAAGATGGGATAAAGAAAGGATTAAGCAGGGATTAAGAAGGCTTTAAGAAGGGATTAAGAAAGGATAAAGAAGGAATTTAAGCAGAGATTAAGATGGGATTAAAACGAGATTTAGATGGGATTAAGACGGTATTAAGAGATTAAAAAGGGATTAAGGTGGGATTTAGGGATTAAGAAGGGATTAAACAGGGATTAAGCAAGGGTTAAACAGGGATTAATAAGGGATTAAGATGTTATTAAGATAGGATTAAGGGATTGAGATGGGATAAAGAACGGATTAAAAAGGGATTAAGGGGGAATTTAGTGATTAAAAAGGGATTAATCAAGGATTAAACAGGGATTAATAAGGGATTAAACATGGATTAATAAGGGATTAAGATGGATTAGTATGGTATTAAGATGGGATAAAGAACAGATTAAGAAGGGTTTAAAAAGGGATTAAGGTGGAATTAAGAAAGGATTTAGAAGGAATTAAGCAGGGATTAAATAGGGATGAAGATGGGATTAAGAAAAGATTTACATGGGATTAAAAAGGGATTAAGGATTAAGAAGCGATTAAGCAAGGATTAAACAGGGATTGAGGGATTAAGCATGGATTAAACAGGGATTAATAAGGGATGTAGATGTTATTAAGATGGATTAGGATGGTATTAAGATGGGATTCAGAAGGGATTCAGATGGAAATAAGAGGGAATTAAGATGTGTTTAATTAAGGATTAAAATGGGATTAAGATGGAAATAAGATGGAATTTAAATGGTATTAATTAGGCATTAAGATAAGATTGGGAGGGGATTGAGAAGTAATTGAGATGGGATTGAGAAGTAATTGAGGTGTGATTGTGATGTGATTAAGGGATTAAGATGGGATAAGGATGGAAATAAGAGGGGATGAATTAGGGATTAAGATGGGATTGAGAAGTAGTTTAGATAGGATTGTGATGTCATTAAGATGGAATTAAGGTATTAAGAAGGGAGCAAGATGGGGTTAATATTTTGATTAAATGGGATTAAAAAGGGATTATGTTGGTATTAAGATGGGATTAAGACGGGATTAAGATGAGATTAAAATGGGATTAATTAGGGATTGAGATGGGATTACGGTGGAATTAAGGAGGAATTAAGAAGGTACTAAGAATTGATTAGGTAGGAATTAAGATGGGATTGAGATGGGATTAAAATGGGATTAAGGAGGGATTAATCATGGATTAAGAAGGGAGTAAGATTAGATTATGAAGGGATTAAGCAGGGATTAACATGGGATTAAAATGAGGTAATATATTGAGTAAAATGGGATTAAGAAGGGTATAAGAAGGGATTAAATGGGATTAAGACGGAAATAAGGTGAGATTACGATGGGATTAATAAGGTATGAAGCAGGCATTAAGAAATGATTAAGATGGGATTAATTAAAGATAAATTTTGAATTAAGATAGGATTTAGATGGGAATAAGACGAGATTAAGATGGTATTAAGTAGGGATTAAGATGGGAATAAGACGGGATTAAGATGAGATTAAGATGGGATTAATTAGGGATTAGTTTTGGGTTAAGATGGGATTAAGATGGGAATAAGACGGGATTAAGATTATATAAAGAAAGGATTAAGCAGTGATTCAGGAGGGATTAAGGTGGGATTAAGAAAAGATTATGAAGGAATTAAACAGGTATTAAATAGGGATTAAGAAGGGATTAAGCATGGATTAAGAGGGGATTAAGCATGGATTAAGAGGGAATCAATATGGGATTAAGAAGGGATTAAACAGAGAAGGGATTACACATAAGGGATTAAGTTGTTATTAAGATGGGATTAGTATGGTATGAAGATGGGATTAAGGTGGAGATTAAGATAGAAATAAGATGGTATTAATTAAGGATTAAGATGGGATTAAGACGGTATTAAGGGATTAAGAATGGATTAAGCAAGGATTAAACGGGGTTTAATAAGGGAATAAGTTGTTATTAAGTTGGGATTAGGATGATATTAAGATGGGTTTAAGAAGGGATTAAGATGGAAATAAGATGGGATTAATTAGGAATTGAGATGGGATTAAGTAGGGGTTAAGATGGGATTAAGTAGGGGTTAAGATGGGATTAAGATAATATTAAAATGGGATTAATTAAGGATTAATTTTGGATTAATATGGGATTAAGAAGGGATTAATATGGGATAAAGAAAGGATTAAGGAGGGATTAAGAATGGTTTTAGTAGGAATTAAGTAGAGATTAAATACGGATTAAGATGGAATTAAGAAGGGATTGAGAAGGGATTAAGCAAGGATTAAGAAGGGATTAAGGTGGGATTAAAGGATTAAGAAGGGATTAAGCAAGGATTAAGCAAGGATTAAACAGGGATTAATAAGGGATTAAGATGTTATTAACATGGGATTGGGATGGTATTAAGATGGAATTATTTAGGGATTAAAATGGAAATAAGATGGTATTATTTAGGGATTAAGATGGTATTATTTAGGGATTAAGATGGGATTGTGATGGGATTGAGAAGTAATTGAGATGGGATTGTGATGTGATTAAGATGGGATTAAGGGATTAAGATTGAAATAAAATGGAATTAAGATGGGATTAATTAAGGATTACGATGGGATTCAGAAGGGATTAAGATGGGATTGAGAAGTAATTGAAATAGTATTGGGATGTGATTAAGATGGGATTAAGATAGGATTTACATGGGATTAAAATGAGATTAAGGTGGGATTAAGATGCGATTAAAAAGGGATGAAGATGGTATAAAGATGGGATTATGATGAGATTAAGAATGCATTAGGGTTGAATAGGAAAGCATAAGGAATAATAAGAAACTTTCAAATTATCTTATTAAGAAGATTGCAATTAATATCCTGCTAATATGCTAAATAATTGTTTTTATTTCTGACGAATCTGGTTCATGTTGAAACTAATCACTTGTCCGTTTTTCAATAGCATAGTATAAATTGTACTTGCTTATCCTTAATGGGAGAAATATTTTAAAATATGCACAATTTTTGTTACGCTCCATCATAAAAAAAAAGTACTCGTTTAGAAACTTAAAATTCTGTTTTGCTGATACTCGTCATAGGTTATTTCTCATAAGGAAAAAATATTGTTTTATAATTAAATACATATGCAACATCGCACTGATGCTGCATTGAATATAGACATTTGACGAATCATCATATATACTAGAAATGTTTATCGAATTGTACATGTTTACATTGATTTGTAAACTAATGTAAGGGAATTTATGTTTATTTTTCAGGAAATGACCTAAAAGTTTTGAATTTTCCATACACCGACAGAGTGGTCTATTTGCATTATAATGTGTATTATTATCTTCGGGTGCGATAGCCACAAAGTCTATTTGTAAAAGCTCGTCAAGGTTTATTATCAATATATATCAATAACTCGAAATATAAAATATAGACAGTTATGTTAATACAGGTACGAATTTTTTTTAATTGTCTATTTTAATCAATAAAATATATGAATTGCTTTATACTTGCTACGTAAATTATTTTACTCTTCTTTAAACACTAACAATTAGCTCAATTGTAAAGCAAATTATTCTTTTGTATATAAAAATATGAGATAACATTATATATTTTTAAATAACTTTTTTTTTTCAATTTAGTTTGATATTTATTATGCATAAAAAGCCCTTTACTTTGTAGTGTTTGAATTTTTTTTTAAATGTAACTAAACGAAATGAATAACACAAACAATGCAGTTGAGTAAAAGCGTGAATGTCAGAGAATTTGAAAAAGTTATTTTCTTCAAATGTTTTTCAGTAGATCCTCCTTACAAAGAGTTCTCGAGATAGCGTCCCTTTTTTTTCCAAAGAAAGTTCCAATTGATAAGTTATCACGAATACTTTTTTTTTTTAACTCTACGACATTACTACATCACACACTGTTGAATTGGACGAATAGAAGCAGGCGGGTGAATAGCAGCAGTTTTTCGGAAGAGTTGTTGTGAGTATATATCGGTACCTTGTTGAATGCAAATATTATGAAAAAATTATTATTTAATCTCAGACATTCGAAGATCAAATAAATTCCCCATGGAACCAAAACTGGCGGAAGCTGTGACATTAGAGATAATTTATAACTACATTAAACCACGATAAAATTTCTACCCGGCACAGTGATTAGAGGACCCGATTTACAACACGTGTTTGTAATATATTTTTCTGAAATTTTGGCTCGACCTCACCCAAACTCGTACCTTTTAATTTCTATAACTATATGTTTTATCTTACAACTTATTGTTAATTGTTATGAATGTTTAACTGTATTTAGTCATTTTTTGGGGTGAATAGAAGCATTGCTTCTATTTACATAAGGTACCTATTTTAAAGGACTAAAAGTTGTAAACACTTAAAACAAATTCTCAATCTGTCATACTGCCTTGTTCCAACGTTGTTTTCGTCTTGTCAAATATTTTTAAGAATAAAATGAATCAATAAATGAATAAACCGTCAATTAACTTGTTCTTTCAGAGTTCAAATTGTGCAATCATGACTTGCCACTAGGTATTATTATTGTTACCAACTTTAGAATAATTTATAGGTACTTACTCCATTTTTTTATGCTGAAAAAAAAATATGCGAAGAAAAAAAATTATTTAGCAGATCTTTTTATTAACAAATAGATTATTTATCAAAAAGTGTTAGGCTTTTAAACTTGTGAAGAATTTGAAAAAGTAGATTTTGAGATATATGCACTTAAAGATAAAATGTGTCAAACACCAGACAATTTTTTTTAACATTTAAATTAAACGTTTTACATATGCATAATACACTACTTATTTAATGTTAGTAATTTAATTCTAACATTTTACATATTTTGCCAATTTTCCGTAATATCAAAAATGCTGTAAAAGTAAAACAAAATTGTCAAATTTTATAATTAAATAAATACAAATAAATAAGTAGTATTTAAAGTTTAATTGGAATGTTTAACCTTTTTCATTTAGTTTTTGACATATTTTATCTTTTAATGCACATATCTATCTATTTTTCAAATTCTTCGCTTGTGAAAAACCCTACGGCTTTTTAAAAATACTCGAACTTAATTTTTTGTTTGTAATACACTTACAAATATTCTCCTATACAAAATAGCATTTTTAAATAGCTGGTCTTATTTTTTTTATTTTATTAATATGTTTAAATAGAAAATGCACAATTGCTAATATCACACACGTTTTTTTTCTCGTATTTTTTCTCAAAAAGTTTAAACTATTTACAAAAAAAACGACATTTTTTTTTTCAACAATATACTATTACTACGTAAAAATTTTCGAAGTTGTAACTTAAAAAAAGGAATAGGCTTTTTTAAACCTTAAATTTTTTTTAAAAAATTACAAATACAACAATCTTTTTTTACAGAATTTTGCTAATATTAGAGTACTTTATCTGTATAACAAGTTTCACATTTGTAACACAATAAATACAAAAAAAAGTAAAAAATTCCCTACGGTTTCACCTTAATCTAAAATAGTTTCTAAAATCAAAAATGTCATAACTGTATGCCTAAAAATATATATTAAAATAAATCAATGGGATTTGATAGTAACTTTTTTTTAGAAGCGGTAGACGAAAGAGGGTTAAGTTTTAGCGACTGCTAGGGATGGGCGTCCAAGCGCTTTATTGCTTTTGTCCCACGTCAACCCCTGTCTGAACCGTGAACGAAAGGTCGCCTTTCAATTAGGGGAATGTATGCATGTTTCTTCTGCGGCAATCTTCATTCAACTTTCCTCTTCGTGCAGTGATAAACACGCCAAATGGCAACTCTATGCTATAGGGGAATGAAATTCAAAAGGCTGCTACTTTCTGGAATAAAATCTGTTATTTTAGAAAAGCAAAAAACATGTCAAACTTCGCCAAACTGTTTCGCCAAAGTAATTAGGTAAGAGTAGATCGTGGAGATTATTCGGAGCAGTAGGTTTCGGATGAAAAAATTTCGGAAAAGTCGGTGCACACGCTTAAGGCTAGGTCCGTCGCTAAAATATAGGGTCGAAGGTTTGTTATTGTCTGTGCGCGAAGAATGGTTTCAATCTATTTCGATGCAAGAGCAACAACCTTGCTCTGTACTAAACATCGATTGTTTTCTACAAAATGTTATCAATTTGGCAAAAGTGTCGATTCCAATTCCACCAGAAAATATAATTTACAAATGGAGATATTTTAAACTTTAAGTCTCGAATTTGGAATTCAATTTTGTAAACACATAAAAATAGTTACTGTAATGCTGAAGGTAATCTGTGATTGTTCAGCTTCGGAAAACCCCTTACTACCGCATATTCCATTTATACTAAAATAAATACATACAATTTATCATTTTAATTTTATCAAATTTGTCAGTGATATATTCAAAATCGCTCTACTTAGCACAAACACATGATGTAATTAGATTTTACTTTAAATGCTGAGAAAAAAATGCCTTTTATACGTTAGCCAAATATCAATGAAAACACCACTCTTTATATATAAGAAAGTAAAACTTTCCGACAAAGATATAAAAAACAGCTGTTTTCTTTTAAGCACATCATGCCGTCAAAGAAATACACAAGAAATAAAACAGTTGTTATTTACGCGCGTCAGATGCAGATGGCTCTGCGATTGTATATTTAAAACATATGGTTTGTATTCCCCAATCACAGTGCCATCTGCAATAGCTAACGCGTGTTAATAATGTCCTCATTTCACATGGACGTTATTTACGGGCGTTAGCTTTTGTAGATGATTCTGTGATAACGCCATTCAAACCACGTGGTTGAATGCACCAATCACAGAGGCCTCTTCAAAATGCGACACGCGTAAATTGCGCCTGTGTAGAGTGGGCCTAAGAAGATCGCTTTTGTTATTGATTAAGTTTACTTTCTCTTACCTAATAGTACAAGCAAAACTGTATAAATATATATTAAAAGTTATATTATAAATATATCGAGCACAACTATATATAGGGTCAAATAGAAACATTTATGGAAAAGTGGAAAAATCTATATCTTAAGGATTACAGATATCAACATTAAATAAAGTACAGATAATAAGTAATGATAAACCTGTAAAAGTTTCATTAAAAAAACATCTATTATACCCCGATAACAGAGGCAGATAAACACAAAGCTATACTCGGGCAGGGACAGAGAAGTTTAGGGGCCCACGGCAAAAGAACATTCGGGGCCCCCCCGCCATACTTTAAAATAAAACGTACTAGAATGCGATTCGAAACAGGACATACATCAAGAACGTGCAGAAAATATGAAAGCAATTTAATTGAATAAAATAAAAGATGTTTTAAAAAAAAATTCGAAGTATTTATTAAAAAAATCATTAGTTTAGTAAATTTATTTTTAACTTCTTCAAACTTTTTTAGCCTTAAGCATTTTTAGAGGCCTCTTAAAAATAGGGGCCCTGGGCAAGTGCTACGAATGCCCTTCAGTAAATCAGTCTCTGTACTCGGGGACAACCTAAGTTATAAAACGGAATCTAAGATATGTATAAATATTTAATTGATTTAGGCTCAACTTTAGGTTGTCCCAAAGTATAAACATTTTTTCTCGACGAACTTGTACAGACTACAGATAGAAGTTTACACAACACTTTAATTGTGGTGCCATCTAGTGGCATTTATGACAATGAATTTTTAACTGGAGGTAGAGTTTTCTTCTCCAACAAACAAATGCGAACTATAGAAGTACAATACTTTGATTCGTGGTGCCATCTAGTAGCATTTATGATAATGAAATATTAACTAGAAATAGAGTTTCTTTCAAACACTGCTAAAGAACTATATTTATTCATATTTTAATAAATATTAGAACTTTTACTTAACTACACTTCAAATACTGGAAGTTTTATATGAATTCCTTTTCATGACAATCATATTTTTTATAAATATTTTGTGTTGTTAAACTTAATGTTTTTATATAATTTAAATGCATTGTATAATTAAATTGTAACAAAACAATAGGAGTCGCTACTATTTCAGTAATTAGTTCGGTAACAGTAATTTTTAAAAAAAATTATTAGTAGATAAATGATTGGTATACTTTTTGCCATTCAGGAATTTTGCATGGAGTGTGGAATATGTTATTCGTATCTTTTGGAAGAAGCGATTCCTGAATTGACTTGAGATAATCCAAACTGCAATCAGAATTTTCACCACTCATGTCTGTATGAAGTAAGTTTTCTGCTTTTGCTTCAAATAGATTTTTACCCTTTCAGGCCTAATGTTGCCAAGTAATAAAGTATCTAACCAAAATATCATATTATGGATATAACACGTTTTGCAACTTGGCTGTTCATTTAGAACACAATTATAAATTTCCTTGAACTTGTTAAAACTATAAAAGAAAGAGGACGCATTCTGTTCTCCCACGAGCTTAATTTATTAGTTTACTTTAAATCATATCACAATAAATAGATGACAATAGTAAATTTGTTTTAGGAACAGGAACGTAGGTATACATTTTTCATGGGTGGGGTTCAGTGACTGAGCAACGGATTTATTTAGGTAACTTAATTCCCCTCTCAACCAGTGTTGGGGGGAGTCCTTCCCCCAAAATCAACAATTCCTCCCCCCCCCCCCTACCCGCCTCAACAACAAAAAAAAACCTTCCCACAGCTTTTTTTAAAAGAACTTATTAATATTTTTTAAGCAAACAGGAATACGTTGGAATATCGTAACAGCAACAGTTATCATTTATTTTTCATGAAATCGTTATCAATATCAGTCATTACCTATTTTTAAAATTAGTAAATACCACTCCCTAATTATGAAATAAATTTAGAGAACAATTTTAAGTTTTGAGAATCATTGTTTAGAATATGGTTTTGGAGTATCTTGTGTATACGACCCCGTTTAACAATCTTTTCCCTTTGCCGCCGAAATCCAAATGAATAATGAACCCGATGATGTCACGTGAAGCTTAGTTTGAGGTAAAAATTGCCTCAGGACATGTTTTTGAAGCTTTTTGATAAATGTTTTCCGGGAAAGGACCCCCGAAAATACCAACTTTACGAGAAAGTAACATTTTTCTAGTTTTTTAAAATATTTTTACAGTAAATCGATATTTAATTTTTGTTTTTTAACTTGGGATGGGTTTGAACCCCCTAAACAACCCCCTTACCTACGTGCCTGCGTAAGCACATCTTAAAAGTAAACGCAGTTACTTTAGTAACGTTTGATTTATAAACTTAAGATAATGCTTAAATCCGGAAGATTCTAAATAATAATTTCCTAGTGACAAGAAAATAAAAACACACGTGGTAACATAGATAAACATATTCCAAATGTTTATTATTTTTCAAGCTTTTTTGATGTCTTAAGAAAATTAAAATATTTCCAGAAAGGTTTGATACATATTCACATAGGTAGTTAGACAATAGATATTTCTTCTTCAAATGTATTGCCCTTTATTTGCAAGAAAATAATAAATGTGAACCGCTGTTCCCTAGTCAGGACCGTCCCCCCCCCCCTCAATAATCTGAAAACCTTAAAAGTTGGGAATTTCGAGTTTTAAAAAATTCACGAATTGGGATATGCATGAAAAAAAAATAATATTATTAGCAAATAAAAACGAGGGAAGATTAAAAATTGCCCAACTTGTAAGATTAAAATTAAATTAGAGATTTTAACGAACATATATTGTAATGCAATAAATCAAAACTTTCGAGAGAACTGTTTAATATTACCCCATAATGTATAAAATAGTTGAAAAATGTCGATAAGTTGGAACGGGGAATTTTCAGCACTGTTGAGTTGGGAATTTCGAATCATTGGCGATGGTTTCGGGACTCATCTCGAAAGGAAGACCCGAGAACAATGCCTCGTATTTTTTAAACCATGGTCAGATAACGAGGACAACACCTGAGCTGGCACTCGACGCTGTTAAGTTGGGAATTTGGAATCGTTGAAGCAAAATTTTGTGTGACGTCACTATCCCCCACACTCAACCATATATTTTCATTTTAAGAACATTTAGTAAAATCCATTTTTTTTTATTTAATTGGAGAGCTATGCTAACCCTTATTTTCTTTAAGGTATTGTCTGTCCCCATTTAAAATCATTTTGGCTGCATTTCCTATCCAGCAAAAAAATTATACAAATCAAAGAAAATACTCCAAAAGGTGGTTTAATTGATATCTAGAAAATTGAATTGTTGATAAACGAAATTGTATTGCATTTAACCATTTATCTTAAGTTGGAACCATTCACTATTCATAATAAAATATTTATAAAAATTAAGCAATATTTACAAATTTAATTAATTTTAGGGTTAAAATATCAGGTGTATGTGAAAATCGGATCCAATTTCGTTTGTTTTCTAAATTATAATAATCACAATTATAAGATAAAAACTCGTCTTATAGAACATTGCGTTAAGAATATTAAAATACAAATGCAACGATAAAAAATACGCAATAAAAATCCATGAGATCTGGGCATGTTTCGGGAGATACATCTGGTGAATTCCGGAAAAATGTTGCCATGGCACTTAAAATTTTAAACTTTATGTTGAGTCATTTGTCATATACCATTTTTTTCAGAAAGATATGAACTTTTTGAATCTTAACATATTTTTTTAAAATTAACACAATGACTTTTATAAAATCAAGGTCAAAGTCACTTCTTTACTATATGTTTTTGCAGTGCGGAATATCTACATTTTGTTTCACACTATAACTTGACTAAAATCCCTTACCAAAATAAAATAAATAGGTTAACTTTTATACTTTATTCATGTAGTTAATCTTTCTATTAATTTTTTTGCAAAAAAATATTTTTTAACCTTGAAATCAATAACTTATTAAGTCAAACCATAAATGTCCTTCCGTTACCAAAATACTATATTTCAACCACCTCACTAAGAAACCATTGGGTCTACAACTTAATAAATTTTTGTACAAAGCAGACTTATGACACTTATTAATTAGAAACAGCAACAATTTTATTTTGTTTTTAATTTAGATGTTTTTTTATGGTAACGGAAGGACAAAAAACATGGTAACGGAAGGACATCAATGTGGTAACGGAAGGACATTTTTGTATTAGCTGATTTTGACTGAACTTTCCACAATTAAACAAACTAATTTTCAGTTATTATTGAAATTCAAACACATAAATATTATATATACTTATTAACTGTATTTTCTATCTTAATACCCTCCCCCGCTAATTTAATAAGTATGTCACAAATACATTGAGTTTCAATTAAAACTGGTACTACTTTTCTATTTATTCCTTATATGGGTTCTTTCTACAATAAAGCCATAAAATGGGAAAAGAAGAAAGTTTAAAAGCGATTTCTTGCGATGACGTTAAGTGACGCATACAGAATTTCAGCAAGAAAATATTGATAGTAATGTATCACTATAAAAAAAAAAGTTCGCAAGCTTAGACCCCAGTTTGTTTTGTTAAAAATATACCTTTTACTTACAGTATGTCTAAATTGTTTCGTTACCAAATATATAAATACTAATGAACAAAATTTAGCACATTTAAAATGAGAGTAATGGAATGAAGACAGAAAGCCATAAAAAAAAAGATACAAGAGTTCATTTAAAAAGTGCCTTTATGCTCTTGAAAACAAATCTGCAAATTTTTAAAGCATATTTTTATTAAAAGACATGGGAATCTTGTCTTTTAATAAAAGAATTCAAAGAAGAGGTGAAAATTGTAGTTGTACAAGTTGATTTAACATTCAAAAACTAACTTAACATTCATGTTTGATCAGTATAATATGGCTACATTGAAGCATTTTTGCCATTAATCAAGGCAAAGGTACTGTAAATGTCCAAAGTGGTTAATGGGAAATTTACCACTATTGCCCCATCAGATAAAATAATTGATTTCTCCATCAGATAAAGTAATTCTCTCAAGAAAGATGGAACAATATCCTCCTTTTCCTGACACATGCAATAGGTACTTATTATTTAAAACCAATTTCAAAATATGTTATTGAGTATTGTGAGTAATCTAGTTCTACAGAAAGAAAGGTATTCAAAGAAAACATACAATCAAATATAAAAGATGCAGACAAGGCATATGGGTCAAGCAATGCATTAGCAGTTAGTGACTTTTAGTTAGTCGAATGGCAAGTACTAAAAAGTATTATGTTAGGCAAGTGCTTCATTCCATGATGTCGTTGTAGAAGTATTATGTTTAAGAAAATAAAATAATGAATGACTAATTTATATTTCCTGAGAAATAAAGGTAACTGCTGGAATTGACTCAAATAAAATAACCAAAAATTTTAACAAATGGCTCTGGAAAAAGAATTTGTTGCAGAATTAGTTTTAAAAACAGCTGAATCAGCAGAATTTAACACCTATTATTCTTTTTTTAAATATTAATGAGTAAATTGTTGTAAAACAATCCAATTTTACACACTTGGAATTTTTGTCCTTCCGTTACCGTCCTTCCGTTACCTTAAAAAAACATCATATTTTTGGGCATAATATAATAATTTCTAAAAACTGCACTGCAATTTATAATAATTGAACTCTCCTTTAAGTGTTCTAATTTTTCTAGAATTTCCTTTTTACGGTTTAGCTGAACTTTTAATAAAAAGGTGTAAGTGTGGTATACCACTTCCAAAAAACGTCCTTCCGTTACCATTACTAAAATTTAAATTTAAAAAAAAGTTATAAAGTACCAAATTCTAGATTTTGCATTTTTAATAAAATGCAGTAAAGTGTATAAAAGTCTACCTATCAGTTATTTGAAATAAAATATATTTTTTAAATTATGAACATAAGTTGTTGTACAAACTGGCCTTCCGTTACCGCCGGAATTCACCATCTCCCGTCATCAACAGAAATGAAAAGTCAGTGTGTACAATAAAATGAATATAAACCTAATTTCCTTTTTGTGAGATGTTGCTCCTGCTTAATCCTATCTTCTATTATATTACCCAACATATTCTTTACATATTCCTCCTCAAATTCAACACTAGCTGTGATAATTTTTTTTAAATCTACCATCCTACTACCTGTAGGAATTTTCTCACCTAATTCCGTGGCTAGCACAATTAAATCCTCTCTCTTTGCTTTCCCGAAGAATGCCATCTTAATTACACAGCAAATACAGTTATATAATAAAAGTTAGCCAAAATATCTTTAACTTATAAAAACAAGAATTATAATATGCCAATTGTCAGATATTTGAACAACTCAGTAACATTATACAGCATACTAAATTACTTAATGCTAGTAAAATAACAGCATAATTTTTTTTAAGGGATTTTTTTTCCCACTATTTTTCTCCTCAAAATACACCTCAACCATATATTTTACATATATCAAACCGAAACTACATCAACCATATATTTTACATATATCAAACCGAAACTACATCAACCATATATTTTACATATATCAAACCGAAACTACATCAACCATAATAAAACAAAACAAAAAAAATATATGTTTGTCCCCCCCTGTATTTTAAGAATAGTAAGGCATATCTATTACCGTTGATTATTGTTGCAGCACGTCATACCACCGGTTCAAAGCATTGAAGACCTACTTTTCTGGAAATATGCCGTATGTATTTCTCAGACAATCCCAGACAACCGCTGTCGTCGGCGCCACTGTAAACTTTGTCCCAGCTCAAATCTTGGTTCGTTGATATTCTTGAAAACCCCGGACAATTCAGAACAACACTGGACACTTGATAACACCCGACACTTGATAACACCGGACACTTGATAACACCGGACAATTGATAACACCGGACACTTGATAACACCGGACACTTGATAACACCGGACACTTGATAACACCGGACACTTGATAACACCGGACAATTGATAACACCGGACACTTGATACCACCGGACACTTGATACCACCGGACAATTGATAACACCGGACGGTAAAGACTTGCCGTCGATAGCGGGTTTGGCGGTGTTTTGAAATGGTCGCCAAACGACCCGATGCGTTGCGCACAGTGGTTGCGTACGCGTATTTTTTTCTGAACTTTATGGTTGCTTCCGGTGGTAAACACAGAATTACAGTTAACAAAATGGCGACGGTTTAAAATTGATTTCGAAGCTTTATTTTCGGATGATTGATTGATCGGATAACTTCTGCGTAATGGGCTATCGGTAACGGTTCAAAACTCATTTCAAAGGATTTCTATTGCATCTGCACGATTGAATGAAATAACGTCGCACTTGAGCTCCGTAATAGGCTAATGGCGACGGTTTAAAATTGATTTCGACACTTTGCTTTGCTTTGGTTAATTAACCCCTCCGGGTTGTCGATCATGGTGCTTACAGGCAATCCTCCGGGCCGTCGTTTGGGGCATTTCGAAGACTCTTAAGCGCACACGCGTTCCGCGCGCTTAAAGTCACAGGCTCCTGCCGTCGATTTTGTGGTCTCCGGCCTTCGGCCTCCGACTACTCAGGATCACATCCATGACCCCCTCCGGGCAGTTGATCATGGTGCTTACAGGCAATCCTCTGGGCCGTCGTTTAGGGCCACTCATCGTTTTGAGGACCGGGCAATGGCGAAATTTTATCAAAAAATATTTAGAAAAAACTTCAACAGGGGTATAAAATTTAGAAGAAAAAGCACTTACCAGACAATGATCAATCGTGTGTTTGGGAACCACGTACCCTTCCTAATAATTCTACACACACAATGCGCATTTTAACCTTCCTTTCGACACGTCCACTGCCCACACTGAAACCGAAATTCAGTTTAAAAATCCCAATATTTAAGCCGAAGAAGTCACGTGACCTTCCGAACCAATCCCACAAATTCTTATACTTTCGAATAGAATAATTCTTAATCCCGCACAAAAACCACGTCACTCTTTAAACCAATCACGGAAATTCCTATGCCGGGAAGTCACGTGATTTTGCGAACGAATCCCCCAAATTCTTATCCTTTCATATTTGTAAACAATTATCCCATTCCCAGATTGAGAAGTGAATCGCCCGAAAAAGTCGCCAAAAGCTACCAGCTTATGATTGGAAATCCCAACCCACCGGACAATTGATAACACCGGACACTTGATACCACCGGACAATTGATAACACCGGACACTTGATACCACCGGACAATTGATAACACCGGACACTTGATAACACCGGACAATTGCTAACACCGGACACTTGATAACACCGGATACTTGATAACACCAGATACTTGTTACTTTTGCTTTCCGAATCCGCGTCCGGTCCGGTCCTCGCTTTCTTTTTTCTCTCTCCCTCCAAAACAACCGAACACTCTCTCCCACGCATTCCGTCACTTCCGGTACACCCGCGCCACTCCGCGAGAGCAACATCTCACACTTTTATTTCCATTTTATTGTACACACTGACTTTTCATTTCTGCTAATGAAGGGAGATGTATCTTCCGAAACATGTACAGATCTCATGGATTTTTATTGCACCACGGCTCAGAATCGGTGTTTTTACACAGTAGTGTAAAAACACCGATTCTGAGCCGTGGTGCTGTGAGGAATAATGAGGAATACGAGGAATAATGAGGCGTACGAGGAGGTGGTGCTCTGTGGATTTTGGTGGATTTTTGGCGGTGCTCTGTGGATTTTTGGTGGTGCTGTGAGAATCAGGGAGGATCTCGTCTGTCAAGCCGTGGATCAGGGGGCGTGGCCTAATGGAGATGACCTCATGAAGAACCAATCAGGTGTCAGTAAGTGACGTCCCGCAGGGGACGTCGTCGGGGAACAGGTGTTGATGACTCATCCTCGCATGCAGCGCTGCCCATGGGCAAGTCACACCGTGTCTCAACGTGTATGTACAGGAACGGACCAATCAGGTTCTTGTGTGAGGATGACCTCATGAGCAACCAATCAGGTGTCAGTAAGTGACGTCACACGCAGGTGGCGTTGTCGGGGGAATGTTTTACTAGTTCTGCTTGTAACCGCAAGACGGCGCTGCATGTAGGGGAACGGACCAATCAGATGCTTGTTTAAGAATGACATCATGAAGAGCCAATCACAGGCCAGAAGAGGGGGCAATTCTTCTCCGTCGTCAGTATAAAAGACGATTTTCGAGCCTAGCTCTGGCATACATCACACTCTCCAGTCCGGCTCTCGTTAAGTGAGGTCGTGTTTTCAAGAGGCTCCTGCTCGCGCGATCATCGAACTCCCGATCAGAAGACTGTCTACATTCGACTAGCGAGAAGCAGACGTTATAGCAGATCAAGGTGTAAGTTCTGACTCTTTTTTAAAAGTTGTAAGTCCTAGGTTTCCGATGGTAGCGTAACTCTAAAGAGCGGTTCCCCGTTTCTTAGGCGAAACTACCATCAGCCGCCAATTCCCCTTAGGGTGTGTTTGGTTGGCTTCCGTCTGCCTGGCATAAGTTTCTTTTTCTCTCTCGGCTTGACCCTGGAATAAGTCATGTCCGCCCCTCCTTCCATAACTGCTTCGGATTCTAAATCAAAGGACGGGTACAAGATACCAATTCCGGTCTTCTTCTTAGAACTTGACAATACACCTGTAAACAAAAACATATTCAATCTAATGGACTTCATGAACCTAAAAGTTCGCGTTGACCCTTACCGCAAATCAAAACAGCCAACCCAATGTCACAGATGTCAACGCTACGGCCATGCCCAATCAGGCTGCAAGAACCCGGTACGTTGTGTAAAATGTTCGGGTCCTCACCTAACAGCCGAGTGTCCCACCAAGGGTCGCATTGATTCGCCCAAATGCGCCCTTTGTGAAGGACCTCATACGGCCAATTTCAGGGGGTGCCCAATGTACCCCAAGAAAAACTCAAACGACGAATTCGTCGAATCCAACATACACAACCAACACACCAGAGGCTCCGCCCACTTGGATAGCTCCGCCCACCACACCAACCCCGCCCCCTCTTTAGTGAGGCCAGGGGTCAGCTTTTCTGACGCTGTTTTAACACCACACACACCCACACCTATTATAACTGCGCCCCCGGCGCCTACCCAACATACACAACAACAACCAACACCAACGGTTCAAGAGGAAGAAGGAGAAGAAAGTATCTTAGATTATATCAGGCAATTTCAGTCTTTTATGAAAACGTTTAATTTAAAACAAATCTTAAATTTACTCAAAAATACCGCCGCAAAATTTAAAACAGCTAAGGGCATAATGGCAAAATTAGAAGTTGGGTTTAGCGCCTTCGAAGAGTTAGTCAGTATGTTAAATTATGAATAAATTACACCACAGGGGAACTTACACTTTTACACCCACATTCTACACAGAAATTGGCTTTGCAAATTTAAACGGACTAAGGAAACAGATAGAGGAGGTGAAAGACTTCATCATGGAACAAAATCTAGACATTATGTTGGTTAACGAAACGCATCTTCGTCCAAGTGACAATGCGAAAATAGCTAACTATAAACTTTTTAGGAAAGACAGGTTAATTAATAAAGGAGGAGGAGTGGCCATTTACATAAAAAGCAGCTTTAAATGCACTGAATACATACTCCCGACACTCAACACCATTAAGGCATGTGCCGTAGTACTGGAAAACGAGAGCTTTGGAGAAATCCTCGTTATCTCGGTCTATAACCCACCAAACTCCAAAATCGGAGCAGACGACTTGACAGCCCTCTTGAACACAGGACTACCCACTATACTAGCAGGCGACTTAAACGCCAAAAACACTATTTGGGGCTGTCGAGCTAACAACAGAAACGGCATCACACTTAGAAAATACATTCTGGACAATGGCATAACCATCGTCGCACCAGAAGAACCCACACACTTTCCAGGCACTCTGTCACACAGACCAGATATACTAGATATAATGCTCCTTAAGGGCATACCATCCATACCAACACTTAAAGTACACAGCTGCTTATCTTCAGACCACAACCCAGTCACATTTACATTCTATGGCCTCACCCAACCTCCGGAAGCACTTAAATTTACAACAAACTGGGAAAGATTCCACTCCATCTCAGACGAAAATCTAACAGTAAACCCAAACTTAAAAACCATCAACCAAATAGACGTAGCAATTGAGATCTTAACCACCAAAATAAAAAGGGATATAGATAGCTGTTCAAAACCCATCAAAATAGAAAAAACACTAAAACTCCCCCATGAGATTAAAGATGAGATAAGGGAAAAAAAATAGACTTAGAAAGGCATACCAATTAACAAGGCACCCCCAGGATAAACGTAAATGGAATGAGGCATGTAAGAAAGTAAGTTCCCTCACAAAAGAATACAAACAGACTCAATGGGAAAACACGGTCATGAGGCTCTCACTACAGAACAACACAGTTTGGAAAATGGCGAAAGCCCTAAAAACCAAACGCCAAAACATAGGCCCTCTTCAAGGTCCGAACTCTATTGCTTACACTGAACATGACATGGCAGAGGTTCTTGCCTCCAGTCTACACAGCCAATTTTCACCACATCTTAAACCAATCAACCTAGAACTTGTTGTTGACACAATTAACGAAGTAGACAACTACTTAGCAGAAGAGCCACACAACATTATACGTTACACCACCCCAGAGGAACTCACTGACATTATTACCAAGTTAAATCCTAAAAAAGCCTCTGGATACGATTTAATCTCAAACAAAGCACTTAAGAATATTGCCCATAAGGTAATAGTACATATCACCAACATCTTCAATGCATGCCTCAGGTTAAAATACTTCCCAAACCAATGGAAAAAAGCAATCGTAATACTCTTTAAAAAACCAGGAAAAAGCCCCCTCCAACCCAGTAATTACAGGCCTATCAGTCTTTTGCCCTGTTTGGCGAAAGTCTTTGAGAAGGTCTTAAACATTAGACTGCAAACTTTTTTGGAAACAAACAATGTAATTAATACTAGTCAATACGGATTTAAAAAGGGACATTCAACTACGCATCAGGTCCATAGGATAGTGGAAAAAATAGGAGAAGCGTTTAACAATAAAGAAATGATAGGAGCCGTATTTTTAGACGTAGAAAAAGCATTCGATAGTTTATGGCACAAAGGGCTAATCAAAAAACTAATAAACCAAAACATCCCCAAGGAAATGATACACATGATAAACTCATTTATTTCAGAGCGATCTTTTCAGGTTAGAGTAAACAACACACTGTCAACACTCACCAACATTAAAGCAGGAGTACCACAAGGTAGCATACTAGGACCAGTCTTATTTAACTTGTACATAAACGATTTCCCTACATTCGATAACTGCATCACGGCCCAATTTGCCGATGATACAGCAATACTTGCTAAATCTAAGCACGGTGACATAGCCTTTGGGAAGCTACAAGCCGCTTTAAACACAGTAGAATCATGGTGCGAAGACTGGCGCATCAAAATTAATGCTCAA
This sequence comes from Troglohyphantes excavatus, assembly GCA_963932185.1. NCBI lineage: Eukaryota > Metazoa > Arthropoda > Arachnida > Araneae > Linyphiidae > Troglohyphantes > Troglohyphantes excavatus. The sequence continues at coordinate 16,344,813 of OZ010673.1, forward strand.
AAGAGTGTATCGGTACTCTTCCGCAAACACGACACACTAGTTGATTACAACACCGATCTTGAGATCTTTAATACAGAGATCAAGAGAGAACACCACACCAAATACTTAGGAGTACACCTAAACAGTAAACTTAGCTTTAAAGAACACATTAAACAAACTCTCGCAAAAGCGACTGGTGTAAGTATAAGCTTAAATCCTCTCATTGGGAAGAACTCAAAAATGACACTTAAAAACAAAGTAATTCTTTACAAAACTATGATCAGACCAGTTCTGCTGTATGCCTGTCCGGCCTGGGCTGCAGTTCGAAGAACACACAGAAAGAAACTTCAAACATTTCAGAACAAAGCCCTTAGAAGGCTAACAGATGCACCAAGGTATGTCAGGAATACAATCTTACACAGGCACCTTAAAATGGACACTATTGACACAGCAATACTGACTATCTCACACAACTATAACATGGCAATCGAAAACTCAGACATACAACACCTTAAAGAAATCACACAGTATGATCACGAGGTAAACCAGAAACATAAAAGACCAAGAACTATTCACCACGACCCCACCTGGTAGGCTTTTATAGACTTGCTTGTCACATTGACATGTCAAATTCCCGACAGCTGCTCCTTAGCTAGTAGACAGGTTATGTTATTGTCTTCAATGTTGTGTATTTTGCATCTTATAATAATAAAATATGTACTACAAATCACTTGTTGTCTCTACTTATTTCTAACACACACCATCTACTGATGTTATTTTTCAGGTTTTTTCTAACGAACTCGCGTTTAGCCTTAGGGCCCCCAACCCCCACCAATTAATTAGTAACTTCTTAGTTAAACTTAAACCCCGCTAACGTTATTCTATTTATTAGACTTAATTCGATGAAGGTGTAAGGACCTCCGGTCGACACACCGTAAGGTTATTTCCGATTTCCGAGCTCTGGCATTCTCTCATTAGAACCTGCTCTTGCGACTACTCTAGTTTAGCTTAGCTTTAACTTTGTTTAAAATGGATATTGAAGACATTTTCGAGAATTCGACATTGCCGTTGAATGATGAAGTGATGGCGCTCATGGATTTTGGAGATTTAACAGCAACTCAATTGGATTTGGATTTTAGTCAAGACAAGGAATTGACTTGTGCGGAATGTAATATGCATTTCAATCAAAGATATAATTTGAATCGACATCAACGGAATAAGCATGGAAGAGTGAATTATCCGTGTTCTCGGTGCTCTAAGGTATTTTCGCGAATGGATAACCTGACCAGACACCTGAAAACACACAAGCGACCTGCAGATACAGAACCACCTGTACTTCTAAAACGACGTCGGATCAGTGAAGAAACATCTCTACCAGGACCCGCTGCTCTACCAGGACCCTCGACTGTACCAGGACCCTCTACTCTACCAGAACCCTCGACTCTACCAGGACCCTCTACTCTACCAGCACCCTCTACTCTACCAGGATATACTGCTCTACCATCTTCTACGCGACAATCTGCTTTGAAGAATCGTGTGCAGAATGTACATCTATTCAACACCGAGGAGTACAAAGACTTGAAACCGTTTCTGGTTTCAAAAGAGGAAGAATTTGGGAACATCGTCGCATCTGCCCTGTTTCAATTCAAAGTGAAGGTGAATTGTAGGCTCATCTGCCGCTACCAAAAAGTTGCTGCCGACGGTATTTTAAGCGAGGAGAAATGCTTCAAAACGAAGAATGAGATCGTTCTTCCCTATACCGATGTTGAAGCCCTGTATTTACAAACTATGGAGAGACTACTCAAAGAAGCAGAGGACTTTGAAGCCAAGGAATCTGGGTGGACCCTGGAACGGATACAAGAATTGGAGGTACGAACCAACAAATACAACCCTCTGCGCGGATCTACATACATCGAACTTCCCGAAACCATCAAAAGCAAGAAGGCTATCGTCAATGTCCAGAATAATGACAATCGCTGCTTCATGTAGGCCATCCTCTCCGCTCTGCATCCAGTGGAAGACCATACTCAGCATGCATACGAACACATCATTATGCAGCGTACATGGACACTCTCAATTTTACAGGAGTTGAATTCCCTGTTAAAATTCAAGACATTCCCAAATTCGGAAAGCTGAATGACCTATCCATCAATGTATATGGACTCACCGAGGATTATCAAGTGTATCCGCTGATGATCACCACAGAAGAAAAGGATCCTCATATTGATTTGATATATCTCAAGACTGACTCACATGCCCATTATGCCTGGATCAAGAACCTAACCCGTCTCGTATCAAGACAGCATTCAAATTACCAGAAGAAAATGTTCATATGCCGCCGCTGTCTACAATTTTTCACAACGGAGTCTATTCTTCACCGTCATCAGCTGAGCTGTAATCAGCACGAGGCCGTTCGAGTCATTATGCCGGAAGACAAATGGGTGGTATTCAAAAACATCAAACACACCATGAAAGTCCCATTCGTGATCTATGCTGACTTTGAGTGCATTACCCGACCGATAGAATCTTGCCAGCCGAACCCTGATAAGTCGTACACAGAAGCCTATCAAAAACATGAAGCTGTCAGCTTCTGTTACTACATAGTGTCGACCACAGGACTCTTCAAAGCCCCTTACGTGTACCGAGGACCGAATGCAGATCAAGTGTTTATGGAGCGGAAGAAGCTGGAAGCCCTAGAAATTCAACAAGTATACAGAACTCCTTTACCAATGGATCCCTTAACCAAAGAGGAGCTGGAGGCATTTCGGAAAGCAACGCACTGCTACATGTGTAAGAAGGATTTTACCCAGACGAATTACAAGGTGAAGGATCACGATCATCAATCGAAGAAGTTTCAAGGAACCGCGTGTAATACCTGCAACCTGAAGGCCAGAACTCCAGACTTTATCCCAGTGGTGTTTCATAACTTATCCGGATACGACAGCCATTTATTTGTGAAGTGCTTGGGAGGAGACGATTTCAACATTACAGTCATCCCAGAAAACACGGAAAAATACATCTCATTCTCGAAGCAGATCGGCAAGGGACTTAGTCTTCGATTTATCGATTCATGGCTAGCAGCCTAGATCAACTGGCTAAAAATCTATCAGAAGACCAGTTCAAACACGTGCGGGCGCACTTCCCTCCTCTCATGCTTCTCTCCTGCTGCGTAAAGGTGTATTCCCATATGACTACATCAATCATCCAGACAAATTCAAGGAAACCAAGTTACCACCCCGTGATGCCTTTTATAATCGCCTGAACGAATCGCACATCACCATGGAAGATTATCAACATGCTCAAGGAGTGTGGGATGCATTTGACTTAGACAATTTGGGCGAGTATGCTGATTTGTACGTCAAAACGGATGTGTTACAGTTAGCAGACATTTTCGAAAGCTTTAGAGATGTCTGCATGAAAACCTATGGCTTGGATCCCGTGTAGTATTACTCAGCCCCCGGACTCTCTTGGGATGCTATGCTGAAGAAGACATCGATTCGACTGGAGCTGCTCACGGATTATGACATGCTATTGTTTGTCGAAAATGGTATCCGTGGAGGAATCTCGCAATGTTCTCACCGTTACGCAAAGGCAAAT